>CM021102.1:731251906-731973964 GCA_007115665.2 Sequoiadendron giganteum
TTAGGGTATAAGGGTTAAGGTTTGAAGCATGAGGGATTAAGAGGGCATAGGGGTTGAGGGATTAGGGTTTAAGGGTTGAGGGATTAAGAGGGTATAGGGGTTGAGGGATTAGGGTTTAAGGGTTGAGGGTTGAGGGATTAAGACTGTAGATGTTGAGGATTAGGCTTGACAAGGAGGGTTGAGGTTGAGGATTAAGAGGTATGGGGTTGAGGGCTGAGGGTTGAGAGACAAGAGTGGCATAGGGCTGAGGATTAGGGCTAAGGCTGAGGGATTATGGCTTCATACATGGGCTGAGGGATTAAGAGGGTTGAGGGATTAGGGCTTATGGGCAGACAACAGAGGAAGAGGATTAATAGGGTATAGGGTTTGAGGGATTAAGGTTTAAGGATAGAGGTAGAGGGGTTGGAGGATATTAAGAGGGTATAGGGCTGATGGATTAGGTTTCATGTCAGAGGGTATGGGATTAAGAGGGGTATGGGGCTGAGGGATTAGGGTTCAAGGCTGAGGGGTCAGAGGATTAAGAGGGCATGGGGCTGAGGTTAGGCTTCAAGGCCTTGGAGGCTGAGGGACTAAGAGGGCATGGGGTTGAGGTTAGGGCTTGGCTCGAGGCTGAGGGATTAAGAGGGTATGGAGGTTGAGAGGGATTAGGTTTAAGGCTGAGAGATTATAGGGCTGAGGGATTGGGGTTTAAGGGCTGAGGGTTGAGGGGTTGAGGGATTAAGAGGGTATAAGGGTTGAGGGTTGATGGTTGAGAGATTGAGAGGGTATGGGGGTTGAGGGATTAGGGTTTAAGGGTTAAGGGTTGAAGGTTGAGGGATTAAGATGGTATAGGGGTTGATAGATTAGGGTTTAAGGGTAGAGAGTAGAGGGGTTGAGTGATTAAGAGGGTATAGGGGTTGAGGGATTAGGGTTTAAGGGTTAAGGGTTAAGGGTTGAGGGATTAAAAGGGTATAGGGGTTGAGTGATTAGGGTTTAAGGGTTGAGTGTTGAGGTATTAAGAGGGTATGGAGGTGGATGGATTAGGGTTTAAGGGTTAAGGTTTGATGGGTTGAGGGATTAAGAGGGTATAGGGCTCGAGGGATCAGGGTTTAAGGGTTGAGGGTTGAGGGATTAAGAGGGTATAGGGGTTGAGGGATTAGGGTTTAAGGGTTGAGGGTTAGGGGATTAAGAAGGTATAGGGGTTGAGGTATTAGGGTTTAAGGGTTAAGGTTTGAGGGTTGAGGGATTATGAGGGTATAGGGGTTGAGGGATGAGGGTTTAAGGGTAGAGAGTAGAAGGGTTGAGTGATTAAGAGGATATAGGGTTTGAGATATTAGGGTTTAATGGTTGAGGGTTAAGGGTTGATGGATTAACATTGTATGGGAGTTGAGGGATTAGGTTTTGAAGGGTTAAGGGTTGAGGGTTGAGGGATTAAGAGGGTATAAGATTTGAGGGATTAGGTTTTAATGGTAAAGAGTAGAGGGGTTGAGTGATTACGAGGGTATAAGTGTTGAGGGTTTAGGGTTTAAGGGTAGAGGGTAGAGGGTTTGAGGCATTAAGAGGGTATAGGGGTTGAGGGATTAGGTTGAAGGGTTGAGGGTTGAGGGTTAAGGGTTGAGGGATTAAGATTGTAGAGGGGTTGAGGGATTAGGGTTTAAGGGTTGAGGGTTGATGGATTAAGAGGGTATGGGGGTTGAGGGATTAGGGTTTAAGGGTTAAGGGTTAATGGTATAGGGTTTACGGTTTAAGGGTCCCACTCCCTCTCTCTCCCACTCCCTCTCTTAGGTCTTCCCCCCACCATAACTAAATAAATTATTTCCCTCTCAAGTCTCTCTCTCTCGGGTCTCACTCCCTCTCATGCTACCTAGACTAATTTGTGTGACTCCAATTCCCTCTCTCACAATCCCTCTCTATCAGGCCTCACTTACCTCCCACCATACTCTCTTAGGTCTCTCCTTCCCACCCCCTCTCTCTCACTTTGACTCCCTCTCCTTCTCTCTCAGGTTTCTCCCTCCTACCCTCCCACCCTCTCTCATTATCTCTCTCTCTCTTAGGTTTCTCCCTCCCCCTCTCTCTCTCTCAAGTCTCTCCCTCTGAAATCCCTCTTTCTCTCTCTCACACTCCCTCTCTCTCTCACTCCCTCTCCTCTCTCTCTCAATTTTTATCTCTCCCTCTCTCTTAGGTCTTTCCTTTTCAAAACAACATATTTGGCACTCTCCAAATTTGGCGAGTGCCAAAAGTGTTTTACCTTGAAACAGTAAAATAGGGGTTGACCCCATGATTCAAGCCCATATTCTCTTGTATTTTTTTGGTTCAATGCTTTATCCTTGTCAAAAACACCTTTTTTTATGCAATTCACTTCATATTGTACCAATCTATGCTTGATCCATCATGTTTTTACCACCAATCTGCATGGTAGACAACGTAGAAGAAGACATTTTGAAGTTTCTACATCATTTTACATTATCTGAGGTAATATATTCATTTTGGTAATATAGAAATGTTTATATTTAGTATATTTTTTTTGTTTTTGACAATATAAACTAAATTTCTTTAATTATTTTATTAATCATAACAATTGGACATAGAATTCAACATTGAATTAGATGGGATTTGCATAAAAAAGTTCAATTTCTATGAGTTTGAAGAACAAAAAAATGAAAAACATGACATTTACTTAATATAAATTTACTTATGAATTCTATTTGCATTGCTTATTGTAGTCCATTTCCAGCATGGCTAGTGGAATTCATTCTATTTAATTTTATTTTCAACTAATTTGGAAAACTTAATAGCTTTCATCAATGTTAATGCAAGTGTCCATTAATTTTTTTGTTACATAAAAAATTCACCTTCATCACATGTGCTTAGATAAATTCAAGTGAGTTGACATAGTTGTTAATTCAAGTTTCCATTCATTCATACCATTTACCTTTCTAATAAATAATAAAATGGGAAATTTTGTGCAATTGAGAATGATTATTGTCTTTCTAAGTTACCTCATTTCCAAAGAAATAGTGAATAATTATAAGATATAGCATCGCAAACCCTCCTTTGAATCCTTATTCTTCATGACTTCGTTGACAATCAAAAATTTGGTTTTGAGAACAATAAACACAAAATTTTCTAGTTTTCATTTAGGTGGCAACAACTTATACCCTAGGTTTTTGATGCAGAGCAGGGAGACAAAACCTTTGACAATCATAAATATATCAGTTTCAAAGAATCCTCAATCTCAAAAACCTCAATTCAATGCTGAACTAACCAATTCACTTTCACTTCCTTGTAGCATTCACAATAGAGAAAATTTTTCATATCTTATCATATCTTAGTCACTGGAACTGTCTTTAATGCATCTAAATACTAAAGCCTTGCTTTAGTCCTTTCTATTCTTGAAACAAGGAGGGTTTAATCAAAATCAACGTTCTAGGCCTTTGGTGCAGGAGCACCTTGTAAGCTCAATTTGGTCTCAAAGGTCATCTTTAGTGAGCATGGTCAAATGCTAGGATTTTTGTTGATGTTGAGTATATTGTGTTCAGTAAGGTCAATTAGACCATTTTATAATGTATTTGGAGCTAAGGGAGTTCAATTGTGTCATAGCTTGCAATTTGGCTAAATGTGGTCAGAAAAGTTGCTAAAGTTGCAAAGTTGGAATGAAATCAAAATATGTATAATAAACTTCAATGCCTCAAAGGAGAGGTTGTTGTTTGATTTGTACCCCATTTTTTTTTATCAAGAAGAATGCTACTTTCTAGAAATTTACTAGTTTCTCTCATTTTCCTTGTTGTTGTATGACCTGTACGGACTCTAAGATGATATGAAACTAGTTGGATGTTGTAGATTAATGAATTAGCCTTCATTTTCACCTATTTAGAGGTTCTAACTCTTTGTATATCGAAAGGACTGTCCATGTAATGTATTATTCACCATGTGTAGGGTCTGGTAAGCTCGTTTGGTTCTTTGTATGGGTCTAGAAGGTCCAGGAGATAGGAGTTTCATTAAAACCCCAAGTATTTTGCTTGAAATTGAGTGTTTGGTGTATTAGGGGTCTAGAGGTCTTGGACCTAGAAACAAATAAGGAAATTGGAGGTTTTGACACATTAAATACTACTTTTTGAGGATTTTGAGTGAAGATGTAGTGTTTAAAAGGTACTCTCTTTGTAATTTAGGCCAATTGAATAGCCTTTTCCAAGGTGGGTCTATTAGAAGTCAATATTGGTCCAAAGGAGTTGATGTTGGGGTTTACCTATTTTTTATAACTTGCAAATAGGTATCTTAATCATCCCTACATTTGTCAAGTGTTTTGTAAAATCTTGGTGAAAAGGTCCTTGAACCGGGTTACCTATGGTACAAGGGAAATCTTGGTAGAAGTTGGGATTTTCAGTTGAACATCTGATTTTTCTTTGGAATCTAATTGATTCTCATTGATTTGGTGTATTGAGTGGTTTCCACCCCTCTTTGCATCAAAAATGGTGTTTCTTGGCAGGTTAAGTGATAAGTTGTGTGTAATTCTATTAAGATCCTTCCTCTAAATCTTTGAACAAGTTCATTGTGGATACCTACATGTAATGCATCGGCCTCTAGCTCCTTTGCCAACTCTTCAAACACACTCAAAATCCCTACTCTAATATCTAACCCTAGAGACATCTAACTCCATCATGTATGGAAAATATTGTGTAGCATAGACATGTTTGATAATTCCAAACAACTCGATGCCTTCTTTCATAAAATGCTTTGGTGTGTTTCATATTTAATGCAATGTAGTCAACGATATCAATATTTTCATAAAATGCATTACTTACTTTTGTTCTATGTGTGCTTGTGAATATGTAACATTCAAGGTCATGTCGAGGAAATAATCAAAGCCTCTAACACCAGAAGAACGTGCAGGTAAAAATACAAGGAGAAGATAATAAAAAAATTTAGCTTGTGAAGCAAAGGAATTGCAACCCATACAACCAAAAATTCCCCTGCAATCTAAGAGAGATGTCAAATTGGAAAAACAAAGGGCACGAATGAGGAAAGTTCTTGGAAGGACAAGAACGAATACTGAATTTGGGGGCACATCATCAACCATAGGTGAAGCTCAATGCACATCTCTAGTTGAAGACAAATTTTCAACAACATGTGGTTTTCTAAGTACATCAAAAATCACATCTCCAACTGAAGACACACCATCAACAACATCGCGTTTTGAAAGTACATCAGAAAAAACATCTCTATTTGAAGGCACTCCACAAATGACATCTCAAGTTAGAGGTACAACATCATTTACATGTCAATCTCAAGGTATGTCATGAATTACACCTCCAATTGAAGGTACATGATCTACCCCCGATGTTGTTGACCTTCCCAATATTGAAACAAAGTTACATTTGAGAACTCCTCCTAGAGTTTTGCATAGAAAACCTACATTTTTTATTGATATTGATTCCAATGTTTTGAAATGGATTCCTAATAAGATTCAAAAACGTACATGTCAAAGATATGCACAGAGGATATGGAGTTTGTTTTTTGCGAAGCTAAGTGAGGGTGGAAGATGCCAACTATTTGTTGAAATGATGAGGCAAATCAAATTTAGGCCCACCATGAAGGCTCTTGGGCTAAGATTTTTTAATGAATCAAGTGAAAATTCCATTGTAAAGAACTTGATGAGTGCATACGAGAGCTTAGATTCCACCTCATGCACGAAGGATAGTTGTGCCACACAACGTGTGATGAAAAAAATACTATTAAGCAGTCAAATAAGGAACAAGGTGAACCTTACAAAGGCAAGTAAGTCTTTGAAAATAAGTGGATCATCTCTAATGAGATCCAAAGGAAGGCATGAAAGAGTGGAGGATCCAAATAGCAATGAGTTATGGGAATTCTTGGGTAGAGTGCTACAGAAAGATGCAAGAATTACTCAAGGCTTGAGATCTTTAATTGTAAATTATTGGAAGGATAACAAAAGGACCTCTCCTAATCAAAGATATGTTGTAAGAAGGAGAATTGTTAGTAAAAAATGTGAGCCACATCCAACGCATTATTTGGATACCACTCAAACCCAATTTTTTACTGATTTTGTACATAAGTTTCCTTAAATTAAAATATGTCAAAGGTATTTTGAAATGCTAAAGCTTTTTAATGTCAAAATAAATCACACAAGCACTTGTTGTTGTAGGGTTCATATTGAGTTTTCTAACCATTATGATGTTTATCGACGTATATGTGTAGATATGCATATTGGTAATGTTTTGTAGGAATGTAACATAATGCCTCAACCTAAATCGTCAAGGAAATTTTTGTCTTTCATTTTATGTGAAAGAGAGGATGGTCAATTTTTTTTACAAAAAATCATGTTTGGATGGCACATGCGATCATTGTGGTGGCATGCAACATTTTCCAATTTTCCAGCACATGGCTAGTACACACACAATTGGAGACAAAATTGTGGAATTTGGAAAATATAAGACAGTGGCATATAGTCTAAAAGATGGGAAAGAAGGAAGGAAGTGTGAATTGGTTAGTGATAAGATTCTAGTGTATCATTTTTTGGGCATTTTTCATGATCAGGTGGTCTATGAGTATGCAAGGCATACACACAGAGCACAATGGTTGGACTCACAGTTCAAGTTATGGAAGGAAACATTTCCAGTTTGTCATATCATTTCAGTTGTCGAATTTGTTGAGAACTACACACTAAAACAACAGAACAAGGTGCAATCACAGTACTACAACTCCACATAGGTTGCTATATTTGTGCATATAGCATTCATTCATGCAAATTATAGTATAGAGGAAACTAGGAAAGTATTGAGGGATTATCACTTTTACATCAGTGATGATCGCACACATTCTAAAGAGTTTGTGCAAGGTTGATTTTATATGTTTTAGGTTGGTTTGGCTAGCAAGGGCATATAATTTAGTTAGCATATCATATGGTCAGATAATTGTACAATGCAATTCAAGAACACCACAATGTTTTACTAGTTGAGCAGGATGCATAGGATTAGTGGTGTTCAACATATGTGGAACTTATTAGAGGTCAGGCATGGAAAGGGAGAGCATGATGGAGCAAGTGCATGTATCAAAAGAGCCCTAGCATGAGAAGAGTTAAAGTACACAAATAGTGTAAAGTTGACAGAGGCAAGATCAATTGTCCAGTGGTGCAATGGTGCAATGGGTCCAGGTAGTGAAGGTAATTATTTAGTTCATAGATTTTTACATTTAGTAGATGATACTAACATTGAAAAATATGAGGATTGTTGTACACTAACAGGATCAAATGAGCTACACTCTTTTAGAAGCTCAAACGCAGGTACATGGACTATCCATACAAGGAAGATGGCATGATTTTGTTATGTATGTACACTTCAATCATGGAATGATTACGAGTCAATAGAGTGGGTTGACGAATGGTCTGTAAAAAGTCTAACCCAAATTGACACTTATTAGCTCCCGACGACTCTAAAAATCATGGAGATGAAATCATCCATTGACTTTGATCATGTATCGGACATACTAGAACCAGGTAATATATCTTACTTACAATTTTTATTATGTTGCTCAATAAATACATCTAACAAGATGAACATATCAATATAGGGCACATTTATGCGGTGATTGCAGATGAAGACAATGAAGAGGGTACAAATTATTATCTGTGTCATTGTATTGAGGCCAAAAAGAAATTGGAGTCCCTAGTTATAGACGGATAAAACATAAAATATCCTACATGTTCGGTGGTTGTTATTGGAACATGGATTTGAAGGTATCCAACTAAGAATGTTGTAGTTTGGTTGTTTGAGGACTTCAACACACATCAGAAAATTATTCACTACTCAAACCTTGTCGTCACCACCAATGTTCATTTGATCAAATATAAGGGAAGACCTTGCGAAAAGAACTTGTGGAAAGTGTGTGAGTTGACCATGAGGCAATAATTGACACAATAAAGAGTAGAGTAGACCCAGATGGTTCCTTGGATTGATTTGTAAGTATGCAATTGAATTTGTAAAGTCATGTTATTGATCACTCTTTTGGACCAACACCTTCCAAGAAACTTCAGTGAAGCTTCTACACTAATCTCTTAAGGAAAGTATGGTGCAAATTCGTTTTAAACCCTTACAATTTCAGATTCGTTAATCTACTTAACAAAGATATTGCAGCAATATACCATACATACAGAAAATGAAGAATGACACAATGATTTACCCTGGGGAAAACCTTTCGGTAAAAAACCCCAGCACTCCAAAACCTGCACAATGTATTATCTTCAACACAACGGTTACAACACACTTGCAATGCAAGTTCTTTCAGGAGATTTCCAACTCTTGAAGACAAAATGCGGCAGCATGAAAAAACGTTCCAACAATACACTCACATCACAAATCTTCGCAACCCTAAAAAACGCTTATATCATGCGCTTCCCTTTTAGGGCAACTTCCGAAGATAACTGTATTAGGGTTTTACCATTCTCCGAGAAAATAGGAACTCGAAAATTTTTTTTCGGGGCGATGCCCCGAACCCCACTATCGTGGAAGAGTGTACAGTACTCAACTTTATCAATTGCCACATGTCTTCACCTGTCATTGAATCTTCCAGACATAGCTCTTACGTGTCATAGGAATCCGTCATAACCGTTTCAGCCATGATCTCCTTACACACAATTCAAGATGCCGACACATTAAGTGGAGTGACACATCAACATGCAAACTAGACATGTACACTCACACTTAATTACATTATTTGCAAGAAATACATTTTACAAAACAAATAATAAGAATAGGAATTATCCAAGGTTGAGACACCTTATTCCTAACACTTGCAATCAAGCTATTTCACCATTAGTGTTTGATGTCATATGCATTTACAACTGTCATTGATCCTTTTCTAATTGTGACTATAGGTAATACTGAATTTTATCACAGTTTATAAGAAAAGAACAACATCGGTTGCTGGTGCAAGTGTTCAGTGGTATGAGAAACATCGATTGCTGGTGCATTTTCTGGTTGTCAATCTTCTTTTTCTTTTCCATCTTGTAGATTTATCAGATTCTTATATGCTACATGTTTTATGTTAAGCCTCTCAGTGATATATTTGAAATTTATACGTAGGATCATCGAGAGATGATAAAGTAGCGAAGAGGCACATCGCCATTGTAGGATCTTCAATCAAAATCCTTATCTAGCATTCATGAAGGTGATAGTAGGTATATTCAGTTGTATGACTTACATTATTTAGTTATTTCTCTTTTAATAATTTTTATGTGAGTCTATGTCTAAGATTGAGAGGATTTTGCAGATTTTTGGTGGAAAAAATTCCTATGATACTACACAACCATAGAGAGGTTACTACCCATGTGTTTCATAAGGAGCAGGGGATGTACATGTTTTGAACCATTTTGGAATGCAAATAACTAGGCCAGTTGAGGTGGAATGGAGAAACAAAATCGGGTAGAAGCTCCTTTTGTTTCTTCTCAAGTATAATATATTTCATGATCTATGCTGCAAATGGGAGGATTATTTCCCTGCATGTATTGATACAAGTATTGACAAATGGGAAGATCTTCAAGATGTTCTTCCAACACTATTGTAATATTTGTCATTGACTTAGTGTATTTTTTCATATACAAAAATTAGGAGAAATTAATACATACAAATGTGTATATTCCTTAATATATGCCTCAATTAAATGTGTATATTACATTTAAAATTAGTTGTAATGCTTCATGGTTTACATTTAAAGTTGAGTTCAAGGAAAAACATGTGGATTTATGAGTAAGAATTAAATAATGTATAATGTAATTTTAGAAAGGCATATTTTATTGCCCCTACTCATGCAGAGGTGGTGGTAACCCAAGATACAAATTGACACAACTTCTCTCAAATATGTGAAGCAAGACATCAACTTTTAATTAAGTCAACCCTATAAAATAACATCAAAATCAACAAGGACCCTACAAAGGTTGTCAACGTCGAAGAAATGATAATTAAATCAACTTTGTACAATTCCCTAGGTAGATTCATTGAATTCCTCAAAACCCACCTTTTGTCAATCCTACTGAATTGGCAAGTTAGTGAGCTTGGCAAGCTAGTGAGCTCATTGGCTTGCCAAATCCGTAGGGTTGACAAGGTAGGGGCATTGTATGCCTCATAGAAATCGATGTAACCCAGGTCATCTCTAATATACCTTAATTCATTATTCCACCTAAGACTCCTTTGGAGCAACTTCCTAAAAACTTGAAAACAATGTTGTCCAACCTCACTTTTTCATGTAAAAACACTCCAAATGCCACCTAGGGCATCACCAAAAATTGGTATGTGCACCTCTTGATGTGGAGTGGATCAATGAAGATGTGATTTGACAAAAATTCTCTCAAATATGTCCACTAAGACATCAACATTCACTTGACTCAATAGGGTACCTCATTTTCCCAACCATAGACTCTTCAAAACAACACTAGGCCTTAACTTCCTTGTATCCCTATCAACTAGAACCGTCAACAATAAAACTGGTTGGAGGTAGGAATGAAACAATTGAAATAGGTTTCAGACCCCTTATGTAGGCCTCTTCAAACCCCTAAGACATCAAGGTATGACATTCAAAAAACCAACTACTATGTAACAATTTACAATGCCACAAGGGGACCTAATGAAGTTGTTCCAAACAAAAACCATGATGCAGAGTGGATCAACCAAATAGGAGAGATGACACTACTTCTCTCAAATATGCCCACTTGGACATCAATTCACCAAACTCACAACAGTGTAACCTTTCCATTGGACATGGGATTTTTTCCAATTAGACCGAGACAAAGGTTTAGACCATATTTCTTACCCCATAACATGTTTCTCCTGACAACTCTAGGACATAACAACGTAACTTGCACCAAAGGAATTCCTTTTTCTCATCGCTCTAGACTTTAGGCCTCTTTTAACCTTAACCCTTGTAGCACTACCTGGTAGGACTGCCAAGACAAAAACCACATACAAGCCTGCACCAGGCCTAAACCACTGAATTTGGACAACAAATGAATGCCCCTAAAAAGTCTCAAAGCCTCCCTTATTGATGACCAAAGTTAAAGTCACAAAATGCCAAAATGCAACGCTACAAGGTAGGCCTAATAGGCTGCTCAACTAACTAAATACCAACTTTTAAAACAAGAAATCGTTGCATTTCAAATTTGTTGCTTTAAGAAACTTAAAAATTTGCAACTTTCAACTCCTCCAACCTAATGACTACAACCAATGACCTCTAAACCCACACAAATGGCTTGGAAATAGCCTTATTACATCAACAAAACTCCATATAGATCGAACCTAAGTAATTGGATTCTAAAATGCACAAAATCACTTGAAATCCAACCAAACTAAAACTAAAATGGAGTTAAGTCTGCTACCCACCTAATTCCATTTAAAAGAGAGCACAATCACTCTAAGATACGTTCAAACGACTCGATCCCTTAAGGGTCCAAAGTGCAAAAGGGCAGCAATATTTGATAGGGTATTACTCATAAACCATGGTGATTACGAAATATATGTCTAAACCTACAAGAACATGCTGGGCCCCTCTACAATAACCTCTCTTAGTTTTTGCTATCTTGAAGGCATTTTGTTGTGGTGGCAAATTTTCACTTGGGGAAAAAGTTGTCAAATGCAAGTAGATGAAAGTTGTAAAGTAGTGAAAATTTCATTCTATAGCTCGTGTGACCAAACAGATTGCTCCAACGTGTCCGGGTGGGTATTTTTACACTAGGCATGGTCCTCTTTCGCACCCAGACACGCGAAATCGCTCTGAGCTACGCTCAACCGGATCAATCCCTTAAGAGTCCAAAGTGCAAAATAGCTGTGATCTTTAGCATGCTAGTATTTAGACACCGTGATGCTTAGAAACTTCTCATCTAATCCTACGGGATCACATTGGTCCCCTCTACAATAATCTCTCTTAGTTTTTTAATCTCGGAGGCATTTTCCTGTGGTGGCGAATTTTCACTTGGGGAAAAAGTTGTCAAATGCAAGTAGTTGAAAGTTGCAAAGTGGTGCAACTTTCGTTCTACAGCTCATGTGACCAAACAAACTATTCCAATGCATTCAAATAGGTATGTTTATGCTAGGCATGGTCCTCTTTTGCACCCAAACATGCAGAATCACTCTGAGCTATGTTCAACCGGATCGATCCCTTAAGGGTCCAAAGTGCAAAATGGCCTCGAAATTCAACATGCTATTACTCAGACACCATGACACTTAGAAAATTCTCATCTGATCCTATGAGATAATTTTGGGCCCATTTATAATAAACTCTCTCTTTTTTCTCTATCACGGAGGCATTTTTTTGTGGTGGCGAATTTTCACTTGGGAAAAAGTTGTCAAATGCAAGTAGTTGAAAATTGCAAAGTGGTGAAACTTTCATTTTGCAGCTCGTGTGACCAAATGAACTTCTCCAACGTGTCTGAATAGATATTTTTACACTAGGCATGGTCCTCTTTCACACCCAAACACATGGAATTGCTCTGAGCTACATTCAATCGGATCGATCCCTTAAGGGTTCAAAGTGTAAAATGGCTGCAAACTTCAACATGATATTAATCAAACACCGTGATACTTAGAAAATTATTGTTTGATCCTACAAGATCAAGTTGGGCCCATCTACAATAACCTCTCTCATTTTTCACTATCTTAGAGGAATTTTCCTATGGTGGTGAATTTTCACTTGAAGAAAAAGTTGTCAAATGCAAGTAGTTGAAAGTTGAAAGTGGTGCAACTTTCATTCTACAGCTCGTGTTACCAAAAAAACTATTCTAACATGTACAAATAGGTATGTTTAAGCTAGGCATGGTCCTCTTTCACACCGAAACACACAAAATTGCTCCGAGCTACTTTCAACCAGATCGATCCCTTAAGGGTCTAAAGTGCAAAATAGCTGTGAACTTCAACATGCTATTACTCGGACATCGTGACACTTACAAACTTCTCGTCTGAACCTATGAGATTATGTTGGGCCCCTTTACATTAAGATCTCTCATTTTTTGCTATCTCAGAGGCCTTTTCTCATGGTGGAAAATTTTCACGTGGGGAAAAAGTTGTCAAATGCAAGTAGTTGAAAGTTGCAAAGTGGTGCAACTTTCATTTTGCATCTGGTGTGACCAAATGAATTGTTCCAATGTGTCCGAATAGGTATTTTTACGCTATTAATGGTCCTCTTTTCACCCAAACATGTGGAATCGCTCTGAGCTACATTCAACCAGATCGATCCCTTAAGGGTCCAAAGTGAAAAATGGCTACGAACTTCAACATGCTCGTATTCAGACACTAAGATTCTTAGAAACCTCGCGTCTGAGCCTATGGGATCACATTGGGCCCCTCTACAATAAGATCTCTTGGTTTTCACTATCTCAGAGGCCTTTTCCTGTGGTGGCGATTTCTTGCCTGGGGAAAAAGTTGTCAAATGCAAGTAGTTGAGTGTGTAAAAATGACTTTATAGCCATTCCACCCATTGTATTTTACTGTAACTTAGTGGAATGGCATAATTAGGAGTAGGGAACATATGTGCATGGTTTTTGGAGTAGGGGAGGAAAGTTGAGTGGTTTGGTGTGATGCCCTAGTTGGCAATTTGATGAGTTTTGGTGAAATTCAATGGTTTAAGAGTGGAAATGGTTGAAATCCTTTGGGGCAGCAGTTTGTGAGGTAATTTGAAGAATGTGTAGGTTCTTTTAAGTATGTTTGATTCATTGGAAAGGTGTTATGAGTTGTGGGAATAGGATTTTCAATAAACCCACCCATTTTAGGCTTTTAGCCATAACAACAAGGTAGTGAACTATTTGATAAAATGCTTTGGTAAACATGTATGAAAAATATGGTATCATAGACAAGGAAGTGAATTGTTTGAAAATATGCCTCAAAGAAACATGGTCTCATGGTGGTGGAATGTCGTGGAAATCCATAGCTGTGAGGATTTGTGACTTGAGGATTGTGATTATTGATTGGAATTGTGTTTAGTGACATTGTAGGACCTCCCTTACTGCATCAATGTTTTAGGGTTTTATCCATAGCAACAAGGAAATTAGCTGTTTGATATAATGTTTTGATAGACATGTATGAAAAATGTGGTAGCATAGAAAAGGCAATGAACTCTTTGAAAAATTGCCTGAAAAAAATGAGGTCTCATGGTGATGGAATGCCATGACAATCAAAAGCAATTTGATTGTCATGGCATTTCGTCACCATGATACCACATTTATTTGAGGCATCTTTTGAACTAGTTCACTACCTTGTCTATGGCTTGTCATGGCATTCCATCATCACATTTATTTTATGCATTTTTTTAAATAGTTCACTGCATTGTCTATGCTATTGCTTACTATTATGCTTTTGATATATTTTTTTGAAGCATCCATAGCTTGTTCGAAATCACTTGTTTTAGGATTTTAGCCATAGCAACAAGGCAGTGAACTATTTGACAAGATGCTTTGGTAGGCATGTATGAAAATTGTGGTAACATAGACAAGGCAAGGAACTATTTGAAAAAATACCTCAATGAAATTTGGTCTCATAGAATGCCATGATAAGAAAATGCAATTGGCAACTGCTCCTAGTTATTAGTTATGCAATGTGAAGAAATCACATAACTGCTTAGGTTGAATTTGTACAAAATATATTGTAATTGAAATTTTGTCATCTATCAACATCTACTTATTAGTTATGCAAAGTGAAGTAATGCTTTGACTTTGAAAGATATGCAATGCAATGTAATCAACAATATGAATATAAACTACAAAAATCCATTTTTTACAATTCATTAGTTAAAATATTTATTTTATTTGCTCTCTATATCTCTATATGCTATGGAAATACCTTTCAATTTTTTTAATTTATTTTTTTATCTCTTGTACAATTTTTCCCAGTTTTTTCACAAACTATTAGACTTTTGGTTTGTCAAAATTTTCTCCAAAAGATTTTTTCTGCTATGCATTGGAATCATGAAGCATACACGTGAATACACACAATATAGGTGAAGTATACATGTGAATATGTGAAGCATACATGTGAATAAGTGAGGAACAAGTAATTGAAGCATTCTAAAGGATACAAACCACCACGAATAGAACTTATTTACACAATACACTTTAGATGGGGCTTATTGAGCATTCAACAATAATTAATTAAGCATTAGATGTAAACAAAATCCATGCCTACAACATTCAAGCATACAACTTACACGATACACATGATAACATTATTCAAGAATGGCAGTAGGAATATAAGAGTTTCTTTAATCAAAAAGCCAAAAGGCTATACAATGATATATATTGATAAAAGTATATATAATATATCCAAAAAACCATATAGGCTTAGTACAAAGGATCTATATGGACATAAAATGTCATGTATATATTGATAGTACAAAACATATGTTCCAAAATGCCACATAGGCATACAAAAAACAACACTAATACATAGTCAATTCCCTCTAGGGAAGGAAATGGATCTCATGTTACCTTCAAAATTTGGCTGGATGGAGTGACTGTTTCTTCTCTTCTATTTCAAACACGCTCTCTAGTCCTCCTCTCTTCACTCTAGACCTTCAATTGATACAATAAAAAGTAAAGATGTTAAAACATAGAAATTGAATTGTGGAATGGCATATAACAAAATATATATTCAGTTACCGTATACATATAGTCATCATGCACATTTACAGCATCACCACGTCCATGATCTGGAGTGACAACCACCTGTAGCAACCATGAATATAGAAATTAAACTACATAAAAGTATCGTGAAATTTTTCTATAATAGACCATAAAAGAGAATATAATCTCAAATCGACTAATCTATTCCATACCTCTCTCAATGGATCAAAACTGGCTATTCCTGCAGTAACTCCATGGTCCATCGTGCCACCAACATCACCAGGGCTGTCTCTTGTAAAAATATATAAATGAAACAATATATTAGGTATCATGTTGATAGAAAGACCAAGAGGGGATAATGGAACATAAGGTGAAATAAGAGAGGGTAATGGGATGGGATTAGAAGGGTGATGCAGAGAGGGGGCTCAAACTCATTCAAAGTGACAACTTGCATTCAAGAAGCATATAACAAGATTAAAATTACATATTAGATTTATCCAAATAATCCTCAAAATCTTGACAAAAATTGGGAGTCTAACTTCTCACTTTCACCCATGTAACCTAGTAGTAGTGCAAACTTAGTTTTTGGCCTTTAACACCCATGATTTCCAAAACACTTGACAATCAGAAAGTGGATTCAGATATCCATTTCAGAGTTATACAACATATCTCTTAACTAGATACAAGTCTTTTGGACCAATCCCTTGAAATTAGTCCCTCAACACTATCTTAGGCCATGAATTAGGCTAGATTTACAAAGCAACATACCTTTAAACTTAACACAAACCCTTGAAACCTTGGGGCAGAATTTCATATGCCCTCAAACCTCTAAAACCATAATAAACACCCAAGGTTGACACCTCCAACATAGAAAACTCCAAATCCCTCAATTTCATGCCATGTCAAGAGGGTTTATTCAAAGTCCCACTTGCACAACCTCCTAGATGATGCCACCGACTCAAACATGTATATTTTGACCCCAATATGCTCAAAAGTTGAAAAAAACTCCATAGTCTCCTTTATTTCCATAAACCTTAGACCCAAGGCTCCATCTTCATGTGTTTAGTATACTCTCCCTTTGGAAGTCTCCTTTTTCAAGTGAGCCATCACCAAATCTCCAACCTTGTATTGAACATCCCTCTTCTTCAAATCTACTCTTTCTTTGTACTTCTCAACATTCTTTTGTAGAGTTTCCTTCACTTGTTGATGGATATCCCTGATTATAACAACAAATTCCTCTCCTTGAGCACTTCTCCTATCAAATCCTTGTAGATCTCTTAACTCATAGACCCCTCTAGGGTGCATGCCATAGACAACTTCAAAAGGGATCCTACCAATGCTCCTATTCATGGAGTCATTGTATGGAAATTCAGCCTGAGGTAGAATCAAATCCCAAGCTTTTCCATTTTCCTTGGTAAGACATCTCAAGAGATTTCCCTATGATCTATTCACCACTTCAGTTTTTCCATCCATTTGTGGATGGTATGCAGAGCTAAAGGGAAATTTTATGCCAAGTTTCTTCCACAAGGTCCTCCAAAAGTGACCTATGAACTTAGAATCACTGTCAGAAACAATGCTTAAGGGAAATCCATGTATTATAACAACCTCCTTAAAGAAGAGACCTGCTATACTAGATGCATCATTGGTGCATTTACAAGGAAGAAAATGAGCCATCTTACTAAACCTATCAACCACCACAAAAACACTATCAAAAGCTCTTTGGGTTCTAGGCAGCCCCAATACAAAATCCATACTTACACTCTCCCAAGCCCTATTGGGACGAGAAGTGGTTGATAGAGCCCTACATTTGATGAAGTTCCCTTTTCTCTTTGGCAGAATATGTATCCTTCCACAAAATTTCTCATATCCAATTACAGCCTTGGCCAATTGTAGTACCTCCTCACTTGTTCTAAGGTCTTATCAAGGCCAAAATGACCTCCAAGACTCCCATTGTGTTTCTCCTTTATAATATTCTCCCTCATTGAGTATTTAGGCACACACAATTGGCTTCCTTTGAAGAGAAAACTATTCTACAACAGAAAATCAGAGTATTCACCATGAAAAGTATTCAAATGTTGATCACAAACGTTGTATACATCCTTAAAATCTGCATCTTTATGATACATGTCTTTCAATGCATCAACCCCCATGCTTTGGAATTGGATCTCTTGCACTACAAGTGTCCTTCTAATGAGAGCATTTTTCACCTTATTTTCTTGGCCCTTCTTATGCTTTATTGTGAATGTATAGGCTTGTAAAGACTCCACCCACTTCATATGCCTATGATTGAGCTTATCCTATGCATTCAATAAAATCAAAGCATGATTATGAGTATAGACAACAAATTATTTATAGGTAACAAGTAGTGCCTCCACTTTTTGAGGGCTTGGACCATAGCATACAATTCCAAATCATAGGAAGAATACTTCCTCTTTGCTTCATTTATCCTCTCACTGAAAAATATGTCCGGTTTGCCTTCTTGGCTCATGACAACCCCTATTTCTTGGTTACTAGCATCACATTCAATTGTAAAAACCTTATCAAAATTAGGGAGAACAAGTATAGGTTTTTGTGCTACTCTCTTTTTCAGATATTCAAACCCTTTATCAGCCTCATTGGTCCAAGAAAAATTACCCTTGTTACCTCCTTTGATGGTGTCCAAGATGGGTGAACAAATTTGACTAAAGTTCTTGATGAACTTTCTATAAAAGCTTGCAAGTCCATGAAAGCTTTTCAAATATCCCATGGAGTTTGGTGTTGGCCAAGTAAGAATATCATCCACCTTTGAAGGATCAATATTCAAACATCACTTGGAGATGATAAATCCAAGGTACACTAGTTCTCCCTTCATAAATTCACACTTTTCCATGTTGATCAGCAACTTCTCCTCTTATAACCTCTTCAATACCATGTCAAGGTGCTTTAAATGTTCTTCTTTAGACCTGCTAAACACAAGAATATCATCTAGATAAACCACAATAAATTTTCCAATGAAAGGTCTCAATACCTCATTCCTAAGGCACATAAAGGTTCTAGGGGCATTTGACAACCCAAAGGGCATCATCAACCATTCATAGAATCCCCCATTAGTCTTAAAATTTGTCTTCCATTCATCACCCTCTCTAATCCTTATCTGATGATAACTGCTTTTCAAATCAATCTTGGAAACGTAGGATCCCCCTGCTAGGCAATCCATAAGGTCATCCATTCTTGGAATTGGGAAACTATATCTAATTGTGATCCTATTAGTGTCTCTTGAATCAGTGCAAAGCCTCCAATTCCCATCTTTCCTTGGTGCTAGTGTTTAAGGGGCTAGTGAGAAAGAGTTTAAGCCCATTATTTTTGAGCAGGTGTCATCTTATATGCAGCCTAATTGGGAAATGTACCCCCTAGAATCAGATCAATATGGTGGCTTATATCCCTAATGGGAGGTAGGAAACTAGGTAGTTCATTTACCGTTATGTCCTTGTAGCTTTCCAACAACTCTTGGACCTCTCTAGGTGCATCTTCCTTCTTCTTTGTGGGAAGATATGATCCACTCTTTGGCTTCATAATCAAGAAGAATTCTCTTCATCCTCCTTCCTTCAAGGTCTTCATGAACTCCTTCTCACCCACCATCAAAATACTAGGCCCTTCATGCTATTCCTTGTCTTTTTCTATGATAGGTGTGAGGTTGTAAGTCACCCCATCCTTCACAATGGAGTATGTATTCTTCTCCCCATCATGCTTAGACTTCCTATCAAACTGCCAAGGCCTCCCAAGCAGCAAGTGGCACACATCCATAGGGATGATATCACAGAGGATCTTGTCCTTGTATGACCCAATGTTGAATTCTACCCATACTTTCTCATTCACCAAGACTTGTTGTCCTTTACTAAGCCATGAAACTTTGTATGGGTTAGGGTGAGAAATCCTTTTCAAATTCAATTTTTCTACCATCTCAATTGAAGCAAGATTATTAGTTGATCCTGAGTCCACTACTATCTTACACACCTTACCTTGCAATTGATTCTAAAGAGTGCCTTCCTTTGTGAGGGTTCTTTAGGGATTGGTGCCTTGAGCAATGCTCTCCTAATCATCAAGTTCTCTCCAAATTTTGATGTGAGGTTTAATATAGGTGAGGTCACAATTTCTTCATCTTAATGTACCAATTGATTCCTCCTCTCTCCATGATGAGAGCTTGATCCTTTATTTTTAGGGCATTTGAAGGATGGATGCCCAGACTGGTTGCAAGTGTAACCTCTCCCTCAAAACTAATTGGAACTTCTCCCTCAATTAAATATGCCTGTACAATTGGGTATCCTACCCTTGAATCCCCCTCTATTTCTTAAGTATCCACTTGATTCATTAGGATTAGGCTCCTCTTGATGTTTTTGGGACTGATTTCTACCCCCAAAGTTACCTCTACCTCTAAAATTCTTGCCTCTTCCTCTATTTTTCTGCTCTTATTTTCTTCTTATCTTCTCTTTAGCCTTATGTGCAATTTGTATGCAATCCTCTATGGTATTGGGGACAACCAAACTGATATCATCTTGTATTTTGAGCCTTAGGCCATTGATATACCTAGCCACTCTTTCATTCTCACTTTCTACATGATCACATCTCATACTCAACTTGAAGAATTGTTTAGTGTCGGATGAAACATCCATGTCTTTTTGCTTCAGATTCTGCTTCTTTTTGAACTCTTTCACCTCATGATCAGCAAGAAGGAATTTTTCCTTCAATCTATGCACCATCCTATCCCATGAGTTGATCATGGACTTACCCATCTTCACCCTTTCTCCTTGGATGAAATTCCACCATGTCAAGCACATCCCTTCAACTTTGTTTTGGAAAACTTCACCTTCTTGTTCTCTACCATTTCTTTATATTCAAAATATTTATTCAATGCCTCTACCTATTCCAATACTTCTTCCACATCCATGTTTCCACTATACACCGATAGGTGAATCTTCACTTTAGAGGAATCTCCTCTTGATGCTTGCAATGCTTTAAGGATTCTTCTCTCATGAGGGGGTATCTCTTCACGCTAAGGGCTCTCCCCACCTTTTGTAGGTCCTTCACCCTCTATCTCTTCTTTATAGGAACTCTCTTGCTCCATGGCCACTCCTCTTCTTCTGTTCATTGCCTTTAAGACCTCTACCTCTTATCTCAAGGCCTTCAACTCCTTTGCAACCACTGATCTAGGTTGTTTTGGAGGCATGATGTCTTCCCTTCAACAATTACCTACAATCAGGCTCTAATACCACTATGATGTAGAGTGGTAGGGAAGGTAAACACACAATTAAAATGGCAAAGACAATCCAATTCAACGCTTCTCTCAAATACTCTTACAAGGAGTCATAAACTCCATTATTCTTTAAGTGATAAACTCGCACACACCTAGGGTTCACAACTCAGACCGCCCACAAAGATTGAGAGCATTTGGATCATGCCACATTAGGACAAAACAAGGTTCAAAAACCCTCTAGCACTTAGGTTTCAACAAACAACTATCACTATGGTGATTTAGACCTCACCCCCTCTTAAGGATTGTAGCCCTTACCCGGTAGGACAGTTAAAATGAAAAAAAAGGAGTGTTAAGACATCAAAACCATGGATTTAGACACCCCACATGGACCCCTACAAATTTCCAAAACCTTTCCTCTGGACTATCATGGCATAACTCACAATGACCTTTTCTACCGCTACTCCAAGAGGCCTAAATCATAGACCTACACCTGGTTCATGAATATATTGGCTCTCCACTTCACCCCAAAGCCCAAAAAAAAACTCCTATAGGTTTTCCACACCTATTACCATCATTCCTAAGTGCCCCCAAAATAGATTTTCTAGAAACAAAGCAAAACTCACTTTTTTGCTTGTTAATTAGGCTTGTCACATAGAGATGTCAAGCCAAGAATCTCACAACACTTCCTGCAATGAGCCGTCCATTCTCCAAGAAATTGAGGACTTAATATTACAGGTATATACTTTCCATCCCACTAGGATTAAGCAACTCTACAATGCGGGGATGGAAGAAACACCCATAATTCACTCAAAACCCTGATTTTGAGGGTTTTCAAACCACCCGGGAGTAAAATGAAGATATCTCCCTCGATACTCAATGGAATCTCACCACTCTAATGAAAAAAGAAATATTATTCAATTAAATATCTAACCATTATATTATTGGAGCATGAAACAACACGTATATACCATACCAAGTATGGGATCAACAATTTCTTCAAGAAACCATAAAAATCAACAAACTCTTTATTGAAAAATTCTTCCAAAATTCAAGAAAAACCTTCCCTCGACCAAGAGAGGCATATTTACAGCCTTCCAACCTCCTCCAAAATCCTCCAACTAAAATTTGAATTAGCTGGCCGTTGGAAACACAAAAAGACTTCATTTTTTACTCTTTAATGCCTAATTAATGCAATTTAGCCAACTTTCACCAACTGCCTACAAAGATACCTCCAAATTGTGTGAAAGGAATCCAAAACTCCTCAAAATGAACAAGATGACTCCCCTCACATGTCTAGCTACATCAAGGCATCCTTTTTTCTTAATTTTCCAAAATGCACTAGACTTACAAAGAGGATGGAGACCTTGTTTGTACAAAAAGTTGGTCATCAAGACCAAAAATCCACGAAATCCCTAGGAGACCTATTACAAAGCAATGAAATGTTCCAAAATACCTTATTCCAAAATTAAACAAATAAACAAAACATAAAAAATTATTCTATGTCCCTTAGACCCATGGGTGTTCCTGCACCACTATCAGACACTTAATGAAGAAACATGGTGCACCTGCACCAAAGGGATTAATGGAACATAGGATAGACTATTATAGATTGATGGGATGGGCTAGGATGGGATACAAAAATATAGGGTGGAAAATTTGAGGTTAATGGAATGCAATTATTAGGGAAAAATGCAACATAGGGTGAATTAGGAGGTGTCTAGGGTTTGACTATAGTACATGAAGTGCAAACTTGACCTGTGTGTGGCAAGAATAGCGAAGAGTTATCTAGGATGAAACATGGATAAATATGGTATAACACAAGATGATATAAAGGAACACAGAGTGGAACATAGGGGATCATGGAACATCTAGGGTGATATAATAATGGGTACAATAAGATGGGAGTAGAAGTACATAATGACGCATAGCATGGACTAAAGATATTAGTGGGATGGGCTAGGAGGGGATCATGGAAAATAGGGTGAACTATTAAATGTTAATGGTAAGGGATTAGGAAGGAATAAAGGAACAAAAAGTGAATTAGGAGAACATAATGTGACATGATTAAGGAATACTTGAATGCAACGTTTGTGTTTCTCATCAATTTTTTAGATTTGTGTGTGAGTTAAAATATGTAGATTGATTAAACAATAAACTAACACACCAATAAGACATTATATTGAAAGAAACTAATTTAGAAAACATAAATGCAAACTCTTTAAAAAAAAGCTCTTTCAAATTCATCCCATCGTTCTCTATCTGCAAGGATTTGATTAAAGTTGTTGGCTCTCAGTTGTGCAAGCAACAACTTGTTGAAATGACAACTTAGGAGAATGAGATTAATTGAAAATACATGTGTATTGCTATCTGATTTAAGCTATGAAATTGAAATGCTATGATATTGCTAAGATGTTGATATGATGATTCGAATGCAACTATAGTAACTACACATGAAATATAGGATGAAATCTACTTACGAGAAGGTTGTATTTATAGATTTTCGAAAGGCAAGAATCTAGTTGGCGGAGATCGACAATTCAGATTCAAACTTGTTAGGATGAATGGTGAGAGATGGAGAGGTTGAGAGAAAGGTGGAAGGTTGAGAAGAAAGTGGAAGAATTTTTCAACCCACAAAACCATCCTCATTCAAAAATGGAGACAAACATGGCATTTATGTCCTCATTTATGAAATTTGGTTGAAAGTTGAGGATAAAGATAATTAAATAAATAAATTTATTTAATTATATGTGACAAGTGAAAAAGAAAAGTAATTAAATATTTTACGCTATTTAATTAAGTGAGGTGAAAAAGATATTCAGATATATAATATTTAAATGTGAAATGAAGGATGAATAACCCATTGTTTTGAAATGATAATTAAATAAATAAATATTGAAATTTATTTAACTTAATTAAGAGAAAAATAGCAATAATTAAATAAACTTATTTATTTAATTAAACTAGAAGAATTGGAAAAATGAACAATATAAATAAATAATTAAATTTATTTATATGTAGATGACTTTAGAACATTAATTAAATAATTCATATTTAATTAATTAATAGGTTTGAATAACCATGGCCATTTTTAGATGTGTACATTTTGCTCCTCTTTGAAGTGATGTGTTTTACGCATTGCTTCAAAGAATTTTAGAAATTACCGATGCTATATGCCCCCTCGAGAGATAAATCGCATGATGATGAGGATGCTTTGAAATAATTTAGATGATTTTCGAAGAGATTTGGCAATTTAGCTCTCGAAATAACACTTTGCATAGTAAAAATACCAATAATTTTTCATTTTTACCCCCTTAAAAGGTGGAAAAAGTGAAAAGTCATTGTCATTTGAATAGTAACCTTTGGTAATTTTGAGAGCTCTCAGATAAATATTTGCAATGTCAATCCATTATGAGTGCCACAGATTCGAGCGAGCCCACCGTCATCAGAGACCAACCGCGTACGGACCTCCGATAAGTCAACTTGATCCACGTAATTTTTTTGATCGATTTTTGTGCTTTTGTTAATTTTTAAATTTTTTTACGCTGTGCTTTAGTGCATACGAGTCATAGTCTAGCACATAGGTTAGATAAAGTCACACATACAAAGTAGTGCATATATGTGAAACAGTCGTGCATTGACTAGATAGATTAGCACATAGCATAGAGTAGCACATAGGAAACCTTAAGTAGCGCATCCAACAATGTTGCCCACGTAGGATGCTTAGATTAGCACATAGACTAAATTTGCGCATTGATGAGATTGATTAGCGCGTCCATTTGATAGAATAGCGCATAGGTGCTTTAGCGCATAAAAGGTCTATTTTAGCGCATAGACTAGATAGAATAGCGCATAGACGGATTTGTGCATTGCAACTCTATTTTAGCACATCCATGGATTTAACTAGCGCATTCGTGAATTAGCGCATTCAATGTTTGTTTTAGCGCATCAATGGATTTTTACGAAATTTGAATTTTGAAGTCAAATTCGATATGTACTTGATGATTGTTGCTAGATTAGACAACTAATTATATGTTGTTGGAATTACATCAAGAATAGATTAGCTTGATTTGATAATTTTGTCTTCGTGTTTGAAAAACAAAAGATGAATTTGATTTCCTACTTGAACGACAAATAGTAGATGATATATTTGCTTTTTTGAAAGACAAATAGATAAATGCTAAGTTGATTGACTGTTAAATTTGTTTACATGCGATATGAAAAACAAATAGTAGAAATGATAGATAGATTTGTTTCCATGCGATATGAAAAAAAGAAAGTGTTGATTTAATTGAGTTGATTGCTTGCTGATTGATGTAATTGATGATTTTGCTTGATGTATTGATTTGCATGATGATGTTATAAAGGAGGAATTTAATCTCCTCTAGATTAGAGAGAGATTTCCTCACACCTAGGAGATGGTTTCACAACTGTCACAAGATGATTTAGAGATCATATACCAGTGTGGGTTGAGTCCACTATTGAGGATCCTACAGTATCAGGTCAACAAGGCGCTGTTGACTACATTAGCTGAGAGGTGGCACAGCGAGCATAACACCTTCCATCTACCCACAACAAAGATGACCATGATGCCAGAGGAAGTATACATGATTCTAGGTATTCCTGTAGTTGGTGAGCTTGTGATCTATGATCACAAGGAGATTGGGGGGACCGATGCACTGAGACGAGTCTTCTAGGATCCTCATGTCTCCGGATATGAACTTCCTTGGAAGGAGATGGAGAGATATGCCCCACTGCCTTAAGTTCTAGCAGGTTTCATTGGTGGTTTCCTTTGTCTTGATCACAAGTCAAAGGGACTATCAATTGGGTGGGGTCAGATCTTGGAGGACATGCTTCTCCATCGGACCAGATATGCATGGGGGTCCTGTATTCTTGCTCATTTGTACCATGATCTTCATCAGGTCATGTACACAGATGGGAAGAGTCACTCCTATGGAGTTAATCTTCTTCAGATATGTGCATGGGAGTAGATTGCGATTACTTGTCCCATTGTTCGGAGGGATCATCCTCTTGGGTTCCCTTATGTTTATGCCTACATAGGTCCCCTTATCCAACTGAGGTTAGGCAAGTTAGAGTACGTGTTATGGATGATGTATGATATATAATTATGGATGCATGTTTATTTCTATATTCTATGTCATGTATGATGATGCAATGATGATATGATGTATGATTATGGATGCATGTTTATTTTATATATGATGATGCAATGATAATGTAATGTAATGATGAAATGATTTCTAACATGATGATTTTTCTTTATGACATATGTAATGATAAATGATTTTAATGAGATGATATGTCCTAAAAATGATATGATGTAATGTGAAAATGATATGATCAATATGAAAATTGATATAAATGGATGTGAAATGAAATGATAATAATGACCTAAATGATGATGAAATGTAAATGAGATGAATATTGAAAAATGAATAATGATCATAATGATGATAATAATGATAATGAAATGAATTGGTGAATAATGATAAATAATGATAACGAAATAATAAATATAGAATATGATAATGTAATAATACCTATTGATACGATGTAATTGATATGAAAATGATAACCTAAATGATAATATGAAAATGAATGAGATGGATGCAATCTTTTTATTAATGCAGATGTTGTGAAAATGATATAATATGAGATGAATGATCAATGAATGATATTGTACTTAATGAATGACTATGTATAAAAGATGAAAATGATATGTAAAGATGGATAATGATCATGAGAAGCTAAATAAGATCAATGATAATGAAATGATGTGAAAATAGAAAGTAGTGCAATGAAGGATAAGGATATCCTAAATGAATAGTCCTGATAGTATAATATGTAATGAATGACAATGTGATGTGAAGTAATAAATGTCCAAGTGTACTCGATTGTTGTCTGAAAAGATATATGAAAGTTTTTCCAACCTTCAAAAATATATTTAAACAACCTCCAAAATGCAAATCTAAATGAATTATGCAGTCCTAAAATGTAATAACGAATCATTCTCCTATTTGTCATTTCATGTCGTGCTCTCCTATTTGTCATTTCATGTTGTGCGTGCTTTTCATAATCAAGCTTTTTGATATGTTGAAAGTTAGTACAAGCATCAAAGGGTATATTAGCACCAATGATGACCTGAGTACCACTTTCATGATGTTTGATATAGCAAATTAATACAAGCATCGAGGTATAATTTAACCAAGATGACCTAAGTATTGTTTGCATAAATAGATAAAAGTTAACCATTTTCCTATGAAAATTTTGAAATGTCATTAATGCTACATTGTAGAGCATGTCCCACAATTTTTTTCACAAGAATAATGATTAGATTACAGACAACAAGCAAAAAAAATCATACTCCTTCCTTTTGATTCATTTTCAGTACATCATTGAACCACTCTAAAGATATGATGTCATCAAATGTCAAAAACAACAATTCAACTTATGCTTTAAGTTTATCATTCATTTTATTCAGATTAAGATGATCCAATTTGTTTTTGTTATCTGTCAAAATAGTCGTGTAAAATCAATTTAATTGAACAATATTTTTGTTTCCAATATTTCGATTCTTGACACACGCTGTCAATTTCTTGCTAGAAATCTCCAAGAAGTGAATTGCCCCTCCCCCAGTGACCCTGTACTTGACTCCCGTTAGACACAACTACTATTAAGGATAACCCTAATCATCAAGCCATGATGAGATCCTTGTTGTTTCAAGGAGATGATGTGAATGTGATGGCTAGGCATGTATGTGATGCTAATGAAAAGATGGATATGCAAAATGTATCCTAATAGATGAGAGAGCTAAATAAAATCACAAACAATGCCTGTTTGCCAGGTTTTCACCATTTATTTTTATTGCACTTTTTCCTAATTTTATGATTTTTTGTTGTTACCAAGATGCCTATTTGCCAGGTTTTCATCAAGGCAATGATTTTTCTCTTTCCCTTTTTAATTTTTTTGTATTTTTGCTCTTTTGATTTTTTTTTATTTTTGCTTTTTTGATTTTTTTGTATTTTTTTAGGACTTTTTATATTGTTTTTGATATTTTCAGGCATAAAAATTCTTAAGATGTATGTTGTTGGTTGGATCTTCAAACAGGTCCCCTTGTGATATTGACAATTGATATGCCCCCGATCCATATGCCGCAATGATAATGAATGGGCCCAACCAATTAGGTTCAAACTTGGCTTTCTTTTCCCGATCCTGCTGATTTTGAGGGTTTTTTTTGAGAACCAAGTCACCCACTTGAAAATTTCATGGTTTGACTTTGTGATTGTAGTTGCGGGACATAAATTTCTAATATCCCTTTAACTTATTAAATTTAGTTTGACGCCGTTCATCAAGCAGTTCCAGCTCTTGCAACCTTGATACTCTATAGTCTTCATCATTGATTAACCCCTTGAGTGATACTCAAAGTGAAGGAATCTCAACTTCCAATTGTAGAATAGCTTCGTCTCCATAAACCAAAGCATAAGGAGTAGCACCTGTTGGTGTGCGAATGATTTTTCTATATGCTCATAATGTTGGATTTAATTGGACATGCTAATCACGACCTGCTTCATTTACAATTTTCTTCAAAATCTTTAGAATTGTTTTGTTTGAAGCTCCAGCTTAACCATTCCCTTATGGATAGTAAGGCATGGAGAACTTGTGTTGGATGCAAAATATTTCACATAGCTTATCAACATCCTGATTTTTAAAGGTTCTTCCATTGCCTGTGATAATGGAGTTGGGAATACCATATCGACAGATGATATAGTTTAAAATGAATGAAGAGATTTGCTTGCTAGTAACAGTTTTTAGGGGAACAATTTCAATCCATTTATTGAAATACTCAGTGGCTGTAATGATAAATTTATGTCCATTTGAAGATGATGGGTGTATCTTGCCAACCAGATCCAATCCCCATTGAGCGAAAGGCCATGTTGTGGTGAATGGTTGTAATTCATGAGAAGGAGCATGAATGAGATTCCCACAAATATGACATTTTGCACATTTCTTTACAAAGATGAATGATTCATTTTCCATTTTCGACCATTAGTAACCCAATCTCACAAGTTTATGTACTAAGGTTAGTCCACTCGAGTTTGTCCCAAAAATACCACCATATACATCTTGTAAAGCCTTTTCCGATTCATCATGTTCGAGACATCTAAGGAGAGTTCCATCTAGACCATGCCGGTATAAGACATCATCAATTAAGGTGTAACGAGAGGATTTACGAAATTTATTTTCTAATTTCTAGACAAATCTAAAGGTAAAGTAGTATCCTTTAGGTAAGTGTAAATTTGGCCATATAAGGGAGAATCAGAACTGGTTAAATGACAAATGATTTGAGTTTCTAGATTATCATAGGCGGGAGAAAACAATTGTTCCACTAGGAAATCATACTATGTTTGATTCTCTGACAACTGGAGTAGAGATGCTATTGTAGCCATTGCTTCGGCTGCTTTATTATCAATACGCGGAATTTGTATGAACTTGATATCGACAAAGTATTTCTTGAAATCTTCCACCATTTTTTTGTTAGGTATCAACTTGTCATCCTTAGTGTGGTATTCATCATTGATTTGATTTATAACAAGTTGTGAATGACCAAAAACTTGAAGTTTCGTGATTTTCTAGTCTATTGCAATTCTCATGCCAATTAATAGTGCCTCATACTCAGCTATGTTGTTTATGCAAGGAAACATTAGCCGGTAATATTTTGGAATTGTATGTCCTTGAGGTGTAATAAAAATAATTCCTGCTCTTGAACCATGTTGAGTGTAAGAACCATCAAAGTAGAGTGCCCATGGCTTCTTAATTGTTGTTGTGAATACATTAGCATCAGGAAAATCAATGTGTATTGGGTGTTTTGCTGGCATTGGTGCTTCTGCTAACTGATCTGCAATTACCTGTCCTTTTATAGCTTTGTGATCCACATAATGAATTTCAAATTCGCTCAAGATCATGACCCATTTAGCCAACTTGCCAGTTAAGGTTGCCTTACTTAGAAGATATTTAAGAGGATCAATCTTAGCCACAAGCTTTATTGTATGCGCTAGCATGTAATGTCTTCAATTTTGAGAAGTGAACACTACTACTAACCAATATTTTTCAATGAATGTGTAATTTAGCTCATGACTTGTCAAAGTTTGACTGATGTAATAGATCGCTCTCTCCTTTCCTGAGTTGTTTTCATGTGCCAATAATGCTCCTAGGGACACTTCCGTGGTAGAAATATACAATATGAGTGGTGCACCTTGCATTGGTGGAATTAATACTGGTGGATTCATGAGATAGTCATTTATCTTGTCAAATGCTACTTCACATTTGTCCTCCCATTTAAATGGAACATTTTTGTGTAAGAGACAAGTGAATGGTAACATTTTATCCACCAGTTGGGCAATAAATCTTCAGATAGATTGTAATAGTCCATGTAAAGAGCGTAGTTGACTAATGTTCCTTAGCAGTGGCATATTAATAATTTCTTGTACCTTAGCTGGATCCACTTCAATTCCCTTTTTTGATACAATGTAACCTAACAACTTTCCAAATTTCACTCCAAAAACACATTTCTTTGGATTAAATCTTACTTTGAATTGCTCCATTCTTTTGAAAATTTTAGATAAGATATCTATGTTTCCTACCCTGGTGTTAGATTTTGCAAGGATATCATCAATATAATCCTCCATGAATGTATGCATCATATCATGAAAAATTGTTGTCATTGCACGTTGGTATGTAGCTCCTGCATTCTTCAACCCAAATTGCATTACGTTCCAGCAATAGGTACCCCAAGGACATGTGAATGTTGTTTTATCCTCATCCTCTGGTGCAATATTTATCTGGTTGTATCCCGAAAAATCCATCCATTAATGAGTACATTGCATGTCCACAAGTTAAATCAACAATCATATCTATGTTCGGTAGAGGGAAATCGTCTTTAGGACATGCCTTGTTTAAATCCCTAAAATCTGTACAAATTCTGATTCTTCCATCTGACTTTGAAATAGGTACGATATTGGAGATCCATTCTACATAGTTGATAGACTGAATGAATCCAACATCTAAAAGTTTCTTTAACTCTTCTTTAACCAACAATGCAACATGTGGATGCATTTTTCTGAGTTTCTTCTTCACAGGTTTTCCCCCAACATAATAGATAGATGATGCATGATGAGATCTGGATCTAATCTAGGCATATCTACGTAGGACCATGCAAAATTGATTTGGTTGTTCTTGAGAAAGTCTGTGAATCCTGGTATTTCCTCTTCTGTTAGAGATACAACCAATTGCAAGACTTTGGGATTTTTTGTAGTACCTATATTGAGTGCCTCTGTTGGTTCTATTAGAATAGAAGACCTTTCCTGGTAATGTTCTAGGAGAGTGTCAAGTTTCCCATCCTATGGTGCCTTTGGAAGTTTTTCACCATTGGATACGCTTTTTATTTTTCTCTTTTCTTGATCTAATACTGCCTTTGTTGGGTTTTCACCATTCGATCTTTCTTTTATGTTATTTATTTCATAGCTGAGAAACTTGGCACTTTCCTATCGAAAAATCTGATCTTGTGATTCCCTAGTGGAATTTTTTTTTGGTTGGGATGAACAAAGAAAGTTTATCATGGTTTTGTCATTAGGAAAAGTTGGGACATCAATAGGGGCGATTTGTTCCCAATCAATGAGTTCGGGATGGACCAAAGGAAATGGATAATTAGGATGAGTAAGGTCACTGGCCGTTAGAGTCATGATACTATTGTTAACATTGTTATGGGAGAGGTCTAATATGGTATCCTCCTATGGATGATCTATCTCACTTTGAATCGAATCAGTTTCACTTGAGTCATGATCTCTTTGTAGAATGTAATCAAGCAGGGGCTTTGAGCTTTCCCCTTGTAAGAATGTAGGTGTGAATTTGTGTATGACATCCACCCTTTTCTCAGAGATGAACGTATCACCTGAGAAGTCATCCCATTCATACTCATTGGAGTCAGTGTTAGAATTATTTGCTTGAATTCTAAGGATTGTTTTAGTTAGTTCCTCTTTGGACAGTCTTTGTACTACTTCTTTCGTTGTATCTTCACCTTATCCTAACCTAGTCTATCTTTTGGGTGCAGTGTTTTTTTGTTGGATAGGCTCAATGATACCTTCTTTTCTTTTACTGATAGGGCCATTTCCTTCATAATCCATTTGATGCATGATTACATAACCTTTTCCATACTGTTATGTGGGCAACTTGATATGTTGTACTGATTCTTCTTCATCTTTATAGAGCCAATAAAAAATAGCCCTATCTTCCATTTCATTTTCTTTGATAAACACTCCATTAAACTTGGTGATGGGAACTGAAGTTGAGGCTAAAGTTGTTATAGCTTGTTGTATGGATGTTGATGGTTGACCATGGGATCTTGGAGACATGGGTAAAATAGAGAGAGATAAAGAATATTCTCCCACTCCAGTATCTTTCAATTTTAGCTTGGCACAAAAATTACTTATCATTTCTCATGCTTGCTCATTGTATTTGGAGGTAGAGATGGTCAAAGCCTCTCTATTATGTGGGACGAGTGTGTCCTGAGTTGCTCTTAGGTTAGAGAAAGTTTGACTACTAATGTGATCAACAGGTATCGTTACTTCTTGTCCATCATATGGAAACTTCAAGCATTGATGATAAGTAGATGGAACAACTTGCATATCATGGATCCATGGACGACCCAAAAGTATGTTTTAGGAGAGATCCTGATCTAGAACCTGACAAAAGATATTCTTCACAATAGGTCCCACTCTGATTGGTGGCATGATGAGGCCTTTAGAAGCTCTTTCCTCATCATCATTTTCCTTGATTGTAATCTTCCTTCGTGGATCTATAGATTCTTCAAAATATCCCAAAGCTACTACGAATTTCAAAGTACAAATATTTAATCCGGCTCCCCCATCTATTAGAACTCGTCTAATTCAAGCTTTGTGCACCATAAATTCTAGGTAGAGTGATGAATTATGTGGATGAGTCATCCGTCTCAGTAAAGGATAAACATGCGGATGAGGAAAAGTGTCCCACCATGGCTTGAAATTTATTGATATCTAGATCAAGAGAGACAGTTGTACCAACAAGTGCCTTTTCTAGAATGTCCTTATGCATAGGCGATAACTTTAAGAGCTCCAAGATAGAAATTTGGGCTGATGTTTTTTGTAGTTGATCAACCAAATTGTATTGACTTGGAGGGGGAATTTATTCTCTAGATGAAATTACTTTGACAACAATTTTAGCTTGTCCCTGTGTTGTAGCATTAACCTCTCGATATTCTTGCTTACCTTTGATTCAGATAGCATTGATTTGCTGATCATCAGTATAAATATGATTGATAATGGTGTCATGGACATACTTAAAATTCTTGCCCTTGTCACCCAAAGACTCCCCCTTTTGATAATTAGGGAGAGGATCCTTAAATGCTTGATGATCATCATTGACATTATGTCCCTCAACCGTGATGGTGTGGTTATCAATCAAATCCTGAACAATATTCTTTAACCCTTGGAAATTATTTGTCTTACGACCTTTACACCTATGATAATCACAAAAGTGTGAGTCATTCCATGATGGTGGTTTAACTTGAGGCTCATAATCTCTTTGTGGTGGAAATGTAATAGCATTTTGATTCAATAATTCTTTGAGAATGGATTCCAAAGATTGTCCCAAGGGAGTAAAACTTCGTCGATTCAAAAAAATGAGGGTCTGGGCACATTTGAATTTTGATTATTGCCAAAATTGTTTCCATGATTATTAGTCACATTCTCTTGATTGGAAACATTGCCTTGGGTACTAGAATTTCTAGAATTATTGCTACGTTGGACACCTGATACGTTAAGGATGCTAGGATTCACATTTATGTTGTTAGCATCTACTAGCCCATCATTCACAACATTTTTATTTCGATTCCAAAATCGTGACTTGTCATTGTTGTTACTATCGTTGTTATTGTTGTATGAATTTGAACCCTCTTTATCGATTTTCAGAACTCCACGCTTGACCAAAGCACCTTCAATAGTAATTACATTTTTTTTTTCAAATGATTGAGGATAGTGAAGGTTTAGTCTGTAACTCATCTCTTGATTCAGAATATCAATAAAGATCACCATATTTTCTATTTCAGGAACAAGATGGGAGTATCTAGCAAATACTCTTCTCCACCTTTGTAAAAAAGTGGTGAAAGATTATCCTACCTTTTGTTTCACCTTACAAAGATCGAGCATGGTTATCTGGTGTTGGATGTTGTAGGAGTATTGTGATATGAATTTATTTATCAACTCCTCAAATTTTTTGATGGGGGGAATGATCTTTGAAAGCCACTCCATGGATTGTCCACCTAGACTTCGTGGGAACAATCACATTATATAGGTATCTTCATGAGCGAATTCTAAGATCATATTTTGAAAATCCCTCACATGCTCAATGGGGCCAGTTTTCCCATTGTACCTATCAAATTTAGGGATTTCGCAATATTTTGGAAAAGGAATCATTTGAAGACTCCTATCGAATGGATAAGGACATATGTCATCCAAAACATACTTCTTTGTTGCACCCCCTTTCATTTCTTTTATTTTCCCTTGCAATTATTTTATCTATTCAGTAAGGGCACTAAAATCATCAAGAGGAGTTTCAAGATTCTCTTTAATCCCTTCTGTATCAAAATCGGTAGGTAACTTAGCTCCTTGATTAGCTAATGAAAGGAAATATCCTTCCTTGTTTCGGTCTAAAATCTTTTCCATAAAAGTATGGAATTGGGGATCCTGCTCTACTTCTTGGAGTTTTTCTTTCGTTATCTCTTTAGTATGAAAGGGGTTCTCTTCCCTATCATTGCTATCACCCATTTTGTTTACTGTATTTTCTCTTTCATCCTTTTCTATGTTCTTTCGAGATCTCATGACAACAGGCATAAGATTTGCCAAATTTCTACTAACTATGATCAAAGAAATGAAATAGTGCAATTTTGATGGATATGAAAGTCAGGATAGAATGAAGATTCTATGACTTATGAGATTTCTAATCTTTAGCTCGTGATTCCCTGATTGAAAGGAATGAAATCCTGTTTGCGAGAATTAAACCAAAGATCAAAAATAAAGATGATTTTGCACTTTGTGAAGTTTTGATCGTAGCTCTGTAAAAAGATGGATTGTAGTAAAAGCCTAATGTGCTTGAGTTCTCTATTGCAGAGATTGATTAGGATGAGTAGAATATACAAACGTAGGTTGGAGAATATAAGAAGAATGAATACGTTGACTTTGGTTGTGCCTTTGAGAAAGGGTTCTTCTTTGAAAGAAGGCTCACGAGTATAAAGGTTCTACAAAATAATCGTCAGTGAAACCTCTAACAAAGTCATGTGATATCGATGAATAAAGGTCCTGTGTCCAAGCAAGACCTTTTGACTTTGGTATAAAAATTTCCCCTTTTTCAATAACTTCTTATAACTGAGAGATTTCTTTAGCTTCCTAATCTTCCTCTCTAGGGACTTTTTGGCAAAAGATGTGGATTTCCAAACCCTGAGCATAGAAAAAGACAAAACTAAGATGAATGATTTTCTGAATGTCAGAAAATTACCTAGGCTCAGAACATAGATGAGCCGAAATAGAGCATAGATGCACTAAAACAAATTACCTATGTGCCGAAACAAAGCATAGATGCGCTGAAACTGAGCAGCAATGCGCCGAAACAAAGCAGCAATGCATAGAAACAGAGCAGTGATGCACCGAAATAGAGTAGCAATGCATCGAAATAGAGCAATGATGCACCTAAATAGAGCAGCGATGCGCCGAAATAGAGCACACATGCATTGAAACAGAGCAACAATGCGCAAAAACAGAGCACGGATGCGCTAAAATATCCGTTTAAACTTCTGAAATAGACATGTTTAGACAGTTTGATATTTTTAGATGATCTTAATCTGATTTAAATGTGAAAAACACAACATAGAGAAGCAGACAGTTGTTTTTTTAATCCTAAAATCTAAACAAAAAGTGTATGTTCTTGAGATTTCCACAGGTTTTTCGCAAGATAAGAAATTCAAACAAACTCACTCTTAGTTTTCAAATAAGTGATCATAGGAATCACAGCCCACAACTTAAAATCATGTCGAATCACATAGCTGTGTCACCCCCTAGAGGGTGCCTGTGTTTTTGTTTTTTCTAGGTGCATACCCAAGGTTAGATTTCTCAATCCCTTGAGAAACAAAAATTCGTGGCGATTATATGGTGAGTGTCTTGGGGGCAGATTCTTCCCTCCCCTTGCACTGTGATTAAAATGATGTTTGGATACTGACACGATTGGCTTTCTACATTATGGTTTGTAGTCAAGGTTTCCATTTAGCGTGGCAGTAGATAAACTCTCTCAAGAGACCTCCCAATCTTTAGAACAAAGATTTTGGGGATGGTTATCTTGCTCACTTCTGTTGAATATGGGTTTCCCCAAAATTCACTTTTGATTATAGTGGGTTGGAAAACCTGGCTTTGATTGTTCCCACTTAGGTCATTCTTGTAGGAGAGTACTTTTTCCCACTACGACAGGCCTTCTAAAGGATTTAATAAAGCTTGAAATGCATAAAATGAAATAGGTAAGTTTGGTGTTCTGATCACCCAGTAAAGGGGAGAGCATATACCTATTACCCCACAATCACAACAAACAAGTGGTTGAGTTTTAAATCCAAATTGACAATTTTATATGCTAAGTGAAGATTTTGCTTCACAACAATCATTGGATTCATTTTAACCAACTTAAAAACAAGTTTGGTGAATATCCTAGGATCGATAAATTCTAGACATTAAATTTCTATCCTAGGGTTGGTTCATTTTATTTAAAAAATGAAGTGAAAAATTCTGTCCGCGGCTGGTGCCAGACTCAGTATTTGTTTTACAACCCTTGCATGCGCTAAAATAGGCCACCAATGCGCCAAAAACAGTTGACAAATGTGCTAAAAGATAAATCTGGAATGTGTGAAAACAAGCTGTCTATGCGCTAGAATAGTCCATGAATGCACCGAAATAGTCCGGGGATGTGCTGAAATAGTCCATCTATGCGTTGAAACAGTCTGTCTATGCATTGAAACAGTCTGTCTATATGCCGAAACAGTCTGTCTATGCACCAAAACAGTCCAAGGATGCGCTAAATAGAGACTCGTATGCGGTAAAGCGCAACTCTAGTCCGTCACTTGTCAAAAATTTCTACAATAAAAAGATTAAAATAGGGGGATGCCCCATGGTGGGCGCCAAAAATGTGTGAGTTAAAATATGTAGATTGATTAAACAATAAACTAACACACCAATAAGACATTATATTGAAAGAAACTAATTTAGAAAACATAAATGCAAACTCTAAACAAAAGCAACTCTTTCAAATTCGTCCCATCATCCTCTATCTCCAAGGATTTGATTAAAGTTGGTGGCTCTCAATTATGCAAGCAATAACTTGTTGAAATGATAGCTTAGGAGAATGAGATTAATTGAAAATACATGTGTATTGCTATCTGATTTAAGCTATGAAATTGAAATTCTATGATATTGCTAAGATGCTGATATGTTGATTCGAATGCAACTATAGTAACTACACATGAAATCTACTTACGAGAAGGCTGTATTTATAGATTTTTGAAAGGCAAGAATCCAATTGGCGGAGATCGACGGTTGAGATTCAAACTTGTCAGGGTGAATGGTGAGAGATGGAGAGGTTGAGAGAAAGGTGGAAGGTTGAGAAGAAAGTGGAAGAATGTTTTCAACCCGCAAAACCATCCTCATTCAAAAATGGAGAAAAACATGGCATTTATGTCCTCATTTATGAAATTTGGTTGAAAGTTGAGGATAATGCTAACTAAATAAATAAATTTATTTAATTATATGTGACAAGTGAAAAAGAAAAGTAATTAAATATTTTACGCTATTTAATTAAGTGAGGTGAAAAAGATATTCAAATATATAATATTTAAATGTGAAATGAAGGATGAATAACCCATTGTTTTGAAATGATAATTAAATAAATAAATATTGAAATTTATTTAACTTGATTAAGAGAAAAATATCAATAATTAAATAAACTTATTTATTTAATTAAACTAGAAGAATTGGAAAAATGAACAATATAAATAAATAATTAAATTTATTTATATGTAGACGACTTTAGAATATTAATTAAATAATTCATATTTAATTAATTAACAGGTTTGAATAACCGTGACCATTTTCAGATGTGTACAATTTGTATATATGTAAAATTACGAAAAACTAGCTAGTATAGATTTACTACACCATTAAGGAATAAAGGCTACCTGAGTGTATGTTGTTTGAGGATATGAATCGCGAGGTGTGGAGGAAGAAGGTGCACCAAGAATTTTTTTGAAATCTGAAGCATGTTATGAGACAAACATTCAAATATGACATTCAACTATTCAAATGCAATAATAATATATTTAATACTAGTTGCATACCTGTGGACTCATTGTCGAGAATGTATAAGGGTTTGTAGGAATAGAGCATGCCTCATGAATAGTGCAACCCTAAAATTTCATCATATCAAAATTCTACTAATTTAGTTACTCTAAAATTTCAAAATATAATTTAATAAACAACATTAAAATAACTTGCTAAATTTTTATATGTACCTGAGTGTCATTGCCGAATGTATCATTCAAAATATCATCTATGAAATCCATCACCTCTGAAACTAATGTAGGTTGTGTAGTTGCATCACGAGTACCCTGATAATCGTTTGTGCAAATAACACCACAAGCGCCACAATGGTGGGGCGGAGTTTGAGGCCTACACGTCTCCTCCACACTAGGCTCTACTAAAGGACTCACACACTGTAAAATGGTCTGGGTGAGTGATCCAATCAACTTCATCGTGTCCACCTCTACACTATCCTTAACAATGGAGGGAATAGTGACATGCTCCATCATGGGTCTACCCAAGGCTCCCGGTGCCAACTATAGATTATGTCGTGCAATAGGTCTATCGTGTGTGGAGCCCCCACCTCTACCCTGAAAGTCTAAGATGTCAAAATAGTTAGGCATTTTATTAAGGACAAACTCGCAATAGAGTTTCCTTAAAAATTATTATGGCACCTCATGGTTATTGCATGGAGGTTGGTCAAATACCATCCACCACCACTCCCAATTTTTTTTTAATTAACTCATGGTGGCACCAATGGATGGGGAACCTCCTACATGCATGAGACAAAGGTTCATTAGTTTTCGGGTCTATAAATAGGGCACACAAGTCGGCTTTGCTAATTTTTAGTTTTTTTACATCCGCATATGACAAACCACTAGCATAAAATTGTCTCATCGCATGCCTCTTATTTGACCAAAAAATCATTTGCTCGCTCATTTATCCTACATGAGTTACAATTGACTTCAATGATTCAACAATCCCTCTCCTATAAGGGTGGGTTTCGACATGCTCGGTTAATCTTGCAATTAATTATTGAATGTCTCTTTTATTGTTTTCAATTTGATTTTGAATATTTTCTTGTGTTCCTTGAGGATGCCTATGAATTGATGGAGAGGTTTCGGGTTGTTCTTGTATAGGAGGCTCTTCGTGAGGGGGTGATTGTGAATTCTCAATGTTTCGAGGTGGAGATTCATTCCCTGAGAATTAGAAAAAAAAATTATTATAAAAATCTATTTAAATTTGCATTCTAAATAAAATTTGAAATAAATAGAATAAAAATACATACCTCTTTGCAATCTTCGACCTCTCTAACGTGTTGGAAACATCCCCCATGGAAAATGGCAAGCTAAGGATGCAAACAATGGAAGAGATTTGGTGAGCATGAGTTGCAGACCTAAAATCCTCTTCCTCAAGCCGCGGGTTGAAGACAAAATGAGGGTTTGAAACCCGATTTTTGGCTTTTATGTCAAATAAGCCATTTGGCACACGCCAAATTTGGCAAGCGCCAAATGAGTTATTTCGGGTTTTTTTAAACCTTTTTTCAATTTGGCACCTAAATTGTGTCACAAATTGGTGGAATTATCCCTTATCCAATTTACACTTCCAATTATATGGGAAGCTCCTTCAATAAATAAAAGAGTAAGCACATAACCAAAGTGCCATACTTAAATGCATATTTCTTCTCTTTAGTCTACTTTAGATTCTCAATCAATTGTTTCCTAAGAAACTCACAGAGGTTATAATCTATACCATTCTCTATCATCTCATGTGGCACATTAATTATGGTGGAAGATATAGAATTTTTGTATTTGTATAATAAATTTTCTAGCCTAAGTAGATTGTGGCATATCTAACAACTAGGTTTCTGATAGGATTGACAATTAAAGCTCTCTTACCATAAGTAACACCAACTTTCTCCATAACACTTCATTTTTAATAGATTTCAATACAAGAACAAATCCAATGGAGCATAGACCAGTGATCTCCCTTATCACTTCCTTTGTTATCGTATTTGAAAAATTGGTAAAAAAAAATTGATCATGAACTCTGATCAAGGCCATTCTAATCCACTTGATATCAAAGAAGAAATTGGGAAACCATTGTCATACATCCAGCTTCTTCTCAACTAGGTTTTTATATTATGGATTTAGGGTGAAGTCCTCTCCTATTATCTCATTTTCCCATATATCACTTAACTTAGTGGGAGAATGCTCTTCCATTCCATGAATGTAAGCCCTATCCTCAATTGGTAAAACCCCATATGGAATATGTGAGAATGCGCCCAATAGGTCATCATCTATGGATTTCACTCGATACCTTTTGAATTTTAGTTGAGATTTTTCTGTAACCTCTATGACCCTTGGTGTAGCCATTGCAAAATAGATTTAAACTGCTTTAAAACAAAGATTTATAAAAACTAGGGCACACAAGATTCACAAAATACCTTTTCACTTCATTCATTGAACTAGGGTTTCTCTGGTATCAGTCTCAAATCACCTTATGCACTTTAAATTCTCTTCTCATTTCTTCTCTCCTCTTTGAATTCCTTTTTGAAATGATTATGCCTTAGTGAATTTTCTTATAACCATTTGATCTACCCAAATTCTGCATTGAATGCTTCAACCTATAAAGTTGGAAACACTTTATTTATATGCACAAACAACTTCTAAAGCTCCACAAACTTCCGCATCATAATATTTTCTTCCACAATCCTCACCAATAGATCAAGCATGTTGATCTAAACCACATATCTTTGTGTTGTGTCATCAACACCTCTTTTCTGGTAGGGGACAGAAGACATCCATTAAAGCTCCCCCTAAGTCATAGCTCTTGGCTTACTTTCTAAAGGAAACATCTACACCAAAGGATGGTAAAAATTATCTCTTGTTTACTATCTCTCCTTTGTTTCTCCAAATATTTTCAATTTCCTTCTTTACTTCAGTCAGATCAACCATTTTAACTAGTTCATTCCTTTTTACTAGATTATCCTTGTATTTTTTCTTTTGCAAAACTTAGCTATGTGTCCATGTCTACTACAATTGTGACATGTGATATTCTTCTTAACAATACTCCTACCATTCACTCTATATTTGTATTGATTAGCCTTGTGTCCAAATACATAGTATGTATAATAGTAATCATTGAAATATTCAATCATTCTACCATTGTTATAGTCATTCATCATTTGACTTTTGCATTCACTTGCTCTATGACGAATCTTTTGCATGTAAAACATTGAACAGTAAAGGATGGAACATTTTGATTCATTCTAATTCTATATTCCATTTCTTTATGTACAAATTTATTACAAGAATAGAAAAAACCATTGAAATATGGGTAACTTTGAGCATTTGGTTGTCTAACTAGAGTCTTCTAGCTTCATTTCTTTCATTCCAGATCTTGCCATTGTTATTTTTGTCTCTAGTCTTCTTTGCTTCATTGGTATTCTCTTCTATATTAGGTGTTTGATCTACTTTTGAGCTTTCACCTTTTTCAAATCCTAGGCCACCTTTGTTTTTGGATGCATTTTGGCCTAAAATCATCTCATCAAGCATTGTGGAACTCATCTTGAATTTTTCTTCACGACTTCTTATTTTTTCCAGATTTTGATCCTAGGTTTACCACTTCTTGTTCAAGCCTTATTTATTCCTCTCATTTTTTTCACCATTTCATTTAGAAATTCCTCAACTCTTTTCTTTTCTTCAACCTGCACTTTCAGTCCGATGATTTTTTTCATTTTCTTGTTTCGACGGATAACCAAATTTTTTATGCCTTTCTTTGAACTTGATTTTGTCTCTCAATTGTCTGATGCACTTATTTGGTTCTTTGACATTTTCCTTTAGATATCTATTTTCACCTTCAATATTTTCTAGATCTTCAAGAGTAACTTTGAGTTCTCCATCTTTGTCAGATCTCTTCTAAAGGAATAAGATATGTTTTGTATGCCATGTGTTCAATATCCAAGAACTTCCCAAAGTGGTTAATATCCTTCCAAGGAAAAAAGCTATGGTACCAATTGTTGAACACCCAGAATACTAAGAGGGGGTGAATTATTATTCTCTTAAACCATTTAAATATTAAAAATTCAATCACCAAAGCATATTCAATTATAATAAGGAAAGAAATCATGAAACATTAACAAAATCGCATAACACATGAACACCAAGATTTTTACATGGAAAACCCAAAATGGGAAAAACCTCGATGAGGGTTAGCTCACAATATATTATAAAATTAGTTGTAGTATATTCATAGAAATGCTCACTATTGGTGGACTCACTATCCACAGAAAAAAAAGATAGAATATAGGTGGTGGCTCATAGCCTATTTTTAAACTTTTATAGTTGCATCTAACATATGCATGAATTATAGCTCCATTGAATCACAATAACAATATTTATCTGATTCTAATTTAGCACTCTACCTCACTCGTCATTCACACAATTTTGTTCTTCAACTTAAAAAAATTCACAAGTTAACTTCACACCACTCTTCTCAAATTCAAATCACAAAATACATGCCACATTCATTGCATCAAAACACCAAAAATAATCAGACATATATATTTGTATTAGGTATAACATCAATTAGGTCAGTCTAATTAGATGTAATACCAAAAAAGTAATTTTTCATCTCCAAAACTTATCATCTACATAATGTACCACAATTCAAAACTCAAAATATCTTAAGATAGGTCAACATGGACCTATAATAGATCCCACATAAGATATCAATACATATTTATCCTTTGCATATCTTCAAACATGTTATTTCAACACGAAATAATACCTATTTAAAATAAAAACCTTTAACTATGTATCCACATCTAGACATGTGGACCTCAAAACTCAATTCCATCTAGAATCTTTGCTCTACTGACATCGGGAAACATCTCCAAAACCGCAAGGCCAAAAACTCACCCATGGAGAAGTGTAGATTCTCCCACACAAATAGACTATACAAAAAGCAACTATGCAATGCTAGGTCAAACTCTGTTACTCATAAATCTCAATCCACTTGTCCAAACATGATCAAATATTGGAATTAGGTACATCTAACATCCAAAAAAATGATTCTAGAAGAACGGAGAAAAAAATCATTTGTGGAGTGGTGCGGACCCAAAAACTAACACACTATTTCATTGAACTTACAAAATTGACCCTTGTCAAATTTCCACACAACTGAACTTTCCAAACCAAATCAACTTACCAAAATGCCTTCCTTAACAACTCAAAAACCTATTAGGATTAATAAAAATGATCCAAAATAATGTTGATATCAATGAAAACACTACATCACATTGTTATGTACCATCCATGGTCATGTTGCCAAACAACATCATCAATGATAAACTTTAACAATCTCCCCAATATTATAACATCCTAATGGTATTATCTCATAGTATTAGTGGTTGCAGTGGTAGATTTTAGAAAATACATTCCCCATTGGCTATGGTCATTTTCATAGTGGAAAATTTTGTTATAATATTCTTATATGCACAACTATAGTGGGAAAAGGTTTGTAATGGATATTGTACATTTATTCCTGTTGTGGGAAAATATTTGTAATGAGTCCATCAAAAATTTATAGATGCATTCCCATAATAGGAAAATATTGGAGTGGGTATCATAGGTTCATTTCAATGGAGAGAAAATATTTACAACAATAATGTCAATGATTCATAGATGCATTCCTGTAGTGGGAAAGTTAAATTGCTATAAGCAATGATTTATAGATGTGTTTCCATAGTAGGAAACTATTTGCAACATGCAAAAATTAATGATTGGTAGATGTGTTTCCATGGTGTAAAGAGATTTACAACAAACAATGTAGATTCATTCTCATACTAGGAAAATATTTGCAATCGATGATGTAGATGTGTTCTACTTGTGAAAAAGTCTTTACAACAAGTACATCAATGATTAGTAGGTGAATTTTTCATAATGAGAAATACTTTGCAATCAACACATTAACGATAAGTAAATGCATTCCCATTGTGGGAATTTTTTTTTACTAAATATTTAAGATGTGTTCTCATGGTGAGAGTCGTGTAACAAGAAGAAAAACAAATTTCAATGTTTTCTCATGGTTAGAGCTTTGCAATGAGAGGCGATGTACTCCCATAGTAAGAAAATATTTAAAATGTTAATAGGAATTATTTTTACACCAAATATAAAATTTAAATTATGATATATGGCATGAGATTTTTTGATAATTGATCGCTAACTATTGTGTCACCAAAAAGTGAGGAATTTGTCACTTTTTGGTCATTTGGACCTTGGCCTATGATCTTGGACTTTTTTTAAACCATTTTTATCCATTTCCAAGCCTGGTGACGAAGTGTTGTAAGGTGTTGCAAGACATTTTCACAATCTCCTAGGCTTGTCATCATCAAACCAACCCTTGGTTATGCTATACTGACCCCTTAATATGCATACAACTCTTATCTTAGAGTGTTTTATGGAGACAATCTTGACAAACACAAATAATCACAGTTTAATTATCGATAACTAATGAAAAATTCCCAGGTGGACTAGGTCCCCACCTTGGGTGACCTAGTCCTATGTGGCTTAAAATGCAATTTTAAGTTAATATCTATTGGGATTTAGGTCTCTAAAACCCTAAGGTTGGTTAGTATGAAGTTATTTTAGGCAATTTAGGGCCTAACTTGTATAAATAACCTCCAAAACTCTAATTCCTCATTATACATCATTCATTTTTCCTCTCCATCTTTGTCTCTCTCTCTCTCCTTCCTCCTCTCAAGCCAACTAGGGTTTTCTCTTCCAAGTCAAAAAGACACCATTTCTGAAGCATTCAAGGGCTAGTTGCTACAACAACACAAGGTCAATCATGAAGACAAGGTAAAATCCATTGATTCATGCTTCTTTTCATTATTTCATCTCTTTGGTTTTGATTACTCAAAGGGAGTTTGACTAAGGAAAACCCTTAATATATAACCCTAACCCTTGACTCTTCTTTGCATGTGTGATTTTTAGGTTTTTGTATCAATTTTTGTGAAGAATAAAGGTGTTAGGAAGGTGCCATCAACTCATCACAAGAATCCAGGTCAACCAATCCCTAGTTCAAGCTTGGAGGCCTCTATCTGCCCACTTTTAGTAGAATCTGAATAAGATATTTGTTGGGATCCTTAGTGCAGATCGAGGACACCAATATCCTCTTTCTAATTCTTGAAAACCTAGAAGAGGACTAGGTCACCCATAATGGTGACCTAGTCCCTCTGAGCTTGTGTTTTGGGGATTTTCACATTTTTGAGCACCCATTTAGTAGAAACCTGTTTCGACAAAGTTTCTCGACAAGAGGACTAGGTTACCCAACTTGGCGAGAATGTCCCTGTGAAGATTTTAGAAATTTTCTAGAGGATTCTAGGGCCTATCATCTACGAGTTTCCAATACCCAGGTGCACAAGTTTTTTTACTTCCTATTTCCTTTTTGTTTATACACATTTAGGTCATTTTAGCATAGGTTATTTTATTTACATTGTATACAGTTTAGATTTACATTTACTTCATGTTTCATAGTTAATTAGATTCATTCTTCTACAACATTTATGGCATAATCACACACACTCACATTAAGCCCTAAACCCCTTCCTCTTTGAATGAACCCTAAAATGGAAAGGTGTGAAATAAAGACATTCATCCAATAGTTAGCTTCTAGGTTGAAAAACCCTAGAAGCTCATTGGGGAATCCTCTTTCCCTACTTCATTTTTGGTGGTTCAACTATTATCCAAAAATTTGATATAAAATCATGCAGAGTTGATTCAAAAAAAATATTTTGAATAATATGATATACAATTAACTCCAACAATAATGAAAATTAATGGTATGCTAATGCATTCACATAATGGGAAGATATTTCTAATAGATATTTTAGATGTGTTGTAATGGTAAGAGCTTTTCCATGGTTCCTAGAGTGAGCTTTTCAAAAAAATGTGATGCATTCCCTGTTGAACATGTGACATGAAACAAATAAAGGTGTTGAATAAAGCTTGTAAAGAAAGGAGATCACTTGCGTCAAATAGTATTTAATATGGAAGCTTTTGATCAACATTCTCTTCCATCAACCTCAATCTAATCTATCATCCATCATCCACATTCAATGAATTTTCTTTTTCTACAAATTATTTTTTGAGAATTCTAAGACCTCTATTTATAGAGGCATTTGTAATCGATTTTTGTAAGCAAAGAGAGAAAATGCCTGTTTATTTTGCAACAACATTCATTTTTTGGGGTCTTCTATTATATATTGTTGTGTTTATTCATGGTGTCTTTTTTTGTTTCATGGGAACATTTTATGTACTTTTTTTTTCTTTGTTCCTCTATTTTCCTTACTGTGATTGTTTGCATTGTTGTATAGTTTATTATCACTTTCACACATCCTCTATTCAAGTCCTAAAAACTGGTATCGGAGCCAATGTGTTCGAAGGTTTGGTGTGTGTAGGGCTTCATTGAGTAGGCATGGAGGCAACAACAGTGAGTGATATGGAGAAGTTAAACAGGGCTAATTTCACCCTATGGAAATCCTGAATGGAGGATATATTCATTTTGAAGGATCAATATTTTCCAATTGAGGGAATATCAAAGAAACCCACAATGATGGTGAATGAAGATTGGAAAAAGCTAGATAGAAAGGCGATTTCAACCATTCATCAATATTTGGCAAAAAATGTGTATTTTAATGTTGTCGGAGAGAAGATAGCAACAAAACTATGGAAAAATATTCATGATCTATATGAGAATAAAATCTCATCAAATAAGGTGTTCTTAATGAAGAGGCTATATAATCTTAAGATAAGGAGGGTTCTTCAGATGCAGAACATTTAAATGAATTTAATATCATTACTAGTCAGCTTGGCTTTATTAAAATTGTTTCGGATGATGAAATTAGAGCTTTTTTACTAATGTGTTCTATGCCAGATGGATGGGAAAATTTAATTGTTGCTATGAGCACTTTAGCGCTTGTAGGAACCCTGAAGTTTGATGATGTCAACAACAACATAATGAATGAGAAGCTATGATGAAAGTCAATTTGAGAAAACTAGGGAGGCGAAGCTCTAGCTCTAAATGATCATGGTAGGAGGATTGATCGAGGCCATCAAGGACGCTCAACATCAAGAGGCCGATCCAAATAAAAAAGGGGAAAAATCACTTGTTATCATTATAGAAAGTTGGGGCACATGAAGAGAGAGTGTCGAGTTTGGAAACAAAGCCAAAAAGATCAAAATTAGAAGCCAACTAGCACAAATGAATGTGAGACCACTGTTGTAGCTACAAATGTAGATGTTTTACTTATTGTTTTAGTAGAAGACGTATGCGAGTATACCTCTAGCATTAGCTTTGATTAGATCCTTTATTCTAGGGCATCTCATCATGTAATTCCATGCAAAGAGAATTTTGTTGCATATAATCCTGGTGATTATGGTAGAGTGCATTTGGGAAATAATCATTTTTGCAATATTTTTGGAGTGGGAAATGCCAAGATCAAGCTGAAGGAAGGACAAGATATCCTACTAAAAGAGGTTAGGCATGTACTAGAAATGTGCATGATCCTGATCTCTATGGGACGATTGAATGTTGAAGGTTATTTTGTAAGCTTTGAAAAAGGTGGTTGGAAAATCAACAAAGGAGCATTGGTCGTGGCTAAAGTACCCAAGACTAGGAATTTGTATACATTGATGACAATGGTAGAAAGATCAAATATAGGTGATGTTGTAAAAGAGGGGAAATCAATAGATCTATGGCATAGGTGCTTGGGTCATATGCATGAGAAGGGCCTAAAAATCCTCATGGGAAAAAATTGCTACTATATTTGAAATCTTATAATCTTGATCTTTGTGAGAATTGTATTTATGGTAGGCAACAAAGAGTTTCATTTCTTAGAGGTGGTCATGAATGAAAGAAAAATTTATTAGAATTGATACACTCAGATGTATTTGGGCCTCTTAATATTAAATCATTAGGAGGAGCTTCATACTTTGTAACATTAATATATGATGCATCTAGAAAGGTTTGGGCCTACCCCATGAAAAGAAAAGATGACATATTTGAGATATTTCAAAAGTTTCATCCTACTGTTGAAAGAGAAACTAAAAAATTTCTCAAGTGCTTGAGGATAGATAATGGTTGAGAATACTGCTTAAATGCATTCAAGGAATATTATAATAGTTTTGGAATTAAGTATGAGAAGACTATCCCTAGTACTCCTCAACAAAATGGTGTTGCTAAAAGGATGAATCACACTATCATGGAGAAGGTGAGGAGTATGTTGTTGAATTCTGGTTTAGAAAAGCAATTTTGGGTTGAAGTGGTGAGGACGGCCTGTTATCTCATAAATTGATATCCTACTATAGCCTTGGACGATTGCATTCCTGAAGAAGTTTGGACGGTAAGAAGGTGAAATATTCTCACTTGGAAATATTTGGATGTGAACCATTTGTGCATATTCTCAAAGAGAATAGAACTAAGCTAGATGATAAATCTATGAAATGCATTTTCTTGGGATTTAGTTAAAGATAATATTATTAGAAGAAGAGATGTTATATTTAATGAGTTAGAGATGTTTAAGAAAAAAAATGACAGGTTTGAAGAGTAGCAAGAAAATATCCCACCAATGCAAGAAAATAGGTAGCAAGATCAAGAGTATGATGAACAACAAGAGGAGAATGTGGAACAACAACAAGAATAAATCTTGTAGGAGACTTTACAAGAGATTCAACCTAAAAACACAATGCCATAGTTGGTTCACAGCTCCACTAGGCCTCATAAGCCTTCACAAAGGTATACACCCTCATACTATATTTTGCTAACTAATGAAGGTGAACCTGATGCTTTTCCTATAAGCTTGTAAAGATGAGTATAACAAAGAATGGAAGAAAGCGACGGAGGAAGAAATGAACTCCTTTCTAGAAAATAGAACTTGGGAGTTGGTAAAGCTTCCAAAAGGAATAAAATCTCTACAAAACAAATGGGTGTACAAGATCAAAAATGTGGGTGATGAGAAGAAGGAAAGATATAAAGCAAGGCTAGTAGTGAATGGATTTTCTCAGAAAGAAGGTATTGAATTCACTAAAATATTTTCACTTGTTGTTTAAATTTCATCTTGATTAGAGTTATTCTTGGTCTTACCATTGTTTTAGACTTGGAGTGTGAACAATTAAATGTAAAGACAGTCTTCCTTCATGGAGATTTGGAAGAGGAGATTTACATGGAGCATCCAAAAGGATTCAAAATAAAAGGTAAAGAGAACTTGGTTTGTGGATTGAAGAAGAGTCTCTATGGGTTGAAATAGGGACCTCGTTAGTGGTATAAGAAATTTGATTCATTTATGTTGGAACATGGTTTTAATAGACTAGAGGTTGATCATTGTGTCTATATCAAGAGATATGATCAGGGAAATTTCATTATATTACTGTTATATGTGGATGATATGTTAGTTGTTGGATAAGATAAGAATATGAATAAGAGGTTAGAGAAGGATTTGGGCAATTAGTTTGCAATGAAGGATTTGGGTCCAACACAACAAATATTGGGCATAAAGATCATTCATGATAGAAAGGAGAAAAAATTATGGCTATCACAAGAAAAACATATTGAAAAGGTGCTAGACAAATTTAATATGAAGGATGCCAAGATAATTATTACACCTCTTGCTTCTTATTTCAAATTGAGTGTCAATTTATGCCCTTGTGATGACAAGGAGAAGGAGGAAATGATAAAGATTCCTTATGCTTCAGTAGTTGGTAGCTTTATGTATGCCATGGTATGCACTCATCCAGATATTGCACATTTAGTGGGAGTAGAGATCGGGTTCCTTGCAAACCCGAACATACAACATTGGCAAGTAGGAAAGTGGATTTTCATGTATCTCAAGGGTACTAGTAATGACTGTTTATGTTATGGCAATACTGATATTGTGCTTGAAGGATTTATAGATGCAAATATGGCTAGAGACGTGGACACTAGAAATTCCACCATTGGTTATTTGTATACATTTATAGGTGCTACGGTATCTTGGGTATCCATACTACAATAAATAGTAGCTCTCTCCACAACAAAGGAAGAGTATATAGTTGCGACATAAGCTTGCAAAAATATGTTGTGGATGTAATGATTCTTAAGAGAGCTAGGAATAAAACATGAAAAGTATGTGCTATATTGTGACAATAAGAGTGCCATTCACTTGGTAAAAAACCCATCTTTTCACTCACAAACCAAACATATTAACTTGAGGTATCATTGGATTAGCATGTGTTGGAGGAAGGATAATTATGCTTGGAAAAGATCCATACAGATAAGAACCTTGTTGATATACTCACTAAAATTATGCCAAGAGAAAAACATGAGCTATGTAGAGACATGGTAGGGTTGGGGTGACTTGATGATTACCGCTTATTTAGAACCCTTCATTTGCTTAAAGTTGGAGAATGTTGAACACGTGACATGAAACAAATAAAGCTTGAAGAGAAAGGAGATCCCCTACGTCAAACTACATTTAATATGGAAGTTTCTCCCAATTGTAGCATTTAAATTGGAAGCTTCTCACTTCCATTCTCTTCCATCAACCTCAATCTAATCTCTCCTCCATCATCCACATTCTATGCATATTTTTTGACTGCAAATTATTTTTAGAGCATTCTAAGACCTCTATTTATAGAGGCATTTGTAATCGATTTTTGTGAGAAAAGAGAAAAAAGGTTTGTTTATTGTGTAGAGCATTCATTTTTAGTGTTCTTCTGTTATATATTGTTGTGTGTATTCATAGTGCCTTTTCTTTTGTTTCATTAGCATGTTTTATCTACTTTGTTTTTTTTGTTCCTCTTTTTTTCTTACTATGATTCTTTGCACTATTGTATAGTTTATTATCGCTGTCATCACAAACATCCTCTATTCAAGTCCTAACATTCCCATAGTGGGAAATGATTTAGTTGATATAAAATTCAAACTGATAGGGGAAAAATCTCTGCAATAGGGGCATCGATAAATGGGATTAACTATGTAGATGGGCATGATAACCCACAAGAAGAAAATCTTTGCAATGGATACATCAATGATTCATAGTGTTGGGAGGAAAGGGTGCAATAAAACACAAACACAGTGATGTGATCGGATGGACATACTCAGAAATAAACATAGAAAATAGACTCTGACAGCAGGTTTAAACAGACAAAAAATAATTTTTCATATATTCCTTGTCTGCTTCACAAAATACAAAAACACAGAGTATATTCTTTGTTCTTGAATACAAAATAAAACTAAACTACTTTGGAAATATGTCTAATACATATGGTGCTACTCTCACACCGAAAACATAAAACTGCTACAATCTTGTAGCTGTAGCTGAAAATGTGTTGCGTCTACTAAAACATTCCTTCTGTGATGGGTATGTGCAGGATCATGATGGGCCAAAAAGTGGCAATATGATGGGTAAGTGGTTGATGACTTTTTTTTACCCAAAATTGATGAAATGAAAAGGGTTTTTAGAGGAGATTCTCATCTTTCCACCAATATAAACTATGCTTTACTTTGAATTTAATAAATAATTATTATTCATTTTATATTGAATTACGACTAAAGTCTTGATTGATAGGTTGATTGAAAAACATATATAGCTTTCAAACGGTGTCACATTTTTTGAATCCAAAAAATGCGTCACATTCTATGCTTCGCATACTATAAGATCAAAAATGAAAAAAAAGAATTTCATGAAGTTTTGACCAAGTTAAGGTGGTCAGACATACGAGTCATTATATTTTTTAAAATTTGTAATAAATTTTTTATAATTAATTATTTACTTGGAAACAAATTACAAAAAAAATGAATCACATCGGGACATGAGTCCTATACTTATATCTAAAATCTTATAAAAAATAATTATCATTTTAATGTGGTTAGGGTGGTCAAATAGACACCTACATCTTATTTTTGCCCTGAAATTTAAGTACTACTGTATTGAAATTTCAAATTTTCACCAAATATATGTTATTTTTTGTAAATAAACCTAGTAGTTAAGAAACTACATTCAATTTTATACAGAATCTATTCTTACATATTTTTGAAATAATATAGATAACTTATTCAAAATTTTATGTCAAGTTGCCTAACTCTGATTTTTCTGAATTTTTTGCCACTTAAGGGCTTGTTTTTTCTATGATAATGTTGCACATACCCTGATGCTGCTATCATTGTTCTATGCTGAACATTCTCCACTTCATCTGCTGCTATAGGTTTTACCTTCAATACAAAAAAAACTAACATCTTCTTCAAAAACATACAAATACATTCCTTTTGTTTTTTTTAGCTCATGAGAATGAGCACTCAAACCAAATTCAAATTCACCTAACTCATTAATCGTTGTAGGCTGTAACAACTATTTCAAACTCAAAAACATGTGCTCCATTTAAAATTAAAATTAACCTACCAAAAATAAATTTTTGTCAGGTATACGTTGGCTGCAACTTGGTGGTCTTCATCTGACGTGGGGGTTGAGATGTCAGGTCTGCTGACTGTAGATAATTAAATATTCCAACACTCCCCCTTAATTTGTAAGTCAACTGTCACTCTACAGATTCCTTCTAGAGCCGATCTCTGAAGCTATCCATAATGCCAAGGCTATCTCTTAGGCGCTCAAAAATATCCTTAGACAATGCCTTGGTGAAGATGTCGGTGAGCTACTACTCGGATCTACAATACTAAAGTTCTATATCACCTTGTTCTACCAAATCCCTTATGAAATTAAATCAGATCTCGATATACTTGCTTTGTCCGTGGAAGACTAGATTCTTCGTCAGTGCTATGGAGGATACATTTTCACAATGAATGACTGTGTTATCAACTTGTTGTTGTTGTAAATCTGCAAGGATCCTCCTCAACCAAATAGCCTGAAAATTTGTTGCATTTTCAGCTATGTATTCTACTTATGTTGTGCTAAGAGAGATAATCAGTTGCTTATTCAATGCCCATGAGATTGCACCTGATCCCATGTTAAAGACATATCTCGATGTGCTCTTCCTATCATCCATATTTCCTGCCCAATCACTATTTTTGAAACCATCCAACTTGAACTCATTAGATGTTGCATACAAAATTCCATAACTGGTTGTTCCATTGACATACCTTAAAATCCTCTTTCTTGCTTTCCAATGCATGTCCTTAGGTTCCTCCATGAACCTAGAGATCAAACTTACTGCATACATCAAATTAGGCCTAGTTGATGTCAAATACATCAAATTTCGAACCATACTCTTATAGAAGGTTGGATTCACATCCTTATTGCTATCAATCTTGCACAGTTTCAGACCTGTTGTTGTTGGTGTGGGGGAAAGTTTTCTATTATGCATTTTAAACCTCCTTAAAATATATTTGGCATAGTTAGATTGAGAAATAAAAATGCCATGTTGTGTTTTCTAAACTTCTATCCCAAGAAAATACTTTAACAAACCTAGATCCGTCATCTCAAATTCATTTTTCATCACTTCTTTAAAATCAACAATTTTGTTGTCATTTTTACCGGTAAAAATTAGATCATCTACATACAAAACTATAATTAAAATGTCACCTTGTATTGCTTCAATGTAGAGTGTGGGTTTGTTGGTGCTTTTGCTAAACCCATTTCTCAACAAATAGGAATCTATTCTATTGTACCACGCCCGAGGTGCTTGTTTCAACCCATAAAGAGATTTTTGGAGCCTATACACTTTGTCCTCTTGCCCTGGGAATTCATAGCCAGGTTGCTACTCCACATATACCTCCTCCTTCAACACTTTGTTTAAGAAATCTGATTTTACATCCATTTGATACACTTTCCATTGATGTTGTGCTGCAACTGCTATGACTATACACACTATTTCCAGCCTTAAAATTGGTGCATATGTCTCATCATAATCTATACCAAGTTGTTGTTTCTACCCTTTCACAACTAACCTTGCCTTGTTTCTTTCAATCTTGCCTTCAACTGTACACTTGGTCTTGTAGACCCACTTCACTCCAATCACTTGTTTACCCTTGGGTAAATCAGTATCTCTAGAGCATCCAACTCTCCATCCATGGCCTTACATAATTTCTCTTCTTTCACTACTTCCTCAAAGTGTGTTGGATTACTATAGGAGAATAGTGCAAAATCCAAATTTTCATCTGAGCTACTGCTACTCTGACCTCTAGAGCTACTGTACTGCTGACTGTCAGAGCTACTCCTTCATTGAATTCTAGAGCTGACAAACTATTGTCTCTGTCTAGAGTTGTTGTTCTGTTGAACACTGCCAGATCTGTTACTATTCTGTTGCACATCACCAGAGATGTTGTTTCCCAATGCTCTATGGTAGTTTCTCTTTGAGATACTACTCTCTTGAGCTCCCCCTATGTTTCTATCATTTGGAGCTTCTTCATCATCTAAGGGTATTGTAACTGAAATACCTGTGGTGTCATCCACCGATCCATCCCATGCTTCATTCTCAATAAAAATAACATCTCTACTTATCACAACCTTCTTGGTGACGGGATTGTACAATTTGTAGGATTTTGACTCCTCACTATAGCCTATGAAGATGCATTTTTCTCCTTTATCATCAAATTTACACCTCTTCTCTTTTGGCACGAATGTGTATTCCACACACCCAAATATTCTTAGGTGCTCAACACTCCATTTTCTGTCAGTCCACACCTCTTGTGGAATCCTATTATGGACAAAATTTTTGGGGCACCTATTCAATATATAGACTGTTGTTGCTACAACTTCTCCCCAAAACATATGTGACATCCCTTTGGCTTTCAGCATACTTGCCGCCATATCTTGAATGGTCCTATTTTTCCTCTCGGTCACTATGTTTTGCTATGGAGTATACCTAGTTGTGAATTGTTTTTGAATGCCCTCATTCCTACAAAAATTTAGAAATTCATTGGATATGTACTCCCCCCCTCTATCTATTCTAAGGGCTATAATACAATGACCACTCTCCTTCTCAACTGCTACCTTAAACCATTTAAATTTCTCAAAAGCTTCCGATGTATTTTTCAAGAAATAGACCCATATTTTTCTGCTATAGTTATCTATAAAAGTCATGAAATATGTATTTTCAGAGCTAATGTGTGATTTTTCATGGGTCCACATAAATCTAAGTGCACTAACTCTAGCAGTGTTTTTGCTCTCCTAGAATACTTGGATTGAAATGGTTGCCTATGTTGCCTTCCTAAGATGCAAGCCTCATGCTTGCCACCGGGTTCTACAATGGATGGTAAACCCCTAGCCATTCCTTTCTTAGACAATGAACTTAAACTAGAAAAGCTTAAGTGCCCATACCTTAAATGCCATAGTTTGGATGGGTCTTTTATGACTGTCTTGAAAGAAAACTGTTGTTCAACTGCCGAGTATGTGTAGGATCATCATGGAAAAAACAGGCCCTTAAGTGGCAATAAAATTTAGAAAAATCAAAGTTAGGCAACTTGATGTAAAAATTTGAATAAGATATCTATATTATTTCAAAAATATGTAAGAATAGAACTATAGAAAATTGAATGTAGTTTCTAAACTACTAGGTTTATTTTTTAAAAATAAAAATCTTTTTGGTGAAAATTTGAAATTTCAATGCAGTAGTACTTAAATTTCAGGGAAAAAATAAGAAGCAGGTGTTTGTCTGACCACCCTAACCACAATAAAATGATAATATTTTTTTATAGGATTTTAGATATAAGTAGAGGACTCATGTCTCGATGTGATGCATATTTTTTTGTAATTTTTTTCCAACTAAATAATTAATTATGATTTTTTGATTACAACTTTTAAAAAATATAAAAACTCATATGTCTGACGACCTTAACTTGGTCAAAAATTCATGAAATTCAATTCTTTTTTCTTTTTAATCCTATATTATGTGAAGCATAGAATGTGATGCATGTTTTGGATTGAAAAAAATGTGATATTGTTTGAAAGCTATAAATATTTTTCAATCAACTTATCAAGTAGGACTTCAGTTGTAATTCAAATAGAAAATCAATAATAATTATTTATTAAGTTAAAAGTAAAGCATAATTTAAATTGGTGGAAATCTAAGAATCTACTTTAAAAACCCTTTTCGTTTCATCAATTTTGGGTAAAAAAAGGTCGTTAGCCACATGGGCTATCGTATCACTTACATATCGTCACTTTTTGGCCTATCATGATCCTGCACATACCCTACTGACTACTGCGAAACTGTTGAGAGTGTCAGCAAGCAATTTTGTTGTTGACCATCTTTTGTTCCTATCACATACATTATGTGCATCCTGAGAGGAAACATTTTGTTTCTCGTCATCTGCAGTGCAACGATCACTTTCTTGCTACCTCCTATGTCAAATATCTTGCATTCTCCATTCTCCATCAGGATTTTGTAGCCATTTTGGACCATTTATCCAATGCTCAAGAAGTTATGTTTCATGTCGGAGGCATAGTAAACATCTTGGATTTGTTGCCTTTCACCATTATTGGTTTGGATGCTGACTACACCTCTTCCCATCACAGGAACCTTCTCATCATTTCCCATTCTGATCTCAGTTTTTATACTACTATCAATGGAGGCAAAGAAATTCTTGTTACCACTCATGTAGTTGCTACATCCACTGTCCAAGTACCAAACTTCCTCACTGCTACGTTTAGCAAGGTTGCAAACAATGAATACATTGGGTTATTTGTCATTTTCAACTTTGTTCTCATTTTCTACATTTGCACTTTAGCCTCCATGGTCATGTTGCTTCCTCCTACATTCACTAGCATACTGGCCATATTTATGACAGTAATAACACTGCACATTACTTTTGTCATTCCTTTGATTCAAACTATTGTTCTTCCTCTGGTATTGGTTTGCTAACTGTGAGCTGCTCGACTCATTTGTGCTATCGGAACCTCCTCTTCTATAATTTTTTCTTCCTCTACCTCTTTGACCTCTACCTCTAGTTTTTCTTCCTCTTCCCTAACATCTTCTATTGGTCTGAGCATTGAATTCTTGCTCTAGGGAAGGAGCAGATCTGTTCAACCACTGCTCATGGGTTTGTAGTGAACCCATCAACTCATCTAAAGTCATCTGAGACAAATCCTTTGCCTCTTCAATGGCAACACCTCCATAGTCAAACTTAGTAGGTAGAATTCTTAGGATTTTCTCAACAATCCTTTGCTCTTCCATTGTTTCTCCATTGATTCTCAACAGATTTACCAGGGTTGAAATCTTAGTGTGATAATCTGAAATTGACTCATTATCTTTCATTAGTAGAGTCTCAAAATTTCTTCTTAAGAGCTGCAACTTAGCTGACCTCACTCTGTCAGTCCCTTTATAACTATTTTACAGTATATTCCAAGCTTGTTTTGCATAGTTTGATGCTGGAATACGTGGGAAAATAGCCTCACTCAAGGCTACCTCAATCAAACTGAGGGATTTTGCATCCTTCATTCGAGTCTCCTTCAATTGATTATTTTATGCATTTGAAAGGGTTGCAAATACATTTGGGTCTATGATATCATTGAACCCATTTATGACCAACTCCCATAGGTCATTTGCAACTAAGATGGTTCTTATCTTCTTAGCCCATATGCCATAATTATGCCCATCAAAGTTTGGTGGTTGATGCCAACCATTGTTATCACCTCCTACCATATTTCTTAAATTTGAGAAAACTTAACAATGCCTAGATAACCTTGGGCTTTACCCAATACACCCACAATAAAATTACTAACTGATTGACTGCCCCAAAAAATAGGGCTTTGATACCACTTGTTGGGAGGCAGGGGTGCAATAAAACAAAAAAACACAGTGTTTTGGGAGGCAGGGGTGCAATAAAACAAAAAAACACAGTGTTGTGACAAGATGGACAGACTCAGAAATAAACACAAAAAATGCACTCCGATAGCAGGTCTAAACATACGGAAATTAACTTTGCATATATTTCATTGTTTGCTTCACAAAATACAAAAACACAAAGTATATTCTTTGTTCTTCAACATAAAATAAAACTAAACTACTTTGGATAGATGTCCAATACATATGGTGCTACTCTCACACCAAAAACATAAAACTGCTACAATCTTGTAGCTGCAGCTGACAATGCGCTATGTCTGCTAAAACATTCCTTTTGTGTTGTTGTTGTCACTGTTTTGTGCTGAACATTCTCCACTTCATCTACTGTTGCAGGTTTTACCTTCAATACAAAAAAAACTAACATCTTCTTCAAAAACATATGATTATATTCCTTTTGTTTGTTTTTAGCTCATGAGAATGAGAGCTCAAACTAGATTCAAATTCACCTAACTCATTAATTGTTGTAGGCTGTAACAACTATTTTACACTCAAAAACATGCGCTCCATTTCAAATTCAAATTAACCTACCAAAAATAAATTTATGCTAATATATGTTTGGCTGCAACTTGGTGGTCTTCATTTGATGTGGGGGCTGAGATGTCAGGTCTGTTGATTGTAGAATAATTAAATATTCCAACACATAGATGTTGCTTCCATAATAGAAAAAGCTTTGCAATGGGCACATTGATGAATAAACGTTGTTCTCACGATGAGAAAAGTTTTGGGATGGGTACTTCAATGGTTCAGTCAACAATAAAGAAGGGGAGGAGAACTACCATTGGAATGATATAGATCAAACATATTTTTCTATACCTTTTCAATTTGCTATACAATACAACAACTAAAAGTTGTTTAATTTATTGTATAATACAAATGACAAGAAAAATACTAAGAAAGTACTAACATTTTCCACAAGTGTGTCTAGGTAATAGCAATACTTCACTAAGTTGTCACGTAGAATTCATTTCTATCGAATATGTCATTCCCACAGACGCCTCTCAACTGATTCATCTTTATATTAGGTCATTACCAACATTATAGTATCTCCCTTATTTCGCGTTCTCTTAAATATTAGGAAAGAATTCTTGACCTTCCAGAATATAGCCCCCTCACCTTCTGCCATCATCACGAAGCATTGCATCATGAGTCAAATCCAATACAAATAGGGGATAACTACTATAACCATGCAAACCTAAAATCTGTACATCGACATAAACAAGCCACTGATATTGTCTGCAAGACCAGTGTTTGAAAAATCAAGATTACAGTCACTGGTCTAATTCTAAGCATACTCGAAAGCTACAATTTTTTGTAATTTTCTTGATGGGGATCTCGTGCTCCTTAGGTGGGCCATGCTCATAAAATTCGATTGTGTTCTGAACTTGTAGAATGTTCCATTGTATTTCCTGAACTTGGTGATCGTCCGTCCTCAAGAGGTAGAAATATGAATATGTGCAGGGTACTTAGTTTGAGCAGGACATTAAATAGAAAGTTGTCACACTAACCTTGTAAATCTGATGGGGTACATCTTCCAATCCATACTAATTGCGTTCTCACTATAGAGAGTGAAAGGTACAACTCGAGCTTGTGGGGATGGTGGTAAACTTTATAAGATTTCGTGTTCCACCGAAAGTATAATTAGTACTCTTTCAGTTCGGGGGAGGGGTCAGGGATGGAGGAAAACACTTACCCTAAATTAGTAGGTCTAATATTTAATGTTAATTAAATTTAAAAGGTTGAGATTGAAACTAAGATTAAATTATGAGTAATTGAGACAAAGAAATGAGCATAAAAGTGATTCTAAATTTGAATAGACTAACAATCTCACATGTTTACATGTTCCATATGCATGGAGAGTTCGCTAGGGATCCATACAGACAAATAAATGATAAAAGGTTGAGATTGAAATTAAGATTAAATTATGAGTAATTGACACAAAGAAATGAGCATAAAAGTGGTTCTAAATTTGAATAGACTAACAATATCACATGTTTACATGTTCTATATGCATGGAGAGTTAACTAGGGATCCATACAAGACAAATAAATGTCAATGTAGCATACTCTTGATTCTTTTCAAAGTGAAATGGAAAATTTTCTTGAAGTAGAATAATATGAACTTTAGGAGACAACCTATTGCTTTGCAAAATCTAACTTAAGTTGAGAAGATGTTACTAGTTAGGGTAAATCTAATTCTTCAAGTTGGTTCTGTATAGGGGGAGAAATTGAAGTATAGTGACCATTCTCTTATCTTTCCATAATATATTATTCTTCTCATGAATAATCTACTTAGTCATGTCAGCTAATTGGACATTATAATTGTATAGAGAAAAATTATAGAGCATAAAAACTACTAGTTATGTGTTAGTTGCACACATGTTCTCGTAACCTTGGAGTATAAGCTTGATAACAATTCATACCGGAAGTATGTCTATCTTGATGAATATGCACTCCCATCATTACCTTCCATTCCTATAGATTTCCTTACCATGATCTATTATAGCTTTTCAAATGCGCTTGAACATGACTTACATAACACACTCATAATCATTCAAGATATTAATGCTTGGGAGCATGAACTAGAGCAATGGGGTAAGTGCAAGAAGTTGGGTCCACGAAGAGGGGAAGTTTCGGCCAAAAAAAAAAATCTCGCAAAAAACGCGTACACGTTATTAAAAAACGCGTATGCGTTATGCATTGGGTACCCGAGCCCAAAAAAATGCGTATGCGTTATAAAATGTGTACGCATTATAAAACGCGTACGCGTTTTTGAGTGCATACAAATCATTTATGTTTTAAAAAATGCTTTTTAGAAATGCGTACACGTTTTTCTTTTAAGAAACGCGTACGCGTTTCTAAAAAATATTTAAAAAAAAAATAATCAAACAAATAAAGAGCGCATATGCGTTTTGTAACGCGTATGCGTTTTTAAAAACGCATACGCATTATTAAAAACATGAATCTCCAACCCATTTGCAGCCTTGGTTTTAGGCTCGGGAAAGGCTTGGCAATCTGAGCCTTAGCCTTTGACCTGCAACTAAAAATCTAAGGCAGATTGAAGAAGAATGTCCATCTTTGACAATATGGTTGATGGACTTTTTTTCTGAATCAATCTATAAAATTAAAACCCATTACAGAACACGATTTATAGTTTCCAAATATATAAATTTTATTAATATTGGATTATATTTGATATTTTTAAATTAATTTCAAAGCAAACTAGTCCTTAAACATGAAATATCAGACTTTTTTTGTTTTTTAATAACTTTTTTTTGGTGAATTTTCTTGTAAAAAAAATTATATGACATCAATCATTAGACAATTCTTTACAGAATGAAAAAAAAAAGTTTCAAAAAATGTTTAGTTTAGGTCAAATTATGTTGTCCGTACACGTTGATTTTTAAAAACAACAATTAAGGCCAATAAAAATTTAATAAAAAAAAAAATATTCAACAAAAAATTACAAAATAAATTCCTCATCAATCTTCATGTTGTTAGCTCTCTTTCCTCAAAAGGAATTAGCAAAATACTTTTATTTGGGTTAAAAAGTGGTGTCCGTACACATGCATGGTATGGTAAAAAAATAGGGACTTTTAAAAAGTGGTTTTTATAGATCCCTATCAAAATTTAATTTCTACAATTTGGGTATTTGGATAATTTACATATTTAGAAACTAGATTCAAAATTCACACTTTCATATTACTGATTTTTTAAAAAATTCATTGTGTAAGTCCCTCAAATTTTCAGTCCAAGTGTGACAAATTATGAAAAACAACAATAACACTTCCACTTTTTGAGCTTTTTGTGGACCCAACTTCTTGCATCAGCCCAATGATACTTATTCTTGGTCACTATGTTAGCTACATTTAGATAAGTAGAATAGATTCATAACTTCTTGTAATTTGGCCCAAATTGACTAAGTGATGTTATGGATCAATTGGCCCCTATTAATTTCTCTCCAATAAATACATATAGCACCAAAGGGCTTATTTGCAATACCCTTTCCCATAATATTACTTATTTGCACTACTTTTTTTAAACAATCATGTATCATAGAGGTGAAAATTTAAATTTAAATATGCTTTATATCTTTTGAAATACCATGATAACATGTTTTTACTTATTGTAATTTGGCCTTGATCAACTAAGTGATATTGTTGATCAATATACCCCTATTACTTTCTCCATAATTAAGGAGTATAACACCAAAGAGTTTATTTAAAATGGGATTGAACACACTCATTCCTATTGAAATTTTTGTTTTCAAAATTTATCATACATCAAAAAAGTGAAAATACATTAAAGATGCTCTACATCTTTTGAGATACCATGGTAATAGATTTGAGCAACATCCTTGATTTTGTCACTTCTTACTACATCTTATTATGCATCATTGAAGCTAGTCTACATTGGTTATATTTGTGATGAAAAAATGGAATACAAAATTCCTAGTATGATTATAAACCTCCATAAGAAATTATTATTTACTAGATAAAAATATTACTAACCAATTGATATGTTTTAATTCAAGCCTTTGTAGCATGATACCCTTTAGGAACGAGTTCAAGAAAATTTATTTCGTGTGATCATTTAGAATGGATTTTTTCTTCATATTAAGCACTAACGCCACCACTTAGTCAAAATTATATCATGATATTCCTTGAGCCTCACCTAGTGGCATCATAGGGGATCCACACATGTTCATCGCCTCATTTGGTAAGGTTCCTCTAAATTAGAGGATGTTTAACTAGTTTTATGAAATATGGATGTTTAAATTTTAATGGTGAACCCACTAAAGTCCACCTAGAGAAACCCAATGATCTATTGATCCATCCTTGATGACCCTTTCTTGTTGGATATACCAACAATCACCACAACTAATCCCTTCTCTAAGAACATGGAGTAGTTGAACACTATTCAATGGTGCACAAAATATAGTGAAGCTACATACATTAAAAAATCTTGTTATTGGATTTTCATTATAAAGATAGTTGGGATTTGTAGGCCTACTCCACATGGAGTTGGTTGTTGTGGTTGTGGATTATTTCGAGTGTTATATGTTTGAGAAACAATATTATAGCTCGACTGTTGTGACACATTATTCTTAGGTGGGTAAAGGATAATTTCGGGTTTGCTTTGAGTTTGTGGTTTATGTGAGAGTGGGTAAAGGATAAGTTGAGGTTGAATAATATTAACATCCTTGAGCGAGTGAGAGGCTAATGGTGTCTCTACATCTTCTTCTAAGGATACAATATTATTATTGTCAATGTTATCCCTATCATGTATAATGATATCCTCCCTAGGAGAAAAGGTTTTACGAGAACTACAAACCAACTGCTCTTGACAATCAAAGGTTGATTCTTCTAAAATGACTTCATCACAAGTAGGGGAATGATGAACAATTGAATTATCTTGCTTAATAATGGTTTTCCTCGGTGAAGGGGGACAACTAAGATTCTCATAACCTTCATTGATTGTGTTTTCTAACAACAAAGTATCTTCTTCACAACTATGAGAGATACTAGGAGAAGGAGAAATGTTATTGTCATGATTACCTATGGTTATGTTATCTTGTTCATTAATGTCTTGTCCACTAGGATATGTAAGAGGAGATAAACAACTAGGATTCTCAAAATTTTCATTGATTGGTTCTTCTAACACCAAAATATCTGCATCACCAAGAGGAGAGATATTAGGAAAAGAACAAATATGATCGTTAGGAATGTCCAAGGTTGTATCCTCTTTAACTAAAACACTCACATAGGGAGAATATAAGAAATGTTTCTTAGCATGTTGACATGTGTAAGATACTAACATTGTTTGAACAAAAATGAAAATAATGTGTAACTATTTCATGCAATGTTTTAGCAATATAAACAATGCATATCCAAAGATACAAAACATTTTTATCCAATATATGCAAAGCTTTAAGAATGTAAACTTGTATATCCAAAAATGAAAAGCACTTTTATCAAACTTATGCAAAGTTTTATGAATGGAAACATTGTGTATGAAAAAGTGAAAATTAATTTTATCCTAGTTATACAAAATTTCACAAATGTGAGCATTTTCAGATTTAAGACATGCTTATTATTGAAATGTTTTCAAGGATGACTACCCTAAATTGATGTTTTTGAGCTAGATGCATAAAATAAATGTTCCCAAAACTTTATAGACTTATAGTATATGATAATAGGAGGATTTGGAAGCACAAAAATGAGGTTTCTGATGTTGTAATAGACAATTAAAAATCTAGACTAGGACTATCTCGCCCAAAATGGCGAATGAATCCCGATCAGGGATTTTTTCAAAATTTTCAGAAATTTTCAATTGGTTTTGATGGTTTTCATGTTGGATGACTAGAAGATGAAAAGTAAATGTAGATTGTATATGATTTTCAATGATTTGAGATGCAAAAATGCAAATTATATGCACTTTCATGAATGTAAAATTTGAAACCCTAGAATGCAAATTAACCAATGCAAACTCCTAATGCAAATTTAATAAAAGCTAAATCTAGGATGAAAGACTCCAAATCAGAAAAGAAGGTATTCAAAAGTCGGGTTCACCAAAATGAACTATAGATTTTTGTCACGTCTTGTACCTCTAGGGTTTTGCACCTAAAGGGGGAGGGACAAAAGATCCACGCTTCATTGAAGAACAAACCCTTGAGATTTAAATGCAAAGGAGATTGAAATATGTCAAAGGGAGAGTTCTTGGGGATGAAAATAGATAGGAGGGGTTCACCACCAAGTGTAAACTTGAAAAACATAGAATGCTTGAAAAATACAATGTAATATGCAAACATATACTAAATGACCTAGAAATGACCATGAAATAAAACAAAAAATTGTAGAACTTAAGATGTGCACTTGAAAATGTGTTGAGGATTGGAATGAAGAATGGAAATGCTACTAATTCTAGAATTTTGACCTACTGGGACACTTACGCCATTCTAGGTGACTTAGTCCCAGATTTGGAAAACTACACTAGAGCCTGTTTCATCCAAATGGGTATCTGAATCTACAAAAATCTCTAAAAAAAATGTGTAGTGGGACTAATTCGCCACTAAAGGTGACTTAGTCCTCTTTGAATTTTCTAAAAATCTGAAAGTGGAATCTTAAGCTCTTGGTCTGCACTTTCTGTTCCTCCAAGTATCCAGATTTGAAACCTTGATTTTTGACACTATAAGTGATTTTTTGTGGATATTTTGATCTTGCAAATAAGGAGATGAATTCAACAATTTTGTGTTAGAAACCAAGATCAGACATGCAAACCAGAAAAATCCTTCCACAAGAGAAAAATAATAAAAAATGGAACTTTGCATGAAGATGTGCAAATTGATATTATTCAGGAATTAAGAAATTACAAGAGATGAATTGCTTTATAAAAAAAATGTATGCATAACCCTAAAGGTAAAACCTAAAGTTGACCTAAAATTAGCTCAACTAAATAAAGCTTACTTATTAATTAAGTAAACTAATTATTACACATGTAAACTTAATAATTAATGTAATTAAATAATTAATTACACCGACACCCCCCCTTAAGTGCAACTTAGGGAGAATAAAAGGCATACACCTAATTTGCTAGGATGAATGCATGAAAGAATGAATGGGTCTCAACTACAAGGCCATGTTAGGTACCCATGTAAAAATGCAATGAATGGGAAAAAAGAGAAAACCCAAAGGGACAAACCCCCCTCAATGAGATGACCTACTGCAAAGAAGCACTCGAGAAAATTGGTGGAGTAACACTAGAATCATGAATCTGGAAAACAAAGAAAGATACCTCTATTTACAAGAAACCATATGAGAGTCACTGAAGGACTCAAGCGGAATCATGATAATGCAACATCAGACCCAATGCCAAGGAACACTGGAAAAATCACAAACTGGAACAACCCTACAATCTGTGAAGCAACAACAAATGAATAAATGATGCCCCCCATAAGAGGGAATGATATGATGAAATAATTTGGAAGCTATGTGTATCTCGAATGCCGATGCCAAATTGTGACTAAAACTCATCCATAGGAGCAAGTACCATGAAGATTCTGGAACATTAACCATAAAATGAATGGCCTTCAAACTGAGATGTGACCCGATGTGAATCTGATGTGATTTAGGATCATTAACCATAGGCTCTCAATTTGAGATGTGAACCAATGTGAACCAAAATGTGTCAAGCTATGAGCAAGATGTGGCCAAAATAAACTACATAATTCAGATACAACTCATGTGAGTTGTCATCAATATGAAGATGAGATCAAAGTGCATGCAATCCAACTACACTCTAATATAATTATTATGCAAGAAGACCCTCTAATTGGAAATTTCTATAAGTTCATTTATTACAATACCCCATGAGGGTATGTGCAAGATCATCATGAAAAAAAAAGGCCCTTAAGTGGCAATGAAAATTCAAAAATAAGATTTAGGCAACTTGACGTAAAAAATTGAATAAGTTATCTATATTATTTCAAAAATATATGTAAGAATAGAATTTGTAGCAAATTGAATGTAGTTTCTAAACTACTAAGTTTATTTAAAAAGAAAAAAATCCTATTTTGTGAAAATTTGAAATTTCAATGGAGTAGTACTTAAATTTCAAGGAAAAAATAAGAAGTAGGTGTATGTCTGACCACCCTAACCACAATAAAATGATAATATTTTTTTATAATATTTTATATATAACTAGAAGACTCATGTCCCGATGTGATGCATATTTTTTTGTAATTTGTTTCCAAGTAAATAATTAATTATGATTTTTTTATTACAACTTTTAAAAGATATAAAAACTTGTATGTCTAACCACCTTAACTTGGTCAAAACTTCATGAAATTCAATTTTTCTTTCTTTAATCCTATAGTATGCGAAACATAGAATCTGAAACATGTTTTAGATTCAAAAAATCTACTACCATTTGAAATCTATAGATGTTTTTCAATCAGCCTATTAATCGAAACTTTAGTCATAATTCAAATAGAAAATGAATAATAATTATTTATTAAACTCGAGTAAAGAATAATTTATATTGATGGGAAGATGAGAATATCATTTAAAAACCCTTTTCGTTTCATCGATTTTGGGTAAAAAATATCGTTAGCCACATGGGCCATCATATCACTTACATATCACCACTTTTTGGCCCATCATGATCCTACACATACCCATGATTATAAAAGGAGAACATGCAAAACATGCATAAATTCAAGACAAAATGCAAACCTACTGCATGAAAACAAAAAAAGAGTGCATGCACAAATCAATTTTCACATCTTCCTCAATTAAAATTGACCTTAGATCTGTGTAGAGGATTGAATCAGCTTTCCAATGTCGTGAGAATGGAGAAAAACGGATAACCGAGTCAAAAGATATGCCCTCTGAAGCGAAAATAGCTTCATCTAACTTCAAATTCCTGCAAAATAAATCTAGAGAAAAATCTATAGAAAAAACCTACACCACTAGCTCAGGCTCAAAACCAGCTTTCCAACGGTATCTCGTTTTCAAAAAACAAACTTCGTATGCTCAAGATATGACCATTTTAATAAAAATAAAAACCCACCAAAATTTTGAACTTATTTTGATTTTTGAGTCAAATGGGACTAAGTCTCCCTAAATGGTGACTTGGTCCCACTTAGGAAATTTAAGTGGGTGTCGGGAATTAAGATATATTAAATGAATTTTATCATGTTTATTCTCAAAAAGACACTTAAATAAGGCTTGTAAGTGTAAAATAGGGTCAATTAAAGCATAAGGTGTAATTATCGATGACAAGCCTAGAAACATGTGAGCTTGTTACAACTTAAAACACTTTGGAATAAGGCTTGGTAAGTGATAAAAAGAGGTTATTTAAGTGAAATTTATTAAAAAGGTCCTAGAAAAGTGTGAAAGTGTGTTTCAACACTTTACAACACCTTTACAAGACATCATAAATTTTTTATTGATTTATAAGGGTTCAAGGTCTAATGTGAATGTGTTGACCACATTACAACATTAAATCTAGGCAAAACTAGGCTAAAATCCACAAGAAAGACCCAAATGAGCATAAAAATGTCCAAGGATACATTTTTCTATGTTACAGGGACTAAAACAATAGTAAGGGCATCTTAGTTCTTCCTAGCATATTTTGACAACATTTTTTATTTTTAGAATCCTCATCACAGTTCTAGACTTCCTAGGTACATACATCCTAACTTGTTGCTTAATTTCATCATTTGCACTCATTATTTGGCTTGCATTACTAGGTTTTGTGAGTTGAATGATAAGTTGTCTTTTCCAAGCTTTTGCTTGGTTGTGAACCCTTCAAATCCTAAGGAACCCCCCTAGGTCTCCCTTGCTGAGAATTGACTCATCTTTTTGTTGACAGTCAATCCAAGTTTGGGATCCTAGGTTTCCTTGAATGAACCATCCCTATAGAGGAAAAAATAAGTGATTAGGGATTCCTTTGTATAGTGAGTCCCTTTTCCCCATTTTTCTCATTTTGGTGAACCTGGTATTTTGGATATTCATTTTTTTGACTTGGAGTTCATTAAGGTCCTAGATCTAGGTTGCATTCATTCTTGCATTGCATCTTGCATTAGTGAAAGTGCATCTAAGGTTTATTACATTTTCATTAATGAAAGTGCATATAGGTTGCATTTTTGCTTTCTTGCATCATCTTATCTTATTGAAAAACTGAAAAGTGCATTGTCAATCATCCTAATTGCATTTATGAACATTCTTATTGCATTCAAAATTAAAGAAAATTGTATTAAGCTTTGAATTGAATTTCTTGTCATTAATTAGTTTTTCTTGCATTCATTTGCACAGTTTTTTGTTTCTCAACATCAGGTCTCTAGGTAGGCAACTTGGGAGCACTGTTATCAACTCATATTTTTCTATTTTTCTAGAAAAAAACCTTACTGGGACTAACACGCCCTTACTGATGTCTTAGTCCCTTTATGGGTTTTTGGCTCATAACCATGTCTGTGTTGTTTGCTTCCTATTCCAGTTTCTATAACTTCAAAATTTCATCAACCAGACAAAGATGACCTTGTTGGCATCTTAGTCCCTATGGACTATGAGGTTGCAATTTTCAAGGTTTAATTCTTCTTTTTGTGCTTTTTTTAACTACCATTGGTTATTTGTTTTAGTGGAATGACCTTTTGTTTTATGCATTTTACTAAATCTTGCTTAAAGTGGTTCATTATGTGTATTGCTTCATTCCAAATTTGCATTCACAACATTTCATTGCATAGTGTAATCAGTAAATTACCTTGTTTGAAATCTAAAACTTTCATCTACATATTTCATTTTAGGCCTTTACATTGCATTTTTAGTTTGCATAGAATACTTTTCACAAATGTTGGTATCAGTCTTTTCCAATTTTGCAAAGAAAAATTTAGTCAATAAGCATGTTAGACATTCATTCAATTCATTCCCTATTTATGAAAGTATCTTAGCACAAGAGAGTGAAAATAATGATGCTTACCTTAAACCTACACCCACTCTTAGCTCTCCTATTTGTGGGAATGATGTGATAGAAGACAATACAAGAATGGACATTCATGACAATCATAGTTGTTCTCTTGATACCTCTCCATTTAGTGACAAAGGTATCTTGGTGAAAGAAGATACAGTCATTGAGAATCATAAAATTCTTGCTTGTCCTCCTCCTTTTCCCCTTTGGGAAGATATTATAACACAAGAGAATGAAATCATAAACACATTCCTAAACATTACCTTACCTAATCTCCATTCCCCTCTTGCTTGTGAGAATGTTTTAGTGGAAGATGAGATTGTAAATGATGAGGATATGTCGGTGTTAGATGATCAAATCTTTAAGGCCGATAACGACCCTCTTTATGATCCTTCCCCTACTTTGGAAGACATTAGGGGAGAAAGGAATGAAATCATAAATGATCATGAAAATCATACTTTCTCTTCTCCTAGAATCTCTCCTAGTTGTGAAGAATATATTGTGATTCATGACACTCATGATAATCTTAGTTGTCCCTCTTCACCTAAAGAAACCTTTATTGATCAAGAAAATTCAACCATTGATCATTTCCCTACTTGGAATGAAGTCATTTTGGAAGAATTAGAATCCTTGAATTTCAATAAAAATTGGTCTGTAGTTCTCCTAAAACTATCCTACTAGGGAGTATATCACGGTGGAAGAAAATGAGAATGTTGACAACAATAATTTCTTAGATGAATATGATGAAGTGAAATTAGACTCCACTTCACTTAGAGATCATGAAAATAAGGATACATCTTTTGAGGGTATTCACATTAGATACCCCTTGAAGTACTCTCCTAAGCCTAAACTTATCATTTATCCACCCTCTCAAAAACCACAACTTCGAAAAAAACCTGTCCTTATCCTCGAACCACCTAAGAACAATGTTTCGTATCAATCGAGTTACAATACCGTTGCTCATACATACAACATTAGGAACAATCTGCAAACAAGAAAAACACCTTCAACATCCCTCCCATTATCTAATAATATCTTACCAGGTCCCCCTCATTTGCCTTCATAAAGAGGAAAGGAGTATGATCTTGTTGAACAACTTAAGAATACTCCCGCAAAGATACCCCTCTAGGACTTGATTCAGAATTCACCTAACTATCACACTATGTTTCAAACGGCCTTACAACAAGCTCCTATCCCTTCTAATACATAATTGAATGACATAGAAACCATGATTCAAGGACTAAATGCTGAAATTGTTTTCCACCAAAGTGAGCTCGCTCCTTTGGAAGTGCAAAAACAAAATGACGCTTTCATAATAATATGTCAATATAAAAGGATACTTGGATAAAGCAAACCCTTGTTGACAATGGCTCAGCCCTTAATGTGTGCAGTGTGACTCTTTTGGATAGTCTTGGGATAGATAAATAAAAAATTCAACCTAATTCTTTATCTATTAAGGGATTTGACAATGTAGGAAAGCAACCGCTTGGAGTGATCACTTTACCTATTAAATTTGGAAAGGCCACATTAGAAACACCGATCCATGTTATTCCTCACGATATTTCATACAATCTCCTTTTAGGTAGATCGTGGATTAATGTAATGAATGTGGTGCCTTCTACTCTTAACCATAAAATGAAGTATATGTACAACAACAAAGTGTACACACTTGAAGTTGACCTTGACCCAAATAGTTGTTTGAACATTGAGAAAAAAAAGGGGAATCCTTTGGCAGCATTAACACCAACTACACAAGTGGAACTCGTGCAACAAAAAGACAAAGAAAAACATATTGAGGAAGTCACACAGCTATTAGAAGATGATTAGGGTTCCTTATAATTTGAACCTACATTCATGGGAGAATACAAGATAACAAGCAAAGACTTTGAAAAGGGAAAAGAAAAATTAGTAATGTCAACACAAAATTTGGAAGTCCCTTTGAAAGCATCCACCTCAACCACTTTAAAAGAAGAAACAAATTATACAACAAAGTTTGATGAAATTAATTATGAACAACCACCGAATCCAAAAGAGATGAAGAATCTTTATGGAAAATGCTATGAAATGATGAAACAACTTGGATATAGTGGAAAAGGATTTGGTGCTAGAGAAAAGGGTATTTGTGTCCCTATAGAGCCTCACATGCATGAAAAGACTAGTGGTCTTGGCTATTGTCCCTTGAAAGAAACAAAAAAACCTTCGCTTAATATCAACACTATTTCAAAGGATTCCTCTAACCAACGTTAACAATAGTGCACCCTAAATTGATAGAAACTAGTAGTCTTGATTGTTATCCTTTGAAAGAAATAGAGAATTCCTCACTTAAAATTAATTTCATCATGCACAACACTTATGATTCAAATTCGATAGTTTCACACACTCCCGTAAAGGAGGGTACAAAATCTCACAATATAAATAGTCTTATATAGGTATGACAACTAATACTAAGCAAGAGATCTCTTTCCCACAAAATAATGAAACATCCTCTACTTTTGATTAAGAAAGTATCTTGTTGAGACTCCTCCAAGATTTTTTGATATCCCTCCCTCCAGGAACACGAAACAAATTTTACTACAAACATTCATTTTGTGCATATCATAGAGTTCATGGTCATGATACTAATGAATGTAATGCTTTAAGTGATAAAATTCAACATATTAAGGAGTATGGTGCTCTTCCTTATGTTGAAGCACCTAATTCCTCTAATTAATACTGATTTTTACACTAGCATATTTCTCGTCAATCATTTTGGCTCATCCTTGTCCTAAACTAAGTGGGGGCAAGGAGTTAAGTAGCCTTGTCCTCGTGTGTCAATTGTTGTTATCTATTTTGGCTAGTTGATCACCTTTCATGTATATGTAAGAGCAAGCTTGGTATGTGGATGACATGCCTTAAGTTGGCTCACATGTGACATACTAAATTTTGGGTTCAACCCCTTCCCCTTTCATGACGTAGCTTATTGGAAACATATGACTTAGCATAGGGCTTTCCGAATAAGCTCTCATGTCTTCTTCTATTTTAAATCAATTTCTCACAGTAATGGTGTTGGCAACCACTTTAAAGTGGGGGAATACATCAACACTCATGTTTCATTGTGTAATTTTCTCTTTTCTTGTGATGCGTCCTTTTCTTGGTGGTTTCATTGTGTTTGATTTCATCCAAGAGAATGATATTTATTTTACTTATCCTCTCTTGGAGACATTAGGCATAATGTTCCCTAAGAAGAGACCTTGCACAAAGTAAGCAAACTCCCTTTGAACATCCCTCTTTCTTGTTACATGTTTTTTTTGTCCTTATCATTGTTATGAGGGTATGGATTTGATATGGATTTCTTGGGGCTCACCTAGTGAACAACTAGCTCCACTAGCCCTTGTGAGCATGCATTTTTTTTACATAGTGGACAACGCATTCCACTTGTAAACATTTTTTGTAGAAACAACCTAGACCTAGTCCACAATGCGTTGGATGGCTAGTCAAACCTTGATCCGTAGCATTTTTATTTTTCCTTTCCCTATCTTTGATGGTGTATTATTCTAATTTGGTTATGACTTCATATATCATCTGTGAGTGTGTTCCTTTGTGCCTATGTTGGTTTTCCATAGGATCTTGATCTTGGGGGATCAACCTCCCTCTTGGTTATTGTCATCCTATCTTACTAGCATTCGTACATTTGAACCCCTCTTGATTGTGTGGTTGGCTACTTTAGTGTGAGTTTGAAGAAAGTTCACCCTTTCACTAAAATGGGGGCTAAATGTAGTGTAGGAAAAAGCATGGCCTTGCATTTTCACACTTTTTTGGGCCCACATTGCTTTATTTATCCTTATTTATGTCTTAATTGGTCCTATCTTGCATACACAAGCCTAATAAGTTATTTATTTTTATTGCTAATCATGACAAACATCAAAGGATAAATGATAATTTAATGATTTTGGCTTTGTGTCCCTGATTTTTGGACTGGGACTAAAACACCACCTAGGGCGTATTTTTCCTCCAAAGGTCTTGGGACCCTCTTTTCAAATGTGTCTTAAAATGACCCCCTTTTGGAGTTTTTTCCCCTAGTTTCAAGCCTTGGGACTAAGATGCTACCTAGGGTGTGGGTATGTGTAGGATCATGATGGGCCAAAAAGTGGCAATATGATGGGTATGTGGCTGATAACTTTTTTTAACCCAACAATGATGAAAAGAAAAGTGTTTTTAAAGGAGATTCTCATATTTCCACCACTATAAATTATTCTTTACTTTGAATTTAATAAACAATTATTATTCATTTTCTATTGAATTACGACTAAATTCCTGATTGATAGGTTGATTGAAAAACATCCATAGCTTTCAAATGGTATCACATTTTTTTTAATCCAAAACATGCGTCACATTCTATGCTTTGCATACTATAAGATTAAAAAATAAAAAATTGAATTTCATGAAGTTTTGACCAAGTTAAGGTGGTCAGACATACGAGTCTTTATATTTTTCAAAATTTGTAATAAAAAAATTATAATTAATTATTTACTTGGAAACAAATTACGAAAAAATATGCATCACATCGGGACATCAGTCCTATACTTATATCTAAAATCTTATAAAAAAAATATTATCATTTTAATGTGGTTAGGGTGGTCAAACAGACACCTACTTCTTATTTTTTCCCTGAAATTTAAGTACTACTGTATTGAAATTTCAAAATTTCACCAAATAGATTTTATTTTTTTGTAAATAAACCTAGTAGTTTAAAAACTAAATTCAATTTTCTACAAATTCTGTTATTACATATTTTTGAAATAATATAGATAAATTATTCAAATTTTTATGACTAGATGCCTAACTTTGATTTTTCTATTTTTTTGTGCCACTTAAGGCCCTGTTTTTTCCATGATCATCCTGCACATACCTATTTCTTAGTCCTCCTTAGGTGATTTTTTGGATCTAATTTAAAATCTTAGTAGGATTTAGCCTCCTTTAATTAATGAATTCAAATTTTGGCTTGTTGTGGTGTAATTTTGAGATATACACATGGATTAGTATAAATACAAGGTTCTTTCATTCTTGTTATCATCCAAGAATCCAATACTTTTGTGAGAGAATTCTTAATAGAATAATTTGAGTTCACAAGAGAATTAAAGATAAATTCATCAAGAATTTGGAGCCATCATCATGATTCAAGCATCATGTCAAAGATATTCTTGCATCATGTGTGTTTTTGAGCTAACATTTATGATGTAGGGTTTTTATCCAAGCAAGAAATTCATGTCAAGATCTATCAAGAATTCATTTGATTCAAGATCTACATTCAAGCTATCCACTTCATACAAGTTTTCAGATTTCATAACAAGGGTTTGGTGACTTACAACATAGCACTTTGTTCATTCATCGTTTCCCTTCATTATTCCATTCCATTCCAAAGTTTAATTATCAACAAGGAGTTTGACCAAGGAAAACCCCCATTTACTAACAATCAACAAGTTTTTCCTCTTTTTTGTGTTTGTGTTTATAGATTTAAGTTCAAGATCATTTAAAATGCAAAGTTGCAAAGTTGCATTGTAAAGTTATCTCCACGGAAAGTCACCTATAGGCCAGATCTGGAAGTTTCAGGACTCGAGATTTTGAGAAGAAGGAAGTGCATACATTGAACCTCAAGATCACATTTCAAAGTTGTAGAAATTCAGATTAGGACTAAGTCAGCAGTAAGGGTGCCTTACTCCTCCAAGGGGTATTTTTCATAGATTCTTCGAGATTTTTTTTCAAAAATCTAAAGATTTTGCATCTACCTCGAAAAACAATAGGACTAAGACAATAGTAAGGGCATCTTAGCCCTCCCTAACATATTTTGATAGAATTTTTGCATTTTTGGAATCCTCATCACATTTCAAGACTTCCTACGTACATACATCCTAACACGTTGCTTAATTTCATCATTTGCACTCATTATTTGGCTTGCATTACTAGGTTTAGTGAGTTTAGTCATAAATTGTCTTTTCCAAGATTTTTCTTGGTGGTGAACCCTTCAAATCCTATGAAACCTTCCTAGGTCTCCTTTGTTGAGAATTGGCTCACCTTTGTGTTGATATTGAATCCAATTTGGGATCCTAGGACATCCTTGAATGATAATGGGAGAAAAGTGGTGTTCTATGACCTAGGTTATAAAGCACCCATTTTCCTATTTTTCAATAACATAATAACAAGAGACACCAAGAGAAAATACCTGAGCTCCAGTCCCCATACATCGAAATACACAAGCTCTAATTTATCTCTTCTTCTCTTTCCCAACTTTGAGAAATTAGACTCTTTTTTGTTATCCATAAACAATTTTTTTGTAGAACTCCAAGTCAATCCGCTTCAGACTTGGTAGCAACTTTCTAGAGTGAATGCTCTTCATCCCTTTCTCACTCATGTGCCCAAGTCTATGGTATCATAATTTTGTTTTTGTCCCTATAGAAAGTGTTATAACTATCTCAGTAGCAACTGTTTCTATAGCAGCTAAGGTAGAATAAGTATTACCAATACACAAATACAATTTGCTTACCTTTTCACCATTAACTACTACTAATGCATCTTTAGTGACCTTCCAAATTTTTTCTAAAAGGGTATCTATGCAGCCTTCATTGCCAATTTTTCCTACAAAAATTAAACACCTTCTCAAATTTGGAACATGCCTTACCTCTTGTAGTAACCATTCATTTTCATTATGTAGCTTGATTTTTATCTTTACTTTTCCAACAATTTGATAGGGTTCATCATCACCCAAATATACCTATCCAAAATCACCTTGAACATAATCTAAAAAATATTTCCTATGGGGTGTGGCATGAAATGAAGCCCCTAAATCTATTACCCAAGAATCATTAGCATTATCTAAACATAGAATTAAAGCATCTTTCAATTTATTACTTACAACATTAGCTTCCTTACTATCATCATGTTGTTTGTCTCCTTGTTTACTCTTTCAAAACCAACAATTCTTCAAGTGTCCTGGCTTTCGACAGTGCCAATAATCCATTCTTCCTCTAGATTTAGATCTACCTTTCTTCGACTTCCCTTATGAATTTCCATGATTTTTTGGTCTTTTTTGTCTCTCCTTTGTTCTTCCCTTATTATCTACAATCAACACATTACCCGATGTTGAACTGTCACTTGTGATTTTTTTGCCGCATTTCCTCATGAAGGATAACACCAACAACATCATCAAATTTCAATGTATTTGAACTAGAGATAGAGTTACTCACAACCATTACCAAGCTATTGCAACTTTCTAGAAAAGAACATAAAACCAAGAGAGCCATCACCTTTTCATCATAATTCACTTTTACAGAATTTAACTGACTAGTAATTGTATTAAACTCATTTAAATGATCTATCATAGATCCACCTTCAAACATTTTTAGATTAAAAAAATGCTTCATGAGAAATACATTATTTGAGTCTAAGGTTTTTTCATACAATTTAGGTAAAGTTGTCATTAGATCCTTTGTTTTCTTTTCTTTTGTTATATTGAACACCACAGATGGTGCAAGGAACAACTGAATGGTTCCTAGTGCCTTTCTATCTAGAATCTCCCATTCTTTATCAAACATCACATCTTTCTTTACTTTTCCTTGTAATGGCTGCCATAGATCCTTTTGATACAAATATCATTCCATCTGCATCTTCTATAATTTATAATTCTAGTTGTTGAAATTCTCAACCTTGAATTTTCCTTCTTCCATTGCCCCCACTCAAATATAGAGTTTTCCTATTAACCAATCGAAATACACGCGGTTGTGATACCAGTTGTTAGGATTTAGGAAGATTGGAGCCTAAAAATTAATAATTATATGTAAATTAAATAACTTAGAAATAACAACGAAGAATAACACAAAAGAGATCAACATAGAATTTAACATAGTTCACCTAATAGGGGATACACCCAGAGAAACTCAACCACCCAATGATTTTATTATCCAATACAAAATAGATTACAATCTCACAAATACCCATGTCAAAATATACATCCCAATTTCTTATAGCAAAATTTGGGAACCTTCTAGAATCAGGGTTTTACAAGGTCATTTTTCATTTGACATGTTAACTAGAAAATCTTGACGTATCAACAGGAAAAAACCCTAACATGTCAGCAAAAAAAAACCTTAACGTGTCAACGGGAAAAAACCTTGACGTGTTAGTGGGAAAACCTTGACATGTTAACTAATTTTTTTTATGAGTATACACAATTTGCATGATCAATCGCCACATACCAACACTAGTTTCTCATATCTAATACCCTATTGAGACATTGTTATAGACTTATGGCTCCTCGTGCTACAATCACATCCAATGTTGATCTTGAATCTTATAACACTTTCATTGAAGGAGTTACATCTACACAATCTATCTTTGGTTCTCTTCCTACTTCTACATTTCCTATATTTTCATCCCCTAACATTAATGTGGAGTTAGAAATTTTTGTTTCCCATGTCCCTAAAGATAAACTTAAATAGCTGGACAAATACCTAGAAGTCCTTCAACAATACTTTTAAGCATCGAATCTTTAGCTAGAGAGACAATGTCAATCATGGATAAAATTATAAATCTCATCAATGATTCCCAAGGGATAGAAGCCTTATGTATCTTTGCTCATATAATAGATTCAAACATTCCCATGAAAGCTAGTTGTGCTCAAGCTTTCACTAATACTAAAAATAAAATAAGGACACAAGTATCCTCCCCAATAATAATACCTTCCATTCCTACTTTCACCCATCCAAACATCACATTAACCACACAATATAGAAATGGGATTAAATCTAATTTATGATTTTCTTATAGAAATTCTTATATTTTTCCCCCTTTATCCACCATACCTACATTCACCTCACCACTCATTAACCTCCAAAACAACAACCCTCCAATTATTATCAATAGTCCTACATATTCCACACATTTCTAAAGTATGCCACAAAATGATCCTATAATAAACCAACTTTTGTAAAACATGTCATTGTGCTATTCTACCCTTCAACACCATATAGGACCTATCAAACCATTGTGATTTTTCATACACAGTATTCTTCCATGTATATGGTTTTTCTATCATAACCTTTTCATAGTTTGAAGATCATTGTGTTTCACAAAACTTGATGTTTTGGCACTATCCTCTGCCTATTAGGTCTCTTGTTATAAAGTGTATAATTTCCCTCTTAATATTGGAATCATGCTTACTATGATATATCTATCATACTGAACTGTACTAACCCCTTGTTTTACAATGAAACACATCCCTTAAATCATAGTGAACTATCCTTTGGCCTCTATAAGTTGTTTTTGTAACTTCCATGACCACTACGATCAATTTTAAGAACATGTAATTCATAGATCATCGTCCCCTTGAATACTCTTAGTTACTTCCTTCTTATTTGATAAGTAAACTTGTTCCTTAGATCATCGGGAAATGTCATTTGTAACTACATGCATGTTAAGTTATATTTTTGAGATATCATCAACCCTGTGAACTATGATTATTACTCTATCCACTTTTCCTCTTATTACCTTGCTCTTTGTCTTCTCACTGTCATAAAATACAAATACTTGTATTTAGATATAAACCCTGGTTACACATACTTCTTTAAATGTACTCAAGAATCCTTTTTAGTCTTCATAATCTACATGTATTATTTCATCTTCCTTCCTCACTGTTGATTAGACCTTCTATAGTATGCAAGCCTGTAGCATGAATTTTGTAACCTTTTCTTTCTTTAATTACTATTGCATATACCTTATTTTTAGACTTTATTTATGTCTAGGACTCCTAATAAAGGTTATTTATGTCTAGGACTCCTAATAAAGGTTTGGACAAGATATCAAATGGAAATGGAAAAAAAATATGTTGATGAATTTCTATAAATTTGAGACCAAGACTAATACCTTTTATAAATTTTTTTTATAGTGGAATACAATAAAACACAAAAACTTGCATTAAGATATAGAAAAATGAAAAATAGCTTGACTCCTCATCTCAAGAGACCCCTATGTATTGTTTTCACTAACAACAACAAAAATTGGTAGGATTTTAAACTTCTAAGTGGTGAAGATATCTAGGAAAGGGTTTTAATGATTTTGACAATGGAACTAACACTTTCAAATACCACAAAAAGTCACTCAGCTTCATGGCTCTCAACCTCACTAAGGCCTATGTCATTAGATCATCAAACCTAAATTTAATGTAATGTCATATGACAAGGATTTGAATATTAAACCATGTTTTGACAATATTTAAGCAACCACAAAGTAGCCTCAAATGAAGAGGTAGATCACAACCCTTAAACCCTAGCATTCCTATCATCACTTTATCTCAAGGAACTTACCACCTTAAAAGTCTCGTTATGACTATTTTTAGATTATGTGGGATATGCCCTTGTATCCTTTATTACTATCATGCCTTTTGTTCCTCTTCTATTACTATACACTTAGCTTTGTCATTCGTCAGCATCATAGTCCTCTACTGAAGATTGCTCTATCATCTTCCTTAAAGAATGTGATGTATTAAGTGATTATTTATTAGGCCCTATTTCTCTATTTATAGACCATGTCACAATAAGCTGTTATTGTATGCATGTATTTTTCCTAGTTTTCATGTTAATCTTCTATTAGTTGTTAGTGTTCTATATGACTCTTTCTCGTGACTATCCCAAACAGTGATTTGAATCTTCTTTGTCCTTTTTTACACTATCCTTTCTCCACATATCTAAATTTTCTATTAAATGGTCGTGGCTATCTTTGTTTGTCATATTTTTCCCTTAGGTATATATCCTAATGTTTATCTTGATTTAATTTTTTGTTTAATCATCCCTTGTTCAAAGGTTATTATCACGGATTGTTTGAAAGGATCCCCAATACTAACAAGGATACCTACTGGAGGGAGATCATGGATCTAGGAAGAGGAAAATGATAGTGTATAGATCACTAAAGTGATCGATAAGGTGTAAGGATCACTCACAAGATGCATTATATGGAGGTGAAAATGAAACAAGAACTAAAAGATATATTATAATCATCTTTTGGTATGGATTTACACTACTCGGAGGAACATGGTAAAAATTTTATCAAATAAAGATCATAGGTAACCTGAAATATGTATGACTTTGAACAAATATGAAAGCTAATATTCAAGGGCTTGAGAGATATTTTGTGTACCTATTAGGATATGGGGACAAAATGAAAGGAATGCTACATGGTGAAGTTAACAAACCCCTTAAAAATCTTAATCTCCATGCTTCTTTATTGACTTGAAACATGCCATTACATCTATCTAAGGTATTCATGTTCCTTGGAATCCTTCAATGTCACCATAGGATCTCTTTAAATGCCTGAGAAAAACATGAACATCAAACCCTAACTTTCCCATTCTATGTAGCATATCAAGATCTTAAACTTTTAAAAGGAGAAAATATTTAATGCTTCACTTTCTTGGTCACAAGACTTATCAAAATTTTAAAGTTATTTTCACTTTCGAGAACCCAATACCTATTTGATAAATAATGTGTATTTTTTATGACGTGGACCTAAGACTCTAAAGACTTATAAAATAAAAAGATAACTCTCTAGCACTATTCAGACCAAGGTGAGGCCAAAAATATTAACACTACTATCTCTCTCATTGTTAATACCCTCAACTCTCTCAAGTTCTCAACACCATAAAACATATTAATTAAATAGCTCATACTTTTTTACTAAAATATAATGAAGCATAGTACCAATAACTAATCATAAATATATTGATTAGAATAATTCAACAAAAATACAAACTCTATTTCCATATGAAAATAAAACTTCTAGGAAGAAGCAACAATCTATAGAGATGAAAGCATACAGACCATACCACATATCATATCCTTCCACAAACAACACCAAGTACTCAATCTATGATAAGTATGTTAGTGGATATGGAGCTTGATCATGCTCTAAAGATATGATTTTAGTGAATTTTGAAACTGTGGTTTCCTCCCAAATTAATTAACTGGGGAGTGCAAGGGGTGGAGAAAAAAATCATTATATTTTAATAAAGAAATTATTATATAATTTTGGTTAAAAATTCATTTGTAACTTCCCAGATATGTTAACATTTTCTTGCAACAAATTTGGGAAGCCAAATTTAGCATGTTGAAGAATTAGCGACATGTATGAAACAACGTGTGTGGAAATTTTGTTGGTCACAATTTGGTGTTAGAGGAACACACAATAGAGAGTTTGTGGTTCTATGAAGTTAACACGTATCAACGTGTGGTATAGTTTAGTGTGTTGATTAAATGAGCATGCAACTATATAAATAGTTGTAGGTTGATTTATATATATTCTTTGATGGAGATTTAATAAAAAAATGGATAGTTAGCTTATGCATGTAGCCCACATTGGGTGAAATATGTTAATAGAAATTATGCCTATGTAGTTATTTTTCTTTCCTTTAATTATATAGTCTAAAATTTATAACTTATAATTTTAGTTTATCTATTATACTGGAAATTCCCAACAAAGTAAGGCCTTCACCTTCAAAAATTAAACAAAAATTCTTAAAAAGTTCTAGCTATTCGACCCTGAGGTTAAAAAAAATGGTTATAAATTAGTAAATCAACAAGGATGTAAGATTCTCAACTAGAGGAAGATAAATATAATTATCATTCCCATCACTAGGAAATATTCCTGAAATGAAGAAAAATTGGGAGGGTACTATCATGTGGTTTTAGGACATAGAGCACACCCACTTTTCCAATTTCGTTCAAGGATAACCCTAGAGATCTCAATGCAAAAGAGAAAGAGATCTTGCAATGGGGTTGTCATAGGGGCTGAATGTAAACTAATAAGGGGTTCGCCACCAATTAAGAACTTGGAAACAAAAATTCAATGCAAAGTATAATGCAAGATGAAATGAAAAACCCTAATTCAATGAAAAGCTTTACTAAATGACCTATAAATATAAATGAAACAACACAAAAAATTGCAAAAAGGAATATGTGCACTTGGGAATCTAAAAATAGTTGAGTGGAGCTATAAAACACTAGAAATTATGCTTTTGATTATGAGTGGGACTCATTCACCAAGTTGGGTGAATCAGTCCAAAATTTGGATTTCTATGCGAGAACAAGAATCTGCCAAATGGGTATCTGAAACTGCAAAAATATGAATTTTGACTGAAACTGGGACTCATTTGAAAACACTGGAAAATCACTCTAGTTAGGGTTTTGTGAAGCTTCAAATTATTATCCTACTCTTCTTTTTCTACGTTTTCCTTCTTAATTGATTTTTGGATCTTAAACCTTGATTTGCAACATGTAGGTGTTCTCCAATGTTCTTCAAGGCATGATGACAACTTTGACAACTTTGAATGATTTGACAACACTCTCCAATATTTCTGCTTTTAAAATTTGTAACTTAGACCTACAAATCACACACAAAAGAGGGGAAAATGTTGTTGGGTTAGGGGATAGGGGTTTTCCTTGGTCAAACCCCTTGTTGGTAATTAAACCTTGAAATAGAATGAAATATGAATGGAGAATGATGATGAAAAAGATAAGATGTTTAAAATCACCAAACCCTATCAATAAGAGGTTGCAAACATGGTGAGATAGCTCCAATGGATGTATATCTTGACTCTTTCTTGAAGGCGACATATCTTGAATGAAATGCTTGCTCGAATCATAAACCTTGCATCACTATTGCTAGCTCAAAAACAAACATGATGCATGAAGTCTTTGACATGATGATTGATGCTTGAATGTTTCTCAAAAATTATTGATAATTTTCCCTTGAATGCTCTTCAATGCTCTTGTAAAAACTTTTGAATTCAACTTTTCTAAAAGGATGAATACTTGAATGCTTGAGATCACTTGATTGCTTGCTATGAGAAAATGAGAGAAAGAAGCTTGTATTTATACTCCATTATGCAAGAATTCCCAAAATTACAACACTACAAGCCGACATCAAATCTAGGAGGATAAAATCCCTCCAGAAATTTGAATTAATTTTGATTTTGGGCCACACGAGACTCATTTGCCCAAGGTGGCGAATGAGTCCCACCAGGCCGAATTTTTGGGGCCAAATTTAAAAATGCTTAGAAATGTGTGAAATCAGGTTTGAGACTAAAAAATCTAGGTGGGACTCATTCGCCTAAGGTGGCGAATGAGTCCTAGATCACTAAATCTAGGCCATTCAAGTCTAAAACACCTGAATTATGATTAAGTATTGAATTGTGTCAAGATTATCTTCGAAAAGATACATTAAATGGGGCTTATGGATGTAAAATAGAGCCAATTAAAGCATAAGAAAGCATAATTATTAAATAAAACCTTAGAAAAGTGTGAAAGTGTGTTACAACACTTCAAATAAGGCACCAAGAAGCTCATTTAGTTCACAAGGGCCCAAGACCTAATGCGAATATTTTACGCATATTACAACACTAAATCAAGACCAAGTTAGGGGGGCCTTTTTCCATCATTATAATTCCTCAAACCATCCCTTGCAATCCTATTAAAAAAAGTCCTCTTGAATAAAACTTTATGTACATGAGAAGACAAAGTAACAAGAAACTATGACACATATTTATAAAATAATCCTTTTATAACTAGAATCCATACAACTAAAGACTTGATTCCATGAGAAGAAAAATCACATAAAATAGAATACATTTTATTAACCATGTGGGCAATACCTATCATAATATTTTATGCCAATATTGGGTTATGAGACTGAGTCTATTGAGATGAACCAAGACATAGTGACTCTCTAAATAAATAATATCGGGATGATTTTGACATTAAACTCACAAGACTCCCCAATATTTTTATTGCAATCTCCTTAAAGATTCATGGTCCCAAACTCAATCTCTAAAACTATATATTTCTTTAGCATCAAATAGACCATTTCAAGCCAACTAAACCCCAATTCTATCACTACAATATCTAGAATATTGGGAAAGGAAAAATGAGTATTGTCCTTAATATCAAAAGACTACCTTAAATTATTGTCAAATTTCCAACCACAGAATAATTAGCTCCAAATGGCATCATTATTTATGTCTCCATCATAGAAAATCATATGTCTAATTGAAAAATTTAATTTCAAGAGTGACCATATCATACCAAGACTACAAATAGAAAAGATCTAGAGTCCTCCACGGAATAATGTTGTAACAATGCCAAAGCTCCTATTGTAAGTGACTAAGAGCTACCCATAACATCATGATGAAAATATACTAACTAAATATCATCTATGGACTACGAATAATCAAAGAACTCAATTTCATTATAATCAAGAGTTCCCAAAGGGAAAAGTAATTTATCACATTCTCAAAAACAAGATAATTGCTATATTTTCCAATAATTAAACTACAAGTGACCTAAATTACTCCTAATGTCATGAGAATCCTAAATCTTTGACTTACTTTGGTGGATCATCTTAAGTCACACAAATAGGTGGGCCCTAATAGAGAAGCTAGTGTGATTTCATATGAGCCACCTATGAAAATCAAAGCTTACAATTTTTTATTTAAATCCAACATACAAAAGAAATCAAATGTAGGAGTAATTTTTCTTCATCACTTTATAATCACAACTAAATATCATAGTGAAATGAGGGGAAATAGGTTTTCCACCTTTTAGGAGATGGAACATAAAAAGGGTTTTGGACCTTCCTCCTATTTCCCTATGTTTCATTCAAGGAAACCTTAGAGATATCAATTTAGGGATGAAATTAGGGAAAGAGATCTGCAATAAGGTGTCCTTGGGGTGTGAGTAAAGATAAAAAGGGGTTTCACCACAAAGAAAAGGCTTGGAAAGAAGAAGATGACAATTATATGCAAACCTAACTATGCAACCTAAGATATGAAACTGAAAATTAGAATAATGAACTAAGAAAGGAAACAAAGACACTTGGAAAAATGAAGAGGCTTCAAACAAGGTCTAAAATCTTGAAATTATGAATTTTGATGCACATTGGGACTCATACGCCAATAGGGGTGATTTATTCCCAGTTTAGGGTTTCAGGCCAAAATCAAAATCTAAAATTGTTGAACCAGAATCCACAAAAAGTCTAAAAACTTGTATACTAGGACTCATATGCCACAAGTGATGATTTAATCCCAGTATTAGGGTTGATTTTAAACTCTGGTATCCTCTAGTGATCTCCTATAGCTTCTCTCCTTTTTGATCTCTGAGTCTAAAACACTGAATTTTGACTTGTACGTGACTTTCTATGATCTTGCAAGATAGATGAAAGCTTTGAAAACTTTGCAACTTTGACAACTTCTCTTCAATCTTTCTCTTCAATGGATCTTTAACCTAAATATATAAATCACACATCAAAGAGGGGAAATTTTTTTTGTTAGTAGATATGGGTTTTCCTTGGTCAAACCTTGTTTTGGTAATCAAATCTTGAAATGAAATTAAATAGAATGAAGGAATGATGAATGAAAAAAAGGCTATGTTGCAACTCGCCAAACCCTTCAAATAAAGGTTGCAATCTTGTATGTAATGGCTAGCATGAATGTAGATATTGAATCTTGATTGAATGTTATGGATCTTGACTTGAATGCTTGCTTGCATCATAGGAACTTACATCACAAATGTTAGCTCAAAAAAAAACATGATGCATGATGAGTTTCACATGATGCTTGAATCTTGAATAATGCTCCAAAATACTTGATAATAAACTCTTGAATTTTCTTGAATGCTCTTGTAAACTCTCTTGATAACCAATTTTCTATAATGCTTGATCTCCAAAAGTTCTAGGAGAAAATATGTGAAATAAGATTGCATTTATACTTGTTTATGCCAAATTTCCCAAAATTACAATATTAGAAGTTGACATCAGATCTAGGAGAATAAAATCCCACCAAGAATTTGAATTTAAAATAGGTCCAAGATAAGTGGGAATCATACACCAGTTGAGGCATATGAGTCCAGTATGCTAAGCTTGGGATAAAAATTTCAAGATAAGTTCTATGCAAAATTTAGGATTAGGGCCCAAAACTTAGTTGGAACTCATATTCCCAAGGTGGTGTATGAGTCACAAATCACTAAATATAGGCCATACAATCCAAAATCATTAAATTATGATTATTTATTTGATATGTGTTGGGATCATCCTCAGAAAGATACATTAAATAAGGCTTGTGGATGTAAAATATGACCTTGAAATAAGACATAAAGAAGCCTAATTTTAGTAGGGAGGGCCCAAACAAGTGTGAAAATGTAAAACATTTTCCTACATTACATTTAGCCCCCACTTTAGTTAGAGGATGAAATTTCTTCAAACTCACACTAAAGAAAACAAAATTGCATTAAGAGGTGTCCAAGTGTACCAATGCTAGTAAGATAGGACAACAATGATCAAAAGTGTTGCACAAGCCACCAGGATCAAGATCCTATGGAAAACCAACATAGGCACAAGATAACACACATGAAAATTATGTAAGGAGCAAAAAAAAGGCACAAGCATACACTTCCAATGACAAATAGAAAGAAAAACAAAAACAAAAGGGGTGGATCAATGTTTGACCGTTTGTATTGCATATTGTGGATCAAATCTAAGTTGTTTTTCCAAGAATGTTTATAAGTGGAACATGATGTCCACTATACAAGCCAAAGCATGCTCACAAGGGCTAGTGGAACCTTAGGCCGTCCACTAGGTGATCCCTCAGCGAGACACATACACAAACGAATAGTATGCACTCACACAGACAAACAAGTGTCTATAGGAAAGTCACACCTAAGTTCAATTCCCATGCGTAAAACCATACCAAATCTATACCTCTTGATAAATTTGATAGGATGTCACACAACACGAACAATAAGATTCATGAGGAAAGCAATACTTTGTATGCTTGAAACCCATGAACAAACAAGATGGCTCCATAGGAAAGAAAAATGTGTTATGCAAGGTGGACATATAACCTATATTGTAAATGAAAAAATAGTGTAAGGTACATTGAAAGGATTTTTTCTTAGTTTATGTAAGGTATTAACTTAACATTATGCCTAATGTCTCCAAGAGAGGACCAATTGAAGAATAGAAGATTCATAACTTAGGGGATGCAGTGTGTCACATCAAGCCATTGAGAAGAATATAATATGATAAGAGAGATCATGCTCTTGAGGGACATCGCACCCAATGTCACCAAAAATAAAAAGACACATCACATCAAGTAAGGAGACTACACAATGAAACATGAGTTGTAATTGAAATGCAAAATAATAATGCCAATGTATGCCCCCACTTTCAAGAAATTACTAAACACCATGTTGTGATAAATTAATTTAAAGTAGAAAATGAAAAATGCTAACAATAAAGAGGACATGAGAGCTTATTTAGAAATCCCTATGCCAAGTCATATGTTTCCAAATGAAGCTACGTCATGAAAAGGGGTTGCCTCCAAAATGAAATCGCAAAATCACATAAGGGATCCATGGATTCGGGGTCAGTATATCTTTGCTACAATATTTTTATAGAGATCGAAACTGTCATCATTCCCGAAATACTCATGGAATAGGAAGAATGATACAAAGAGAGAGAAAACAAAGAAAAACCTTTCGGGTCAACGTGGAAGAGGCCTAAATGTCTTGACGCCTTTCATTATCCTCAAAAGGAAAACACGAGACAAAGAAAAGATAAAGTTTTATAACATATGGAAGAATGTAGGTACATATAAAGGAATGTCACAAGAGAGACACATCAAAAATAATAGTATGGGGGAACACATTACGCACATGCAATCACACACATAACATAAAAAAGAAAATAATGCAAAAGACTAGTAAGGCACATGCAAGTCAACCTATTAGTAGATCATCTACATTCCAATCTTGTTCATTGTATATGGAAGGCAAACAACTAACCTAAGGGACAATAGCAAGTGCAGTACTAGGGTCATCACCAAGTTCAACACTCTTCCTAGGATAATTCTCATTTAAGCTCATAAAATAGGAAAACAATGTGTTTAGTTCATTATGCACTTCTTCATCAATTATAGTAACCTCATCATCGTCATCCATGTTAATCACAATAGGAGGTCGATTGATAATGTCCAAAGAAGGATTTAGCTCTTGTTGCAGTTACGATATAGGATCTTTTTGTTGTGGCAAAGAGAGAGACTCGTCGTGTATTGCTTCAGTCAAGTTTGGATGTTGATTTTCATTGTCGTTCTCTTCATTTAATCTTTGAGTAAGATCATGATGTCTATGATTGTGCTCTCTAGCATTTCTATTTCTTTTAGTATGATTTTCAAGTTTTTTTTTGTGTAGGAGTGGTTCTATCAACCATAGATTTATTTTCTTCCCTAAGGGGAGGAATAAAAGGAACCATGGGAGGTTGTTCAACCAATTTCTCTTTAGCTTTGTAAACTTGTTAAATATCTTAGGAGGTGCACCGAGATTTTTTTCCTTGTCTCTTGGTATTTTCTAGGAGATAGGTAAAGTATCTATCATGGGTGGGTCTTGGTTATTCGAAATGTCTTTTGGTTCAATCATAGTTTCGTCAAGGATAGGAGGCTCAATCATGGGTTGAGGAATGATTCTAAGGGATAATTTTGCTATGCATTTCACCTTAAAATTTTGATAGTATTTTAAAAATAAGTCCTCACAAGGTTTAGTAGGCTCCATAGGGTTAGGCCAAAATAAATCCAATGAGAAATTCCCATGGGGAGACATAGGATTAAAGCCACTATGGTGCACAATAAATATTTCATTATCAAAGGGAAACTTTAAAAATTTATGCATGACCGACGGGATGTCTTCCATGGAGCATAGCCATGGATAACCAAGCTTCACATGGAATTCATCCAATGTTGGGATGATGAGGAATGAGCCATCTAATTGTTTCAGTATAATTTTTAAGGAAGAGCGATCAATCTCATGTCGTAGGGCAAGCGAAACCATTATGCATTGTTATCCATGCTTACGGTTGATCATATGTTTCTTGATAGAGTTCATGCACAAGTAAGAATTCCTTGGTGATAAAATTCTCTCCATAGACATGATCAATTAATATCCCATTATTGGGATTTTCATTGATTCGGCCAACTGTGTAAAGAGGACCATCAAGTATATTTCTAATAATATCTTTAGATGAGAAAGCAATGTCATGAGGACTTTTAGTTTGGCCCTTACAAGGTTGAGTTTTGATCAATGCAACTGAGCTATCAATAGGATATTGTGCAAGAGTATCTATAGGACCTTTCTCAATAGTACCAATGTTGTCATCATATGTGTCAACATTCATCATATCATTCTTCTTAGTTTCACTAGCTTTGAAAATGAAATGTTATGATTAGGCACAGGGTTGGTAAAGATTTGCACGTTTTGGTTGGGAAGGGCAACAATCTTATTTACTTGATCATTAACACCTCCAATTTGAAGTCAACCAAAATCAATTAGGTATTGCACAAGATGTTTAAGACACTTACAATGTTTCATGTGGTGTCCATTTTTTCGGTGGTAATGGCAATAGGAATTCGATCTAAAGATCAAAGGTAAAGTATTATTAGTATTGAGAGTTTTAATGAGAGGAAAAGTGATAAAAATTTTTTCTAGAAGTTATAACATTATGTTATGGAGGGTATCGGGTAAGGGAATAATTTTCCTAGTGGGATCCCCAAATGTGAAAGGAGTTGTCTTCTTTATAGTAGCCACTTCGGTATCGAAGTGTTGATTCGGTTGAGGGGGATTGAGTTGAAGGAAACCTTTATTATATTTTCTAAAAGGTTGGTATTTTTTTTGATTTGCGGATTCAAACTTCTCAAGATGGCTAGAGGTGGGTTTTGTTTCATGACTACTAACCATTTTTTTATAATCATGAAGAGCAGTACACAAGTGTATGAAAGAAGGAAACTTCATCATGCCAAGATTATCTTGTATCTTAGATTGCAAGTTCTCAATGAACATTCATTGAATGTGAGGATTAAGAACCTTTACATTGATTTGGGAATAAAGTGTTTGGTAGAGTGAAATAAAGTCAATAACTTTTTCATAATATTTTTTCTTACATTTCATCAAATCAACTAATATCATCGTAGGAGTCATGTGCACTTGGAAATGATTAATAAAGGCCTCAACAAGTTTATTGAATGAATGAATGGATTTATTGGGTAATGAGGAAAACCATTCTAAAGCGACATATTTAAAGGACCCAGGGAAAATTTTAGCCAAGAGCTTATTCTCAAGGACAAAATCACTACATAAGGCGATATAAGTGGAAACATAGTTAGAAGGATCTCCTTTCGCCCCATATTTCTTAAATATAGGAATATATATACCTTGTGGTATTGGCGTTCTCAATATATCCAAGGATAATGGATTTATTTTTACATAGTAAGTAGGTTGGCCATTTTGATTTTGGTTTATGGTGGAAATTTTATTTTGAAGGGATGAAACATTTTGAAAAAGCTGATTTATGATGGTGTCATTGCTTGTATTTTGAGATAGGTTAGTGTATATGTGTTTGAAGGTGAAGTGAATGGAATTATTATGGGAGGTAAAGTGGTAGGAGATATCATGTGTGATGCCACAAAGGTACTAGTATTGCTAGCCAAAATACCCAAGATAAGAAAGACATTACTAGTAGGTTGCACGTCGTTGTTGTAACTTGAGAGTTGGTATAATTAGGAATAGAGGAAATGGTTGTGGGAGGAGGAATTTGAATTCCTCCTTGACTTTGGACATTGTTCAAAGGTTGAGCACAACTGGTAAGTTTGCCAAAAATCTGAGCTAGGTTACGCATAAGTTCTATTTTTTCTTCACTTTCAATAATGTGGTGTATGTTATCTATGCTAGGAATAGCAGTGGTTGAAATTTCTTCAATACTCAGTTGATGTAGATTTTCTAAGTCTTCATGGATTTAGATTATGTTTTCTTGAGGAATACTAGTAACCATTGTTTCAAAAATTGTCACACTACTTGGAGGTAGAGAGTTATTAAGAGTATGGTCCATACCTAGTGAGCTAGTGTCAACACTACATGAAGGAAAGAGGTAGATAATCCAAGATCCGTAATGAGTGTTCTATCATAGGATGACATGAATCTTGAACTATGTCTCACTATAGTATTAGCAATAGGACACCAAGTTGTAAAGCTCATGCAAGGGACAATCATTGATTCATACAAGACAAATGTAATGAACACAAGGTAAATGATATTCTTTAATTCTGATTCAAATGAAATTAAGCTAGATTTCATGAAATGAATGAAATAGAAATTCAGTAAACTAAAAGGGTATGTGGAGGATCATCATGGAAAAAATAGTCCCTTAAATGGCGATGAAAATTCAAAAATTAGAGTTAGGCAACTTGACATAAAAATTTGAATAAGTTATCTATATTATTTTAAAAAAATGTAAGAATAGAAGCTGTAGCAAATTGAATTTAGTTTATCATCTAATAGGTTTTTAAAAAAAATAAAAAATCTATTTGGTGAAAATTTGAAATTTGAATGTAGTAGTACTTAACTTTTAGGGAAAAAATAAAAAGTAGGTGTTTGTCTCACCACCCTAACCACAATAAAATGATAATATTCTTTTATAAGATTTTAGATATAATTAGAGGACTCATGTCCCGATGTGATGCATATTATTTTGTAATTTTTTTCTAAGTGAATAATTAATTAAGAATTTTTTATTCCAACTTTTAAAAAATATAAAAACTCGTATGTCTGACCACCTTAACTTGGTAAAAAATTTATGAAATTCATTTTTTTTTAATCCTATAGTATGTGAAGCATAGAATGTGACACATGTCTTGGATTTAAAAAATATGATACCGTTTGAAAGCTATAGATGTTTTTCAATCAGCCTATCAATCAAGACTTTAGTCATAATTAAAATAGAAAATGAATAATTATTATTTATTAAATTCAAAGTAAATCATAATTTATATTGGTGGAAAGCTGAGAATCTCCTTTAAAAACTCCTTTTGTTTCATAAATTTTGGGTAAAAAAGATGTCGTCAGCCACATGGGCCATCATATCACTTACATATCGCCACTTTTTGGCCCATCATGATCCTGCACATACCCAAAATAGATATCCAACAATAGAAAATGGAAGCACAAACAAGGTTTTTAATGTTGTAAAATGTAGTTTTTGATCTAACATGGGACTAAATTTCCCAGAGGGGCATATGAGTCCCAGTTAAGGTTTTCCAAGGGTTCAAATATTGAGAAACAGTCAACACAAAACTCCTAGAAATTAGGTAAAACAACTTACACCAGGACTAAATCGCCCAGAGGGGCGAATGAGTCCTAGATGAGGGTTTTAACACTAATTTTAGTAAATTTTAACTGAATACTAGGTTTTCTAGTTTGTATGATGTTTAGACTAAGTGCAATTATAGATTTCAAATGAAATTCAATGATGCAAGATGCAAAAATTATACTTATATGCACTTTCACTAATGCAAGATTTAGAATCCCTAAATGCCAATTAACTAATGCAAGATCTAATGCAATCTTAATGTAAGATAGATCTAGGACAATGATACTTTCCAAATCAGAAATAAGGTGTTCTAAAGGCTAGGTTCACCAAAATGAAATGAGGGGAAATAGGGGTTCCAAATTTTAGGAAATGGAACATAAAAAGGGTTTTGGACCTTCCTCCTATTTCCCTATGTTTTATTCAAGGAAACCTTAGAGATCTCAATCTAGGGATGGAATTAGGTAAAGAGATCTACAATAAGGTATCCTAGGGGTGTGATTAAATATTAAAAGGAGGTTCACCACCAAGAAAACACTTGGAAAGAAGAAGATGCAAATGATATGCAAGCCTAATTATGCAACCTAAGATATGAAACTAAAAATCAAAATAATGAAGTGAGAAAGGATAGAGGAACACCTGAAAATTTGAAAATTCTTGAAACAAGGTCTACAATCTCGAAATTGACTTTTGATGCACACTGGGACACATATGTTAGTAGGGTTGATTTAATCCCAGTTTAGGGTTTCAAGATGAAATCAAAATATGAAACTGTTGAACTAGGATCCACAGAAAAGTCTAGAAACTGGTATACTAGGACTCATACACCTCAAGTGGTGATTTAGTCCCAGTATTAGGGTTGATCTAAAACTTTGGTATCCTCTAATGATCTCCTATAACTTCTCTCCTTTCCGATCTCCAAGTCTAAAACACTAAATTTTGACTTGTAGGTGACTTTTTGTGATCTTGAAAGATATATGACAACTTTGACACTTTTCAAATTTGACAACTTCTCTCCAATATTTCTCTTCAACGAGTCTTCAACCTAAATTTGCAAATCACACATCAAAGAGAGGGAAAAATATTTTTTTGTTAGTAGATAGGGGTTTTCCTTGGTAAAAACTCATTTTGGTAATCAAACCTTGAAATGAAATCAAATAGAATGAAGGAATGATGAATCAACAAATAGGCTATGTTTCAACTCACCAAATCCTTTGATTAAAGGTTGCAATATTGTAAGAAATGGCTAGCATGAATTTAGATCTTAACTCTTAATTAAATGTTATGGATCTTGACTTGAATGCTTGCTTGAATCATAGGAACCTACATCACAAATGTTAGCTCAAAAACAAACATGATGCTTGAATCTTGAATAATGATTTGAAATGCTTGATAATCAACTCTTGAATGCTCTTGTAAAATCTCTTTGTCGCCAATTTTCTATAATGCTTGATCTCCAAAAAAATTAGAAGAAGATATGTCAGATAACCTTGTATTTATACTTGTTTATGCCAAATTTCCCAAAATTACAACACTAGAAGCTGATTTATCATATCTAGGAGAATAAAATACCACCATGAATTTGAATTTAAAATAAGTACAAGCTAAGCGAGACTCATACGCCAAATGGGGCCTATGAGTCCTAGTAGGCTAAGCTTGGGACATAAATTTTAAGATGAGTTAAGTTTTGTGCCAAATTCAAGATTAGGCCTTGAAACTTAGTTGGGACTCATACGCCCAAGGTGGTGTATGAGTCTAAAATCACTAAATATTGGCCATACAATCTAAAATCATTACATTATGATTAGTTATTAGATATTTTTTAGGATCATCCTCAGAAAGATACATTAAATAAGGCTTGTGGATGCAAAATAGGACCAAATTAGGCATAAAGAAGCCCAATTTTAGTAGGGAGTGCCTAAACAAGTGTGAAAATGTAAAGGGATACATTTTCCTAGGTACACTACATATAGAACCAAATATCCCATTGATTTTAGGCTGAGATTCCAATGAAGAAGAAATTAGTGGTAATTGAATATAATGTTAGCATTATTGTAAAGGTGGAAAACATTGATTTATTCCAAATTTGGTGGGAGTGTAACTTCAAATTATTTTATTCTCTCTAAGACTCATGATAGCAATTCACTAAATAAATCACTTGTTTTTGTATTACATGTCATCATCTTCTCATGTGGATTCCCTATTTGCTAAAAAATACCTTGAATAGCTCATGGTACAATTTTATTAACATGTATCATGTTGCTTGTGTGCTATTAAAGTTCATATTCATTGTTGTGGTGTTCAATTCATAAATGTTACACACTAGTGTTCATGTAGTATAAAATTTAAACTATGATAATTACACTATAGGAAAAAGGTTTGCAATGGGTACACCAACCATTCATAGATGTGCTTTCTTAGTAGGAAAATATTTGTAATGGGTATCAATGATATGGTTTCATAGCCAAATTTTTTTTTGTAATTGCTATTATAGATGCATTTTGATAATGAAAATGGTTTTACAATATGCATATAAATGATTCATAGGGGTTTTTTCATAATGAAAGGAAAAATATTCAAAAGAGACATCAATGATTCAAAGATATGTTTTTATAATGGAAATTTTTTACAATTAGTATCATAGATGTATTTTTATTGTGGAAAAAGTTTTGTTATCTGCATTAATGAATTTTTATGATGATAAACATATTGTAATAAGTATTGTAGATGCATTTTATGGTGGAAAATATTCACAATGGACACTTCAATGATTCATAGATATGTTTTCATACTAGGAAATTATTTACAATTGACATGTGAATGATTCATAGATGAATTTAAATTATTTACAATAGATACACCAATGATTCATAAATGTATTTTCATAGCAGTAAAATCTTTGCAATGGATATCATAGATGTACTCTTACCGTGAGAAAAACTTTATAATGTGTATATCAATGATTCATATATAAATTTACATAGTAGAAAGCTTTCTAGCATGCATTATAAATGTGTTTCCATAATAGAAAATGCTTTGCAATATGCACATCAACTCATAGATACATTCTTATAGTGGAAAAATCTTTACAACGTGTATTGTATTGTTTTCCTCAAAGTAAGGAAAGTTTTGCAATGGGCATATCAATTATTTGTAGAGGCATTCACCTAGTTCGAAACACTTTGAAATGGGGTATCATAAATGTTTTTCCATACTAGAAAAATGATTGAAATTGGAATTATAGATGTGTTCTTGTTGTGGAAAAATATTTGTTATGGGTATTGTAAATACATTCTCATTGTGAGATTTTTTTTGGAATAGATTCATCAATGATTCATATTTGCATTCTCATAATGGGAAAAAAACAAAATGTGTATTCTAGATCATGTGTTTCAATAGTGGAAAAAGCTTTGTAATGGGCACATTAGTGATTTATAAATGTGTTCTCAAAGTGAAAAAAGTATTTACAATGGGTATTGTAGATGTGCTCTTAAAGTAGGGAATTTTTTTTGTAATGGGTATTGTAAATGCATTCTTCTAATGGGACAAGTTTTACAATAGGCACATCAACAATTTGCATATGTATTCTCATTGTGAGAGTTTTGCAATGAGATATGTGGTCCCATAGTGGGAGAAGCTTTGCAACAAGTATAAAATTTGAATTGTAGTACATATAATCTCATAATAATAACTTTCCAATATGATATGATGCATTCTTATAATTGAAAAAACTTTAGAATAATTATAAAATCTAAATTATGATAATTATATTGATAGGAAGAAAAACTTTAAAATAGATAGTACAACAATGATTCGTAATAAATTGACAAATGAAAAAAGCTTTCCAACAAATATTATAGATACATTCTCATTTGGAAAAAGCTTTGTAACAAGTGCATCAATGATATATAGATCCATTCCCATGATAGAAAATAACTGTGTAACAAGTGCATCAATCGAAAAGCCTTACATTAATAGATATACCAATCAGTAGATCCATTCCCATGGTACTGAAAAACTTTGTCATAGATATATCAATTATTCATAGATGCATTCCTACTTTAAGAAAAGCTTTGAAATGACTACTTCAATAGTATGTGATCAAAAAGTGTAAAAGGGGAGGAGAACCCATAGTGGAAGCTTTGAAACGAGACGCATTCTCATAATAGGAAAAGCTTTACACTCCATACATCAGTATGGAATCAAATATGTGGAAGGGGAGGATTCATAGTGAGAAAATGTTTAAAACAGGTACATCTATGATTCTCAGTTGAACTTCCGTAGCAGGGAAAATCTCTGCAACGGGTACATCAACAGTTGGAATCAGCCGTGCACAAGGGGAGGACGACGATTAAAATGATCTAAAGCAAACATGTATTATCACACTTTTTTAATGTGTTGTACAATACAGGCGATAGCAGATCTCTTTCATTTGTTGTCCAATACAAGTGATTAACTCGCAGAAAATACTAATATTTTCCACAAGAGTTTTTACGTCATAGCGATGCATCAGTAAGCAGCCATGTAGAACTCATCTCCAGTCGCGCAGGTGCCTCTCAACCGGCCCATCCTTTATATCAGGTCATTAACAGCATTTCAGCCCCTCCCTTCTCTTCTGCAGTCATCACGGAGCGTTGCATCGAGTTAAATCTCATGCAACTAGTTACTACACCGATTTAAACCTGAAATCTGGACATTGACGTAAAATAGACCACGGATATTTTCTGGAATTCCACTATGTGAAAATCAAGAGTATAGACGTTGGCCCGATTTCAAACATACTCGAAAGTTTAGGTTTTTTTATTTTTTATTTTATTAAAAGTAGGTTATGCGAATTTTCTGGAAAAGGAAAGGAAAGGTCTATTTATAATTTATGATATATGATGATCTGTTTTTGGGTCTATAGATGACTTTAGGTATATGGGATTACGTTTTCTCAAAGATACCTAATTTTATTACAGAGGGTTTGATGATAGTTCATCTTGCCTTTATTGTTGTTCACAGATAAATTGGCGAGTTGCCCACATCTAAATTGACATAATGGCTAGTTAGATCTATCACAAATACAAATATTTTATTTGCAACTTAATTTTCTAACGATTCTTTTAGTGACATCAAATTTCTTAAAAGTGCTAGTTTAATAACCATGTCCTATAATTATTTGTGTGCACCATTAGTTGTTCAATTCTGCCACACTTGTTATAGTGGTAAATGCATTGGGAGAAAAAAATGCATACATGCAATTGCATGAATTTAATTGAACTTCCCTAACCTCACCTTCATTGAATCTAAGTGCAAGTATAATTTATGTATACACTTTTCTTAATGTATGCTAAAATAAACATGTATATATTTGTAAACTAGTTTTAATTGAGCATTAATAGAGTACATCTTTTCTACAAACATGTTTTTTATTATAAAATTAGGGAAAGGGCCCTAATCTCGAAAGTTTTGAACATTAACAATATATTAAGAAAATAGTAGGAGGGCACGTAGGCCCAAAGATATAACAAAGGGCATGTAGGCCTAGAGAAACAACAAAACAATTAAAAATAGAGAGCCCAAGAACATAATTCATAGGAACCTACTAACAAATTAGGTCCTAATCAACCAGGATTGCATCAAGGGAGGTTTCACGTTCCTCCTTGTTTTTCTATTTAGCATCATTGTTGACTTGCATGGTCTCCTTTGTGTTACCTTTAGCCCACTTCCTTTGCTATTTTTAATATTCGAATGATCATAAACAAAACCATTAACAACCTTCTCCATAATGCCATGGGTCAACTTAATAATATTAGGAAGGGAATTTTCTAGATGAGTACACTTTTAAACAATACTATTAGACACCAAATTTTCAAGTTCTAGCACATGGTTTTGTAGCTTCATTATGACCTCCTTATATTTGTCATTAATGTTCTGTGTAGGGCTATGAGGAGGGCAAGTATCCTCCCTTCATTATAGTTAACCATAGGGTTGGGGGAGGGAAGGATGTAAATTTTTTGCATCTCAACGTCCAACTCAACAGTATGGCTATAGATAATATCAAACACAACATCATCCTCCACGACAACCTATTTTCCATTAGGCTTATTGTCCTACATCCCCTTTGAGTCATCCTCCTCCGAGTCCTCCTTAGTTTGAGCAAGGAACTCCTCTTCCTCTGACTCATCCTGGTCAATCATCTTTTGAATCCGTTCTCCATTACATGTGCTAGGGTTAGCAATGGCAAGGGACTTAGCAAGTTTGGAAAACCTTATACTATGAAACCCTTTGGGGTCGGTAGGAGTAGGCACCAAAGCCAAATTTTTCAGCCCTTTGGTATCATAAATTTCAATAGCCTCACCATCATCTATATTGGGGCTTTTGAGTTTCTTGACAGAATTGCCATGATGTTTATCTTTCAAACTAGGGGGGTTTCTTTCCTTTTCTTGGAAAGCGAGGTGTCAAGAAGCTCAAGTCGGATGAGAGGGATCACAATAGGTCCCTTACCATTATGGCTAGGACTCACCTTTCTAACAAAGCAAGGGTTAGGTTTAGCAGGGGCAGGGGGACCCAAAGGGTTTATCTTTGATAAGCTTAATTTTGACACTAGGATGAACCTTATGATTAGAGAACAAGGTCATGGAAAAACAATATTTATACAGAGCCATGATAAGGCCCTAGTAAGATGATAGGCACCTTCAACAATACAAAATTAAAGAGAGGTAAACAAAAAGAAGAGCAGATTCGCTTTCTTACCATGGTAGAGGTGGTTTGGAATCAAAAAGTGATACTTTTGAACCATTTTGAAGTGACATTTGAGGTTGAAGTGCTTCATGCAATACAAACTCACTATGCCCCAAGGAGTCAAAAGCTTCTCGTAATTGTAACCATTTTGAAAGTGAACAACTTTCTCTTTCCCTTTAAAGAAGTAATCAATGAAAATTTTGCAATTACCATTGCTCTTTTTTTCCACCTTGATACCTTTGTAGGAAAGATCTATGGCTTTGGCAATTAGCTCGTTAGAAATCTTAAATTTCACATTATCAATGGTGACCATGCCATTTTTCAAAGAGTTAACAAATTTGGAAGTTAACTTGTTATTGTAGCCCCATATTATTTCAAAAAAAGGGGTGAAACCACCTCTTTGGAAGAGCTCTTAAAGTTCAATATTCTGGTTTAGAGCCTCGCAAGAGACCGGTGTTGTGCGAAGTCTTAGACCACCCATCTTAGCAAATGAAAACACTCACCCAAGACATAGGAGAATCGATAATGCTTGAAGGAAGTGGGGAAAATAATAGTAGAACATCAAACCCATTTTCTAAAAATGTTAATGGTTTACTTAGAATTCAAGTAGCAGTGTAAATAGCAAGAGATCTTATTTCTTTTGTTAGAAATGCCTATGATGGAAGAAAAAGGCTATCATAGCACAAAACCCTCTTCGTCTTATGGTGATCAACCATAATGGAAACATTAATGATAACAAGAAATCTAGAGGACCTTTCATGGAAACAAGAAGAGGGAATCACATAAGTGGGATGCAGATATCCAAGTTGTATCTAGGATTGAAATGCCAAGTGTGTTCCAAAGTACAAGAAACCCCCTCAACCCAAAAAAAAATGCTTTCCCAATAATCAATAATGTAATTAATAAAATAATTACAAGAAAGGATAGTCAAAATCATATAAATTTGATTCTACGAACATGTTACAATGATTCTATGTGTAAGTGAAATCCTAACTAGAAAATGCAAAACAAACAAGTGAAATGCACAAAAGGAAACCACAAACCTACACTCAAGATTGGCCTAGCTTAACTGAAACAAAATAAGCAATAAAAATAAAAATTCTTACTTTGTTCAAGTTGATCTTTGGTTGGCCCTTTTGATGATGATTTGTGTGCTCATTTCTTTGACAAAATGGCATGCAACTAGGATGAAAATGATGGGGATGCAATAATGAATTCAATGGTGGCCATGATTGTTGGATTAGATGCAATATGGAGGCTTGAATATGTTGCAACAATGGAGGTGTGATAGCAAGAGTATGAGAGCTCTAATTTTCTTAAGTGTTGTATTCAAAATGAGACCATTTTCTTTGTATTTAGGAAAAGTGCCTCCAAAGCAATGGAGGTCTAGGATTAATCCTAGGGAAAACAATCAAGGGTTGAGATGTCTTGAGACATCTTAACTAGCGAGATGAGGACATGTGGAAGATGATGTGGAAAGGAGATGGTGAGGTGGAGGTGACATGGAGCCACATGGAGGTACTTGCAAGTACCTTGGGAATGGGCAAGATTTTCTCATAAAGGAGTTTCTTGTCCATTTGTACAAAGGCATGGGGTGAGAAGACAAGGGAGGAATTAAAAATTCCTCAAAAATCCTCATGGGGAAGAACAAAAGAATTAAAAATTCTTTAAAAGGCTTTCATTGAATAAATTGGAATTTTAAATTCCAAAGAGGTATGGGGATGACTTCTCCAAAAGGAGAAAGTCATTAATAGGGTTGACTATGGGTGAGTTCCATAAATGGAATAGGATTAGGTTAGGCTAATTCATTGGTTTAGATTGTGCAAATGAGGGACTAGGTGAGTTAATCCTAATTAGGCATCCACTTGCATTTTATGGAGGATGTGACCCCTATCTTAATTAGGAATGTGCACACCTTGGACTAATAAAGATTAGGGGAAATTATGGAGATGGGACACGAAGAGAGAGAAAAAGGAGGTGAATTACAAATTATTTTAATTCATAATGGGTAGATGAATAAATTAAATAATTGGTCTATTTATTTAACTTAGAGAAGGGGATAAGGTATTCAATTAATTAATTAAATACCTTAGGGAATGTTAAATATTAAGACAAATATTAATTAAATATCAAGTTATTTAATTAACATGATCATGGATACAAGATAGAAGAATACAAAGGTGAATTTAACCATATGGACGTGGTCAAATTCAGATGTCTACACCATCCAAGATCATAACAACAAAAACCATGTGCTTCTGCAAAAAACACTTGCACACAATGAGCCTTATTCACATTATCAAAGAGATTGATAAAAGAGTTGATTAAAATGTACAATATGAGCTTGCCTATATAGGCAAGGAAGAGGCAATTCACCTATCATGTGGATCGGCACTTGTGCCCCATGATGTGGAAAAAATATGTATACAAGTGTCCTATAGGTATTAACCTTTATCACTTGGAATGTGCAAACTAACAATCTATTTGACCAAGTCTTCAACCTTGGTGACAAGTGTTGAATGACTACAAAAGTGACCTTTGAAGTGAGATGGAAAGTCTTCCAACCTCGAAAGGTATGCACATGAGGTTTACCAAACAATTAGGTAACCTCTAGAGGCCTAAAAGGTTGCACATTCAATTAGACAAGATGGTGTCTAACCTCATCAACCTAAGTACACTTAAACTATAGTAAATAGATAAATTATTCACTCTAATACTCCTATAGTGGATATAAAATTCAAAATAAAGGACGTCAATAATATGCGATTAACTATGTAGAAGGGGAGGATTGCAACGGGCACATCAATGAATAGACGTTGTTCCATGATGAGAAAAGCTTTGCAACAGGTACATCAACAATGCGATCAACGGTGAAGAAGGGGAGGAGAACTACCATTGGAATGATCGAGAGCAAACATGTATTTCCACACCTTTTCAATTTGCTGTACAATACAGCAACTGGACTGTTAAATTCATTAATGTACAATACAGATGACAAGCAAACTCCTAAGAAAGTCCTAAGATTTTCCGTGAGTCTGTCTTGGTGATAGCAATGCTTCACTAAGCAGTCACGTAGAACTCGTTTCTGTCGGATGTGTCAGTCCCGCAGACGCCCATCATTATATCAGGTAATTACCAACATTTTAGCATCTCCCTTGTTTCATGCCCTCTGTAATATTAGAAAAGAATTCTTGACTATTCCAGCCATGCAAACCTGAAATATGTACATTGACATAAACCGGCCACCGATATTGTCTGCAAGACCAGTGTTTGACAAATCAAGATTACAGACATTGTTCCGATTCTAAGCGTACTCGAAAGCTACAAGTTTTTGTTATTTTCTTCACGGGGGTCTCGTGCTCCTCAGGTGGGCCATGCTCATTAAGTTTGATTTGGTTCTGAACCTGTAGAATGTTTCATTGTGTTTCCTGAACTCGGTGACCATCTGTCCTCACCAGGTAGAAATATGAACATGTGCAGGGAAATTAGTTTGAGCGGGACATCAAACAGAAAGTTGTCACACTGACCCTGCCAATCTGATGGGGTACGTCTTCCAATCCATAATAATTGCGTTCTCACTGTAGAGAGTCAAAGGTATGACTCGAGCTTGTGTAGATGGTGGTAAAAAAATTAAGATATCTTGTTCCACTAAAAGTATAACTTGTACTCTTTTGGGGGGATAAGGACGGAGGGAAACGCTTACCCTAAAAGATTAGAAATTTTAAAAGTTTGAGATTGAAATAAACATTAAATTATGAGCAAATGAGATAAAAGAAATGAACATAAAAATTGTTTTTAATAAGAATAGACTAACAACCTTACATGCTTACATGTTTTATGTGTTTGGAGAGTTATCTAAGGATCTACACAAGACAAACAAATGGCAATGCTCTATTCTTTTCATGCTTCTCAAAGTGAAATAGACTCTTTTTTTTCAAAGTGGAATAACATGGACTCTATGAAGCAACATATTTCTTTGCAAAAGCTAACTTAAGTTGAGGAGATGCTACTAGCAAGGGTACATCCAATTCTTCAAGTTAGTCATGTATAGGGGGATAAAATGAATTATAGTGACCATACCCTTAGCTTTCCATATTAAGATATTATTGTTCTCATGAAAAGTCTACCTAGTCATGTCAGCGAATTAGACATTATAATTGTATAGAGAAAAAGTGTAGGGCATAAAAACTACCAATTCCATGTTAGTTGCACATGTTCTTGTAGCCTTGAAGTATAAGCTTGCTAACAATCCATACTATAAGGCTTGATGAATATGCACTACCATCATTACCTTCCATTCTTAAAGATGTCCCTAGCTTGCTCTATTATACTTTTTCAAATGTTCTTAAAGCTACCTTACATAAAAAACTCATAATCATGAAAGATATTATTGCTTGGGAACATAAACTAGAGCAATGATATGTATTCATGGTCACTCTCCTAGCTACATGTAGATAAGTAGAATAGATTCATAGCTTCTTATAATTTGGCTGCAATTGACCAAGTGATAGTATGGATCAATTGGTCCCAATTACTTTCTCTCTAGTAAATATATATAAGTTAAAGGGCTTATATGCAATTCCCTTTCCCATCGTCTTACCTAAATGCACTCTTTTTTTCAAGCAATCATGTAAATTAAAGAGGTTAAAAAACAAAATTTAAATATGATCTATATCTTTTGACATGCCATGATAACATGTTTTTACTTCTTGCAATTTGGCCTTGATCAACCAAGTGATGTTTTTGATCGATTGACCCCTATTAGTTTCTCCACAATTAATGAGTATAATACCAAAGGGTTTATTTAAAATGGGCTTTAATACACTTGTCCCTATTTAAATTTTTATTTTCAAAAAACATACATCAAAGAGGTGAAAATACATTAAATATGCTTTACATGTTTTGAGATTCCATGATAATAGATTTGACCAACATCCTTGGTTTTGTCGCTTCTTGCTAAATCTTACTACGCATCATTAAATCTAATCTATAATGGTTATCTTTGTGATGAAAATGAAATACAACAATCCTAACATGATTATGGAACTTCATAAGTAGTTATGAGAAATTTACTAGATAAAAAGCTTACTAACCAATTGATATATTTTAATTCAAATCTCTACATAGAATGATGCCTTTTAGGACTAAGTTCAAGCAAAGCTATCCCATGTGTCATTTAGATTGGTTTTTTTTACATTGACCGCTAATAACACCAATTAATAAAAATTATACATATAGTGTTATGCCTTGAGCCTCACCTAGTGGCATTATAAGGGATCCACTCATGTCCGTGGCCTCATTTGGATAAGGTTTCTCCAAATTAGAGGATGTTCAAACTGTTCTATGATATATCAATGTTTATTTTTCAATGGTGGATCCACAAGAGGCCACGTAGAGAAACCCAATGATCCATTGGTCCATCCTTGATGATCCTTTCTTGTTGGATATACCAACAATCATCACAACTAATCCCTTCACTAAGAACATGGAATTAATGACACAATTAATATAGTGAAGCTACATAGTTGCATAGACAATTATTTTTATTGGTTTTTCATTACAAGTTTTATTGGGATTTCTAGGTATTTTGTTCTTTATGTATTATAAAGAGTGGTTGCATAAGGTACTGTGAAGCAAAATTTTTGCCTTATTCTTTTTTATTTTCGGCTTTTACTTTTGGCTTCAAGAAGATCCTCGCATGAAAAGGTTATGTTTTTGATAGGCGCGCAATGCGCCACGTGGTGGTTGCACGCATTTTGTTGATCACTTTCATTTTTGGAAGGAATTTGGACCATGTGTCAGCTTAGCGAAAGTTTTCTCAAAAGTGCTTTTCATAAATCTAAGACTATTCGCCCGCTCAACATGTCATCTCTTTGCTACAGAGAAATTGTACTAAGGGGAACCTTCATTTAGAGTTTTTCGGAGTGCACCTTGCCTTATTTTTCAAAGGAAGAATGTGAGTCAGTGCCACCAAAGCCACTTGACCAGTTGACAAGACCTTCACCAAGCTATTTTCTAGGATCTGAGTGTTTATGAAGGGAAATCCTGTTAAAATATCTAAAGGATATTAATGCGGCAGTTGAAAGTTGATGAGAAGAATTGCAGTGACCTAATTAAAGATCTGAGATCGGATTCCAAGCTATAAGGTACATACGTCTAACAGTCATTACTTCTGAACGAAGTCGACATTTCTCTCTCCTTGGCAGCTATAAATTGGAAGCGACAACATACAAAAAGGGTTCCTAAAGTTTTCCTTTTGGAAAATTTTTCTTTAGTTTTCATAGTTATAGGATTATTTTCATAAGAGTTTATAGAGCACTGCTTCACTCTAGCATGTTATATCTTTTTTTACTCAAACTATTGTTAGATTGGAATCTGACCTTTGTTTTAAGTTCATTTAATATTTGAAGTATGAGTTATTTGGGAGAAATACTTGAAACTGTGCATGATATGGCCTATGTCAATAGTTCCTTCTTCATATCTTCATCCAGAATAGAACACCGTGTCTAACTTAATATGAATAGTTTGATAATTTGATTTCCATGTTGTATGTATACATGATAAAGTTCTAATCTGTAGAAACTAGATTATGTCATTGGACTTCTCTCTTCTCTCTTTATAGGTTATTATTTCTTCGAGTTATGATGTATTAAGAGAAAGAGTTTATGTGGCTTTTGAATGTTTTTCTATTGACTCTTGAAACTTCTATGCTTGGTTGGATCTTAACAAACACTTCCTACGAGTGGATTGAATGACTACATTGTGCTTGTATCTAGCCTCTACTGCTCGTTCTCTTCCCAACAATGAAGGGATGTGGCATTTTGTGTCTATCATGTCATTCATAGAAAAAAAATTAAGGTTTTGAAATATTGTAAAAGCATTGGCATATTGCCACTTTCATGATTTTTTGTTTACATTTCTTTCTACCTTTTTCCCAAACTCAGAGAAGAGTCAACTTTCTATAAAAATATCAGAGGTATTCAGTGAGGTGCATATTGTTCCCACATGTTGAATTTTCCATAAGACTGTCGGAGAGGCGCAAGCTTTGATGATCAACAGTTCTTTTTCTGGCACGCCTGATGGGATGAATTTCCAAGCATCTGATTAAAAGTCAAAAATATTTCTAAATCAAACCAAGGAAGGAAACTGGAAGTTTCATGCCTAGAGTCCAAGCAAGAGTATCCTCAAAGGGCTATTTCTAGTACCCCCAATTATCCTCTTTGGTACCTAGGAGAAGAAGATTTATAGGTTTTGTATCACCTATACGAAGCAGTAGAGCAAGAAGTAAGAGCCCAGAGTTTAGAGCCTTGTCTACCCTGCCTGGAGGTCAAAGTTTCCAAATAAGAATACCAGTTTACCCAATCCATAGGAACCTTTTCTTCATGGCTCATGTACCCCTCCTTCTCCAAGAAATTTTGTAACCTGGGATAGTGGTAGTCCACTGTAGCCACCTACTCCCCCCGACGTCTGGCCCACCATACCTGCTAATTTCGTCAAGGCTATTCTGAAATTCTCTGAAGAGGACTTTAAAACCCCTTTCGAGCACCTCCAAGACATAGCAGAGGTATTTAGAGTGGATAATATCACGGAGGAAAACATTGCTATGAGATTGTTGGCTGCCTCTTTCAAAGGGAAGGCTCAAGATTGGTATAGATCTCTGACTTATGGTTCTATTAGCTCGTGGGATGATCTTGGAGAAAATTTGTTTGAGAACTTTTTAGAAAAGGGAGATCATTTTTCACTACTACACCAACTGATCACTATTAAGAGAGCTTCGCAAGAGGCCATGAGTGACTTCAACACTAGGTTTCACAAAACTTGGTAGAGGATCCCAATGAATGCCCGACCTCAAGCTGTGATGGCGTTCATGTTTTACCTGAAGGCTATCAATTTGGATATTGCAATGATGATAACCTCCATGGGAGGAGATTTCTTACCTGATGCATATGAGGTGGCGGCATGCACAGAGAATAGTTTGATAGAACTCGGGAAGCTTCCACCACGACCTCTGATGCTCATTTTTGCAAAAACATTCAACACACCAGTTCAAGAGGAATCTGCTCTAAGCACTTTTATGACACAAGTGACAGGTTCAGGTTCACCCCAGTCTATGTATGTATACCCTACCACATAGCCAATCACGTCAGGTTCTTCCTCTGTAGCAACAAAAATTAATAATATGAAGAGTCTCATGCGATCTTTTTCTAATGAGTTAGTTCTCATTAAGAGGAAACAAGCGGCCCCTTCAAAGCAAGCTACTCAAACCTATCAAGGAGGAAGGCCATTCTACCAGCAGAGCACATACCAAGGACCTTTGGGTCAAGGAAGTCAATAGGCAACACCCACCAACTAGATAGTTCTGGTTACCATGTCGTTATAGACAGTCAAAGATAGCCACAACAAGGAGTTGATTACAGGCTAGAACAACCTGGAAGATGATGAAAATGCATGGTTCTTTCCTTGCAATGATGGCCATATACCCCAGAATTACCCAAAGGGAAACATGCAACATAGGATAGTGGAGCAAAGAAACAAAGGTGTGCTTTTGAATGCAAAAGGATATGAGCCTTCCAAAATGGAGAATGGTTGTTTTAGAGCATAAATGCAAGGGATGTCCGTAGAAGAAGAGTTGGATATCGCACTCGATTAAGCATTTTTTTCTGGATGGAGGAAGAAGATGCGGTATTCACGAACGAAGCTTCGACGACCAGTACTCTAGAGGTACAATTAGACTACAACACCAGATCCAAGAGAAGGCTCACGAGAGAATACATGCCACAAGCTCTGCCTCATCCTCAGCCACACCAACCACCATCACTTGAAAAGTAGTTTCCACAACCGATTGTTCAACCGACTCAGCAACAATGGATTCCATTGTCGACTGGCAAACTATCAAATGAGATATCAAACCCATTCATGATAGACCATCTTCCTTCGAAGCTGAGAGAGATTTCATCATTCAGGCCAAAGGCCCCATCCGTCGAGATGCTCAATGTGGTGGAGCAATTGAAGAAGGCACCTGCCAATGTTTCCCTATGGGATGTTATATCCATCCTTGAGAAAAATGCATTGCTTCGAGAAGCATTGAAAAATGAGGAATCAAGACCGTAGATATACATAGTTCCGTCGTGTGATTAGATTAAAGATAAAAGACCTGTGTCGAATCCTCAAGCTCCGAAAGCTACAACTTATACAAATGATGCAGGTGATGCAAAAGAGAAAGAGGTAAGCAAGCAAGCCGAAGCCCACTCCTTTTTAACATTAATTGTGGGAGATAAAATTTTGCACAACAATATGATTGACTCGGGAGCTAGTATAACGGTCATGCCAAAGCAAGTGGACGATGCCTTAATGCTCAAATATGAACCTCTTTAAAAGGGAATCATGCAGTTGGATGGAAAGAAGGTTTTGATGGTCAGATAAAAGATCTATCTTTGACCCTCTTTTCATGCCCAAGCCAGACAGTCTCACAAGAAGTGGTGGTGATAGACATTCCCCCGGTCTTTGGGATGTGTCTTTCCAGAGATTTCACTGTAAATATAGGTGGATAATTGGCATTGGATTGGTCCCATCTAATATTAAGAACCAAGCACGGGGTGAAGATGAAGATTCTCTCAAAGTCTTTTCACCCCAAACATATAGCGGACAACGCAATCCTTTGTTTTGGAGAAGCGCACACCTCTTTCTCAAGATAGGAGAGATATTGTGTGGAAATACTAGAAGACGAAGAAGATACAAGTGAGCAGACTCCCGAAGAAGAAGTTATCCTCAACCAGTTCATCGACTTTGACCCGTTTGGAAATTTTCATGCCACAGGGCTGGACACATACGTGATCTTCGATGATGACCTGGTCTATCCGAAACTGATGAAGGGTCGAGAAAGGTATGATGATCCGATGGATAATCGTCTATGGACCCTATAATTTGATGCTACTAAATGCAAAGCCAGTTCTGGGACAAGAGTCCGATTATTGTCTTCGATAGGATTAGACACCCTCAAGGCTTATCAATTCTAATTTATGTGCTCTAATAATGACATGGAATATGAAGCCTTGATCTACGGTTTGTTTCTCATTGATCAAATGGGCGCTAAGAGGTTGTAGGTATTCATAGATTTTGAGTTGATTGTGAGCCAGGTCTGCAAGCAAGAAGTTGCTAAAAATATGAGAATGAAGTCATATAGACATCGGATATGGGATTTGATTGAAGGTTTTGAAGCTTTTAATGTGCAAGTCATTCCTTGATCTCAAACCAATATAGTGAATCAAATGGCTTCAATCGGGTCACAGTTTGAACCAATTTATGATTCAAAGCTCAGAGCGTAGTGCAAATCATTGTCCAACCATCAATTCTCGACAATGACCAGAATTGGCAAGTGTTCGAAGATGACACCCAAATAACCACTGTCATCCAAAAGTCGGAAGGAGTTTCAGACTATTTACAACTAGAGGTTCAACCTTTTCAAGGGTAGGTCATTCCGCTAAAAGGAAATAAGCTCCCTCGAGGTTTAATCTCCCTCAAAATTTATTTGAATGTGAAGATGTGAGGAATGGAAAGCAAAGGTTTACAACGAATGAAAAGGATTATGGGGAGTTGGATGTTAGAAATGGAAAAAAGATAAAAGTTGGAAGAAATATTTCATGGGAAGATAAGGAAAGGTTAAGGGATTTGTGTTCTAGGTATAACAGAGTTATAGCATGGACCTATGATGATCTTAGAGGATACGATCCCGACATATCTCAACATACCATTGACTTGGTGAAAGGGTCAAAACAATTATGACAGAAGCAGAGGCCTACCAATCCGCAAGTTGAGGCATTGATGGCCCAAGAGCTCACTAAATTAATCGAGTCTTGAATAATTTACCCGATTAAGCACTCAACTTGGGTGTCTAATATGGTATCGGTTCGAAAGAAAAATGGTGACATTCAACTTTGTGTGAATTTCTGAGACCTAAATAGAGCCTCGCTAAAAGATCACTACCCTTTGTCATCAATGGAGCAGATCTTGAAGACAGTGGTTGGGTCGGAGATGTTCTCATTGCTTGATGATTTCTCAAGATACAATCAAGTATATGTCAAGGAAGGCAACAACCATAAAATGACGTTTACCACCAAAGTGGGGAACGTTTGCATATGAAAAGATTCCCATCAAACTCTCAAATGATGGTGCGACCTTTCAACGAGCCTTAGACATTGCTTTTAGGGGATTGATCAATTTGATCATTCTAATTTATTTGGACGACGTGATATTTTTTTCAAAGCTAATGGTTGATCATTTTGATAATCTAGAACAAGTTTTCTAGAGGTGTCAAAAAGTTTGAGATTTCTTTAAATCCCAAAAAATGTTTTTTCGGAGTACCTCAAGGTAAGCTACTTGGTTTTGTAGTATCCAAGGAGAGAATTGCAATAGATCCTAAAAAAGTGAGATTTATAATGGATTTACCCTTACCGGTGAATCAGAAAGGGCTACAGTCTTTCTTAGAAAAGATTAATTTTGTCAATCAGTTCATTTTAGACTTTGTAGGCATCACGAGAGCCATCATGTTGATGCTCAAGAAGAACTTGATGTTCAAATGGACCCCTGAAGGCAAGGAAACTTTTGATAAAATAAAGAAGGCTATTTTCACTGCTCTGGTGTTGGTGAACCCAGACATTTGTAAAGATTTCTTACTTTATGTATACAGCGGTCAACATAGCATAGCTTCAGTACTCTCAGAAGGATGAAGAGAATAATGGGGAGCATCTGATTTATTTTCACTCAAGAACCCTCAAGGGTTATGAAACCAGATAAAATTTTGTAGAAAAGCAGGCTTTCACTATTGTGAAGAGCCTTAAGAAGTTTTGACACTTGGTGTTGACCAATAGAATCACCATCTTGGTTGCTCACCTGAGTGTAAGGGAATATATTACTGAAGGAGAAATAACTGAAAAAAGAGCCAATTGGATGACCAAGATCATGGAATACGATGTGGACATCAGACTGACTAAGCTAGTTTGGGGAAGAGGCGTATGTGAGTATCTTGCATAGGAATTGAGTTCTGAAGCCAACAAGGAGATTGATCAGGTCTACTCAAATCAGTTTGAGTCCAACGACTCTTGGGTGGTGGATCAGACACTATATATGAAGAAGGGGCAGTACCCAATAACCCTCCCATTCCACAAATGAAGATACTACCAACTGCAAGGCACCAGGTATGTATTAGTTGAGGGAACTTTATTTAAAAGAAACTATGACGGCATATTGCTCCAATGTTTAGACAAGCACCAGGCATAAAGGGTTCTGACAAAATTCCATAGCAGTCCTGAGGGTGGACATTTTTCTGCTAAAACTACCACCCTAAAAATCATGCGAGTGGGATACTACTTTCCCTCAATGTTTTCTAAAGTGCACCATTTGGTGCAAAAATATACTCAGTGTCAATTCTTTGTTGGCAAGAGAAAAAAATTTGCTTTGCCTTTAAGTCCCATTATAACTAAAGAGCCTTTTGCTCAATGGGGATTGGACTTTGTCGGAATGATAAATCCCATCTCCAGTGCTGGTCATAAGTGGATCCTCACGATGACTGATTACTTCACAAGGTGGACAGAGGCCATCGCCCTAAAAAATGCTACAAAGCGCGAGATTATTAACTTCCTCGAGGATTTGGTAACTAGGTTTGGTTCACCAAAGACTATCATATTTGACAATGCTCGAGCCTTTGTAGGATCAAGTATGTCAGATTTTTCTATTAACAATGGGATCTACCTCAATACTTCGTCAAACTATTACCCACAAGGAAATGGGTTAGCGGAGTCAACGACTAAAAACCTAATTAGGTTAATCAAGTGCATTGGGTTTGAATGACAAAGAGAATGACACAAGCATCTACGGGCTGGTCTATGGGTAGATCGGATCACGCCAAAGGAGATCCTAAAGAAATATCCCTATGAATTAATGTATGGGAAAGAGGTAGTTTTACCTATTTCTATGGAACTCCCCACTCTACAATTGTTGAAAGCCTTAGAAATAGAGGAGAGTGGCAGAATGGAGGTAGGAATAGCAGAACTCCTCAAGCTTGAGGAAGACAAAGAGAAGGCCTTTGGAGCCATGATTGGTCACCAACAAATGGTCAAATGATGGTTCGACAAGAAGACTTATGACCCAGATTTCCAAGAAGGAAGCCTAGTGCTAAAATATGATGAGTGCGCTGCAAAACCAAGGCAACACACCAAATTTGAAGCACTATGGAAGGGACCCTTTTGAATTAGTGTGTGCAAGGAAAATAATGTGTATGAGCTAGAAGACATGGAAGGAAATGCTTTAGAGATACTGGTGAATGGTATTTTTCTGAAATTGTTCCATTAAAGTACAATATTCTTTAAAATTTCACAGTTATGTACCATAAGTAAAATTTTGTAAATATGTTTTAGTTTTAGAATAATCCATAATAGAAACGAGGAACACAAAAGAAGTAAGAAAATAATGTATTATATTATATATTCAGAAAAAAAATTACAAGTATAATGCAGCTCGAGGCTCAAATTTTGATATAAAGCTCTCTCAAGCAAAACCCAGAAAGGGTCTTTGAGCAAAAATTGCAAAAGGAGCAAAATGGAGGCATTTTACAAAAAAAATAAAAAGGGGGAGGCCTCTAGCCATAGTTATGTGGGTGTGTTTCCCATATTCATTCTTTCTTCTTCTTCTTCTTCATTGGCAGGAAACAACAAACAACACACAACACAGAGCACACGAACTTTAGCCCTAGTCCCCGCGATTATACGCCAGAAGCTCGAAATGCTTCCTGAAGTTCAACCTAGGAACAACTTCAATGCCATACTCCTGCAAGAAGTAGTTGGATATAAGAAAAGGGAGAGCACGGTGACTTTCGAGGTCCATGGTGCGGAAGTCACTCAAAAAGGGTAGCCAAGGCATGTCCATGCCATGATCAATGTACCTACGAAGGTCCATTGCACTTGGAATGCCAATACCCGGGATGGAAACTTGCACAATTTCATCGAGGCCTTCTAGTAGAGAGGCGTCAAACATTCGGCGACACAACTCCACTATTTGAGGTTTGGTGATATTCAGGTCTAGGAGGGAGGCCACGAAGTGGGACAAGATGTTGCAATTGCTCCTCATCTGGTTCTCCCCCTCGATGAAGTCCATGCTGACGACCGAATGAAAGGAAATTACCCCAAGCCAGTCTCACCTCTTTACTAGGCACTTGATTCTATTAGCAACAATTTCCCCAGTGAAGGCATATTGTGGCCTTCATGGAAGCATACAAACAAGAGTGCCTCGGCCGACAAACATGGCTAAAGTAGTAGAGCAAAAGATGATATGGAAATGGAGAAAAGGTTGGCTAAACTCAGAAGGCTTACTTTTTGAATGAATATTGCCTTAAAGTGGCATAGTTATTTATAGAAAAGAGGTGTCGGTGAACCCAAACAACGGAAGGCCTATTTTTGGCCGGATGACAAAGGGAAAATATCAAAACAACCAGTGAATGGAGAATAAATCATACAAAGAATCTAACATAAGGTCTAAAGATTAATTTTTGGGCATTGGAAGTAAATGCTCATATAAGTCAATCATCGACGTGTGTCCTTTGTCATCATTAGCATCATCTAGTTCGCATAAGTGAAAAGATATGGATTAATGCGCTAATATCTGATGAATTAATGAGTGTATATTTTCAAAGGTACTTTGTATCACCTAAGCAAGAATGACATAACTAAAGGCACTCTCGCTGAGACAACGAGCTTATTTGTGAAGAGAGGCGGTAAAGGGGATGCACTAATTTGATTCTTGCAGAGTTTTTGGTATTCCCGAGGGATACGGATCTCTAACCCACATATATCACCTCGTTGGCAACATTTAATGGACCAACGATAATAGCATATCCTTGAACCACCAAAAACATATGCAAACAAGGGAAAGAGTATACCCCTATTTGGGTCCTAGGGTTTTTCACCTAGGAGCATTGATGGAAGAATGACACTCTTTCACCTTGATGATATGGTCTTTCGGTGATTTCATTCCAAGGATAGGGGTTTGAATAAGGTAGTGTTGTGTGTGATAAAGTGTGTCTAAATGTTGTATAGTAATGATACTAAGGTAACTGTGAAATGTAAATTAATGTAAATCTAAACTACATGCAATGTAGAGTAAATAAACTAAATTCTTGCAAACTGGAAAGAAACTAGAAATGACAAAAGTGGTGCACCTGGGTATTTGAAGTTGCCGATGAGGAGCTCTGAATTTTTTTGGAATATGCTTGAAATGTACAAAGGGACATTTACGCCAAAATGGGCAACCTAGTCCTCCTATCGAGAAACTTTGTCGGAGTGGGTTTCTACCAAAAGGGTGTCCAAATCCATAAAAATCCCCAAAATATAGCCTCAGAGGGACTAGGTCGTCATTGTTGGCAACCTAGTCCACTTCTGAGTTTTTAGGAATCTGGAAGCAAAGATTGGAGCCTTCGGTCTGCACTTTTGTTCCAAATAGGTGTCTGGTTCATATTTTGTCGAAAACAGGTTGAAAGGGGTCTCCAAGCTCCAACTAGGGCTTTGTTAACTTGAATGACTTTTATGGGTTAAAAACACCTTCTTAGCACCTTTCTTCTTGACAAACCTACATACAAAAACCCATAAAACACACCTGCAAAGAGAAGGAAAGGGTTAGGGTTAGATATTAGGGGTTTGCCTTAGTCAAACCCCTTTGATGGTAACTAAACCTAAATGAGAGACAGGGAAAGGAAAGATGATTGAATGATAAAGCAATGTAAATACTTACCAAATCCTTTGTTGAAGATGTTTGCAACATGCAAGAACCAACTCCAATGGATATTTTTGAAGACACCTTATGTTTGATTGCTTGCTTGGGAAGCTTGAGTGCAAGAGTGATTATGAAGGTGAAAAATGATCTTGGGAGAGGTCAAAGTGAGGATGAAAACCCTTAAGTTTATACATGCTAAACCCTAATTTTCCTAAAAATGCAACATGATAGGGCGACACTAGTGTTTTGGAGGAAAATTCTCGCTAGGTTTTTGTCTTAAATTTGAAATTTATGCCAAAAGGGACTAGGTCGCCCAAGGGGCGACCTAGTCCACTTGGACAATTTCAAGTGATGGTTGGGAATAAAATTATGTTAAATAAATTTTATCAACTTTGTCTCTCGAAACACACTTAATTCAGGCCTAAAAGTACATTAAAGGGATAAATTAACATAAAAAAAGGGTTAATTAGTGGATTATAGGCCTAGGAAGATGTGAAAATGCCTTACAACACTTTACAACACCTTGACACAAGGCTTGGAAAGGGGTAAAAGGAGGTTGTTTAGGTGAATTGTGATGAAAGGGTCTTAGAAAAGTGGGAAGATGTGTTTCAACACTTCTCAACACTTTAGTAAAACACCGTTAGATTATTCTTTAATTACAAGCTTTAAAGAATGAATTAAGGCAAAACAAGCCCAAAATCAAAGGGAAAAGGCCAAAATGAGTGAAAAACTGCCAAAGACTACACTTTTTGGCGACACATTTAGCCCCCACTTTAGTGGGAGTATGAACTTGCTTCAAACTCACACTAAAGTAGTTGAATCATGCATGTTGAGTGGGATCTAATGTAATCATGCTAGTAAGATGAGATGACTATGATCAAGAGGGATGATCAAGCCCCCATGATCAAGATCCTATGGCAAACCAAACACAAGCACAAAAGATCACACAAAGAGTGATGTGAATGAATGGAGAGAGAGAAAAGCTCATATCAAGCTTCAACTGTTTGTCCAGCTAGTTGTGGATCAGATCTAGGTTTTTTTTCCAAAAAAGAAGGATGTACTCACTTTGGGTCGACAAGATTTTCGGTTGTTTGCCGAGTTAGAATGCCAACAAAGTGAGAGACATACGCTCGGTTGGTATGCACTCACACATGTGCAAAGGTGGCTATGGGGAAATTTGTGCCGCTAGTTGGGCTTCCCACTCAACCATACCAAAGTTATACCTCCTAATAACAATGATAAGGCACCACAAAAGACAACGGTGTTGTTCATGAGACAAGAAAATGCTTAGAACTCATGAACAAGTTCAAGATGGCACCACAAGCATACAAGTTGTGTTATCCAAGGTGGCCATGTATGCACGAATGCAAAAGTGCAGCATGCAATATGTAAAAGTGAAAAATGTAAAAGGGATGTTCAAAGGAGTCTTGTTTAGTTCATGTGAGGTCTTTGACTTAGGTAACATTGCGTCTAATGTCTCCCAAAAGAGGACCAATCAAAGGATAGAAAATTCACAACTTAGGGTATGCAGTGTGTTGCATCAGGCCACTTAGAGGAATTTAATATGCTAAGATAAGTCACACTTATGAAGGAAATTACACCCAATGTCATGGGTATGTGCAGGATCATCATGGAAAAAATAGGCCCTTAAGTGGCGATAAAATTCAAAAAAATCAGAGTTAGGCAACTTGACGTAAAAATTTGAATAAGTTATCTATATTTTTTCAAAAATATGTAAGAATAGAATCTCTAGAAAATTGAATGTAGTTTCTAAATTACTAGGTTTATTTATTTTTCAAAAAATTCTATTTGGTGAAAATTTGAAATTTCAATGCAATAGTACTTAATTTTAAGGAAAAAATAAGAAGTAGGTGTTTGTCTGACCACCCTAACCACAATAAAATGATAATATTTTTTATAATATTTTAGACATAAGTAGAGGATGCATCTCCCGATGTGATGCATATTTTTTTGTAATTTTTTTCCAAGTAAATAATTAATTATGAATTTTTTATTACAACTTTAAAAAAATATAAAAACTTGTATGTCTAACTACCTTAACTTGGTCAAAACTTCATGATTTTTTATTTTTTTTAATCCTATAGCATGTGAAGCATAGAATGTGATGCATGTTTCAGATTCAAAAGTATGATACCTTTTGAAAGCTATAGATGTTTTTCAGTCATCCTATCAATCAAGACTTTAGTCGTAATTCAAATAGAAAATGAATAATAATAATCTATTAAATTCAAAGTAAATTATAATTTATATGGGTGGAAAGCTAAGAATCTCCTTTAAAATCCCTTTTCGTTTCATCGATTTTGGGGAAAAAAAAAGTCGTTAGCCACATGGGCCATCATATCACTTACATATCGCCACTTTTTGGCCCATCATAATCCTGCACATACCCTCATCAATAAAGTGAGAGATTCATCATATGAAGTGGCAACGCTGCACTAAGAACTGGAAAAAAGGAAAAATGTAAAAAGAAATAGTGGTAGAGTATGCCCCCACTTTAAAGGAACTACATAACACCATAGTGTGAGCAATTACTTTAAAGTAGAGAAGTGAAAAATTAAAAGAAGAGAGAAGGACATGAGAGCCGACTTAGAAAGCCCTATGCCAAGTGATATGTTTCCAAGTGAAGCTACATGTCATGGAAAGTATAGTATGTCACATGCAAGCCAGCTTAATACATGTCATTTTCATCCCAAGCTTGCTCTTGTATGTTCATGAGATGTTAGCATCTAGTCAAAGGAGACAGCGACAAGTGACATATGAGGACAAGGCTAACAAACCCCTTTCCCCACTTAGTGTAGGGGAAAGGTGAGTTGAATAGGAGGAAGGTATGCATTAGGGAGAGGAATTAGGTGCCCCCATAGGAGGGAGAGCACCAAGCTCCGTGAGATGTTGGAAGTTTATTGTTTGAACAAGAGGGAGAGAAGGAGGGTAACCCTAAATTGTTCTTGAAAGAGTATGATATGTCATTTTGTGTTATGTGTTCATTACATCCATGTGTAGGAGAGATACGGTAGCCGATACCATAAAAATATTCCAAGTTAGATGAAGGGGTTGTGTGCTTTTGAGAAGGATTGGTTTATGTACAAGAACACAAATCATTGTTATTATTATGGGTTGTTACTCCATTAGGGATGGGAGAGATATATCCCCCATCACCACCATGGGGTAAGGTTGTGGAGGTAGAACCAAGGTGAGCATATAAAACATAGGGTGGTTTAGGTGTAGGTCGTGAGGTTTCACTCTCTCCTTTAAAGGGAGGCATAATATCCCAATCATTACTAGAATTTTTATCTGAAAATGAATCATTTGTATATGACTCTTTGGACCAAGAGGGTAATATTTTAGAATTTGTATTGAAAGGAGGCGTAGAATCTAACGACTCCCAATGATCATGAAAGAGTTTTGTTGTAGGTGAAGGATTAGCATCAACTTGTATAAGTTTGGATCTATGAATGAAAGGATTAGGAGAGTTGGGAATATTGTGATGAGTGAATTCGTAGCTTTGTTCATCTGCGTGCACCGTGTATACCATGTTATTGTATTCAAATTTTATTGTACGGTGAATGGTAGATGGGACTCCTTTCATAACATGAATCTAAGGTCTCCCTAGGATAAGATTGTATAGAAGGGGTCCTTCATGATATAGATAGGAGTAGGAAACACTATTGGTCCGTCTTCAATAGGTAATGTGATCATCCCTAGTGGTTGCCTATTAACATTGTCAAAACCACAAATATGAACATCATTAAGTTGAATGATATTTTTTTCCATGTCAAGTGTGTTCAAGTGGTCCATGCTAAAAAGATTAATTTCTTTATTATTGTCTATGAGAGTGTGCCTGACTAGATTTTCATTAATGATCACTTTTATCATCGTTATCATTCTTGTTTTGAATCTCAAGTGAGGGTAATTCATGTTTAGATAATGTGATTTTAGGTTGGGCTACTTGCATGGGACGAGAGGGGGATTTGATATTGTTCAATTTTATGTAGGATTTGATCTCCTCCATATATATTTTCACCATTTCTTGAAATAAAAATTTGACTGTAGGTGATAGTTGAATAAGTTCCCATACAGATATATCAGTAGGAGCCTTTTTAAGGTCTACAACACTAGGGACTCTAAGTTGAGAAAGGGTTAATGGTGTAGGAGTGATGTGTGATCCCCTAGATATTTGACTCACTAAGTTACAACTTAGTGGCTACAAAACATTGGTATGAGTAGATTGCATCATGGATTTCAAGATATCTCTTAGGTTTTTATGTGATTCACTAGTGGGAAGAGACTTAGGAGGATCATTAATTAAAGGAGGTCCCACTTGTGTAGTCATAACGTCAAGAATCTTGTCTTTATTTGTATGATTTGGTGGTGAAGGGGATTCTAATGTCACTTGATTATCTTAAACTAGGGAAGGTTTAGTGTTTGAAGGATAGGTGTCAAGGTTCACACTTTCTTGCACCATGATAATCTCCTTAGGAGTAGAGTTTTCAGGAGAACTACAAACCGCATGTCTTTCACATTCAAAGGTTGGCTCTTCTAAATGGAATCGATTGCAAGTAGGAGAATGATCAATGGTGGAATCGTTGTGTTTAATTGTAATGGCATTATTTTTCCTGAAAGGTCAACAAAGGATTAGTAATACTTGCATGTTAATAAAAACATCAAACAATGAAATACATTAGAAAATAAGGGAAAAATGAATGAAACTGGAATAGCCTCACCTAATCTTCTCTCCTCCATGGTTCACTTTCATTGTACCTCCTCAAGCTTTGGTATGATAAATAGATGCACCCTCAGATTGTGTGTGAGCACAACTCTAAAATGTCTATTCTTGACAAAGCCTTTTGAAGGATCTAATAAAATAAACTATATGCAAACTAGAAGTCAATCCTAATGTACAAGCAATAATAGAAGCCTAAGATGATATGAAGATAATGCAATTGCTAGATAATAATCATTCATCGATCCCGAAAATGAGATCAAGATTGTCATTTTATAGGAAATGCAATCTTGAATGGATGGACGAGATGAGAGATTTGAGGAATGCCCTAGAATCAAAGGTCAAGATTCAATAAGGCAACTCTCAATTAGGGTTAGGGAAAAATGCCTACATGTGTGAATAAGATTTAATTAAATGAATTAAATCAAGACTAAATGTGACAGTTGAGATAAAATTAGTAAAAATCAGAAGACAAGAGGATGAGATTTTAGAAAATTAGTAATTTTAGAAATTACTTGATTCGTAGAAGAATAATTCCATTTTGAATTAAATTAATTCAAAATATGGATTTTGTGAGACAAGAAGTAATTGATTTTTGAAATTAATTACTAAATGAAGAATCAGTTAAGTATGTGAGATATTTTTAGAACGATTTTGTTTTATTTAAAAATATAAAAGTGTCACATACAATAATTAAATAATTACAAATAATTATTTAATTTAGAAGTAGTTAATTAATTAAATAAATTAGCAAATCTATTTAATTAAGAGGATTTAGGAATTAGTGACACATTAAATAAATATATTTTTAAATATATTCATTTAATAATCAGGAGGACATTAATGATAGGGATTAATTAAATAAATAAGATTTTATTTAATTGCAAGAAGACTTTGATAATTAGTGACATATTAGATAAATAAATAAGATTTATTTATTTAATAATCATGAAGAATGAGAGATTATGCATTAATTAAAAAATTATGAATTATTTAATTAATAGTTGAATGTGGGTTAGAAACATAATTAAAATGTTATAATCATGTTATGACGAAAGGTGGTAAAATAGTGGTCGCAGGCCTAAGTCATTTTTAGGTGTCTACATTTGCCCCTCTTTGTCATAATGCAGCTTGTCACGTTGTGGCAAAGAAAACAAGTCTAGAATATGCCCTAGTGAAGGTACGGAGTTCCTATGCCCCGTCAGGAAAATTTTCGAATTTCGACCCGAGGTCAATTTTTTTTTGAAAATATCCCGACTAATTCAATTAATGACTAGAAAAGTAATGGTGTGATATGATTCAGAATCGAAGGACATTAAGTGAGCCAAAATGTCGATCAAAGGTGGTCAAATGAGCCTCCAGTAGAACCTACTAGGTCAAAACCCTAATTTTCAGCCTATAAATAGGTTGAAAAGGTCAATCTAAGTGTCATTTACTCATTTGTCATATAGAGAATTCAAAAATCAGAGCTCTGAGAGGCGATGGTGATTCCAACGACTACACACCGTGGATACCACGTGCGCACATTCCGACGACCCAACGGCACAGAGGCACCGGTAAGTACCCTATCCAACTTGTCAAATTTTGAATTTAATGCATTTACTAGGGTTTTACGGGTGGGAATCAAATGCGTTGCGATGCAAATGATGTTGCATAAGCCACAAATGCCTTCAAGTTCGACGCATTTGCTTGTGTCACGATGCAAGTGTGATGGGTAGGTTAGGCTTGTTTGTACGATTGCGCATCCGTAAAGGGAAACGACACAATCGTCAGGTTGTGACGCAATTGATGACTTTGCACCGCATTTGTCATTTTGCCATGCAATTGACAAGCCCAATGACGTATTTGAAAAATTGTAACGCAATTGTCATGCCAAACAACGCATTCGTTGTTAGCTCGCGCATTTTCTATCTACAACGACGCATTCGTTGTTAGATTGTGCATTTGTTGGTCAAAACAACGCATTTGACATATTGCCAAGCATTTACCATGTGCAGAGTCACAATTGACTGGTTGTGACCCATTTGTGGCCAACGCGACGCAATTATCATTGACCAAAGTTGACTTTTGTTGACCTTGTGTCAAAATTAGCTTGGATGTCCCCTTGACTTGCCAGTAGTAGTAAACTTTCCATAATGTTGCTCAAATATGTGTTAATACTTGGCCTTTCTTGTGCAGAGTTGGCTTGTGCCCATTTATACCCGAGAGTTCTGACCGGCAACGTATGCCTTCAGAGATCACCCAAGTGATAGACAGAGGCAGCGGCTGATGGCCCTAGGTCTATACCATGGCACTTATATGCCCATTATTCAAGCAAATAGAGGCTTGCTGATAGCTCTTTGCGAGAGGTGGCATTTAGAGACCTGTTCATTTCACCTGCCTACTGGAGAGGTGACAATGACCTTGGAGGATGTCTACCCTATTTTTCACATTCCAATTAGTGGAGAGAGAGTCACTTATGATCCGCACCGAGGGCGACAAGCCCTGCCCGAGATGTATGAGGGTGTTGATGGTGCCCAATTGGGCATGGACGGTTACGAGATCGGTTGGGACGTTGTAGCCAACCGGTTTCCCAGATTCGATGCCATGCTCATGACCTTGATTGTTGGATTGCTGATCCTAGATCATCATGGTCATGGATTTCTCATTGGATGGGGGGATGTACTTGTTCACATGCGAGGACAGAGGACTGTTTTCACTTGGGGGCCCTACTTGTTGGCCATGTTGTATCACTAGTTACATGAGGTTGTCTATCACTAGGGGCACAATATCAATTGTGGCACTACCCTCCTGATGATTTGGGTATGGGAGCGCATTCCCATTTTTCGACTGCCAGTGCAGATTCAGCAGCTAGGTGATGGGATACCTTATGTTTACTTGTATGTGGGATCAGCTAGCCAAACTCGCATGGAAGATACCAGGTACTAGCATCATCAGATTGATACAATGATTAGTTTTGTTTAGAGACCCTACAAAGATTGTGCACAGTGGTCTGATGAGGATGGCCACTTATCCTTTTGTAGATAGTTTCGGTATTTGATTGGCCACATGGTACAGACTCAGTGGATTATCAAGATGTACCTGCCCCAGCGGGTACTACGATAATTTGGGGAGCAGCAGGTTGTGCCAGTAGGCATGACAGAGTATGCTCGGTCTTCCAGGGAGACCATGTGGGGGCCGCCCATATCAGTTACAGTAGCAGAGCAGCAGGTTGATAACTTGGTGGCAGTTCAATGGGTATGGAGAGGGGGTCTAGCAGATCCAGGGATGTCTGCTGAGTTTGACACTTGGTGGCAGGTTCACAGGCCCATCCCATTGATAGATCCAGATGGTCCACCACCAATAGATTGTAGATCAGTCATTCCATGGATACCGAGGAGAGGTTGAGGTGGCAAAGATGGCGGGAGAGATGGCAGAGGTGTCGGGGGCAGAGATGGAGGTCGGGGAGGAGGAGGCAGGGATGGGGGAGATGGAGGAGGTGGGGGAGATGGAGGAGGTGGAGAAGATGATGGGGGTGGAGGAGATGTTAGGGGTGCGAGGAGGAGGAGGGATGGCGGAGGGCGGAGGCAGCCCAGGAGAGTTAGGTAGAGAGTGGGTGGTCTACCATTGTCACCCATTCAGGAGGAGGGGGAGGAGAGAGCCAGAGATGAGGACTAAGGAGGTCAAAGGGGGTGAGGAGGAGGTGGAGGTGGGGGTCGAGGAGGAGGCCGAGGTGAGGGCGGAGGAGAGAGTAGAGGAGGATCCACTTGTTGGGGGACACCCTCTTGACATAGATGTGGAGGAGGTCCGAACCGAGGAGGAGAGAGATGAGGAGGAGGAGGAGGATGAGGCAGATCAATGACTGTGGGAGCGCATGATCTTTGGGGACGATGAGGGTGATAGATCACCCATTTTGCCCGTCGATTCCACCATTGATCAGTGGATCACAGACTTACAGAGTAGACTAGATGCAGCCTTGTCTCAGAACAAGGCCTTAGTAGCAAAGTTAGAGGTCACCCAGGTGGAGAGAGATCAGGTTGTTCTCTGATGGCAGGAGTCAGAGCGGTGGGTGACAAAGTTTTTCGAGTTATGCTCAGGGCCGACATGAGATATGGCCAAGATGGCAGAGAGTAGGGGGCGATACAGGGCGCTATATGAGCAGGCTGTTCCACCAGATCGACAAGACCCAGGTTTGTCTTGATCCTACAGTAGGACAGGCAGTGGCAGTCGGACACATAGCAGCAAAAAATCTCATAGCAGTAGTCACACGAGTGCTGGGGGGTCCACTGCATCAGGGCAGTCATTAGGCCATAGATCTCATAGCTCTCATAGGCATTCATCAGGGCATAGTCACAGATCAGAGCATGGGCATAGATCAGTGTCTTCAGGGCAGCAGACAGGGCAGAGTCAACCTCCGGTTACTGATCCAACAGGATCTCAGAGTGAAACACAGGAGAGGACACCTATTCAAGTCACTTTTCACTTGATGGGTCATCCACTGTCACCTCGCGGTTCACCCTCACGAGACAGAGGAGGGCCATCCTAGGAATTGTTTTTAGACACTTGTATATTTTGATATTCGAGCCTGCGAGCTCCATTTTTGGGATATCATATGACTCTATCGTGTGACATGACAGTTTTTGAGATTATATATATATGCAATGTAGTTTTGATGTGGCCTATATGATGTTATGTGTTATGGTATTTTATGCTTTATGAGATGCTTATGTGATGCTTTTATGATGCTATGATATGTATTTATGCTTATGTTTATGAATACAATTATGGGTGTGGTTATGTATGCATTGTGGAATGTGATGATGATGTGATTATTTTATGCTGATGCAAATGTTTATTTACGATGCTTATATGTTGATGCAAATGATGGTGTTATGAATGGATGCAAATGATAGCATTTATGCAATGTGAATTATGGTATTTGATTTATGCAGATGTGGATATGAAATGATCATGCCATGATGTATGCAACTTTGTTTTTTATGTCACAGGATATCATCAAAGAACCCTAGAAGATAAGACAAAGATGGATGTTAGTGCGAAGAAAGATATGTATGTTAGTGCAAAAATTAAAAATCCTTCAAAGCTTTGCTATAGTGCTATTCTAGTTGTTGCTCTTTAATCATCATTGGGCGAAAATATCATGATGGTTGACAAACACTATGATATGACATAGATCAATAGTGTGCAAGGTCGAACCATCACGTAAATCAACAGTCGTAGATGAAGAATGATCATTACTCATGAAAGGAACATAATTGCCCCTAGTCACTTTGTCATGACCAACTGCCAGAAAAACCAAACCAACCATGAGATGTTGCTGCTTCTCTAAATCCTGACAATAAGACATCCTTGAGAAACTAGCCACATGATAGTAAAAAACAGATAGTAAAATCATCGTACTACATCATTGCTTCTCTAAATCCTAGGGTCATTACTTCCTGGAGAAACTAATAGTAGAGTGATAAGCAGACAAGGATAATCATCATGATATGTCATGGTCCCTAGGACATAAGGAACTAATATCATGATAATCATCAAAAGACAGAAAAAAGATTGCCAAGTGTTTGCCAAGTGTTTCAATGTCAGGTGTTGCCAAATGTTGAGCGATATCAAATTCAGGAAGGACACATCCTGAATGACGTTGATATCTAGGAGATTGATTCTCGAAGTTAGGAGAATCCATCAAAATTCCAGATGATGATGATGATGCTTAGGAAGGACACATCCAAAAGAATAAAGAAGTGATGAGAGTTGCTTTTTAGAAAGACACATCTGAAGAAGAACCCAAAGCTTTTCCATGATAAATTGTCTTGATATGATTTTGACTACATGTTCTTGCTGACATGCTGAATTGACTGAGAGTGTTTGTCGAAATAGATTTTCGATAGACTGATAATTCAAGATTGACATAAGATTCGCTTGATTTTGAAGATAGTTGGACGTGTGTGAATGTGTAGTGCCATGAACCCTAATGGACTAACCTACTGCGGCCTCGGGGGTCCATCGATTGATGGCCTTTCCTACATCGTGCACTCAGAGACCTCATAGTTCAACACGACCAATGACATTGTTCGAAGGATAGAAGCTTGAATCATGATTTTATTTTGTGACAAACCTAGAAGGACTGACCTAATGTCTCAGGGATTCAAAGATGAATCTTGCCTACGTAGCAAATGCGTAGAGACAAAGTAGTATGGACTAGGATGAAGATTGATTGACGTGATCGATTGAATTGATCAGATTGACTCTGATTTTGGATTTTGATATTGATTTGGATGTTTTTGTATTTTCTCACGACGTTTTCAAATTTTTATGTCTTTTTTTAGGACTTTTTCAAATTTTAAGGATTTTTTTTAGGACTTTTTCAGATTTTTAGGATTTTTTCAAGACTTTTTCAGAATGCAGGATCATGTGTGGTACCCACTGCAGTTGCACGATAAAGGTCTTGCCCCTAGGTAGAGCGGGGATTATCCGAGTCCAATGGGATGGAGATAGGTAGATGCAAGGCAAAGGCAAGGATATGCAAGGAATGATGTCAACCAAATGTTAACCATGGTCAAAATTGATAGGACTTAGGATGGATGTCATGAATGTGTCAGGGCTTTGTGATTATGACAAATGGATAAAGGTCGATTTGAGTAATAGTAGATGGTGAAGCAACGATCAACTATGCATGGCACATGTTTGCCAGGTTTTCACCATGGTACTTATCCAAAGCGCTTGTTTGCCAGGTTTTCACTATTGGATGAATTCATTTCTTTTTACTATTTTTGCCATTTTTTTATTTTTTTGGTGTCACCAAGACGCCTGTTTGCCAGGTTTTCATCAAGCGACGACCTTTTTGTATTTTTCAATTTTTTTTTGTATTTTGCAGGTTTTTAGCCCAGCTCTCTGATGCTATGTGTAGAAATTTCTCAGATGTAAGCTATTAATGGATTCTGTCAGCTGTTCTCCATCAGGTGTGGCCAACTGATAAGCTTCAGAACCAAATGTGGTAGTAATGATATAAGGACCAACCTAATTAGCCTCAAACTTACCAGGCTTTTCACGGTCTGCCTGATTTTTGGGGTTCTGTATGAGAATCACATCACTGATTTCAAAATTTCTCACCATGACTCTTTTGTTATAACTTTGACAGAGACAATTTTGATATGCCTGTAAATGATTTAAGGCATTTTGTCGTCTTTCTTGTAACATTTCTAGCTCATGGAGATGAGTATGTCTGTACTCTTCATCATCAATCATTCCTTTCAAAGAAACTCGGAGAGAAGGAATTTTGACCTCAATGGGTAATATGGCCTCAGATCCGTAGACCAAGGAAAATGGAGTGGCTCTAATGGGGGTACGAATGTTGGTACGATAGGCCCATAAAGCAGGATTAAGTTGTAGGTGCCAATCTCGGCCAGCGTCATTGACGGTCTTCTTCAAAATGCGAAGAATTTTTTTATTTGATGTCTCAACTTGGCTGTTACCTTGTGGGTAGTCTGGGGTGGAAAAATGGTGTTGGATGTGGAATTGCTCACAGAGTTCCCGAACGTCCTGATTTTTGAATGGACTGTCGTTATCTATGATGATGGATCATGGGAAACCATATTAGAAAATGATGTAATTTAGGATGAACTTGGATATTGTTTTACCAGTGATTCTTGTGCAGGTGCATGAATCAGGTCACTATGTACCCGACATTTCCGACATGTTTTGACAAACTGAACAACATCTTTTTCCAATGTTGGCCAGTAGTATCCCAGTCTGGTGACTTTCCTAGCTAAGGTTGGACCACTCGAATGAGATCCGCATATACCTTCATGTACTTCTCATAAATTTGTTTGGGCTTCATCAGTGTTGAGACAGCGAAAAAGGGTGTTGTCAAAGCCACGGCAGTATAAGGTGTCACTGACGATGGTATGTCTAGCCACTTTTCAGACAAAGGATTTTTGTTGGTTGTTAGACAGGTTGGGTGGGAGGGTTTGGGATTTAAGATAGTCATATATGTCCTGATACCACGGTGAACTGGGACCAACAATCTCGCACACCATTTATGTCTCTAGAATATCGTATGCAGGCATCAACAACTGTTCCACTAAGAATTCAAATTGTGACACATTCTTAGGGATGTCTAAGAGAGATCCAACGGTAGCCATTACATCGGCTGCTTTATTCTGTGTCCTTGGGATTTGTTCAAATGCAATTATTTTGAAATACCCCAGGAAACTATCCACCATTCGTTTGTAGGGAAGCAACTTCTCATATTTTGTGTCATAGTCATCATTCACTTGATTGATGACTAACTAAGAATCTTCAAATACGAGCAATGTCTGAATTTTCCATTTAATTGTTATCTTGAGACCTGTGACCAATGCCTCGTATTCTGCAATATTATTTGTACAAGGGAAGGAAATCCAAAATGATTTAGGAATTGAATCCCCTTGTGGTGTGATAAATAATATGCTAGATCCTGAGCCGTGACCAGTGTGGGACCCATCAAAGTATAGTTTCCATGGTAGAGCTAGTTCTACGTGAAAAATAGACTCATTCGAAAAATTAATTATCAGTGCACGAGTGGCTTGGATTGGTGCATCTGCCAGTTGATCTGCTATTACTTGACCTTTTATTTCTTTGCGCTCCACATATTGTATGTCATACTTGCTTAATATCATGACCCATTTCTCCAAACGGCCTGTCAATGCTGCTCAACTCAGGAGATATTTTAATGGGTCAATCTTTGCTACTAAATGTGTTTGATGACTCAGCATATAATGTCTTAATTTCTGTGCCACAAAAATAACTGCAAGGCATGCCCTTTCAATGGTTGTGTAGTTGAGCTCATATCCAATTAGTGTGTGATTGATGTAGTATATGGCTCTTTCTTTTTCTTCATGGTCATTTTTCACCAATAATGCCTCCAATGCATTTGTCGTTGTGAAGACTTATAGGATTAATGGTTTTCCCTCAATAGGGGGCATCAACACTGGAGGTGTCAATAGATATTCTTTTATTTGTTCAAAGGCTATGTGGCATTTATCCATCCATACAAAAGGAATGCTTTTGCATAACAGATATTGGAATGGTTGACACTTGTCTGCCAACTGTGCTATGAATCGACGAATAGACTGCAATCTGCCCTGAATTGTTTGCAACTCACTGATTCTTTTTGGAGGAGGCATGTCTAGAATTGCTTTTAATTTTGCTAGGTCAACCTCAATGCCTCGTCGCGAAACTATGTATCCCAACAGCTTGCCTGAAGTGACTCCAAAGACACATTTCTTTGGGTTCAATTGAACCTTGTAATCATCAAGCCGTCTAAAATTTTTTTCCAAGACTTTGAGATGTTCCTTCCTTGTCAAGGAATTTTCCAATAGGTCATCTACATAATCTTCCATTAGGATATGCATCATGTCATGGAAGATTATTGTCATAGCCCTTTGGTATGTGGCACCTGCATTCTTTAGACCAAAAGGCATGACATTCCAACAGTACGCTCCCCAAGGACAAGTGAATGTCATTTTATGTTGATCCTCTATTGCAATTCTAATTTGGTTATAGTCTGAGAAATCATTCATGAGAGATAGCATCTCATACCCTACCGTGAGGTCAACAATCATGTCTATGTTTGGTAAGGGGAAGTCATCCTTTGGGCAAGCCTTACTCAAATCTCTAAAATCTGTGCAGATACGGATTTGTCCATTTGGCTTTGTAACAGGAACAATATTGGATATCCAATCAACATATTCTATTGACCTTATGAACTCAACATCTAGTAATTTATTTAGTTCAGCCTTGACGAGTAGTGCAATCTGTGGATGCATTTTGCGTAACTTTTTTTTGACTGGCTTGATGCCTGGGATTAAACGAAGATGATGCAAAACCAATTTGGGATCAAGGCCTAGCATGTCAAAATATGACCATGCGAAGTTAACTTTCTTGTCTGTGAAGAATTGTTTAAATTCAGGTTTTTCTTCGTCTGACAATGATGTGGCCAAGAGAATCATTTTGGGATTCTCTGGTGTGGCCATGTTAACTTCTGTTGTGTCCTTAATGAGCATAGTTGATTTTTCTTATGTTACGGGGAGAAAGTCCAATCCTCCATCCTTAGGTGCCTTAGAGAGGTTTTCACCTTCAGATGCATCCTTTGTTTTTACTATTTTACTGTCAGAAGGTGCCTTGCAATTTTCACCTAAAGACATTTCTTTTTCTTTTTTATTCTTTGTATTTTTGCGACTGGAGGATTGCATAGTCTCCCCGAAGTAAGCTGCACAATCTAGATCAATGGAGAACCCTGTTTTGTGATCCCCCCATGGAATACCTTCTCTTACTCCCATGAATTCTGCAATTGCCTTGTCATTCTGAAATATTTCCATCATTGGTGGATCTTGTTGGTCCCAGTCGATCAGTTGTGGGTAAACAAGGGGGATTCCATCGTTAGTGTTGGTAAAGGATGGGGAAGATGTGGAAAGTGTGCAAATTGATGCCTCAAGTGTAAAGGCAAAGTTGTCAATTTCCACTTCCATGTCTGATGCAATGGATGGTCCATACTCCGAGTTAGATGAATCGAATTCAAAATCATAATATGGGATAAAATTATCAACATCGTGACTAGTGGTTGGCATTTTAGAAGTATGGATAGTGGGATCAGATAGGTTAGGCTCATGGGTGGGCTTAGGAATGGGGTGGGATGATTCAGGTATTGCTGATGACACTTTGTGTTCTTCTGGGTTCCAATGATTGCTTACCCATTCTTTATTTTTGGAATGTCGGTCAATAGGGTCAATGTTATATTCCTGTCGGAATTGTTCTTCAAAGGAAAGTTGGCCAAGTTCCAAGAATAGTTCATCAATGTCATAGTCACTGACGGTTTTGTCAGATCCCCATTTCCATTCATTTTGAGTCAATTTCGGTAAGGGATTCTTTGCATGTCTCAACACTTTCTGTAACTGTTACAACTTTACTAGAAAGTTCATGGGTACGTTGATCGTCAGTTCTGACTTGGTCAAACCCTAGCCCTATGTATCTTGGTCTTGCCATCATGATAATAGGTTCCCATCTTCCATTGTTGTTCTTTTCAAGGCCGCTTGTGCCGTCGAAACCTAAGGCTTTGCATATATCATAACCTTTTCCATAGAGATGTAGCGGTAGTGGAGATAACTCTGTTGGGTCTTTGTAGATCCAGTTATCCATGTCAATGATGACTTTGTTACCTATATCACCCCAACATGTAAAAACACTTTTTGGTGGAACTTTGAAAGTTATTTTGGGCTCAACTACCAAACATGGTCTACCATATATTTTAGGTGGCGTCGGTATTATGGTTATACAGTACATTGTATTCAATTTGAACTCTCCACAACCAAGGTCCTGGATTTGAAAGTCTTTACTTGGGATGGAGGCTGATGAAGATGGTGTGGTAGAAGGTGATGGAATGGATGATTTTGTGAGTGTCGATGGGTCAATGTATTTGGATGAGGTGGAAGATGAGGCTTCCTGATTGATGGGTACCTCGTGTTCAGCAGTACCTCGCAGTTTGGTACAGTATTGAAATGGATTGGGATCTCCAGGGATAGTGATCTCAGTACCATCAAAAGGGAATTTGAGGCATTGGTGGTATGTGGATGGAATAGCCTTTAGAGCATGAATCCAAGGGCAACCAAGTAAGATATTATAGTGTATGTCACAATCCAGGACCTGGCATGTTGTATCTATGATAATTGGTCCTACCCGGAGTGGAATTGTAATAACGCCTTTAGAAGCGCATTCTTCATCATCGTAGGCCTTGATGACGATTCTCTTGCTAGCATCTACACATGCATCAGAGAAACCAAGAGCTTTGACCAATTTTAGAGAGCAGATGTTCAATCCTGCTCCGCCATCTACTAGGACTCGTCTAACCTTATGCTTTTGGACAAAAACCTCAATGTGAAGGGCATCATTATGCGATGGTTTGGGCGAGGAGTAGTCACTATACAAAAAGGTGATGTGATGAGGTGAATTCAGATATCCAACCATAGTCTCAAAGTGGTTGACATCGATGTTGGTTGGGACAAATGACTCTTGCAATACTTTATCTAGGATGGCCTTATGCATAGGTGAAATACAGAGCAGTTCAAGAATGGATATTTGAGCAGGTGTTTTATTCAACTGCTCAATGATGTTGAACTCTAGTTTTGTGTTTGGCGGTTTGGTGGACGGGCCAGGTATGGTGATTTTCAATTGATGGGCATAAGGACTTGGGATGGTGACCTTGCCTTTACGCATGGTTACATTACATTCTGGGGCCTTTTTAATGTTAATGATATTAACACACTCATCTTCATTGGTAGCACAAAGATTTTTGATAATGGTACCATCGGGATAATTGTATGCAGGACAGATGGTATTATAGGCCTGACGGATGTGGTTGGCTTGATTGTTGGTATTTTTTGTGCTAGATGAGGAAGCTTTACCATGATCTTGCAGTGGGTTTTTGTGTATGGTATGATCCACATTAGATGTAAATGATTGACCACCCAACTCGATGGTGTGGTTCTGTAGACATGCAAAACTAACATCCCGCTCTAACCATTCTACTATTAATCAATTATAACAATTTATTGATTAATTTCCTAAGGTTCATTAAATAAATCAAATTATTTAATCCTTATGTTCTTCTCATTTGATTTAATAAATCAAACTGATTTAATCAAATGTCAAATCCCTAAAACCCCTAAGTTAATTAATCTAAATTAATTAACTTCTAATCATGATTATCATTCTCTAGCTTTTGACTCAACTAGAGTCAAATCCAAACTCTTAACTAACCCACCCACTTGCACCAATAAATCATTTATTTGATTTATTATTTCCTCTAATTACATTCAAAATGGAATCAAAATGGAATATTCTTCCAATTTGAATCTTCCCCCCAAAAGGGACTTGTCCCTTCCAACAAGGTTTTAAATGTTATTTGCACAAGTCAAACATAGCATTTATTGCACCTTTCATCCCCCCTAAACATGTCATTTCATCCAAATTTGAATTTCAAATTGGCACATTGGCCAAGACTTGCACATTCCTCACCCTCTCACAACTTGACAAGTGGCACCTTGTCATTGGTTTGTGAATAATCCCACATTCCTCAAAATCTCTCAATCTTTCAATCTTTCAATCTATAAAATGCAAAGCATCTACAACACAACAACAAAACAACACTTACTCATTGCAAGGTTACTCTCTTCATTTGAGAATCAATCTTGCTCATCACAACACCATTTGCTTAGCAACACACATTCTCATGGCAAGGTTACTCTCCACTTGTGAGAACTAATCTTGCTCATCATTTGGCACTTTGCTTATCATGGATTGGGAAAGGGCAGCTTCCTACACAACCAAGTTGCACCAATCCAATATGGGATAGGTTTATTTCATGGGTTAGATGCTTTGTTTAATTTTTTTGTTTGGTTGCATTTGAATCATGAAGTATTATCTCATAGGGATAGGAATTTCTGTTTATGTTGTTTTGTCATTCTACTAACCATATGCAGATTTTCATGTCCACAAAATGGCGCTAGAAGGAGGGCACTCAACATTTATCTGATATAGATACTTTTTATGATTGATGGGTTATATGCATAGTTCGATCATTTATCACATGGAGTCTAATGAAACATTTCTGACTTTTAATATATTTTTATGTTAAGGCTTTCTCTTTTCTGCTCAGTATCGCTTCAATGCATTAAAGGGAAAGGGTTATCACATAAAAGCATTTTTAAGTCTTTTGACTGTACTGTAATCTTACAACATTCTGGACTTGATAGAAAGCACAATGCTTATTGGTTTTTTATAAACCAAGGGCATCATACAGTGAGATGGTCCAGAGGACGGCAGCACTGACAGAGAAAAAATGTTGTGATCTCTTTAGATTTTGAGCTTCAAATTTCCTATTTGTTGCAGCGAGGTATCATCCTTACTGAAAACTCTATTTTAGTTATGGGGTGTAGCTTATAGATCCATTTTAATGCTCACCTGGTGGTCATTGCTTTCCATAAGACTGTGTCACTGTAAGACATCCTATCAAGAAAATCTAGTATTCCCAATTTGTGTGCACCCTGTAATCATTACATTCCTTGAAATTACGTTTTAGAAAAGTATTATATCAAGTAGTTCACACGTCTATACTCCCTAGATATGTAATCCACTAGGCATTCCAAGACCCAAGCTGCATTCACCCTACCAACTGCATTGACTGGCTATCAAATTCTACATCACACCTGCCAACAGTATTTTCTTAAAAAAATATTTCTGAAAAGCTTTTAACAGATTCATTTTGCACAGATCCTGCAATAATTGCTTTATGTTAGATTATGTCTGTGAGGTTATTTTCTGAATAGTTTGCATACCTTCTCTAGGCGTCCACAAAATCTTGGCATAAGAAACAAATGCACAGGTATGTCGATTTTTTTTTATGACTAACCTGGATCACAAAGCTATATGGCATTTGGTCAGAATATTAAAACAATGGTGTACCACTCTCTCTAATATGGTTAGAATATTGATTAAGCTGATCAAGGAATGTTTTTTGGGTGTTCACCAAATCATTGAGCTTGTGAAGGTGTATTTTCAAGTCGACATAAAAAGCAAGCTCATATATGCTCAGATCTGTTCGCTGCTTGGTCTAGACATGTGGATGTTTTACCAAGTTCGCCATGACCCACTGTATCATGGTTGTTGTGGTCTCGGTGCACAGAGCACAGAGTCACCATCTCTTCGTCGGTCAAAAATCTCCCACTGTCAATAGGTAGAGAAAATAGAGAATCCACATACACCCTGCAATCTTTGCCATTTCCTTCCGCTAACTCCACCTGGTGTCGGTTAATAAGTAGAAGCAGTGTCTCCATCTGACAGCGGTAGATCCCATACATTTGGACTGTTTGCAATAAGTGACAGAGTTGTCTGTGTGTTTTTATCACTGACACTGTTACCTCATACGCCTACTTGTATTTAGCTCCGCCAAAGCATAAAACAGTGCCCACACTCGACCAGTACGCCGCCAACACATGGTCCGTCAATGTCATATCAGCCAATAGCCCGTCTAACAGTTTCTAAAGTCATTAAAGGTCACATCTCTTTTTAAAGTACTTTGTCAAGTTGTTCACGTGCCTTGTCTAGATGATTTCTCATTTAGCATGCAACACCTACGAAGAGCCTTAGGAAAAAGTCGAGGGTATCAATAAATATCTGTCGACTTTTTGAAAACTGGTGACTTGATTTTGTTTGCAGGAAGAAAATCTGAAAAGTGACCTGTTGTCGTCGTTTGGCAGATTGGACGTTGGCAAAGGTTGTGAAATTTGGTGTTACATATGTCGTTCCATCTGCAGTCACAAAAAAGGACTACTCATAGCATTGGAGACCGCAAATGTTGTTTAAGATCTTTTTAGTTTTTTGGAAAAAACTTAATCACTTCTTGCAGGTTGATTCCTCAAGATCTTTGTCAAGTGGTGTTATATCAGGCAGGTAGAATTAAAGTAACTCAACTTGGAGTAGGGGTGATATTTTCTCACTAATATTGTAATTTCTAATTGTTGAGTGAGTTTGAAAATCTTTCATTGACTATTAATGCTACAATAATGAGAGATAACCTAACTTTATTTGGTGGAATAATGTGGTCAGGGCTATGATTTGGTGGAGCAACCTCTAAAGCTTTTTTTTTAATTTAGCCAATTATATGGTTTGCCAAATTGGATTTGCATAGAATCTTATTTTTAACATCATAACCATTATTTTGTAACAGAAACTTTGCATAACAAGTATAATTTTTTGTGACAATGTTGTATGTTTCATTGATTCTTTATCATAAATCTTATTTGTAACAACTTTATACAATTTGCAGGTTGACATCAAGATTGAAATTGGAGGTGTTGACATTGTGATCAAATGAAAACAAAGGCAGATAGAGTGGACTTGGAGCTTTCCTTGAAATTGAGATTTGAAAAAAGCTTTTTTTAATGCTTGTTTAAACAATCTTGGAGCTTCCATTTACTACCCATTTTTTCTGTTTTTAGCTAACTCACTTTTCAATTTGGGCTTAAAATCAATCAATGACTTGATCTTTTCAAAGTTGGTTAAAATTGAACCTTAGACACTTACTAGATTTCAATTTGGGATTAAAATTGAACAAGGCAACCTTCACACTTGGATTTTGGTGCTTAAAACGAATTCATCACTGCTTTTTGGACTTAAAATGAACAACTGTTTGTCATATTTTGCAATCTTTTTCACAAAGTAATATCATCAAAAAGATGTATGCGCTTCTCTCGCACCTCACGATGATCTTGAGAATCAAAAGTTTTTTTTTTATGATATTAAGTTGTCAAAAATATTGTCTCCACACTTCAATTTGGGCATTCTAAAATTGAACAAAACATGCGAGTGTGAGCACGATATACTGCGGAGGTTCTCCCCTTTGTTTTTCAACAAAGGTTGTGTGAACGACGAGATATGTTAGCTCGCTATTGTTTATCTTAGAGGGCCTGCCTTGTGGGAAAAAGTAATCACCCAAGGGAACGACCCAACCGGGAACACGCTAAAGCCAAGCGACTTCCACCTGGGATATAAGTGTGGATATTGGAACAAAGGCCAATATCACAAGGATTATTCCGACGAGATGGACAGCAATGGACTCTCGTCGATGTTGGATAATCCCCCACGAACGGAATGCCTGAATTAGAACCCCTTATTTAGAAAAAGGCCAAAACCTTGTCTATCTTGTTGGTGCAAAAGGTCATGTCCTTTGAAGCCGCCCCACGTAACATGCGATCTTGTTGTGGAAATCGAAAGTATGCCATGGGAGATTCATGGGTACTAATGCTTGGTTGAACCGAATAAGTGAGTGTCGTGGAGGGGAGCCAATGTGGTCAAGCATTTAGCCATTCGCATAAGATATGCGCAGCTGGATTTATCCAAGTGGGAACCCAACAAGATATTTCCTCATCATCCTAGGGTTGTAAAAAGTGCTTGGAATCAAAAACACTTTGCTTGGATTCAAAACATTGAAAAATGAACATTCACAAGAGCCTCAAATTTCAAACACCTTAGAGGAAACAAATATCCTTGACAAATTTGAGTACTCTTGCTTTCCCTAGGGATCATATCCTTAGAGGTTTCTAAGTGCTTGAATTCTATCATCATTTGTTTTCACTAAGGATAAACATAGGAGACTTTTGCCCTAATTTCCTTGATTTCCACATAATGGACCTTGTGGGATGAAGAAGAAAGCAGGACATTAGACATTCAGTTTGAAAACATAATCAAGTAAGTGATTTTGGTAAAAAGGATTCACTAAGACAAGATAAAAGACAAATTTGATTACACATGTGTTTTCTAACATGATCAAAATCCCAAAACCGAAGTTCAAAAAGCTTAGTGTGAAAGCTAGTGAGGAGCGTCTTGAGATCCTGAATTGTTTAAAAGGTTTACTTTCCTCTCATAGGAAATATAGCGTGTCCTTCAACACCGAGGTCTTGTAAGCAGAAGTGTTATTCTAGGTCAAGTCTAGGATCAAATTCAATCACTTTCATCCATCTCTCAACCATCAAAATCAATCAAATTTCCATCCCAACAACTCTTGGAAACTTTGTAAACATCTTTTATGCTAAATCTTTAGGCAAAATCAAATCACTTTGTTTGACTTAACACAACTATTCAAACCATCATCTTATACACGAGTTCTCTCTTGGATAAAACAACTTCCTAGGGTTTACGAGTTCATCTTGTTTGGCTTAACACACCTAGCCAAATTATCAAATCATCACCTCGTTTGAGTTGATGCACTTAGTCAAACTACCATCTTGTAGGAGTTCACTCCTGGATAACACAACTTCCTAGAGTTTTACAATTACATTCATCACATTTTGTTTGACTTAACACACCTAGTCAAACCATCAATCCAATCACGATCAATCAAAGTCCTAAAATGTTTAGCATTTCTCTCAAATTTTCTTGAAGAGTTCCATTCACCCATATCACTCATCTTCCGTTTATCTCATCCTCATCATCACTTTGATCCTTCAGTTATCCTAGTTCTTCGCTTCTTTGAACCTAAGGTTGTAGACCGATCTAAAGAATTAGAGGTTCATCTCTTACATTCTTGAAAATTGATCTTCATTTTATGGTTCAAACTCGATCTCAACACAAGAGGGACATGGAATATAAACTTGATCCATCCATCATGAGCAATTCGATTCAACCAAACTATCCAAGCCTTGCAATACCATTTGATTTTCAAAGCTTGTACAATGCATACATGGGAGCATTATCTCATACAAACATCAATGGTACAACAAATATGAGCATACCCAATCCAAAGTTTGGAACACCTTTCCCAATGATAGATTTAAATCCAAGTCCAAATCTGTAAATCTATCAACCAAATGCTCAATGCATGAGTTTTCCAAACAACGTCATCCTACCAAATCCATACATACCAAGTGCAACTTTACCAAACATGACCATTTCAAATCCACACTTGGTAACCTTTGGGGTCGACATGTTTGCAAATCCCCCTAATGTTGTTCAAAATCCAAGAAATATGTTGACAAGTCCATATGTTGATTCAAGTCAGGGTAACCCCATGCAAAATCAAAGTTACCTAAATCAAGGCAATATGATTCCCAACCACAACAATATTCAATTTCAATCTATCATGCCAAATCAAACCATCATACCAAATCATCCCATTTTTCCATCGATATCGAAAAAATAGATGGAAACCATCCAAGCAACCCCAACAATCAACAACATTCCCATTCCACCACCACCACCACCACTGCCAAAATACAACACGACCAATTCATTCTCCATCATGTTGCAAGCCACTCAAGAAGCTTCCCGCAAAAAGGCACTCCAAGCCCAACAAGTTGCACAAGCTCAAGCACAAGTGGCTCAAGTAGCCCAACAAGCGCAAGCGCAAGCAGAATTCTACGCACTATTGCAAGCAATCCAAGAAGAAGTAGCACAAAAAAGAGCCCAACAAAAAGCTTTGTTGGAACAAAAACAACATGACCAACAACAAGCGTTGTTGGCTCAGCAGCAAACACAGGCATTACTCGCCCAACAAAGTTTGCAACAGATTCCCACCACAATTGTTGAAATCAAAAATCAAGATCAATCTATCAATAAGCACCTTGAAGATGTTTCCACCTAGACCAACGATCAAATCAACACACCCCAAAAGCCACTTTTCAATCATGATCAAAACTCACCAATGATGCCCAACAATGATCAAATTCAAGAAATATCAACATCACTTGATCATATGGTTGAAGACATTGGTAATCTCTCTTCCAAAATTGTTGAAAACAATGTTCAAGATCTTGAAGATGCTTCTACCCCATCCAGTGATCAACTCAAAATTCATCAAGAGCCATCGACCAATGATCATATCGAAAAAGTTTCTACATCACCTAATGAGTTAGAGGACATATTTCAAGAACTTATTCCAAAGTATGATCAAAATCTTCCATCAAGGTCTAGCAATGGCCCTTCCAACAACATATTGACATCCTTTGACCTCATGGTTAAAGATATTGAAGGAATCCCTATCTCAACATTTGATCCAAATCCTCTCAAAGTTCAAGAGAATATTGAGCCACTTCCTAATGAAGATATCCAAGAAAGAAGTCCATCCTTTGAAATTGACCCATGTCAAGAACTTGATCCAAAGCATGTTGAAAGCAATTCCGAAATCACTCAAGATCAAGAATTTGTATCTCCAAGCTACTACAATGATATAATGGACACTCTCCTATCTATACAAGATGTTGCAAATGATGACCATATCCGCATAGCACATACTCTTCCATCTATCCACGAGATGCTTTCTTTGGATGGACCTGTAGATGATCTTCATTTAAAACAAGAGTCTCATACTCTTACTGAGGAACAAGAGTCTCCTACTCTTAACATTTGTACACATGATCAAGATATAGAGAAATCCAGAGGCATATCAAAAATGGGTCAGGAAGACGGTTTCTACATAAGTTGTGAGTTAGAAACATCATGTGAAAGCATATCAAGAATGAATCATGAGGAAGACTTTTGTGTGGACATCGAATCATCAAAACCTCTTGAAGAAGAACTACAATCTGATATCTCACAAGATCAAGCCAAAGAGATCAATCAAGAGTTTATCCCACATGTGGAGGATCCTATCACTTATAAAGTTGGATCACTCACCTTTCTTAGAGCAAGCTATCTCGTCAATAAAGAAGCTGACACTTTTGAAGATCCACGACAGAGCAGATAAGGAGCAACACCTTGTTTCCAAGGTAAATCATATCCTATGGAAAATAAATTTTTTCAGTAGATGAATTATCAAGGCAGAGGATTAGGCCTACATGAACAGGGTATCCTGTAACGAGTGCAGATTTTTGGAAATCCTAAGCGTCAGGGCCTTGGTTATTCAACAATCAAAGGATCTCAACATATCAGTAATATTATAACCATAATGGGGGCAACTTCGTCTCGAGTAAACATCAACATAGGGAGCACGAAGAATCCTTATGATGAAACTGATGCCAATACTACAACCTGCCACATCATGAATCTTCATCCACCCATCACCCCATCCACAAATTGGGACCAATGTCAAAAGAAAGATTTGAATCAAAGGATGAAGCATGAAGGACAAATCAAGTACATATGGATACCAAAGAGTACAAAGAAAAATTATCCCTATCAAACTCCATCAGTCAAAGAAACTATGGGGCAAAATAAAAATGGGGCAAGTATCCATCAAAGATTTCCACAAAAGAAAAAGCATGCTTCTCAAGCGACATACAAAGTGTATCAAGAAGTCGGTCCTAATTTCATACACACCTTCATATCCACCCATTATTGCTCATCTTCCCAAGTTTGGAGAGTCAAAGGTTCCAAACTATCGACCAATCCATATTTTATTCCTAAACATACTCCATCCATGCCTCCACGCATGATATCCAATTCTCACATTGACCATGTATTGGCAGCGACCCTTCATCATAAGGATTTAGAAGGCGCTCTATCGCGATGTGTGCACAAAGACAAAGTTAACTCTGGTATCGGAAAAGTAGAACAAATTTCTCAAAAGTTGCTTTCAAGTGCACGTATCTTGGTAAAGCAACTTCTTCAAGCAAGATACCGATGGCACATTATGACAGAAGCATCATTATCAGCACCACCAGGTGGTTCAGCATCAGCTTAAAATCTCTCAGAAAATACAAAAACAATCAAAAAATGTCCTGAAAAAATGGTTACCTTGATGAAAACCTGGCAAACAGGCATCTTGGCGACAACAAAAAAATCAAAAGATCAAAAAATCCAAAAAAAAAAAAAGGATTGAAAAACAGTAAAGAAAAAAATCGTCCTCTAGTGAAAACCACTACGGTGGCGCTTTGGACAAGTACCATGATGAAAACCTGGCAAACAGGCGTCATGTGTAGAATCGAGCATCTACATGCGCCAGTTCAATTGAAAGCATCTTATCACATCCATAATGAAGCCAACATTCCATCCATATCATCCGTTCATCCATGAACCATTTATCCAATCCATTTTCCATCTTCATCCATACTCCAAGTTAAGTTATCTTGATCTTGGAAAATTTTGGAGCACACTTTACACTTGCTTGTGGTAAACATCTTGACATGGGTCATTTTCATTGATCCTATCCTACCCAACGCTATCTAAGCCTTGAAGCATTATCCGAATGAGCGTTCCTCTGTTCGAACACCTTATCTTGTCACAAGATAATCCTTGGCATCCTTTGCCTGCTTACCATACCCATCCATCTATCCAAAAATTCACCCATGGCATTCCAAACATTGCTAGACACTAGGGGCAGATATTTACATCTTGCTTCGAGAATAAATCTTGATCTATATCTTCCCACTTATGTGGTGATCCGAGCATTGGAAAATGTGAAATCAACTTGGTCAAATCATTTGTGAACATGAATCCAAGTCACTAGCCCATGGCATATTTTGACAAGATGATGTTTTATCTTTATTGAACATCAATCCAAACAATTCATATCAGTCGCATCTAATGCGCACATTCAGCATCACATCAAAATCATCAAAACTATTTTGTTCCAAATCAAGGTTCAACAATCTTGATCAATCGAATCCAATCAATCATCGCCTTGTTTGACTTAACACACTTAGTCAAATTATCATCTTGTGCATGAGTTTGCTCCAGGATAACACAACTTCCTTGGGTTTACAAGTTCATTATCATCACTCTGTTTGGCTTAACACACTTAGCCAAATTATCAAATCCATAATCACCTTGTTTGGCTTAACACACCTAGCCAAATTATCCTTTTTGTACAAGTTTACTCTGCGATAACACAACTTCCTAGAACTTACGAGTGCATTACCACTTTTGTTTGACTTAACACACTTAGTCAAACTATCCATCCATCAGTCCAATTGATCAACATTAAAGCTTGGTTTTCAACAAAATCCAAAAATAGAGCACTGATATTGTCATCACATATCCAAATTGCCAAAATCATGTGAAAATACCAAAAAAATTCAAAAAACTCATTAAAAAATCCAAAAACATCCAAATTCATCAAAAAACTCAAAACAGTCAAAAAATCCAAAATCCAAAAACATCCAAATCATCAAAATCCCAAAACATGTCAAAATATTGAAAAATCTTTAAAATTCATCATTTAGTCTTGTCAGTCTTCCACCTTGTCGAACTACATCGTCTCTGAGCTTGAACGCAGGCAAGGTTGATCTTTGATCATCCCCCGAGACAGTTAAGTACAATCCTTTAGGCATCCGTCGCAATGGCATTTGTTTGCTTATCTTTGTTACATTTAGGTCAGTCTTTTAGGCATCCGTTGCATTGGCAATCCGTTTTCCCATCTATCTCATTATTAGTCCAGTCAATTGGAGTCTGAGCTATGCCGTCTCTGAGCTTAAATGTAGGCAAGGCCATCCTTGATCGGCCCCCGAGACACAAAATACCAAAAACATTCATAAAATCTTGAAAATACCAAAAACATTTGTAAAACATCTCAAAAATTCCAAAAACAGCCTCAAAACATTTGAAAAAACCAAAATGGTGCATCCATTTCATCTCGCTTTCACCCGTGATTGTCATCACTCATAATAAATTCAATCGTCGCTTTCACCCTTTGGTGAGTTAGTCAAAAGCAAGTTTAGCAGGTTCCAAAGTGAATGCCTTATCATCAAAGTCTTAAGTCTAGAGCAGTAAGCAAGCAAGTTGGTCAACTCGAAGTATCAATAGCTTATCACCCAATCAGTCTCACCAAAACCCTAGTCACTACATGTCCTAGGATGAAGCTTTCCCATGATGGACATAAGCATCAGGTACCCCATAGTAGTTTAGCCTTGGCTAGCAGTATGAAGAACATTAGCTTGTTTGTTTACTTTATTTTGGTCTTTTTAGACTTATCTTATTTTGCGCTCATTCCAAGGACCTCTCGATGATGCCTAAACAAAACAGGTTTAGAGAGAAAGGAATGGGGCAATGATCATTATCTTTTTATCTGTTGTGCTTGTTGGATGTTCTTGTAAAATAACTTGGCGAATACTTGCTTTGTTGGGTCCGTCCTAGCAAGGTTTCCGTATGTCAAGTGTGAACAAGAGCACTCCTATCTGTTTGACGAGTCAAATTCCATCACACTAGGCACCATGCCATCCTGGTTCTTAATACCTTGATGCATCACACCTACGTGTGTTATCAAACATAAAGAAAGGTATGCTCTTTTCCCATCCTTGGATAAGCAATACATCATCATCTTTCATCATCATCTCTAAAAAAGTTGGCTTGTTGAAATTCTGCATCTTCTTGGATTCAAGGGTTCATCCCTCTCATTCTTCTACCTTCTTTCATGCTAACAATGCATCCATCCTACATCCATGCTGCATTCATCCTCTCATCTTGCATAATCACGTCATAGGACAACATCATCCATCTCATCCATCTCACATGCATTGCATACTCATTTAACATGATTAAAATAATATAGATTTGTTATTTTAAGCATCTTCGAAACATCTCATTTTCATCATCATTATCATATAGTCTAACCATCCATACATCCATTTTGAACCTCTTTGTCACGAGATCCACCTCAAATTGTATCTTTTCGCTCGATCTCTCGAGGGGGCAATGTACTAACATACTTATTTTCGCTGGGGCATCCGAAAAATCTGAATTTTTTTTAATTTCGATGTCAGCGGCATCATTCTTTGAACCAATGCAACGAGTACATTGCTTCAAAGAGGGGCAAAATGTAGACATGCAAAACTAACATCCCGCTCTAACCATTCTACTATTAATCAATTATAACAATTTATTGATTAATTTCCTAAGGTTCATTAAATAAATCAAATTATTTAATCCTTATGTTCTTCTCATTTGATTTAATAAATCAAACTGATTTAATCAAATGTCAAATCCCTAAAATCCCCTAAGTTAATTAATCTAAATTAATTAACTTCTAATCATGATTATCATTCTCTAGCTTTTGACTCAACTAGAGTCAAATCCAAACTCTTAACTAACCCACCCACTTGCACCAATAAATCATTTATTTGATTTATTATTTCCTCTAATTACATTCAAAATGGAATCAAAATGGAATATTCTTCCAATTTGAATCTTCCACCCAAAAGGGACTTGTCCCTTCCAACAAGGTTTTAAATGTTATTTGCACAAGTCAAACATAGCATTTATAGCACCTTTCATCCCCCCTAAACATGTCATTTCATCCAAATTTGAATTTCAAGTTGGCACATTGGCCAAGACTTGCACATTCCTCACCCTCTCACAACTTGACAAGTGGCACCTTGTCATTGGTTTGTGAATAATCCCACATTCCTCAAAATCTCTCAAGCTTTCAATCTTTCAATCTATAAAATGCAAAGCGTCTACAACACAACAACAAAACAACACTTACTCATTGCAAGGTTACTCTCTTCATTTGAGAATCAATCTTGCTCATCACAACACCATTTTCTTAGCAACACACATTCTCATGGCAAGGTTACTCTCCACTTGTGAGAACTAATCTTGCTCATCATTTGGCACTTTGCTTATCATGGATTGGGAAAGAGCAGCTTCCCACACAACCAAGTTGCACCAATCCAATATGGGATAGGTTTATTTCATGGTTTAGATGCTTTGTTTAATTTTGTTGTTTGGTTGCATTTGAATCATGAATTATTATCTCATAGGGATAGGAATTTTTGTTTATTTTGTTTTGTCATTCTACTAACCATATGCAGATTTTCATGTCCACGGATTCTCTATGAGGTCTTGCACCAGATTTCGCAATTGACAACAAGAGGAAGTTTTGTGCCCTTTGGCACAGTGGTAATCACAAATGAACTGTCATCCCACCATGACAGCTTGAATTGACTAGGGTCATACGGTTTTGGCTCTTCTAGCGTTATGACACCATTTTGAAGAAGTTTCTTCAAGACAATTTTGATAGGCTCACCCAAAGGGGTGTATGTGCACTTTTGGAATTGTCGGGGTTGACACAGTTTCCTTTGATTAGATTGTGTGTGATTGCTTTGGATAGTGTTGGCAGTTGGTTTTGGTGTAGTTACAGGTGCATTTTAATTTTGTACTCCTTTGATTGTGAGTACATGACCTATTGCATTGACGGTTTTTGCATCAACTACACCGTCGTTTGTGATGTGCTTGTTCTTAACCTAGTATTTGGTTTTGTCATTTGAGCTACTTGGGTTATTATTTGTGGTGGTGTTGATGGTTTTGCCACCATATTTTAATTTTCCTTTAGCAATCAAGGCTTTCTCAAGTTGAACTCCCTTTTCAACAAGGTCAACAAAAGTGGTGCAATAATAGACTTGTAGGCCATACCTTAGCGGTCCTAGGAGAGTTTGTACAAACATGGTGACTTTCTCCTTTTCAAGTGTTTCTACCGGACATCTGCTTGCTAAGGTTCTCCATCTTTGAAAGAATGGAATGAAAGTCTCTCCTGCATCCTCTTGGGTAAGTCTGCATAAGGAGGCAATGCCGATATCCATGTCAATGTTATAGGCATAGTTTTCAACAAACGTGTTTGCCAATTCATCCCATGTTTTGATTCCCTTAGGCAAAAGCGAGAACCATTCTAATGCATGACCTATGAGACTTCTAGAAAAGAGTCTCATGAGATATGTTTGCTCATATGCAATTTCCATGCAACTAGTGGTGAATTCTCTTATGTGTTCAATGGGGTTTGTTTTGCCTTTGTATTTGGGGAAATGAGGTACCACATATCCATGGGGAAAGGGTGGCATATACAAGGTTGTGTCAAATGGATATGGACACAAGTCATGTGACATGTATGACTTTTTATTGGATTGCTGCAAGGTCTCCACTTGTCTTTGAAGAGCAGCGAGTTGTTGTGTGAGTGCTTCCACCATGGGATGGTTGGTAGCATCACCTATGTTGGTGATAGGGGCAGCTTGAGTCCCCAACTGTTGCGATGAGATGTGTTGATTTGGAATGGGTTGCCAGTGAGCAAAATGAGTGTTTTGATGAGGGATGTGTTGCTGCGTATGGACTTGAGAAGCATAAGTGGGGATGTGATATCCTCCCATGTTGGACTGAATTTGAGGGCCTTATTGGTTTTGATTTTGTTGATGTCCAAATGGAGTGAAGGATTGAGGGCCTTGTTGATTTTGAGCTTGTTGATGCACAAATGGAGTGAAGGATTGAGAGCCTTGATTGTCTTGCCCAAATAATACATTTTGTCCATGAGGAATGTTGGTGTTTTGGTTCACCGGGATGTTGGTATTAACTTGTGAGAAATTAGGTAGGGTTCCTTGAATGAAAACTCTTCATTTAGTTCTTCCAAAAGGGTTGGATGAGTTAGTTGCTATGGCACTTGAGGAACCCAATAAAAGGTTTGCTGATGTACTCATGGAACTAGATGAAGTTCCAAAGAGGTTTGATGTGGTTGCACCAATTGTTTGTGAAGGGATGATGGATGTTTGTTGGGGGATGGATTGTGATGTGGTGCTGGGTTGGGAAGATGATCCCCCAATAGATGTTGTGTTGGTTGTGGTGGCTGCATTGGTTGTGGTGGCTACATTAGTTGTGGTGGTAGCCTGACCCAGGGAGGTACTATTAATGGTGTTAATGGTGTTTTGTGAAGAGGCTCCCATGGAAGGTTTGTGTGATTGGTGACTAGGAGATATTGCTCTACTAGTGTTGAGGTCAAATCCTTGTGGTAACCTATCCCCTTGGTCAAGGAGCATGGCTAAATATCTAGATGAGTCATTTAGGACCAATTCTTCCACAAAAGAGGCCACTTCTGGGTTTTGGGCAGCAGCTTGTATGTATTCTTCAAAGATGTCCCCATTTTGATCCCATCGGATAAATGGTTCAAAAAGATGTGATGGAGATGATGGGATGTTCATCTCACTAAAAGAATTGATTGTGGAATTTCCCATGTCAAAACAAGGATTGTTCATGGCATTAGGAAATGAGTCCATGCCAGTTGTGAACTCAAGAAAGTTGGTGTCTTGTCTAAAAGAATCCATGAGTCTTTTCTTTTTCTATAATCTAGTTTCAACCATACAAGGTTTTTCTCAACTTGGGATGATGGAGAGAATGATCTAAGTATGAGACTATGTTTTTGGTTTCTTTTTGGATTTTTAAAAGATGCTATGAAATGCAAGTAAGACTAAAGGCTTGTGAATGCAAGTGGTGTGACACTAAATGGAGATGCCAAATGATATGTAATAAAGGATCCTAAGATGCACTTAATAGTGAGAGATCTAAAGAGGACAACTTGGGCAAACAAAGTTTTTTTGCAATGATTCAAGTTTGGAAGACCAATGGACCATAAAGGGACTATAAATAGGACAAAGTGAAATTTCCACACTAGACTAATGAGTGGGAAATGATTCACAAAAGATTTGACAAAGTGACAAAGGTAATTGGGTCCAATGATAACCTACTATTGAATGCAAAGTTTGGACAATGAATGGTAAGAGTCAACTCCTAAAATATGCAAAAGTGAGTGTCTAAGGAGATGTTGAAGCTATCAATGCAATCTAATAGACTAGAAAAGGAACCCTATTGTGATCCTAAAATGGTACCTAAAATGCAATGTTTGATGAAAGTTGAGCAACTTAGAGTCTGGTTTGAACTGTAACAGTGAAGGAAGACTTGATTGAATTGAAGACAAGTTGTGGACTTTTCGTTTTTGATAGTGAGGAATTGTTTTCAGTTTTTAGCAAATGCGTCGCAGCAAATGCGGTATGATAGAGAAAATGCGGCTCATAGAATCGAATGTGGTTCAGAAAGTGTCGATTGCGACACAGTCTAGCAAATGCAGGTTGATGTCTCTCAAATGCAGCTCAAGTTACCGAATGCAATTTAATGATGGCAAATGTGGCTCTGTATAGTTCAAATGTGGCTCATCAAAGTGAATGCGGCTCAGGATGATTCAATTACAGCCCATCAGAGTGAATGTGGCTTGATATCTAGTGATTGCAATGCATCAAAGCGATTGCGTCGCAATGGATGATTTTTTTTTAGAAAAACCAAACATTGTTTTGCAGTTTTGACAAGTTTTTTGTTATTTTTTGATCCAGATTTTTGCTATTCAATTTGTTGATGTTTGTTTGAAAACAATTGGCAAACACAGAAATTAAAATATTAAGTGTATGTTCAAGCAGACTCACTCTTATTAGTCAAAAGGTCATTGTAACAATCACAACCCACAGCTTAAAATCATGTCGACTCACACAGCCATGTCACCCCCTAGAGGGTGCCCATTTTTTTGTCTTTTTTAGGTGTGTACTCAAGGTGATGGAAGTGGATACCGAATCCCCTGAGCAAATAGTTTGTGGTGATTATATGGTGAGTGTCTTGGGGGGAGATTCTTCCCTCCCCTTGCACTGTGATTGAAACAATGTCTGGATACTGACATGGCTGGCTTCTACACTATGGTTCTTAGTCAAGGTTTCCATTCGGCACGAAAAATGATAAACTCCCTTAGGAGACCTCCCAACCTTTAGAAAAAAGGTTTTGGGGATGGTTATCTTGTACACTATCTTCGAATTGCGGACTTTCCCCGAATTCGCTTTTGATTATAGTGGGTTGGAAAACCTGGCTTGGGTTGTTCCCGTAGGGTGAGTACATTTTCCCACTATGGCAGGCCTTCTACAAGTTGTAATAAAACATGAAATGCATGAAAATAAAAATGGATAAGTCTGGATTTTTGATCACCCAATAAAGGGGAGAGCATATACCTATTATCCACACAAACATAGTAAACAAATATTCAATTTTAAACCCAAATGAAAGTTTTCTATTCTAAGTGAAGATATTGCTTCACCAAAAACATGGGGTTCATTCTAACCAAATAGAAGTAAAGTGTGGTGACTATCCTAGATTGATAAATTCTAAATTATATTTTCTATCCTAGGATTGGTAAATTTAGAATTAATGTGTCTATCCTAGGGTTGGTTTATTTTAAACCCAAAAATAAAAAAACTGGCTACAGATGCGTCGGATCTAGATTACAATTGAATAATGTAATTTACCAGTCAAATACGGTACGAAATGGCATATGCGTCTTGGCAGATGCGTTGCGTCAGATGAGGCTCGACGGTTTCGACAACTATAGTTCGGGTTCTGCCTGTCAAATGCGTTGCAGAATGTCACTTGTGGCTCTATGAGTGGTGAATGCGGTGCACCAGGTCAGTTGCATTGCACGCGACATCGAATGCGGCACAACAAAGCGGTTGCATCACACGAGAAGGCAAATGCAACGTTCCATACCTATTGTTGCAAAAAAAAAAATCTGAGGCCATACAGAACCTGCAAAAGTGTGTTAAAATGTCATGTTCACCAATGTAATGATGTTATTTTTCTTGCAAGATCAACAAAGGATTAGTAAAACCTGCATGTTAATAAAAACATTAAACAATGAAATACATTAGAAAATAAGGGAAAAATGAATGAAACTAGAATAGCCTCACCTAATCTTCTCTCCTCCATGGTTCACTTTCATTGTACCTCCTCAAGCTTTGGTATGATAAATAGATGCACCCTCAGATTGTGTGTGAGCACAACTCTAAAATGTCTATTCTTGACAAAGCCTTTTGAAGGATTTAATAAAATAAACTATATGCAAACTAGAATTCAATCCCAATGTGCAAGCAATAATAGAAGCCTAAGATGATATGAAGATAATGCAATTGCTAGATAATAATCATTCATCGATCCCGAAAATGAGATCAAGATTGTCATTTTATAGAAAATGCAATCTTGAATGGATGGACGAGATGAGAGATTTGAGGAATGCCCTAGAATCAAAGGTCAAGATTCAATAAGGCAACTCTCAATTAGGGTTAGGGAAAAATGCCTACATGTGTGAACAAGATTTAATTAAATGAATTAAATCAAGACTAAATGTGACAGTTGAGATAAAATTAGTAAAAATCAGAAGACAAGAGGATGAGATTTTAGAAAATTAGTAATTTTAGAAATTACTTGATTCGTAGAAGAATAATTCCATTTTGAATTAAATTAATTCAAAATATGGATTTTGTGAGACAAGAAGTAATTGATTTTTGAAATTAATTACTAAATGAAGAATCAGTTAAGTATGTGAGATATTTTTAAACGATTTTGTTTTATTTAAAAATATAAAAGTGTCACATACAATAATTAAATAATTACAAATAATTATTTAATTTAGAAGTAGTTAATTAATTAAATAAATTAGCAAATCTATTTAATTAAGAGGATTTAGGAATTAGTGACACATTAAATAAATATATTTTTAAATATATTCATTTAATAATCAGGAGGACATTAATGATAGGGATTAATTAAATAAATAAGATTTTATTTAATTGCAAGAAGACTTTGATAATTAGTGACATATTAGATAAATAAATAAGATTTATTTATTTAATAATCATGAAGAATGAGATATTATGCATTAATTAAATAATTATGAATTATTTAATTAATAGTTGAATGTGGGTTAGAAACATAATTAAAATGTTATAATCATGTTATGACGAAAGGTGGTAAAATAGTGGTCGTAGGCCTAAGTCATTTTTAGGTGTCTACATTAATAAGGGGTTCCCTAGGAGAAGGGGGACAACTAAGAGAGTCATGACTTTAATCAATTGTGTGTTCTAACTACAAAGTATCTTCCTCACAATTAGGAGAGATGCTAGGAGAAGGACAAATGTTATTGTCGTAATCCCTTATGGTGGTGTTGTCATGGTTGTTAAGAGAGGTAAGAGGAGAGAAACAACTAGGGTTCTTAGAACTCTCATTAATCGGTTCTTCTGACACCAAAATCTTTGCATCACCAAGAGGAGAGAGATTAGGGGAAGAACTAATATGATTATTCAGAACGTCCAAGGTTGTATTCTCTCTCACTAAAACGCTCTCATAGGAAGAAGGCAAGGAAGGTTTTTTAGCATATTTAGATATATAAGACATTAACATTATTTGAACAAAAATAAAAAGCATTTGTAACCATGGCATGCCATGTTTTTGTAGTATGAACAATGTAGATGCAAAAATACAGAACATGTGTATCCAATATATGCTAAGTTTTAAGAATGTAAATAGTGTATATTAAAGAGTGAAAAGTAATTTTAGAAAACCTATGCATATTTTTATGAATGTAAACATGGTATAAGAAAAAGTAAAAGCACTTTTATCAATGTTAAGCACAATTTCAGAAATGTAAGCATTTTGCAGATCTAATGATGAAGGTATATCAAGAATGACTGCCCTAAATTGATGATTTTGAGTTAGAAGCATAAAATCTATGTTCTCAGAACTTTCTAGACTTATAGTATATGATACTAGGAGGCTAAGAAATCACAAAAATGAGGCTTCTGATGTTGTAACAAGTAGTAAAAAATGTGAACTGGGACTAGGTCACCCAGAATGGCGAACTAGTCCTAATAGGGGTTTTTTTTCAAAAAAAAATTGAGTTTTTTGAGTGGTTTGGATGGGTTTCAGGCTGTATGACGCAATCCTAAGATGCCAATGCAAAATTTTAGACATTTTCAATAAAATTATATATGCAAAAATGCAAGTTAACATGAACTTTTCACTATTGCAGTTTTTACAACCCCTAGGATACAAACAATGCAAAATTTTAAAGAAATGCAAGCTTTTTCCTAAGATGAAATGAAAAATCAGAAGATTAACAAGTGTTGGACAGTTGGTTTCACCAAAATGAACCACCAAAAACATATGCAAATAATGGAAAGAGGATTCCCCAATTTGGCTCCTAGGGTTTTTCACCAAGGATTTCTTGATGTTGAAATGGCACTCTTTCACCTTGATGATATGGTATTTTGGTGATTCCATTCAAAGGGTAGGGGTTTGAATAAGGTAGTGTTGTCTGTGATGAAGTGTGTCTAAATGTTGTATAGTAATGAAACTAAGGTAACTATGAAATTTAAAGTAATGTAAATCTAAACTACATGTAATGTAGAGTAAATAACTTAAATGCTTGCAAACTGGAAAGAAACTGGAGGGTATGTGCAAGATCATGATGGGCCAAAAAGTGGCGATATCTAAGTGATATGATGGCCCATGTGGCTGACGACTTTTTTTTAACCCAAAATTGATGAAACGAAAAGGGTTTTTAAAGGAGATTCCCAGATTTCTACCAATATAAATTATGATTTACTTTGAGTTTAATAAATAATTATTATTCATTTTCTATTTGAATTATGACTAAAGTCCTAATTGATAGGTTGATAGAAAAATATCTGTAACTTTCAAACAGTATCACATTTTTTGAATCCGAAACATGTGTCACATTCTATGCTTTGCATACTATAGGATTAAAAAAAAGAAATTGAATTTCATGAAATTTTGACCAAGTTAAGGTGGTTAGACATACGAGTTTTTATATTTTTTAAAATTTGTAATAAAAAATCATAATTAATTATTTACTTGGAAAAAAATTACAAAAAAATATGCATCACATCGAGACATGAGTCCCCTACTTATATCCAAAATGTTATAAAAAAATATTATCATTTTATTGTGGTTAGGGTGATCAGACAGACACCTACTTCTTATTTTTTCCCTGAAATTTAAGTACTACTCCATTGAAATTTCAAATTTTCACCAAATAGATTTAAAAAGTAAAAAATAAACCTAGTAGTTTAGAAACTACATTCAATTTTCAATGGATTCTATTCTTACATATTTTTGAAACAATGTAGATAACTTATTCAAATTTTTACATCAAGTTGCCTAACTCTGATTTTCTGAATTTTATTGCCACTTAAGGGACTATTTTTTTCCATGATGATCCTGCACATACCCTGGAAATGACAAAATTTGTGCACCTAGGTATTGGAAGTTGCAGATGAGGAGCTCTGAAATGTTTTGGAATCTTCCTGAAATGTGCAAAGGGAAATTTATGCCAGAATGGGTGACCTAGTCCTCCTATCGGGAAACTTGGCCTGAGTGGGTTTCTTCCAAAAGGGTGTCCAAATCCATAAAAATCCCCAAAAGATAGCCTTAGAGGGACTAGGTCACCATTGTTGGTGACCTAGTCCACTTCTGAGTTTTTGAGAATCTAGAAGTCAAAATTGGAGCCTTTAGTCTACAATCTGGTTCCTGATAGGTGTATGGTTCAGATTCTGTTGAAAATGGGTTGAAAGGGGTCTCCAAGCTCCAACTAGGGCTTTGTTGACTTGAATGACTTTGATGGGTTGACAACACCTTCTTAGCACCTTTCTTCTTGACAAACCTACATACAAAAACCCATAAAACACACCTACAAAGAGAAGGAAAGGGTTAGGGTTAGAGATTAGGGGTTTGCCTTAGTCAAAACCCATTGATGGTAACTAAACCCAAATGAGAGACAAGGAAAGGGAAGATGATTGAATGATAAAGCAATGTAAATACTTACCAAATTATTTGTTGAAGATGTCAACAACATGCAAGAACCAGCTCCAATGGAGGTTGCTTGCTTGGGAAGCTTGAGTGCAAGAGTGATTGTGAAGGTGAAAAATGATCTTGGGAGAGGTCAAAATGAGGATGAAAACCCTTACTTATACATGCTAAACCCTAATTTTCTTGAAAATGCAACATGATAGGTCGACACTAGTGTTTTAGAGGAAAATTATCGCTAGGTTTTTGTCTTAAATTTGAAATTTATGCCAAAAGGGACTAGGTTGCCCAAGGTGGCGACCTAGTCCACTTGGACAATTTGAAGTGGTGGTCAGGAATAAAATGATTTTAAATAAATTTTATCAGCTTTGCCTCCCGAAACACACTTAATTTGGTCCTAAAAGTACATTAAGGGGATAAATTAACATAAGAAAAGGGTTAATTAGTGGATGATAGGCCTAGGAAGATGTGAAAATTCCTTACAACCTTTGACACAATGCTTGGAAAGGGGTAAAAGGGGGTTGTTTAGGTGAATTGTGTTGAAAGGGTCTTAGAAAAGTTGGAAGATGTGTTACAACACTTCTCAACACCTTAGTAAAACACCTTTATATTATTGTTGAATTCCAAGCTTTCAAGACTGAATTGAGGCAAAACAAGGCCAAAATGAGTGAAAAACTGCCAAAGACTACACTTCTTGGTGACACATTTAGCCTCCACTTTAGTGAGAGTATGAACTTGCTTCAAACTCACACTAAAGTAGTTGAATCATGTGTGTCGAGAGGGATCTAATGTAATCATGCTAGTAAGATGAGATGACTATGATCAAGAGGGATGATCAAGCCCCCAGGATTGAGATCTCATGGCAAACCAAACATAAGCACAAAAGATCACACAAGGAGTGATGTGAATGAATGGAGAGAGAGAAAAGGTTAGATCAAGGTTCGACCATTTGTCCGGCTAGTTGTGGATCAGATCTTTGTTTTTTATCCGAAAGAGAAGGATGTACTCACTCTGGGCCGACGAGACTTTCAGTTGTCCGCTAGGTGAGAATGCCAACAAACTGAGAGACATACGCTTAGTTGGCATGCACTCACACATGCACAAAGGTGGCTATGGGGAAATTCGTGCTACTAGTTGGGCTTCCCACTCAACCACACCAAAGTTATACCTCCTGATAACTTTGATAAGGTGCCACAAAAGGCAAGGGTGTTGTTCATGAGACAAGCAAAGCCTTGGATGCTTAGAACTCATGAACAAGTTAAAGATGGCACCACAGGCTTACAAGTTATGTTATGCAAGGTGGGCATGTATGCATGAATACAAAAGTGCAACATGCAATATGTAAAAGTGAAAAATGTAAATGGGATGTTCAAAGGAGTCTTGTTTAGTTCATATGAGGTCTTTGACTTAGGGAACATTGCATCTAATGTCTCCCAAAAGAGGACCAATCAAAGGATAGAAAATTCACAACTTAGGGGATGCAGTGTGTCGCATCAGGCCACTTAGAGGAATGTAAAATGCTAAGATAAGTCACACTTATGAAGGACATTACACCCAATGTCATGGGTATGTGTAGGATCATCATGGAAAAAATAGGCCCTTAAGTGGCAATAAAATTCAGAAAAATCAGAGTTAGGCAACTTGATGTAAAATTTTGAATAAGTTATCTATATTATTTCAAAATTATGTAAAAATAGAATCTGTAGCAAATTGAATGTAGTTTCTAAACTACTAGGTTTATTTATTTTTAAAAAAATTTCTATTTGGTGAAAATTTGAAATTTCAATGCAATAGTACTTAAATTTCAGGGGAAAAAATAAGAAGTGTTTGTCTGACCACCCTAACCACAATAAAATGTAATATTTTTTTATAATATTTTAGATATAAGTAGAGGACTCATGTCCCGATGTGATGCATTTTTTTTTTTAATTTGTTTCCAAGTAAATAATCAATTATGAATTTTTTATTACAACTTTTAAAAAATATAAAAACTTGTATGTCTAACTACCTTAACTTGGTCAAAACTTCATTAAATTTTTTTTTTTTTTAATCCTTTAGTATGCAAAGCATAGAATGTGATGCATGTTTCAGATTCAAAAAATATGATCCCTTTTGAAAGCTATAGATGTTTTTCAGTCAGCATATCAATCAGGAATTTAGTAGTAATTCAAATAGAAAATGAATAATAATTATTTATTAAATTTAAAGTAAAGCATAATTTATAGGGGTGGAAAGCTGAGAATCTCCTTTAAAAACCCTTTTCGTTTCATCAATTTTGGGTAAAAGAAAAGTCGTCAGGCACATGGGTCATCATATCACTTACATATCACCACTTTTTGGCCATCATAATTCTGCACATACCCTCATCCATAAAGTGAGAGAGTCATTATATGAAGTGGCAAGGTTGCACTAAAAACTGGCAAAAAGGAAAAATGTAAAAATAAATAGTGCTAGTGTATGCCCCCACTTTAAAGGAATTACAAAACACCATGGTGTGAGCAATTAATTTAAAGTAAAGAAGTGAAAAATGAAAAGAAGAGAGAAGGACATGAGAGCTGACTTAGAAATCCCTATGCCAAGTGAAGTTATGTCATGGAAAGTAGTATGTCACATGCGAGCCAACTTAAGACATGTCGTCCACATCCCAAGCTTTCTCTTGTATGTTCATGAGATGTTAAAATCTAGTCAAAAGAGACAATGACAAGTGACATATGAGGACAAGGCTAACAAACCCCTTGCCCCCACTTACTGCAGGGAAAAGGTGAGTCAAATATGAGGAAGGTATGCATTAGGGAGAGGAATTAGGTGCCCCCACAGGAGGGAGAGCACCAAGCTTCATGAGATGTTGGAAGTTTATTGTTTGAAGAAGAGGGAGAGAAGGAGGGTAACCCTAAATTGTTCTTGAAAGAGTATGATATGTCATTTTGTGTTATGTGTTCATTGCATCCATGTGTAGGAGAGATATGGTAGCCGATACCATAAAAATATTCCAAGTTAGATGAAGGGGTTGTGTGCTTTTGAGAAGGATTGGTTTTTGTACAAGAAGACAAATCCTTGTTAGTATTATGGGTTGTTACTCCAAGAGGGATGGGAGAGATATATCCCCCATCACCACCATGGGGTAATGTTGTGGAGGTAGAATCAAGGTGAGCATATAAAACATAGGGTGGTTTAGGTGTAGGTCATGAGGTTTCACACTCTCCTTTAAAGGGAAGCGTAAGATCCCAATCATTACTAGAATTTTTATCTGAAAATGAATTGATTGTAAATGACTCTTTGGACCAAAAGGGTGAGATTTTAGAATTTGTATTGAAAGCAGGTGTAGAATCTAACGACTCCCAATTATCGTGAAATATTTTTGTTGTAGGTGAAGGATTAGCATCAGCTTCTATAAGTTTGGATCTATAAATGAAAGGATTAGGGGAGTTGAAAATGTTGTGATTAGTGGATTCATAGCTTCATTCATATGCGTGCACCATGTATACCGTGTTATTGTATTCAAATTTTATTGTATGGTGAATGGTAGATGGGACTCCTTTCATAACATGAATCTAAGGTCTCCCTAGGATAAGATTGTATAGAAGGAGTACTTTCATGATATGGATAGGAGTAGGAAACACTACTGGTCCAACTTCGATAGGTAATGTGATTATCCCTAGTGGTTGCCTATTAAAATTTTTGTAGCCACAAATATGTACATCATTAAGTTGAATGAGATTTTTGTCCATTTCGAGTGTGTTCAAGAGGTCCATGCTACAAAGATTAATTTCTTCTCCATTGTCTATGAGAGTGTGCCTGACTAGAGTTTCATTAATGTTGACTAGAGTTTCATTAATGATCACTTTTATCATCAAGTTATCATTCTTGTTTTGAATCTCAAGTGAGGGTAATTCATGTTTAGAGAATGTGATTTTAGATTGGGCTACTTGCATGGGATGAGAAGGGGATTTGATATTGTTTGATTTTATGTAGGATTCGATCTCCTCCATATATATTTTCACCATTTCTTGAAATAAAAATTTGACTGTAGGTGATAGTTGAATAAGTCCCCATATAGATATATCAGTAGGAGCCTTTTTAAGGTCTACAACACTAGGGACTCTAATTTGAGAAAGGGGTAATGGTGTAGGAGTGATGTGTGATCCCCTAGATGTTTGACTCACTAAGTTAAGCTTTAGTGGTTGAAAAACATTGGTATGAGTAGACCGCATCATGGAATTCAAGATATCTCTTATTTTTTTATGTGATTCACTAGTGGGAAGAGACTTAGGAGGCTCATTAATTAAAGGAGGTCCCACTTGTGTAGTCATAACTTCAAGAATCTTGTCTTTATTTGTATTATTTTGTGGTGAAGGGGATTCTAATGTCACTTGATTATCTTCTCCTAGGGAAGGTTTAGTGTTTGAAGGATAGGTGTCAAGGTTCACACTTTCTTGCACCATGATAATCTCCTTAGGAGGAGAGTTTTCAGGAGAACTACATACGACATGTTCTTCACATTCAAAGGTTGGTTCTTCTAAAGGGAATCGATCGCAATTAGGAGAATGATCAATGGTGGAATCGTTGTGTTTAATAAGGGGTTCCCTCGGATAAGGGGGACAACTAAGAGAGTCATGACTTCAATCAATTGTGTGTTCTAACTGCAAAGTATCTTCCTCACAATTAGGAGAGATAATACGAGAAGGACAAATTTTATTGCCGTAATCCCTTATGGTGGTGTTGTCATGGTTGTTAAGAGAGGTAAGAGGAGAGAAACAACTAGGGTTCTCAGAACTCTCATTAATTGGTTCTTCTGACACCAAAATCTTTGCATCGCCAAGAGGAGAGAGATTAGGGGAAGAACCAATATGATTGTTTGGAATTTCTAATGTTGTATTCTATCTCACTAAAATGCTCTCATAGGGAGAAGGCAGGGAAGGTTTTTTAGCATATTTAGATATATAAGACATTAACATTGTTTGAACAAAAATAGAAAGCATTTGTAACCATGGCATGCCATGTTTTAGCGGTATGAACAATGTAGATGCAAAAATATAGAACATGTGTATCCAATGTATGCTAAGTTTTAAGAATGTAAACAGTGTATATGAAAGTGTGAAAAGTAATTTTAGATAATTTACGCATATTTTTATGAATGTAAACATGGTATAAAAAAAAGTAAAAAGCACTTTTATCAATGTTAAGCACAATTTCAGAAATGTAAGCATTTTGCAAATCTAATGATGAAGATATATCAAGAATGACTGCCCTAAATTGATGATTTTGAGTTAGAAGCAATAAAATCTATGTTCTCAAAACTTTCTAGACTTATAGTATATGATACTAGGAGGCTGAGAAAACACAGAAATGAGGCTTCTGATGTTGTAACAAGCAGTCAAAAATATGAACTGGGAGTAGGTCGCCCAGAATGGTGAACTAGTCTTAATAGGGATTTTTTCAAAAATAAATTGAGTTTTTTCAGTGGTTTGGATATGTTTCAAGTTGTATGATGCAATCCTAAGATTCCAATTCAGAATTTTAGAAATTTTCAATAAAATTATATATGCAAAAATGCAAGTTAACATGAACTTTTCACTATTGCACTTTTTACAAACCCTGGGATGTAAACAATGCAAAATTGTAATGCAATGCAAGCTTTTTCCTAAGATGAAATGCAAAATCAGAAGATTAAAAAGTGTTGGACAGTTGGTTTCACCAAAATGAACCACCAAAAACATATGCAAAGAAGGGAAAGAGGATTCCCCAATTTGGCTCCTAGGGTTTTTTACCAAGGAGCTCTTGGTGTCGGAATGACACTCTTTCACCTTGATGATATGGTATTTTGGTGATTTCATTCAAAGGGTAGGGGTTTGAATAAGGGAGTGTTGTGTGTGATAAAGTGTTTCTATATTTTGTATATTAATGAAACTAAGGTAACTCTAAAATGTAAAGTAATGTAAATGTAAACTACATGCAATGTAGAGTAAATAACTTAAATGCTTGCAAACTGGAAAGAAACTGGAAATGATAGAAAGTTGTGCACCTAGGTATTGGAAGTTGTAGATGAGGAGCTCTGAAATGTTTTGGAATTTGCCTGAAATGTGCAAATGTAAATTTATGCCAGAATGGGTGACCTAGTCTTCCTGTTGGGAAACTTGGCCTGAGTGGGTTTCTGCCAAAAGGGTGTCCAAATCCATAAAAATCCCCAAAAGATAGCTTAAGAGGGACTAGGTCACCATTTTGGTGACCTAGTCCACTTCTGAGTTTCTGAGAATCTGGAAGTCGATATTGGAGCCTTTAGCCTGCAATCTGGTTCTTGATAGGTGTTTGGTTTAGATTCTACTGAAAACAGGTTGAAAGGAGTCTCCAAGCTCCAACTAGGGCTTTGTTGACTTGAATGGCTTTGATGGGTTGACAACACCTTATTATCACCTTTCTTCTTGACAAAACTACATACAAAAACCCATAAAACACTCCTGCAAAGAGAAGGAAAGGGTTAGGGTTAGAGATTAGGGGTTTGCCTTAGTCAAACCCCTTTGATGGTAACTAAACCCAAATGAGAGACAAGGAAAGGAAAGATGATTGAATAATAAAGCAATGTAAATACTTACCAAATCCTTTGTTGAAGATGTCTGCAACATGCAAGAACCAACTCCAATGGAGGTTGCTTGAGATGCCTTGTGTTTGATTGCTTGCTTGGGAAGCTTGAGTGCAAGAGTGATTGTGAAGGTGAAAAATGATCTTGGGAGAGGTCAAAATGAGGATGAAAACCCTTACTTATACATGCTAAACCCTAATTTTCTTGAAAATGCAACATGATAGGCCGACACTGGGGTTTTGGAGGAAAATTCTAGTTAGGTTTTTGTCGTAAATTTGAAATTTATGCCAAAAGGGACTAGGTCGCCCAAGGTGGCGACCTAGTACACTTGGACAATTTCAAGTGGTGGTTGGGAATAAAATGATGTTAAATAAATTTTATCAGCTTTGCCTCTCGAAACACACTTAAGTCAGGCCTAAAATTACATTAAGGGGATAAATTAACATAAGAAAAGGTTTAATTAGTGGATGATAGGCCTAGGAAGATGTGAAAATGCCTTACAACTCTTTACAACACCTTGACACAAGGCTTGGAAAGGTGTAAAAGGAGGTTGTTTAGGTGAATTGTGTTGAAAGGGTCTTAGAAAAGTGGGAAGATGTGTTACAACACTTCTCAACCCCTTAGTAAAACACCTTTAGATTATTGTTGAATTGCAAGATTGCAAGATTGAATCAAGGTAAAACAAGGTCAAAATCCAAGGGAAAAGGCCAAAATGAGTGAAAAACTGCCAAAGACTACACTTTTTGGTGACACAAGCCTTAACTACACGTACTTGGTAAGGGAATTAACTACACCAAAAAGTATATTTTTCTAAAGAAGCAAAAAGCAAGTGATTTTTTTTGTGAAAAACTCTCTGCAAATTTTGAAGCAACCATGGCGAAGCCATCAATGACTGGTAGAAGGGTTGATTCTTCATCGAACAAGCCTAGTTTCCCCAATATATTTGGGTGAAAATCATTTGCTAATGCCCCAATTCCTAAGGATCGACCATTTAAGTTTTTTAAAAGGGTTCTAGTAGATAGAATTGTTCCTAGGGAGGTGGTGCCAGACGTTGTCGACAACGTTTTTGATCTAAAATTGGCCAAAAACCCTAAGGTTCTTAGGGAGGGAGCATTGTAGAGAATGAAAGAATATGGGACCTCTGAGGGTTTTTCCTCCTAGCTCTGGAATTGTGGTTTTCCATAGTTTATGTTACCTATCATACACCCATGCCCAGAGCTAGTTGATGCATGTGCCAAAAGGCTTGACAGAGAAATTGGAACCATCACATGCAACAAGATCAAGGTCACGATCTCTGTTGCAGCTATAAGGGATATGTTGTGTATCCCTCCCAATTGGCATGCTGAGCCATTCAATGAATAAGATATGGAGATTTACTGGGAGGAAGCAAATGAAAGGGAAAGTTTCTATCAGGATGAGACGGAAGAAAGGCTGCTGAGAGGTCAATTTACTTTTTCTCTAGTACTTAAAAAGTTAAATAAAAACACATGGGATCTTTTCTCGATGCTGGCTTGGCTTTTCAGTTTGGATAATGATGAAGAGGTCCACACTTTCTAGATGGCCTTGGCTCTGATTGTCAAATGGGAAAGGAGGTAGAGATATTTTGACTTTGCTAATGTAATAGCCACGAATTTGTTAGTGCAACTCAAGAAGTACCAAACTGATTATAAATTCAAGTATTCTTCTCTCTTGGCACACTTAATTCTACGTCAAAATTTTGGGTTTCTGGAGAGACATTTGCGGGTCTCCAGGTTTGATGAAGATGGTTTATATCAGCCAATTTCTATATGGGTATGTGTTGTCAAAAACATGTAATTATTACTGGTTTGTGAACCACTTTCTGAGACCAGTGCTTCAATAGCTATTGTCACGTTCAATGAGTCATTTGTCCCCTGAAGTTGAAAAATAGACCAAAAATGCATCGACTCTAGTGGATTATTTCTTAAAAGAGGATTTCACATTCATCAAATTTCATGGTTTTGTTGGAGAGCCTTTCTGACTCCCCAAATCTGTGATGGATAGGGTTTTCATGTTGGAGGCATGTTGTCAGGCAACTCTTCCCGACAATGCCTAAGGTAGAGGGAGGAACAAAACAAAGTTATATTCACTTCCCCTATGCATTAAAAACAGTAAGGTGATACTAGAGAAGCAGGAAGCACAAAGGGAGCTTACAAATATGTTGGTGTCCCTAGGCTTAGTCCTCATCTGTGACACATGGGACTACAATCCAGTGAAGCTTTTCCCTTTGAAACATGAAAATTGAGACTATGTAGAGTCCAAGAAAAATCCGACTCAAGAAAAGATAGAATTATACATCAACCTAGCCCTCATACCACCCAAAATGCCAAGGTGGCTAAGTTTCTATACACCACAAGCAAAGTATCAGAGGGGCCTTCTAATAAATAAAACCCTCAACAATTAAATGAAATGGCAACGGTGGTCGAAAAGGAAGATGATGGATTTCTAGAGGTTTCGACAAGAGATGGGAGGTACACATAAGTTGCTTAGGGAGTTTCACCCATATGATGAATAGTTCGAGGAAATTTATGACCGAGAGACCGACTCCGATAATAGCAACCCAGAGTCCAACCATGAGATAACAGAGGAGCGATTTCCACACTGTACTTCCCAACCACGGGAGTCCAATAGAGGGAGAAGCTCTAAGAAAAAGGACTCACTAGCTGCATCCTCTACCAGTATCCAAAGTAAGGGGAAGAGAACCTGACGGCCCCCAAGAGAATTCGTTGCAGAATAAGAGGGCCAAGCTTCAGTGGGATCATTCGCTAAGGGATCGGGATGCTCTAGTTCAGGTCGAATGAAGAAAAGGCGATTCCAAGACCTAGACATACCCGATGCAACCAGCGGACATGAAGAAGAAGTAGAGTCTACTCTATAGAATGTTCAGACGGTTGTGGTTCAGGAAAGTCTCGCTCCCCCTATTCTTCCTACTTTTGCATCTTTGGTTAATCCTTTTCCTCCATCTGTTGAAGAGAATCCTTTGCCCACATACCTTGAGATTTTGGTCCTAAATGATCCCTCTGCCATTTTCAACACGCCATGTGATATACCCCCATGTGTCGAGCAAGTAGTATCCGCTTTGGCCATTATTGACTCTTTGATCACCCTATCCAGGGCCCCTATCAATAAAGTCAAACCATCAATGTTACCCGTTACCCTAGGTCCATCCGCATTTGGACAAAAATTGCCCATTCTATCTGCTTCTCTTTGTACCCCAGATGGTCCTTCTAGTGCCCAATCTCAATTTGGCATCCCACCATTTTCAATGATTTCTCTCCCATTCGCCTCCTCACATACTCATACATCCAAAGTCTCTCCTTTTTTCACTCGTTTTAGTTTTCCCCCTGGTGCTTCTCTTGTAGCACAGAGCATTGATACCCTACATACTCTTCAAGAACATTTTGTCATGACTAAGTGGGCCCGATAGGCCAGGAAGTAGAAAAGGAGAATAAAGAATGTTGAGTTTTCGGTTGCCAAGAAGATTCAAACCTATTTCAATGAAGAGAAAAATTCTCTATGAATCACTACCATGAAGCCACTCGTATTCCAACTTGAAGGACAAATGTAGATGGAGGATTATGACATCACGGCTATGGGTCTGGATTTGAATGAAATGCACTCATGTGAGAAGGTGGATTTATCCAAGACCACTCAAAAGGTAGTGTATACGGATTATGAGAGGCTAGATCAGAAACTAAGAAAGCACGAGGTTGAGCTAGAAAATGTAAAGGAAACAGTGAATTGGGTGCAGTAAAAAATCAAGGCCTAGAATGTTGAAATGACCTGCATAATGTAAATACAAGATCAACAAGAGAAAGCAACAGGATCTCTTGTAGAGGTTCAGAATGAGTGGATTCAACTGTTTGTCAAAATTGACAGATTGAAAGGTGAACTTGTAGTTGAGCACCAATCGGATGCAGAGTACCAACGTGTTCAGGAAAGCATAAAAATGGAGCTAGATGGTGTCTAATCTCAAGCCTCTGAAAATTTGCAAAAGGCCTGAGAGGAAGCGAAAAAGCTAAGAGGTGAAAAGAAAGAAGTCGAGTCTGCTTTGCATGTTCGTGACCAAGAGATCAAAAAATTAGTTTTTGAATTGGAAAATGCTCTCAATGAAAGGAATCAAATGGGAGAGAGTATGATAGAAAAAGGAGGCTCATCTACATGAAGAGCTAGCAATTGCACAAAGTTCTACGATCCTTCCTGTAAAAAGAAGGTTGGTATCCACCTATTAGGAACAAATCATTATTATGCTCATCGTTCTAAAACTAGCCTTACAGTTTTTGAAGGATTCCCAAGAGATAAATGAAAGGGTTGGCCCATTGGTTGACCAAATTCTGTAGGACTATGCTCCTCATGTGGCTAAGTCTTGGAGTTTGATTTCCAAGTTATGTGTGGCAACGGATGAAGCTCTAAGAAATGCAAGAATTCTAGATTGAAGGGATGCCTCTAGCAAAGCAAGCAAATTCACCCACTATCATAAGGTAGAAGCAAAGAGCAAGGAATGCTAGGTAGTGCTAAACAAAAGGTTCGATAAAATCAAGAAGGATTTTGGTGTCTTGTATAGCTTCATATTACCTCCCTACCTTTCAATAAATGGGGATGTGTTATCAGTTGAGCAGATTACAGATGAAGTCAGGAATAAGGTTCGGACTTTGATAGAACTCCTAGAGTCAAGCACAACACCCATTTTTGAAGATGTTGAGTGTGATATTCTTTCGTTGTCTCATCTCTATTATCATTAGGGAGTTGTTTCGACAAGATGGGAATTTGTTTCCTTTAAAGAATTCTTTGAGTTGGATCAGGCGTATAAGGCCTTTTGTAATCTTGCTCGAGCAAATGATGTAGATTGGAAAACACTACACTTCACTCTCCTCAAAATCCAAGAATGACCAAAGGTCTGAATTCATGCCTTCGCAAGCAAAGCCCCCCTGTGAGTCGCTAAAACTGTGAAGAAATTTTTTTGCCTTAGTCTTTTTTTATTTTTGGCTTCGGGAATATCCTCGCATGAAAAGGTTATGTTTCTGATGGGTGCGCAATGTGTCATGTGGTAGTTGCATGCATTTTATTGATTTCTTTCCTTTCGGGAAGGAGTTCAAACCACATGTCGGCTTGGTGAAAATTTTCTCAAAAGTGCTTTTCGCAAATCTAAGACTATTCGCCTGCTCGACACATCATCTCTTCGCTATAGAGAAGTTGTACTAAGGGAAACCTTCATTCAGAGGAAGAATGTGAGTTGGTGCCACCAAAGCCACTTGACTAGTTGAAAATACCTTTTCCAGGCTATTTTCTAGGATCTAAGTGTTTACAAAGGGAAATCATGTTAAAATATCTAAAGGATATTAATGCGGCAGTTGAAAGTTGATGAGCAGGTTTGCAACGACCTAATTAAAGATCTGGGATCAGATTCCAAGCTATTAGGTATAGATGTCTGGTAGTCATTACTTCTAAATGAATTTTGTGTTTCTCTCTCCTTGGCGGCTATAAATTGGAAGTAGCAACATATAGAAAGGGTTCTTGAAGTTTTCCTTTTGGAAAAAGTTTCTTTAGTTTTCATAGTTATAGTAGTATTTTCGTAAAAGTTTATAGAATATTGTTTCACTCTAGCATGTGATATCTTTTTTTACTCAAACTATTGTTGGATTGGAATCCGACCTTTGTTATAAGTTCATTTAATATTTGAAGTATGATTTATTTGGGAGAAATACTTGAAATTGTGCATGATATGGCCTATATCAACATTTCCTTCTTCATATCTTCATCCAGAATAGAACATGGTGTCTGGCTTAATCTGAATAGTGTGATTATTTGATTTCCATGTTGTGTGTATACATGATAAAGTTATAATCTATAGAAACTAGATTATTTCATTGGACTTCTCTATTTTCTTTATAGGTTATTATTTCTGGGTATGTGCAGGATCATGATGGGCCAAAAAGTGGTGATATGCAAGTGATGTGATGGCCCATGTGGCTGATGACATTTTTTTACCCAAAATTGATGAAATGAAAAGGGTTTCTGAAGGAGATTCTAAGCTTTCCACCAATATAAATTATGCTTTACTTTGAATTTAATAAATAATTATTATTCATTTTCTATTTGAATTACAACTAAAGTCCTGATTGATAGGATGATTGAAAAACATCTATAACTTTCAAATGGTATCACATTTTTTGAATCCAAAATATGCAACACATTCTATGCTTCACATACTATAGGATTAAAAAAAAAAATTGAATGTCATGATGTTTTGACCAAGTTAAGGTGGTCAAACATATGAGTTTTTATATTTTTTAAACATTGTAATAAAAAATTCATAATTAATTATTTCCTTGGAAAGAAAATACAAAAAAATATGAATCACATCGGGACATGAGTCCTCTACTTATATCTAAAATATTATAAAAAATATATTATCGTTTTATTGTGGTTAGGGTGGTCAGATAGACACCTACTTCTTATTTTTTCCCTGAAATTTAAGTACGACTGCATTCAAATTTCAAATTTTCACCAAATAGATTTTTGTTTTTTTTAAATAATCCTAGTAGTTTAGAAAATACATTCAATTCTCTACAGATTCTATTCTTACATATTTTTGAAATAATATAGATAACTTATTCAAATTTTTACGTCAAGTTGCCTAACTCTGATTTTTTGAATTTTCATTGCCACTTAAGGGCCTATTTTTTCCATGATGATCTTGCACATACCCTTCTTCATGTTATTTTGTATTAAGAGAAAGCGTTTATGTGGATTTTGAATGTTTTTCTATTGACTCTTGAAACTTCTATGCTTGGTCAGATCTTAACAAACACTTCATGCAAGTGGATTGAATGACTGCAATGTGCTTGTATCTAGCCTCTGATGCTCGTTCTCTTCCCAACAATGAAGGGATGTGGCATTCTGTGTCTATCATATAATTCATAGAAAATAGCTTGAGGTATTGAAATGTTGTAAAAGTTTTGGTGCATCGCCACTTTCATGTTTTTTTGTTTACATTTCTTTCTAGATTTTTCCCAAACTCATAAAAGAGCCAAATTTCTATAAAAAACCTAGAGGTATTCAGTGAGGCGTATATTGTTCAGCCACTCATTGAATTTCCCATAAGATTGTCGGAGAGGCACAAGCTTTGATGATCAACAGGTACTTTACTACATAGAATTATTAGAGCACATCCATAAACCAACCTTCTTTAGATATGGTATATAAATGTTGATTGTCATTTTATGAACTATCCCACCATGTAATACTTAAATTACATTACTAAATATTCCACTAAAATTGAATGTCACTCAAAGACCTACTACCAAATGTTTAGCCATGTGATAATAATTATTGACCTAGAAAAACTTTTGTTAGCTAGAACTTGTAAAAATTCTCAGCTCAAACAATTATTGACCATGGAATCAACACATGGTACCCTATTTCTTAAACTACCTCTCATGTTATGTAGTTTATCCTTTGTTTCTTTGAATGTGAAAAAAAAATGATGTGTGTGTCTTCATCTAATAAAGAGACCATCACTCCATAAAGATACATAGACATATATAGTACATGATTTTTGTTTTTAGATTCATTGACACTCGTTGATGTTGAGAAAATATAACTATCTCAAATCCCCCGTAAGAAACATATGTAAAATATGTGTATCTATAATTATTGTTCTCATCTAACTTCACTTTGATTAACATAGCTATTCTTAGTAGAGAAAATGATGCATTTCAATTCTTATATTTGAGTTAGGCTCTACTCTTATTCAAGCGTTTCTAAGAAAAAATCTCTAATATTAGATCATCTATGCAATAAATCATGGTGCATAGGGATATCATGGTCACCACCTACCATACATGGTATGTTGATTTTACTCCATTAGATTTTAAATTATATATTAATGACTTTTGGGATAGGTCTGTCATACATATTGTGATTCTAATATTTTTATTATTATTTAATAGTATTTGTGAGCCCTCATGAAAAAAGGTGTCACACTATGACATAATCAATTTTCCATGTGTAGTATAATGTATGATATGAGTGAAAATTTGTAAGAGTGTATAATATTATAGATATGTGTAAGAGCATCTTATGAAATTGTAAGATGCATAAGATATCTTATGGCAATCTTATGAGACACATACGAGCATGTAAGATGGGATTTATATTGGTGAAATGGTGTTGATCAATTTATGATGCATGTTATGACATGTCATATATCATGTTTGAGTGGATTTAACAAAATAAAAATGGAGTTCCTAATTTTGGGAATGGGTTATGAAAAAACATGATCTCGTTTGGAATCTTTTAAAAAATTTGGTGCACTCCTTTGGAATAGGGTGTTGGAATTTGAGACCCTAGGTTGGGTTCAATTTTTGAGTTATGATTTTAGCCCATTTTTGGTGGTTTACCACTCACATTTTTATAATTTATTTTCCTATTTATTTATTGATTGAGACAAACATTTTATAGCATACTTCTAAGTATTGCTATGTTACCAAGATATAATTGGTCATGCATGATGTAATAGACGGTCTAAAAATTGACATAATTTGTTTTCTTATTATTAGGAATATTACATCAATAGTAAAGTAATATAAATCATTCCATTGAACATTTAAACATGAATTATTAAGTATAAAATAAAATTTGTGATCAAAGTTACCATAAAGTATAATTCTTTATCTCAAATATAATAGGTTCAAGAACTACAAACCTTCAATAAATATAAATGAGTAGGGTAGGTCATCTAGGCCATCTAGTTAAGTTTTTCACATCTTTAAGTGTTCTTACAAATACAATATCATGAAGAAGAGGAAATGAACAATTCCTCATCTATCATCTTCATGATTCCCAAAGAATTTATAGTTGATATGGAGAAAGAATTGACCTACCATGGAGGAAGTCATATTCTTCCCAACCACTAGTCTATGTAGACAAATATCCATGTTTATAATTCAAAAGTATGGTACATCATGAAACCAATTAAATTATTTTTCTTAATTTATTTCTTTAACTAATCCATAACATATACATGAATCATATATCCCAAAAATAAAAATAAAAGCTAGCACAAAGTTTACAACACACATTCACAAACATATACCCACCATAGAATCATTCCAATATAAATTATATTAAACAACACTTCCAAACGCATAAATTAAATTAGTAAATAGTAAATATCATATGAGCATAAATTAATTAAGGATGGTCATCTATGAATCAAGACCAAATAATTAGTGCAACATAAAAATATAAACTTGTAAGTGTACAACATATATAACCCAATCCCAACACCCATCCTAAGTCTCATACCACACCATGATACCCATCTCCCAAATATTAGTGTACCTTCATACAAACCAAATTAACATTTAATAAAAGTGTAGCAAATACTAATCACAAAACACACCACTAAACTCTATCAAGTCGAATGGTACTAATTGAGCTACAAGTTCTAGTCAAGTATATATTGGCTCTAGTGATTTAATGGAAAGACTATGTACATCCATATATCATGTAAGCTCTTTTCCCATCTATAGTACTAAAACATCTATGATGCGATCCTATGATGAGATCAAACCCCACAATCTAGATAGTAGCCTTAAGAAGAAATAATATTCAAATATATTAGAAAATAGAGTTGAGAAAGTGATATAAAATTTGATTAGCCATCCAATATTCAAATTTCTTCTATCTATTCTAATAACAGTATCCATACAATCACCATGTACTCATATTTTTGTCTAATACGATTAGATGTAATGAAGCAAGGAGTACACTTCCACTTACATTTACACTTACAACACCTTAAAAATAACAAATAAAATCATAATAGAGGTAGAGAAATCCTAACATCTAATGGATTTATATGTATCTAGGTTGGACAACCATCATAACCTTCCCATATGAGTTTAAAAATTAATGAAAAGGTTATTTTAAATTATGCTAAAAAAAATAAAAATATATTTGATACTAATTAATCATCCAATATATAAATATCTTAGAAATGTGGATATATATAACTAAATGGGCACAAATACCCCTATGAGTGGTGATTATTTTATATTCAACATTTAAATTAGCATTGTTGCAAATTCAAATATGACCTAGGAAATTCTAGGTATGATGTCTTATATTCTTTCTACCTCTACTTGTCCAAAATCATATTAAGTTATATTACAACTAAACAACAAGTTTAATTATTCATGGGTTGATCTACATATTCAAAAATTTACCTATCAATTTCTTTGAAACATGTAAATTACATTTTGTCCATCACTATTTCCATAAGAAATAATGTAGACGTTACAAAATAAAGTGTCATTAAATGTCACAAAAGGAAAATAAATTTTAGCCACCACTTCTTGTATTAAATGTTGAAAATGCAAGCATGAATTAATGGTTGTCAAAGCATACTATCTTGTAAAGCTAAAATGGTAAAATCCCACACACACAACATGTTTCCCCATTAAAATTCCACACTAATACATCTTCTATTATTAGTATTTAATAACATATAAAGTTATTAGATTATTTAAACTCCTCAATTAGGCATCAATTCTATATGGTCAATTCTAAACCACTATATGCAAAAAATTGTCACTAAAAAACTATATTATATTGGCATGAGACATAATGAACAAAAAAATTGTTCCTTAAAATATTATATGTAATTTAATTCAACTAGTTACCACACATGAAGTCATAGTTTGACTCAATGAATTCAAAAACTAATTTACCACAACAAGTTTCTTTTAAAATTTAGAAATACACACCACAAAGATAGCTATTAATATTACTTCCACTAGATCAATGATGCTATAATTCATTTTTTTAATATTGTCACCCTATAACCAAATACAACAAAAAAAAAAAAAAAACTATAATCTTCCCCAAAGGGTAGCCCATAGATTGGAGAAATTAAATATAAAATACTCATATGTGATTGACACTATTAAATTGCTATGTTATAAAAGAATAGGCTCTACATGTAAAATTTAAGATGATTAAAGTAGAAAAAATACCACCCAAATAATTGAGATTGAATATTACTAGGCATATTTTTTACTAATAATAAAGAAATGTATACTACACAAGAGTAGTAGAGAACATAATTTTTTTTTTTATAAATAAAGAATAGGGAATCATCATGAACACTAACAAAATCATGTTCTTCAATAGTAGTAATGGTGAGATTTTGTCGATCTTAATAGAAAATATTTTCTAAATAGCTTGTCACTATTTTTCATGAGCACAAAAAATGTGAAAAATTACTTAACCCAAGTAGATGCAAGCCATTCTATACTATAGTCAATTTTATGAACATTCACTAATGGCAAGAGCACTATGGGACACTTCATGGTGATGGAGCCAAAATTCTAAGAAAATTTGTCTACCAAAAGGATGGCCTAAAAAGACCCAATGACTTCATCATCACCCACCTCCACGTGATTTAAACCCTTTCTTTGAGCCACTCTTTCTTATTTATTTTTCTAATTTTCCTTGCTTGATTTTTCTTAGACATATCTTCATTCAATCAATCCTTTGATCCTTACAAAATTGATAAATATTTGATGAAGTTTCAAATCCAAACAAATTATCCTTTAATAAAATTCAACAAGAGTGCTAGAAAATTATCACTCCTTCAATTTGAAATCATCCAAATCCATTCCATCATGAATGTCCATTCCTTCAACTTCTTAAACTAAAAAATAACTTATCTTTCCCTAATTCCTTCTCAAAACCTAAACAAGTATAATATTACATAATTGTCATTATGTGTATTCATCCTAATGGACTATTAGAAAAAACTATTAATAGTTTTCCAACAAAGACTACAATAAGAAAATCAATCCGCTTTCCTTTTCCAACCTTCGATCAAACAAAAATATTTATTTCCCAAATCAAATTTCAAAAAAATAAACAAATAAATTATTTAATTTAAGTTTTAATTTGTAAAGATATCTAAAACATGTCAATGATCCCTAATAGATAAATAATTAATATTTTTTTCAAATTTTCCCTAAATAAATGACAGCATAATTATTTATGTGTTATCTATTATTAGTTATTTATAGAATCTTATCTTCCTTTTATTTGGTATTAGAATCTAATCAACTTAGGTCCTAGGTAATAGTAAAAGGTTTTGTTAAACTAAAGTTGACTCAAGTGGGAACATGCACAAATTCTTTTTTTTGAGTGGGAACAAGTGCAAAGGAGATCTTTATTTTAGGGGAAACATAAAACATTTCTAGATTGTAAGGAAAATACCACATACACATTTCCATTATCATAAGATTTAATAAAAAATCTTGATATAAGTGTAGATAAAATGTTACCACTAATAAAAAATAAGATAGCTTTATTTCCTGCATTAACCATTTGACTTGAGAGAAATGTAAGATATTAGAACTATAGATATTTTAGCAGCATAAATGAATAAGGAAAGAAGAATGGAATCATGGAAAAATGAGTAGATCTATCAATATGCCATAGGAGGAAAACTCTTATAAGAAAAAATAACTTCTCTATAGCATTGAACTAATGCATGATTCAGTAGCAAATTATTAAGCTCAACTTCTTAACATGGAGCTTAATATCCTCCTCCTTTAAAGTAAATATATTAGCATATCCTTTTACTACAAATCATCATCCAACCTTAAACTATGTACCCAAATATATTCTCAATAACCAAACCAAAAATCAAAAGTGATTTTGGAAACCATGTACCAACATTCCAAGAATGATGTCCAACTTCTCATAGCACAAATTCCAAAACCTAGTCTTATGATGGCTTTCCAAAATAATTTTAGAATATTAATCTTACACTTATGATGGCTATCATGACTTATCATAGCCTCCTGACTAACTTGAATTCGCTATTTTTGCATTCTTCTTTGACTCAAAGATGCTTTATGACATGCATCATAGACTATCATAATGTTGGTCAAGATTCTTAGACCAGTTTGTAATTCTCTATAAGTATGATCTTACACACATCATAGAATATTTTATACACTTAAAATTTCATAAACACTCTTGCACATCTTACATGACATATTTTTCTCACAATTTCTTATGAACATGTCATACCAAGGAATACACTTGGAATAATAGTCAAGCCATAAGTGGGAAACCCTTTTCCATGAGTGCACATAAAATATTATAAATAATAAAATAATTCAAGGATTAGGAATTGAAAGATGTATGACACACCTACTCAAAATATTCTCCCACTTGTTGTATGAAGTTTGCAAGAGGAAAATGTTTAACTCCAACAAATTTATGAATTATCCACCTAGGTTATAACTATTTTTTAAAAATTATTTGTGTTCATGAGCTTCACATAAGTATCTACAATTTCAACCAAATGAAAATCATCCCAACAACAATTGTCTCATCCTCCACCTTGCCTAAACATGATAGGTAAGAACCTATTATCAAGATGGTGCAATAATTGTCAAACAAACACAAAATTATATCTAGCCTCAACATATTACCAAAACATAAAAAATAAAGTCCAATATATCCTCGAAAATAAGACCAAGTATGCACCATATTCTCAAATATAGTTAGAAAAATGACTGGATAATCATCTGCTTACATGTAACTAGGCACAACTACTTGTAGACCTTTTTTCTCTCAACATTATCTAACACAATCTACAACTCATGTCTCTAGATATGCATTATCCTTCTCAAAGTTATCATCTTCCTTGGTAAAAAAAATAATGATGTACATAGAAAAGATAAATAACCTTGATATTGTAGTTTGATAAAAAATCATCCACTAGGGACATGTATACCTACTAGGAATCCTAGTGCACATGTGATGTCTAGTCTAGTGTTGACCAAAATAGCACAAATGTTTAGCAACACTCACATGAAGGGTATGGCTCATGTCATTAAAATTAGAGCTAAAGAAAATACACAATGATTAACATAACTACTAACTCTCTCATTGCTAATCTCCTCAGCTCTCCTTGGTTCTCCACACCATAAAGGATAGATATTATATAGCTCAAATTTTGTTAGTAAAATATAATGAAGCATGGTAGCAATAAATAACCACAAGCATGATGATTAGAATAACTCTTGAAAAAAAACCCAACTCTAGTGTCATATAAAATCAAATCTTCTAGGAAGAAGCAACATTCCATAGAGATAATTTAGCATACAAACCATACCACATGCCATGTACTTCTATCAACACCCACAATTTCTCAAGATATGATAAGTAAGACCTTCACCTCCAAAACCCCAAATAAAAAATCCTTACAAAATTCCAATTGTTCAACCCCAAGGTCAAATGTGCAACAATTTAATAAATCAATAAATCAACAAGGATGTAAGATTACCAACTAAAGGAAGATTAAATTAATTACCATTCCTATCACTAGGAAATATGCCTCAAACTATCCCTTGCAATCCTAACAAAAATCATCTTGAACACACTTATGCATATGAGAAGAAAAAGCAGAAAGAATCTATGCCATGTATTCATAAAATAATCCTTCTATAACTAGCATCCATAGCTAAATACTCAGTTCCATGAGAAGAAAAATCACATAAAATAGAATGCATTTGATTAACCATGTGGGAAATACCTATTAGATGATTCTATGTCAAGTATACTAAGAGTGGGGTATAATATTGTCTCTATTGAGATGCAACAAGTCACAGTGAATCTCTCAATTAAAATATCATCATGAGGTTGGTGCTAAAATCACATCAAGATCTAGGTGAAGGCTTCCCAATCTTCTCATTGAAATTTCCAAAGAGTCATCGTCCCACACTCAATACTTGAATGATATATCTTTAGCATCACCCAAGTCTATCTAGTATCCATGAGCATCCAATATACCATGTCAATCCAACTAAACCTCAATTGAGTCACTATAATCTCTAGAAGCTCCCAAGGAAAAATGACTATTATCCTCAATGTCAAAATGCTGCCTTAAGTTATTGCCAAAGTTCCAATTGTAGAATAAAGGACTCCACATGAAACCATTATTTATGTCTCCCTCATAGAAAATAATTTGTCTCTAATTGAAAAATCTACTTCCAAGAGAAGCCATATCATGTGAAGACTACAAAAAGAAAAGATCTAGAGTCCTCCATGGCATAATGTCACATCACCACCAAAGCTCATATTACAAGTGACCAAGAGCTACCCATATCATTATGATGAAAAATATCCTAACAAAAAATCATCTATGGCTCGAGCATAATCAAATAACTCAATCATATTACTAATAGCTCCCAAAGGATAAAGTATTTTACCATGTTCTCAAAAACAAGATAATTGCTACATTTTCCAATAATTTAACTACAAGTGACCCAAAGTACTCTTACAAAAATTTCATGAGAATCTAAAAGCACTACAACATGAAACATAGGTACTCCATCCATCCCACTCTATATTTGATATACAACACCAATGCACCATAATAGTTGAAGGGACAAAAATCCAAAATCTACACCTCCATGCTATCCAAAGTCTACAACAAAACCTTGATGCAACAAGACACCATCAACACCATGAAGATTTATGGGTGGAAACATCCTACACCCAAGTTATCCATTTTACTTACAAGTACAAATAAGCCATAAAATCACACAACTCATGTACAACATAGATTCACCAAGCAATGTAGACAAAAAAAAAATCTAACTCAACTCCATATTAGTAACAAATAAATTAGAGACAACCAAATACCAAATGTAGATTCTCTATTACACTTTTATTAGATCCAAAATGTTGAAAATCCATAACTAGAAATAACTATTACATCATAAGAGCCCAACAAGAACAACTATAGAAGTGTTGAGTGACTAATCGTGTACCATTAGTTCCACATTGAGAGAACAAACTAAGAAAGAGAGAAACATATGTAGACTAAAGAAAGGTGGCAAGGTGGTGATTTAATAATAGAGATTGGCAATGAACCTTATGCAGGTCATAGGCAACAAGATGATTGCACATTAAACAATGTGCAATTGATTCAAATGGTTCCAAGAAGAAGATAGATCAAATTGCAATTGATTCAAATTGTACCAAGAAGAAGACATATTAGGAAAGACAATGAAGGCAACATTTCTCATGCAAATTGCAATTAGAAGATATGGAACAATGTGTTTGATAATTATAGTTGATTTTAAAATTTGCTAAGCGATAGAAAGAGTGTACTCCATGAGCTCATAAGTGTGGTCAACCACATGGGGTTTATAGGTCCACAATCAAGGAAAGGAGGGAGGATAGAACATAATGTTGGTCATGTCATATAATGTGAAGCTTCTTCCTTCTTCATTGTCTAAGCGAGTGATTATTAGGAGCAACTAAGCTGAGTGTAAAATCCTTCCAGCTTAAATAACACAATTTAAGATCTGACTTACTTAGATGATTGATCTTAAATCACACTAATAAATAGATCTCACTTAAAAAGATAGTGTAATTTTAAATTAATCATCTAAACATATCAAAATTTAAAAATATATTATTTAAATCCGACATATAAAATCCATCAAATATAAAAGTAACATCACTTCACAGTTACAACTAAATATTGTTGAACCAAACATAGCATTGTTTTTAAGCTGACTGTAACTAAAAAGTAAGTAGAAGTAAATCATCGCAGAGGTGCATGGATTTATCTCACATTTGGTGGGAGAGTAACTTCTTCATATTCTTTTATTCTTCCAAGACTTATGACCACAGTTCGCTAGCCAAACCGCTTCTTGTTGCATTGTGTGTCACCGTCTTCTCAGGTGGATTCCCTAACTGCTAACAATTGCCTTGAATAGCTCCTGGTTCAATTTGCTAAACATTTAGTGTGGCTTGTGTGTCTTAAAGTTCACGTGCATTGTCGTGGTACACAATATTGTTCATGTAGTATAAAATTCAAACTGTGGTAATTACACTATAGGAAAAAAGCTTTGCAATGGGTATATCAACCATTCGTAGAAGTGCTTTCTTAGTGGGAAAAGCTTTACAATGGGAATCATCGATATTGTAGATGCATTCTCATAGTGGAATAGTTGTGTTCTCATAATCAATGATTTATAGATGTGATTTTATAATGGAAGTGGAAAAAGTTTTGTAATTAACACTGATTGAAAAAAATATCAAGGTGCATTTTATGATGGAAAAGCTTTGCAATGGGTGCTTCAATTATTCATAGATGTGTTTTCATATTAGGAAAAGATTTGCAATGGATACATGAATGCATTTTTATAGTGGGAAAATATTTGTAATAGGTATTGTAAATGATTTTTATTGTAGGAAAATGTTTATAATAGGTACATTAATTCATAATTATGTTTTCATAATTTGAAATTTTTGAAATAAGTGTCATAGATGTACTTTTATTGTGAGAAAAACTTTATAATTTGTATATTAATGATTCATTGTATACATTCTTATGGAGGGAAGTTTTGTAGTGTGTATTATAGATGTGTTTCTATAATAAGAAAAGCTCTGTAATGGGCGCATAAAAAATCATAGATGTATTTTCATAGTAGAAAAAAACTTACAATGTGTATTGTGTATTTTTCCTCACTGTGGGAAATTTTTTGCAATGGACATATCAATGATTTGTAGATGCATTTCCCTACTTGGAAATTCCTTGCATTGGGGTATCATAGATGACTTTTTATACTAGGAAAAGTTTTGCAATGGGTATTGTATATGTGTTCTCATTGTGACAAAAGATTTGTGATGGGTTGTGGGAAATGATTTATGATGGGTATTGTAAACACATTCTCATTGTGTGAAAAGCTTTGGAATAGGTATATCAATGATTCATAGATGCATTCTCACAGTGAAAAAAATTGTGTAATGTGTATTGTAAATAATGTGTTACAATAGTGGAATAAGCCTTGCAATAGGCACATCAACATTTTTAAATATGTTCTTGTAATAAGATGCATTCTCATAATGGAATTTTTTTTGCAATAGACACATCAACAATTTCTAGATGTATTCCTATGGTAAGAGTTTTGCATTGAGATACGTGTTCTCATAGTAGGAAAATATTTGCAACAAATATAAAATCCAAATTGTGGTACATATGTTCTCTATAATGATAACTTTCCAACAAGATATGATGATTTCTTATATTTAAAAAAGCTTTACAATAGATATAAATCAAAACTATGATTATTATATTGATAAGAAAAAAAAGCTTTGTAATATATTACATCGAAACATTCTCAAATAGAAAAAGCTTTGCAACAAATATTAGAGATACATTATCACAGAAAAAACATTGTAATAAATGGAAATCATGTATATCAATGATTCGTAGATCCATTCTTATTGTAAGGAAAAACTTTGTAATAGATACATCAATTATTCATAGATGCATCCCCGCATGAAAGAAAAGCTTTGAAATGACTACATCAATAGTATGGGATCAAATAGTGTGAAAGGGGAGAAGAACCCACCATAGTGGAAGCTTTGAAATGAGACGCGTTCTCATAATAGGAAAAGCTTTGCACTGGATATGGGATCAAATATGTGCAAGGGGGGGAGGATCCATAGTGAGAAAAGCTTTAAAACAGGTACATCAATGATTCTCAGTTGCACTTCCGTAGCAAGGAAAAGCTCTGCAACGCGTACATCAGCAGTTGAAATCAGCCGTGCACAAGGGGAGGACGACGATTGAAATGATCTAAGGCAAACATATATTATCACACTTTTTTACTGTACCGTACAATACAGGCGATAACGGAACTCTTTAATTTGTCGTCCAACACAGGCGATAAACTCGCAGAAAATACTAATATTTTCCACAAGAGAGTGAACGTCATAGCTATCCTGTTGAGAAATATGTTTCAACCTTGCAAGCCTTTTTCAGGAAAATTACAGAATTTGTTTGTGGCAGTTTTCCACATGTTTATGCATTGGAAAAAGGTGTATGAGTTGTTAAAAGGTGCCTTGTCCTTAGTAGAATATAGGAGGGCCATTTTTAGAGCATAGTTAATTTGTTTTATGTCTTTTATGGGGGTCTAAACTAGAGGACAAAATTATGGACGGGATTACTATTTTAACTTGGTTGTTTTTCCATCTTGGAAATGTAAATGTAAAAATGGGCAACATGTGGCATGGTGGTTAAGCCCATGGTTTTGTAAAACCACAAATGGTTTCCAGGTTGTAAATCACTATATAAGGAGGGCTTGGGGAGGAGTTTACATAATGGAGTTTTGTTTGCAAGGCTGGGTGCTAGAAGGATGCTAGTGGTGTCTCTCCAAGCTTGAGTTGAGGTGATGCTCTTGTAAGAACTTGCATTGCAAGTGTATTGTAATCTTCTTTGATTTGATAATACATTATGCAGGTTTTAGAGGTGGGGTTTTTCTCCCGTAAGGGTTTTCCCACGATAATCACAGTGTTATGTGTTTATGGTTATTTCATTTATACTCTTGAATGTGTTTCTTTGAATCGTTGTAATACTTTATATTGAAATTTGCATATTCGTTCTCTCAAGATTAGCGTAGGAAGCGATTCCGCACACCTTTGCTTCCTTACAAGTGGTATCAGAGCCTGGCCAGTTTTGGTTCTGTTTGTTGGGTACAGGGTTTTTTGAGCTAATCAAGGTTTGAGTGGGAGCTTGTGCAGAGTATTTCATTTTTTGTATTGCAGGATCGTAAAGATGGCAAGCATGTCAGGGAGGATTGATGTAGAAAAGTTTTCTGGCACAAACTTTGAGATGTGGAAGTTGAAGATGGAAGATCTATTGATTGATCGGGATCTATGGGATGCGGTGGATGAGAATAACCTAAGGCCTACATATCCGACTTTAGCTGCACAATATGATGTTATGGACAGAAAAGCTAAAGGTCTCATAAGATTGTGTCTTGCAGACTCAATTCTGATTAATGTGCATGAAGAGTCTACCGCGAAGAAGCTTTGGAAGAAGCTAAGTGAGATCTATCAAGCGAAATCACTTGTTAACAAGATTTTCTTGAGGAAGAAATTATATTCCTTGAGAATGGAAGAAGGTGGACGAATTCCTGAGCATCTGGAAAGTTTCAATATGTTGGTGACTCAGTTGACCTCGGTTGGGGTAGCGATGGATGAAGAAGAAAGGTGTCAAATCCTACTATGTTCGTTGCCAGATTCATGGGACAACCTTGCCATGGCCATAGGGAGCACTTCTATTGTCTTGAAGATGGAGGATGTTGTTGGTTCTCTACTTTCTGAGGAGATGAGAAGGAAGGTCTCTCTGAATGCTAAAGAGGCTTTGAGTGTTCGAGGAAGACCAAAGGAAAGAGGCAAGAACGAAAAGCAGCATGGCCGTTCTAAGTCCAAGAATAAGGGGAGATCAAAATCCCCTGGTAAGTCCAAGGTGATATGTTGGAATTGTGGTAAATCTGGACACTTCCGAAAGGATTGCAAAGAGGAAAATAAGAAGAAGAAAAAGAAGCAAGATTCTGATTCTGAGTCCGAGAAAGAAGATGGAGACGCTTTTATCGCAGCCTTGGCCACTCATGCAGGTGATAATGCATGGTTAATAGACTCAAGTGCATCTTTCCACATGACTCCTAATAGAAACTGGTTTAGTAAGTATGAAAATTTTGATGGAGGTAAGGTGTATTTGGGTGATAACTCTATTCTTGATATTGTTGGCCGTGGAAGTATTTGTGTAAAATTTTCTGATGGTAGAATTAGAAGATTTGATGGTGTCTTGCATATCCCGGGACTAGCAAGAAATTTGTTATCTGTTAGTAAACTAATAGATGCAGGTGTGCATGTACAGTTCTCTGAAGCAGGTGTGAAAATGGTAAGAGGTGCTATGGTAATAGCAAGAGGAAGTAGATTGGGTACACTGTACCAGCTTGATGCATGCACGGTTGAGTGCAATAGTACTTTTGATAAGATTGTGAAAAAAACTACTCTGTTCGAAAAGGAGAGGTTTTCTCTTTCAACAAATGGTCGTGGTTTTTGGGTACCCAAGGGTGCTCTGTCTACCGAATCAAAGTTGCCTGCAGAGAAGACCATGTTATGGCACCAAAGACTTGGCCACATAGGTGAGAAGGGTCTACGGACCTTGAAAAATAAGAATCTTGTTGATGGGTTAAATGATTGCAATCTTGAATTTGATTTTTGTGAGCATTGTATTTATGGAAAACAAAACCGCATTCAGTTTTACTCCAGTTCTCATAAGTCTTCATGTATATTGGATCTGATCCATTCAGATGTATTTGGTCCAGTTGATGTTCCTTCTATTGGTAAATCAGTTTATTATGTCTCTTTCATTGATGATTTCAGTAGAAGAACATGGGTTTATTTTCTTAGGAGTAAAGCTGAAGTTTTCAGTCGTTTCAAAGAATTTAAAGCAATGGTAGAGTTGCAGACTGGAAAGAAAATAAAATGTTTGAGAACTGATAATGGCGGTGAATATTGCTCTAATGATTTTGATACATTTTGTAAAGATTGTGGTATTAAAAGACAGAAGACAACTCCGTATTCTCCACAACAGAATGGAGTTGCAGAAAGAATGAACAGGACCCTGATGGAGAAGGCTAGGAGTATGTTGAGTGGTGCTGGACTAGAACAAAAGTTCTGGGCTGAAGCTGTAGCCACTGCCTGCTACCTGATAAACAGGTCTCCTACATCAGCTCTTGTTGATAAAACGCCAATGGAAGCGTGGTCGGGCCACAAGCCTTCACTTAGACATCTGAGAGTTTTTGGTTGTGAGGCATATGCTCATGTGCCAAAGGAGAAGCGGACAAAATTGGATAACAAAGCTGTTAAATGTATTTTCATCGGATACAGTTATGGTGTGAAAGGATACAAGCTTTGGGATCCTGTTGCACAAAAGGTATTTTATTCCAGAAGTGTTATTTTTAGAGAAACTAAGCCTTCTTTTGTTACAGCGCAGCCAAAACAAATAGAAGAAAAGGAAGATGTGATTCAACTACCTGCTACACCAGAGAAAGTTGAATCAAGGCCCTTAGAAAGACAAGAAGTCGAGGAGAGCTCTACGAGTTCTGAATCATCAGAGGAAGAAGAGGTACCTGAACCTGAACCTGATAATGAACCAGATCTTGCTCGAAGGTCTACTAGACAAAGGAAACCACCTGAAAGGTATGGGTATTCTCCTGATGATTGGAGGTGTATATTTGCTTTGAATGTTAACACGATGAACCAAGATCTGTAGAAGAGGCTCTTGGTATGAATGATTCAGAGTCCTGGAAAATAGCCATGGATGAAGAGATGGCAACTCTTAAGAGGAATGATACATGGGACCTTGTACCATTGCCTGAAGGACGGAAACCTGTTGGTTGTAAATGGGTGTTCAAAAAGAAGATGGGTTCAGATGGAAGCATTGAGAAGTACAAAGCGCGATTGGTTGCTAAGGGTTACTCCCAGGTTGAGGGGGTAGATTATGGTGAGATTTTTTCTCCTGTAGCCAAAATGACATCCATTCGATTTTTGCTTTCTATTGCAGCAGCTTATGATCTAGAGATCGAGCAAATGGATGTGAAAACAGCTTTCCTTCATGGAGACTTGGAGGAAGAAATTTATATGACACAGCCAGAGCACTATGTGGTAAAAGGTAAAAGTCATTTGGTTTGTAAGTTGAATAAATCCTTGTATGGTTTGAAACAAAGTCCTAGGATGTGGTACCAGAAGTTTGATACATATGTGTTGAGTTTGGGATTTGTGCGATCTAAATTTGATCATTGTATATATTTCAAATCTGATGGTGATCGTTTCCTGGTTATTGCCTTGTATGTCGATGACATGTTATTTATTGGCAAAGGAAAAGGTTTGATTGCAGAATTAAAATCTCAACTCTCAGCGAAGTTTGAAATGAAAGATCTTGGTGCAGCAACGTATATTCTCGGAATGGAGATTGTAAGAGATAGACAAAACAGAAAGCTTTGGCTAGGCCAGAGTAAGTATGTTGGTACTATTTTGAAAAGATTCAATATGCAAGATTCTAGACCATTGAGTGTTCCTGTTACAATGGGAACAAAGCTTTCTATTTCACAGTGTCCTACATCCCCATTGGAGATGGAAGAGATGAGTCGAGTACCATACCAGAGTGCTGTTGGAAGTTTGATGTATGCTATGGTTTGTACAAGACCAGACATTGCCCAAGCAGTGGGAGTACTTTCCCGTTACATGTCTAATCCAGGAAGAGCACATTGGGATGCAGTTAAAAGAGTTTTCAGATACTTGCGGGGTACCTCAGAGTACTCTATATGTTTTCATGGAATAGGAAACAAGCATTCCTTGGATATTCGAGGCTATGTGGATTCAGACTGGGCTGGTGATGTTGATAGAAGAAGATCCACCAGTGCATATGTGTTTACATTATTTGGTGGTGCAATTAGTTGGATGAGCAAGCGACAGGCTGTGGTTGCCTTGTCCACTACAGAGGCAGAGTATATGGCATCTACTCATGCCTGTAAGGAAGCCATTTGGCTTAAGAGATTGTATTCAGATCTAGAGTTCAAACAGGGTGCAGTGACAATTTATAGTGACAGTCAAAGTGCAATCTGCCTAGCGAAGAACCCGACTTTTCATGCCAGGACCAAACACATTGATGTACAATATCATTTTGTGAGAGATATGGTTGAGGATGGCAAGGTGAAGTTGGAGAAGGTAGACACTTTGGTGAATGTTGCTGATGCATTAACTAAACCTGTGAGCACAGAGAAGTTCAGATGGTGTTCAGAGTCTATGGGCCTTTCGGCCCCTAGCAATTAAGTCCATGATATTTTGGATCCCCTAACTCTTGCAAGGTGTTCGACAAGTGGGAGATTGTTGAGAAATATGTCTCAACCTTGCAAGCCTTTTCCAGGAAAATTACAGAATTTGTTTGTGGCAGTTTTCCACATGTTTATGCATTGGAAAAAGGTGTATGAGTTGTTAAAAGGTGCCTTGTCCTTAGTAGAATATAGGAGGGCCATTTTTAGAGCATAGTTAATTTGTTTTATGTCTTTTATGGGGGTCTAAACTAGAGGACAAAATTATGGACGGGATTACTATTTTAACCTGGTTGTTTTTCCATCTTGGAAATGTAAATGTCAAAAATGGGCAACATGTGGCATGGTGGTTAAGCCCATGGTTTTGTAAAACCACAAATGGTTTCCAGGTTGTAAATCACTATATAAGGAGGGCTTGGGGAGGAGTTTACATAATGGAGTTTTGTTTGCAAGGCTAGGTGCTAGAAGGATGCTAGTGGTGTCTCTCCAAGCTTGAGTTGAGGTGATGCTCTTGTAAGAACTTGCATTGCAAGTGTATTGTAATCTTCTTTGATTTGATAATACATTATGCAGGTTTTAGAGGGTGGGGTTTTTCTCCCGTAAGGGTTTTCCCCACGATAATCACAGTGTTATGTGTTTATGGTTATTTCATTTATACTCTTGAACGTGTTTCTTTGAATCGTTGTAATACTTTATATTGAAATTTGCATATTCGTTCTCTCAAGATTAGCGTAGGAAGCGATTCCGCACACCTTTGCTTCCTTACATATCCATCAGTAAGGAGTCGTGTAGAACTCATCTCCAGTTCCACAGACGCCTCTGAACTGGCCCATCCTTTATATCTGGTCATTACCAGCACTTAAGCTGCCCAGATTTGAGCCCCTCCCTTCTCTTCCGCCGTCATTACGGAGCGTTGCATGAACGAGTTAAATCTCATGCAACTTGAACCAGGTACTACACCTATTTAAATGTAAAATATGTACATTGACGTACAATAGACCACAGAAATTTTCTGCAATTCCAGTATGTAAAAATCAAGAGCACCTATAGACGTTGGCCCGATTTTAAACATCCTCAAAAGTTTACCATTTTTTGAGGGTAGGGCAATGCTTATTTATTTAATTTGTAAGTTATTATTATGTGATTTTCCTTTCTAATTCTTAAATTTTAATAGGGGAGAGAACCTAATAATGGTGGGGTCATATAGTTGTGGACTCTATTTGTAGTAATAGTCTTATTGAAAAGTATATATAAAAGTAATATAATAATTATTTATTAAAATTGTTTATAATATTTTTTTAGTTTATTGTTTACAATTTGTAATGTAAGGTATTAATAGTTGTTATAAAGGATTCAATTAGTGTTTGATTGTAAAATGTCTATTAAAATGAGTATATTTGATTTAAATTTAACAAATAGAGTTAAAATATGTATTCAAGTTTGTCAAATTAGTGATCTATCACTAATTTCATGTTTATATATTTGAAATGGCATTTGTTTAGTAGTAGTGTACATATGAAAAAGATTCATATTAATTGTGATTAATACATTTCTTCATATTAATAGTCACATAAATTTTACATAACAAGACATAACACTTCTAAAATAATATTATATGTCAACTATGCCATAAAAAGTAATGATTGTTTCATATATCAACCTTGTTGCAACAACTTATAGTATCACCATGCTTGACTACTAGTCTATTTAATACATACAATACCTACAACAATACAAAAATGTAAGGCTCGCCACTAACCAAAAATATAGTAAAATTAGTTATAACATATTTCAAATCCCTCCATCAAAATGTATATCATTCTTAAGTGTGCATATATAGTCAACAATAAAATTATGTGTGCAAGGAAATTCGTTCTAATTCATTCTATACATAAGTTTACAAGAGAGGATCTAATGGTAGTTTATCTTGTCTTTACTATTGTCCATGGAGAAATTGGTGCATTTTCAACACCCTAAAGTGACACAATGGCTAGTTATATCTATCAAAAGTAGAAAGATTTAATTTGTAGCTTAATATTCCAACAATTATTTTGGTGACATCAAATTTATTAAAACCTATTAAAAATACTAATTTTATAATCATGTCCTATAATTATTTATGTGCACCATTAGTTTGTAAGAAAATGATGTGTTGTACACCTTGCATAATGTTATAATATAAATTAATATTGCTTTTGATGCACCTAGGGGATTTAGGGATGTGTGCATCACATGGGTTAGACATTCTTGGGGCCAGTGATTTAAATATTTAATGTGGGTTTGCACATTGGGAAATATTTAATATTGAGAAATCTTAGTACCAAAATGTAAATGAGGAGGGAAATAGTTTTAGAAGATCATGGTATTAGCCACATAGTTTATGTAATAACACTTGGTGGTTTTGTACAAGCTTATGTCTATAAAAGCAAGCACATGAGTAGTTATTTAAAGTTAGCTGGTTTGAAATTGGCTAGTTTAGGATTCGTTGAGCATTTATTATAGGTTGCACATGTGAGTGTTTGAAGTGCATGGAATAAGATGTGTGAATGAATTCTTGTTCATATGGAGTGCATGTAGAGAGATTGATTTTTTAGGGATATTCATGGAGACTCTACAAATATATTATAATTTTTATTGATAAATAATACATGAGTGATAGATATTTTTGGAGGCTAGGTTTTTCCCTCTTGAGGGTTTTCCTAGGGTATATATTTGTGTCATCTTTCATGGTATGTCATCCATTATTTTTCATATGGATTATAAGTACATGTTTAGATGATTTTCTCTATTTGGATTATGTGGAAATTATCATAGATGACTGAAAATATCCTTTCATAGTTGTTGAATTGCACATCACTTATTATAGCTAGTAAATGCATAAGAAGGAAACAAAATACATACTTGTGATTGCATTAATTTTAATTGAACTTATCTAACCTCACCTTAATTTATTCTAAATGCAAGTATAATTTGTGTATACACTTTTCTTAATGTGTGTTAAAACCAAAAAATTATATATTTGTAAACTAGTTTTAATTTAGGATTAATATAATACATCTTTTTTACAAGATTGTTGCAATGATTCCACGAGTAAATTTTGTTCATGAATACCATTTCATTTATATGCATAAATACATCATCATATATGCAAATATTTTTGTAGAGAATCTTGTCCATGTTAGCTATATGCATGTATGCATAATAAACTACACACATGTACACATATGATAGAGACACATAGATATAATGTTTTATATGTATACTTATTCCTATACCTAATATTTGCATTCATCTAAATGAAATGGTATTTAATAATCAGATTTACACTTGACTTCAATTTATGCATACAATATGATGAGCTTAATTATGTTATCAAATTTTATCTAAAATGGGATGGTCTTAGTTTTTTGAAGATTTATGTGTTATAATTAAGATACACTACCATCGAGATGAGCTAAGTTACATGTAACCAATTTATATATAGAGTGGGACGGGGTTAATTAAATAGTGGATATATGTTTTAAGACACATATTCTAACAATAATATTTACATTAGTCAGTAATTATTGTTATAAGTATGCTTACTATATATGTTTCTATTGTAATTAGAATTTATTGCAATGGTTAAATTGACCCAAATTTAGTTTTTCTTAACCTTAATAAATGAAATGGGAACTAGGCATTGTGAAAAAGAAATATGAATAGCAATCCCTCCATGTTAAAAAGGTGTAAGGCTACAAGTAGGCGAAGATTGTCAAGATATTCCCATTTCACAACCAATTTGAAAGCAAGTGTTACATCAAAGAATGCTTCATTATAGCAAGAGTTTCCAAAAGATGATGTGGAAGGTGCCAACAAAGACGTTGAGGACAATAGATTTTCAACTAGGGTTGCAACAAAATATGAGGACTTCCTACTAGCATATTTAATAATTGGTTGATTAACTTAACAAGAACTAAAATAATGGAATTAGTCTTCCCACCAAGCCAACCCAACCATCATGGATATTGGAGGGGGATATGAACCTTAGAATTCCTTAGATTTTTTATGAATTAAAAGTTATTTTTTATCATCTCTACTAATACATCATTTTTCTGATTTTGGAAATTAGAAAGTAGGGTAGAACATATGGAATTAGGATGAACAAGGGATTTGGAGCAAAATTTTAGTAAAGAGAAAGATAAAATTGAAGCAAAATCCATTCAACCATTGGGGGGCCATGAAAATTCAAACATAATTCAATTCCTCAAAAATTTTATTTGTCTAGTGAAGAATACCTCAAATAGTCAAGTTGAAAATCTGAACGTATCACATTTAGAAAAAGAACTATTGCACTAGGAATATGAGCAACACAAAGTTCAACGAAGGAGTAGTAGAGGATACAAAAATAAAAAGGAGCTTGGAAGTGAAAATAGGAAATTGGAGAGGCAAATATGTTTGAACAATCCATTATATCCTTTGATCAAACAAAATTCTCCATTTAGGTATCTAGTAATTAATTTCCCTTAATATTGTACCACGATGACAACTATAGATGTTACTAAAGGGTATTCTTGTTGTAGTGTAACTTCTCCTCTAACTACCATGGAGGAACATATGAGTGTGAGAGATAAACCAAGAAAAAATAAAATATCATTAACTCATACCAAAATTAGGATTCTCCCTCCCCCCATTGTTTGAGTGAATTAGAATATATTAATATAAGATTCATTTTATAGTTCCAAAAATGATTATAGAATCAAGTGTTGAGAAAGTTAAAAAGGTATGTGTTGGTTACGTTTTTGGGAGGCATGTATGCCATTTTTCTCATTCAATCAAATATATTTTGTAATTACATGGTTTTTTTATATACTAGCATATGGATTTTTGGTATTAATTATGGTTATAATATAAGTTCAAGTTACAATCTCAAAAATTATTCATCATCCATAGTATTATCAACATATTATAAAACAGTCAAACTTGTAAACAAAATATTTAACACAACAAAATATACATCTCAAGCTACAAGAATGCAGCAACAATAAAATATTAAACTTCAAAAATAGTGACTTGTCTATGTAAAAAAAATAGATTATCAAAAAATAAGTTTAAGACTTAAATTAGAACATATTATTATAGTTAAAAAATAAAAATAACTAAAAAAATCATAAATCAATTGGATCATCTCCATAGTGAGGTTAAAATATGGCCTCACCTTCCCTACATAACCCAAAAAAAATTGTTGACCAACCATACTAACAAAAACTATCTAGACAACCAACCTTAAAAGTAAAAAAGATAAAAATGTCATCATTTTTAGATTTCATATAAGCATAAAAAAATTTACAAGTTGGCGCTCCCCTTGGGAAACTAGACAAACCACTTTGTTGAAGCTTTTGCAGCCTACTATGGTTTGAAATTGGCTCATTCAAAAGGTTTCAAGAAGTTGTGGATTGAGGGAAGTTCTCTAAATATTATTAATTGCCTAAAAGAGATTCAAAGCCCTAGTTGGATGGATGAGAATTTAATTAGGGACTCTATTTCCATTCTCAAGTCATTTGATGATTGTTACATATCCCATATTTATAGGGATGGCAATAAGCTTACCTATTATTTTGCAAACCTAGGAGTTTCTAATTCAATAATGAGAGAGTGGGACTCATACAACCCCCTCCCCCTTAACATTAAGGCCATTATCAACCATGAAATATAGTATATTTAAGGTGGATCTACCATTAATGGTTATGATTTCTAGAAGCCACTTCGTGACTTTCACACAGATTATGGGAAATTTTTTGAACCATTTTCTTCTCTTTATGTGGTGGGGTTTGAACAATTTCTTGGGCTCTCTTTGTTTGTGGTGGGATTTTCTCTGCATCATTTAGCTTTTTCTCTATTCCATTTCTTTGTTGGCTATGGGTGGTGACAAGAGTTAAGTTGAGCTAATTCCTTTGAAGGGACCTAAATTAATGTTAGGGTTTGGAATATTTTGGAGGAAGGTGGGGTTACACCTTATATCTAGAGAAACTTCATGGTTTTGATTTGTAGGTGTCCAAAGTTTTTGTCAAAGTCTAGAAGAATCAAATTGTCTGAAACGAATAAAACAGTGTGGGCTCTCTTTTCACTTCTAGGGATTTGGACCTAAAAGGAGAGGTTATTTTCTACCTTTTACTCAAGAACACTTGAGATTCCAATGCAAGGGAGATTGAAATCTGACAAAGGGAGTTTTCTAGGGGATGGAATAATGTAAAATGAGGAGTTCACCACCAAGTGTAAACTTGGAAAAGACAATGTTTGAAAACATAATGTAGTATGCAAAATGACCTGGAAAGATGAACAAAAAAACACAAAAAATTGCAAAACAAAAAGTGTGCACCTAGAAACTTGCAGAGGCTTGAATGAAGACTATAAATTCTAATGATTCTTAAATTTTGGCCCACTAGGACTCATTCGCCAATCTGGGTGAATCAGTCCCAAATCGGGGTTTCTGCATAGGAACAGGGTTCTCGAAAAAGGGTATCCAAAAATGTCAAAATCCCAAAATTGACTTCAAATGGGACTCATTGGCCACTTGTGGTGAATGAGTCCAATTTGGATTTTCTAGAAATTTAAAGTTCTGGTTTGCTCGTCTCAGTTTGCTCTTTCTGCTTCTTTAGGTGCCCAAATATGAAACTGTCAATTTCAAACCTATAGGTGACTTTTTATGTGGATTGACCTTAGTAATGGGGAAATCACTCCAATAAGCTTGTAACCTATTCTTCAATGATCTCCAAGTCTTCAAAGCACCTAGATCTATAATCATGCAAAGAAAGAGAGAGAAAATGTTGATTGTTAAGGAATGCGGGTTTGCCTTGGTCAAACCCCTTTTAGGTAATTAAACCAAATGATGAAATAAAATAATGGAACATGAACATAAAGTAATTCAATTAGAACCTTGCCATGATGATGGATCTTGAGATGCTGCAACAATTGATGAATAATCTTGCTCTTGAATTCCTTAGAAATGATCTTGAATGTTATCTTGATGACCTTGTGAAGACTTGAAATGCTTAACCCTTACTTGCTTGGATTGATCTCATGAATGTAGGATGAAATAGGGATTTGGAAGATTTTTTATATAGGAAATCCACTCACATGACCGTTAATTTGATCCCCAAAGATGGCATTGAAGAAACTTGAACTAAAAACCCACTTTTTCTCGCTCAAACCTCAAAAATAGCTCAAATGGGACGCATTCACCCAAAGTGGTGAATGGGTCCCATAGTGGCTATTTCGAGGGCTAAAGTGTCGGGGAATGCATAAATTAAGTTTACATGTTGATTTTGTCAAGTTTTTTCTCAAAATAAGCCTTGGGATGCATAATATGGGGTCATAGGGGCCTATTAATGATGATATAAAGGTCATAAATGTAATGAGGCCCAAAATACAATGTGAAAATGTAAATAAATACACTTTACAACACTAAATTAAGGAAAAATTGGATGTATTTAGCTTAGAAGGGCCTTAACAAGTAGAGTGATAATGGAGGATGGAATCACTTAGGAAACAAGTCTTTAGGATTGGCTTGATGGATAGTTGCATCTCCCCAACCTAGAATCCATAATGATTCACCATAGGCATCCATGATCAACCCTTGACAATGGTTGATCTTGATCTAAAGTGAGCTTGAAGACCTGCAAAAACACTTTAATGTTGCTCCAAAGCTTCAACTCTACTTGCTCTTGAAACTTGAATTCTCTTGTGACAAATTTCTTGAAGACTCTTGATGCTTGGTGTTGGAAAATGCTTGCTCAAAGTGCTTAAAGATTGATAAAAATTAGTTGTCCACAATGTTAGGAATTGCATCTTGCAACACAAATCTGTTAGTTGTCCAAAAACAATCCTCTTAGAAAACCTCCATCTAGAGATTGTATTCAATGGTAGATATATGCCCCCTTGATTCTGCTTGCTTTACGAAGGTGGAATCAAGGTAACAATCTAGCCACATCAAATAGGATGAGTCATATCATAAGGAATTTTCAAGTACCATGCCGCATAATGATAGATGATTGATGATGTCAAAAATGGAATTACAATTCCAATGCAATAAATGGCATAAAAAACGGAGCTCTCTAGCACCTGTTATGTTGATTTTATTGAAAGGCACATTTTAACCCTAAAGTAGTAAAAACCCTAATTTCAATTTACATAAGAGTGAAAAAGTGAAATAAATTCTTACTATTTTTCCATTTACCTATTTTAGCTTGATAGAGATTGAAGAATAGTGAAAGATGTCAAGCATACGGTATTACAGGCTTGCAAGATTGGAGGTGTTGTGGAATGAGGTGGTACGCGGTGAACATCATCATGAGGTAAGTTGAATCTTTGACCTTTGCTTTGTCCTTATGCAGTAATTTGATGATTTTTATATATTTCTAGGATAATTTAGGTCCTTGGAAAAAAAGTTTGCAAAGTGTCCCATTTTTTCGCGAAGTGTCCCAATTTTTCATAAAGTGTCCCTTTTGTTCACAAAGTGTCTCACTTTTTTGCAAAGTGTCTCATTTCTTCATGAAGTGTCCAAAAAGGGTTCCAAAGTGTCTAGGGCCTTTAGGAAAGCACACTAGAGCAACTTTAGTACGCTTTTATGATTGTTGATGTGGAAAATTGCTTATAGGATATATTTTTATACTTTTGTTAGGTGCCCACTCATTCACATCAGCATTTGGGAGGTTGACGTATCAGTTTGCTGAGAGATTTAGTCCCCACCCTTTCAGTCGAGGACACAAAGTTATTACAGACTATAGGAGTTTACTGGGCATACCTCATGCCTCCCATGAGGTACCATGATGTGATCCTGATGGTGCTAGCAGAGCGCTGGGATGTTGATACATGCACATTTCATCTGTCAATTGGTGAGATGAAAATCACACTGGAAGATGTACACTGCATACTTTGAGTTCCCATCCGAGGTGAGAGAGTATGCTTCTGAGCGGAGCAAACATTCTAGGAGATGAAATATGACACGCAATACTACCTAGATGGACCAATACATGATGGGAGAGTGAGGGCATGGATAGACCTGGCTATGCTTCTATACTCATGAGCCCCACTGGTGAGAAAAATTATGATGTTGAGAGTTGCACTAGTGCTCATCTCAAACGGGCGAGTAGTGCACCTGGAGGGAGGACTAGTACATCTGATATGAGGGATGGCAGAGTACTAGACAATATATGCCTGGGGGTGTTGTATCCTAGCTCATTTGTATTATGATCTTGGTCGATTTGTTTTTTGAGAGGTGGATAGTATGGTACATTGTACGCTTCTACAGGTTTGGTGCCTTGAGCATATCACTTGTACCAGACCTACCAACTTCCTGTATCTGAAAGCCTTAGGGTATCCTCGGGCCTTTAGCTATCCTCTATGATGGTTTTGGTAGTATGGTGATTTACATTTTTGGAGAGTATGATTTGACTGCCTAGAGGAGGATGAGATCCTTTGGAGACCTTATTAGATTGTGCCTCAGTGGCCAGATCATACTCAGTAGATAAGGATATTATAGATGGACATATTTTTGGCAGACCAACATGGCCACGTAGTACATCCTTTCTACTACGATTGGGTCATGTGGAAGTTTGGGAAGATGCAGATGGCACCTAGGGCACAACCCTTCTTCAGGAGATTAGTGTGAAGTGATCAGAGACCTAGTGATACTGTACGGTTTACCATAGATGATGTTATTTATATTGACTCTAGGTATTCAGATCATGACATGCCTCTGATCTCCAATGCAGATGATGTCGGTGCCACAAATGACTATGAGGAGTGTTAGATAGTATCATGACCAGCCCCCATATTTCCTATGGAGGAATCGATAGGTGATGCAGGACCACTCCCAAATGAGGGAGATGATGTAGAGGACATAGCCGAGGAGACATTTTACAAGTCTGCAAACATATTTATAGATGTCATAGATGATGATTATGATGAGGATGTCGATCCTGACTATGGCGGCCAGGAGGGGGGAGATGATGAGGATGACGAGGAGGAGGAGGAGAATTCCATGAGTGAGGGTGATGCGGCAGTAGATGTGGATCCAATACGACATGAGTGGGGAGAGTCCTTTGTTGATCGTATGACTAGATCATGAGCAGCGGTTGCAACAAGCACCAGTACCTATAGTCATGGAGAGGATAGTATAGCCTCCATGCCCATGGCATAGGATGAGGCTAGTTTCTCATAGCCTACCAGAGATATAGGTGATGATATATTTATTTATTAGTTTTTCTTTTATGCATGTGCTTACTCTTATATATATCATGATGTGTACTGATATTTGATTGTTTCTATAATGTAGGATCTGTGAGAGACTTTAGGGATCTCTACCGATAGGTAGCTACAAAGATAGTGCCTCCATCAGAAGATGAGGAGGCCATAGACTTAGACTATGTGCCCCCACCCATCGTGGATCAGGATCTAGAGTCATTTAGGCCATATGTCATATTTTGGGCAACGTATAAGAGTTTGAGGAGACACATCCATTGAGCCCCTACTACCCCTGAGGCACAGTCATCCTGGACCCCTATAGAGTTTGAGAGACTAGAGGCAGAGGTAGTGAGGCTATAGGTGGAGAGATATCAGATAGTAGGATCACATCGAGAGGCCCTTGGATAGATATGAGGTTTAGAGTTTTCTCTTGGTACACTTAGTGGGTCACGATCACGATCGCACACCACTGTCTCCCAATAGACTGCTACTAGACAGATGCGACCACCAGGTCCTGAGGGATCTGGTAGCCATAGGCCTTAGTAGTATTGTATAGTTGATGATATGTACACAAAATTTTATATGTATATATGAGAACATTTTGTAAGATTATTTAATGAATGCTTCCATGATTTAACTTGCTATATGTGATCTAATCAAGATTTGTTATAGTTTCTTTTAGATGCAACATTATGATGAAGTATGTTATGTTAAATTAAATGCACTTATGATTTAATTAGAGGACATTAAATTCTTATAAGGATCTAATCTAACATAATACATAGAATAAACTTGAATAGCATGAGACCTAAAGTGATCAAATAACAGTAAATCAAATAATTACTTTAGAGATCAAGACACGCAAAGAGTTACTTGTCAATAACGAAGCAATGCGAAAGCCCATGGAATGTAATCCATTAGCTCTAACAACACTGCTCACCATCCATGCTATTCATGGGGATTTAGACATAATACCGATGTAGATACGTGGTATTGATAGGATCTTTAAGGGGTGTACCATCCATGTCTGTTAATGTATACACGTTAGACCCATAATTATTGTTAATTATATAGGTCCTAGCCAATTAGGACTAAATTTTCCTTTTTCATTCGAATCGGCATAAAATTTCACTGATTTTCATACAAGACCAAATCACCTTTGCTAAATATGTGAGGAATGACATGATTACTATGTTGGCATTGTAATTTCTTAGCATAAGCTTGGAGGTGCTCGAGAGCATTAATGTGATGTTCATAAAGCATCTCAAGTTGATGCAGTAGTTGTTGTTTGTAAGTCTCATCATCGAAGACCTCTTGAAGATAAATCCTTAACGTAGGGATTTCTAACTCCAAGGGCATCACTGCCTCGGTACCATAGACAAGGTTATAAGGAGTTGTTCCTATTGATGACCTGACACTAGTACGGTAATCCCATCACATATGCCAGTTGTGAATGCCAATCCTTATTATGATTATTGACTATTTTTCTTAGAATTTTCTTGATGGTTTTATTAGTTACTTCGGCTTGGCCATTAGATTGTGGGTAGTAAGGTGTAGAAAAGAGATGTTGAATATTAAATGTGTCAAGGAATTTCTTCACATCATTGTTCTTGAATGGTGTTCCATTATCTAAAATTAATGTAGAAGGAAGTCCAAAATACGCAAAAATGTGTTCCAATATGAAATGACATATTACATTGGCAGTTGTGGATCGAAGAGGGATAGCTTCTACCCATTTTTTGAAACAATTTGTGGCTGTGATTATAAATTTCTGGCCAGTGGATGAGGGTGGAAATTATTTTCCAATCAGATCCAATCCCCACACTGAGAACAACCAAATAGGAATTTGGGCACAAAGCTTAGTAGCAAGAGCATGAAATAGATTGCTATGTTCCTAACATTTATGACATTTCTTAATTTATACAAAGCAATCACTTTCCATATGCCTCCAGTAATATCCCATGCGGATGAGTTTTTGCACTAAAGATCTACCTCCAAAATGACCTCCACAGGCACCTGCATGCGCCTCTTCAAGTTCTATGGGGGTTTTAGATTTGTTAAGGCATCTGAGAAAAGGACCATTGAAGGACCTTCTATATAATATGTCAGCTAAAATGACATATTTGGCTGCTAGTTTTCACAAATGACATCAGGTATTCATTGTTGTAGGCTTGGGAAAAGTACCATCTTTCAAATAGTTGAAGATTGTATCATACCATTCACTCGAGTCTTGCTTGGTCATTACTAACACTTCTTCAAGTTTACCTTCAATAGACGGTTTCATGATTGAGTGAACAATAAATGTGACATATTTCAAAGGATCTTGAGGTGATATAAGAGAGGTTGCACTCACCATTGCATTTGCATGTCGATTGTCTTTTCATGGGATGTTGTCAATGGTGAATGATTCAAACTTCTCTAATAATTTCATTGTGAGATCCTTATATTTGGATAATTTGTCATGCTTTACTTGATATGTCCCATTTATTTGTTTTATGATTAATTACGAATCACCAAAGATCTTAATGTATTTCGCACCCAAGACTAAGGTAGAGCGCAATCCTGCGAGTAATGCTTCATAGTCAAAAATGTTATTTGTACATAGGAAATTTAACCGATACAATAAGGGACTAGGATTTCTTGTAGGCAAGATTAATATAACCCCGACATCGGAGCCTGTTCTACACTTAGATCCATCAAAGTATAGTTCTCATGTAGCAATTTTTATTTCCAATAAATTATCATCATGGAAAGAGTCATTACTAGGTAACGCCATAGAGGATAGAGTGTTAGCTAACTATTCGGTCAAGGCTTGACCCTTAATTTCTTTTTGTGAGACAAATGTTAGCTCAAACTCAGCCAACAACATCACCCATTTAGCTAGACATCCAGATAGGTTTGTTTTATTAAAAAATATGTTTGAGAGGAACAAATTTTGTCATCACTTGTATTTTCACATTCAGCAAATAATGTCTCAATTTACTTGTAGTGAATACAAGGACCAAACATTATTTTTTCGTCATGTTATATCATTTTTCATAATCAATCAATGTTTGACTAATGTAATCGACTAGATTCTCTACCATTTTCATCTTGTTGAGCCAACAATGCTACTAAAGCATGGGTTGAGGCAGTGATATAAAGTATAAACGGTTTGTTTGGCATAGTAGGTTGTAAAATAGGTGGAGTTCCAAGATATTCCTTTAAACTCTCAAAAGCCTGTTTACAATCACCATTCGAATTAAAGTGCACATCCTTTTTGATAAGATGTGTGAATGGTAATGTGCGATCAGCTAAAGATGTGACAAAATGATGTGGATAGCTTGGATTCTTCCTTGTAATGTGTGTAATTGAGAAATATTTTTAGGGGGTGGCATATTGACAATAGCATCAATCTTCTTTGTATCCACCTCAATCCCCCTATGAAATATGATAAACCCTAAAATATTTCCACTATCAACACCAAAAACACATTTTGTTGGATTCATCCTCATGTTGTATGTTTGCATTCACTCAAACATCTTTCAAAGGATGTTCACATTGTCTTGTCTTGTTAATGATTTGGATAAAATGTCATCAACATAATCCTCCAAGATTTTATGTATATAATCATGGAATATTAGTGTCATAGCTTGTTGATATGTTGTGCCCGCATTCTTTAATCCAAAGGGAATCATAACCCAACAAAATGTCCCCCAAATAGTTGTAAATGTTGTTTTGTATTGATCTTTAGCATTGATAAAGATTTTATTATATCCCAAAAATCCATCCATGAATGAGAAAAAAGCATGTCCTGTAGTCGATTCTACTATCATGTCGATATTAGGAAGGGGAAAGTCATATTTTAAATATTCTTTATTCAAGTCCCAAAAATCCATACACATCCTAATACAATTGTCAGGTTTTGTGACTGCAACAATATTTGAGATCCATAGAGAATAATCGATAGGTTTTATGAATCTAGCATCAAGGAGCTTTCCAAGTTCAACTTTAACAAGCAAAACTATCTTAGGATTCATCTTTTGTATCTTTTGTCGAACGGGCTTGGCATTCTCAACAAGGACAATGTTATGTGTCATTATCTTTGGATCTATGTTAGGCATATTTGAATACTTCCAAGCAAATATTTTAGGAAATTCATGAAGCAAGGTTGATATATCCTCTTGTTCTCCATCATCGAGGAATTTTTTGGTTTTAATTACTTCTCATTATATATCATATCCATTGGTATTTCAATTGTGTCCCCTAAAGGGAGCGCATTGATATTATATTTTTTTGCTTGTGTGTCCTTGTCATGACTTTCATCTTTGGCATCTCTCGACTTAGCACTAATCATAACACATGTAACCTTTTCCTCGGGAGGAGTAGATGGTGTCTCATAAATTGCTAACCCATGTTTCAAAGCTTCCTCATTTTCAAAATACTCCCATGATGGGGGTAAATCCATGTCAAGTAATTAAGGATGTTTCATTGTAAGGTTGACTTTGGTTTGCACACGATAGTATTGATGTTTAACGATGGTCGCTTTGTTGCTTGTGTAATTTTAGAAGGATAATATCCCAAACCAGTCTTTATCTCTTGTATGTTAGGTTCTATAGGAAATTGAATACCTTGTTCTTTTCTTCCACACCCTTTGCCATTGTAACCAAATTTCTTCACAAGTTCATAACCTCTTCCATAAAGTTCTTCCATTTCTTTTGGGTTCGGTGGTTGTTGGTAGTCTATCTCATCAAATTTTGTTGTATAACTTGTGTCTTCTTCAAGAGTAGGCGAGTTAGATATTTTTTATTGTTCTTCCAAGTTTTGAGTTTGCATTACCATTGGTTGATGTTGCTTTCCATCTTCTTTTCTTGTGATTTTATATTCTCCCATAAATGAGGGTGTGAAATCCAAAGAACCCCAATCATCATCCAATAACTTTGACATTGTTTCCTTTTCTTGTTTATCTTCTGTTAAAGGTGCTATGTTGGATGTAGGAATTAATGTGTTGAGAGGACTTGTAGTTGCTTTTTCCACTTGTAGAAAACTTTCACGCTCGGGGTCCATTTCAACTCGGTATACCTTATTGTCATGGACATACTTCATAATATGATGAAGGGTCGAGGGTACCACATGCATCTCATGAATCCATGGTCTTCCCAAAAGAAGACTATATGAAAGGTCATGAGGCATAACATGAATAGGAGGTTGTAAGGTAACCCTTTTGATTGTTATAGGTAAATTAATTATACCAAGTGGTTGCCTTCCTACATTGTCAAATCCTCGAATGGATAAGGAATCGAGTTGCATTGTTGATTTATCTACTCACAACTTATCTAAGAGTTTTGCACTGCACACATTAAGAGTGGAACCATTATCAACCATGGTCCTTTTTATACCTATTTGGTTGAATTGAGCAATGATCATAAAGGCCTCATTTTTCTATCTTAATGCCAAAGGGGGTAGCTCATGTTGATGAAATATGATGTCAACATTAACTGTATTCATTCTTTGTATAAGGGCTACCACATCATTTACATTTGTACCACGGAGAACCACTACTTTTTGTAAGGCCATTTGGAGCATACTATGATAGTTTGGGGAATTCTGAATTAAATCCCATGGAGATATCTTTGCAGGAGTATTCTTAAGTTTTTCAACGAGATTATACTCCTTTCCACTATGCGAGGTGAGATGAGGAGCACTAGGTAAGGTGTTGCTAGGTAAAGGTAATGGTATTAGGGTTGGTTGGTGTGGTTGTGGGTTGTTTCTAGTATTATACATGTATGAGCAATAGTATTATGACTTGTTTGTTGCAAGACATTATTCGAAGGAGGATAGAGGGTAAATTCACGTTGTGGTTTATGCGAAGGTGGGTAAAGGATAAGTTGAGGTTGGATTACGTTAACTTCTCTTGTTTTTGGTTTCTCATGACAATCCTTAGTGGATGGACTTTGTGAGATGAAATCCTCAAGGGTTTCATCTAACATATCAAAGTCATCACTACTAAAAGGCTTGAGGGTTAAGTTGACTTTGTTTGGTTGGTGCTTTTCATCACAAACCTTAGTGGATGGTCCTAGTGAGAGGAATTCCACAAGGGTTCTGAATAACATGTCTAATTCATCACTACTAAAGGGCTTGGATGTTATTTTGTTTCTAAAATTAATCATTTCTTTGATTGGGTCTTTTGATGTTTTCATTTTCTAATGAATCTAATCTAAAGGAACTAGGAACTAATGCCGAAAATGAAATTTGAAGAAATCTAATGCTATCCATAATTACTATGAATGTAAATGATGCAAATGATTTCAATGTAACAACAAGTAACCAAACTGGAACAAAAAAGTAACAGAATCGAATAGAAGCCTAGAAACTAGAAATTCAATTTTGTAAATAGCAACTAAAAATTTACACTGGGACTGATTCACCCAAGGTGGTGAATGAGTCCCAATAAGGGTTTTTTTCAAGGTTTTGAGAATTTTTTGGTTGATTTTTGTATTTCCAATGCTATATGATCTAAATCTAGGATGCAAATGCAAAATTTTATAGATTTTCAATGAAATTAAGTACAATAATGCAAGCTAAATGAGCTTTTCACTAATGCAAAAATGGAAACCCTAAAATACAAATTAACCAATGCAATGTTAATGCAAGCTAAATCTAGGATGTAAATGCACTCCAAATCAAAATTAAAGATGCTCTAAATGCAGGTTCACCAAAATGAAATGGTGAATTTTGTGTGCTCTGCTAGGGTTTTGGAAATAGAGCAACAATCAAATTCACATTTCATTCAAGAACAACCCTTGAGGTTCCAATGCAAAGGTGATTGAAATCTGTAAAAGGGTGTGTTCTAGGGGATGGAATTATGTAAAATGAGGGGTTCACCACCAACTTTAGACTTGGAAAATAAAGATTTTGAAAACACAATGTAGTATGTAAGATGACCTCAAAGATGACTTAAAAATGCAAATGAAATGTAACAAAATTTTGTTAAACTGGAAATTTGCACCTGGAAACCTCCAAGGGATTGGAAATAGCTCTGAAATTTTGGAAATGTTGACTTTTTGACCAACCGGGACTCATTCGCCAATTTGGGAAAATCAGTCCCATATCTGGATTTCTATGAGGGAACTTGTTTCAAGAAAAAGGGTATCAGAATCTGCAACTTGTTCTGATAGACAACAGCAATGGGACTCATTCTCCACACTTGGAGAATCAATCCAGTTTAGCTTTTTCAGGACTTAAAAACTCTGATCTTCTCCTTAACAACTGCTCTTCTGTTCCATCTTGAGTTTTGGGTCCAAACCTATAAAATTCACTTGCAAAATAGAATTTGGATTGATTTGGTAATGGGGTTTTTGCCTTGGTCAAACCCCAAGTTTGGTAATTAAACCTTGAAAAGGATAATGAAATGTGCATGGAAACCCTAGCCTTAAGTGTGTCTAATACTAGGAAATTTGAAACAAGATGCAATCATATTCTAACATGAGAGAATATGATGCAAGAATAGAAATGAAGAGATGAATGATTCACTTGTGATGATCTTCAATCATCCCAAATGAACTCTAGTAATGCTTATACCTTCCTTAGGCTGAATGTAGTGTGATAATGGAGGATGGAATCACTTAGGAAACAAGTCTTTAGGATTGGTTTGATGGCTAGTTGCATCTCCCCAACCTAGAATCCATCATGATTCACCATAGGCATCCATGAACAACCCTTGACAATACTTGATCCTGATCTAAAGTGAGCTTGAAGACCTACAAAAACACTTTAATGTTGTTACAAAGCTTCAACTCTACTTGCTCTTGAAACTTGAATGCTCTTGTGAGAACTTTCTTGAAGACTCTTGATGCTTGATGTTAGAAAATGCTTGCTCAAAGTGCTTAAAGATTGATAAAAATGACTCAGAAGCTTTCTTTTATAGGCATCATAACCTAATTGACCGTTATTTAGATCCCAAAGACCGACATTCACCAAGAATTTGAATTAAATTGATGAATTCCCACTCCAAATTGAAAAAGGCCCCAAAAGGGACTCATTTGCCACCCTGGGCGAATGGGTCCCACCTAAGGGGACTCATTCGCCCAAGGTGGCGAATGAGTCCCACCTTAAGTTTTTGAGGTGGGTTTTTCAATCTTTCAGGATTTTGATAGATTTTTAAATAATTTTAAAGTGGAACGGGCCTCGAAATTCCAAAATAATGGGTCCTAGGGGCCTATAAATGATGATTTTGAAGGATAATTAATGCAAGGGTGCCAAAATGGGTCCAAATTAAGTGTGAAATCATCTCTTTTTTAAGAGTGCATAATTTTCTACTCTACATTGTCATTGTTAATGGTATAGATGTGGAGATATCAAAGGAGTTTATAGGGCATTTTTTGGGTTATCTAAGGATGGAAAAAATATTTTCAAAGATATAAAAGCATTGGAAGCTGCCATGAGTATGATGTTCAAGATGGATGAACGTAATAACTTATCTAAAGTTTCCTCTAGTGGTTATGACAGGAGTTCCATCAAGCCTATTTGGGCTAATACTGTGAAGGTAATTATGCATTATTTCACTTTGGATGACAGGTTTTATGCTCTATTTAGTTACCATTTTATATGCTTAATAATTTTTCAACAAACAATTTTTTTTATTTTTTGTATTTTACCTCTCTTGAATTTGGCATTAGAGATCATAGGAAAACCCCCAAGTTTTCTATTCTTCATAAAGGTTTGATCTTGTTAATAATGGAGTATGTTAAGACCTTGTATATCTCGGTCTCGAGCCTAAGAAGGCTTCTATAAACCACAAGACTGAATTCCCATATATTGAGCACCTCTTGGATATGTCATATGATATTGAAGATACTATGGAGGATGAGTGGAATGCAAAGGGGGAAGACGAGGGATTCTATGGAAATCTATTATAACCCTCCCTCGGAGGATATAACCAAAACCAAGAAGATTTCTAAAAAAGATGATAAACCTTAAATCTCGTGGTTTGGGGGTTCTATTATTAGGGATCAAGATATGGAGGCTAATGTTCTCTCAATTTCTAATAAAAGAAAGAAGTCTAAATATGATAAGGGGATAGCTGAGGTTAATCTAGTGGGGAAGAAACTTGTTGCTGATAAGGGGAGAAAGAAGTCTACTCTTCGCCAAGTGAAGGAGAGAGATAAGCCTAAAGTAAAATTGATGGAAGGTTCTAATAAAATCTAAGAGAAAGTTAAATCCAAAGGCAAAGAGATTATGGGTGAAGATATGTCTCATGATGAATAAGGAACTCCTTTGTATGATTTCTCTAAAGACCTTAATATTTTAAATTCTAATAGGGAGGATATATACAATGTGCTTGGTCTAGAAAAGGAGGGTGCTAGATGAGATATTTTAAAATGTTTATGTGGTTTTTTATGGAAATTAATCAAATTAATGTTAAGGTGTGGTCTCTTAAAAACAAAGGGTAAGAAGAAGGATGGCAATGAGGATTTTTCTAGAAATAGGGCTGAAAAAAATAAAATATTTACTATCCTTGAAGAGGTGGAAAAGGATTTCAGCTTGATGACAAATGATTAAGAGACCCTATCATGATGTTGAAGGACTAAATTCAAAATTTTCATTAGAATCTAGAGAAATTAGTGCAAGTTAGTTAGGCTACTCTTCAGAACAATATTGAGGGGATTCACATTCTAAGTGAGAGGAAAAAGAATTTGAAGGATGAGGATTTGGCGAGGCTATTGAAGGAATCTGATACTATTGATTAGTGTGTGGTTAAAGGTAAACAAGGATCTCATTTTGTTGGAGTGGGTTTGAGTACACATACTTTTAGTCACTCCAAGAAACCCTTGGATGTTCATAAGAAAGAGATGTTGGAGGTGGTTGACCTTCATAATCATCTATAAAAGAAATACATTAAAGCAACCAAGATTCTTAGGGAGGGTGCAAAAAGATGGGGGACCAAAAGTGGCCAACCCCTTTAATTGTTTTTGAAAAATCCAAAAACACAAGCACGTTATAACATTTTTGCATTATGGATTAGAGTGATCGAGCCTTAGGCTTGTCCACTACAAGGCCAAAATATTCCCACATTATAGCGTGGGTGCATTTTTGTTTATATAAACAAAAAAAACTTTATTTCATATCATTTATTGTTGTTTCCAATTTCCTCTATGGCCTGCAAACCCTCAAAAATTTGCTCACATTCCAAGAAGGCTCAAACCACTCCATTTCTTTGTTGAATATTCATAAAAATTCTTCCACGATATTGGGGAGGTCAAAGGAATGAGTTATTATTTTTCAGTGTGAATTTGTTATTAAATAGGTAGATTTAATATGTTTTTTGATGTAAATTTATTTAATTTTCAAGAAATGATAATGTATACCTCCTTCTCCTCCTCAAAATCCTAATTCACCTCAAGCTGAAAACCCTCCTAAAGAACAACCCCAATGAACACCTTCAACAATTCCTCAACATGCTCCAAGATCTCAAGAAAATTTAATGGGGAAAATTAAAAAATAATAAAAAATAAATTGACGATTTAAATGCAAGGTTGAAAGATCTTGCAAGCTCAACCTCACATAGAACCAAGCTTACTCAATCACTTGAATCAATAATATCACATGTAGATTCATTTAGTACAAAAATAAGTAATTGGTCAGAGAAGAGATGAGAGTTTAGAGAATTTAATGTAAAATTATCCTATAAACAAGTTAAAGATGAAAAATTACAAAATTTGACTTTGGGGAACTATTCACAAACCCTAAAATGAATCAATCTTTACATCCTTCAAGCAAGAGGTTTCCTATCCATTGGTGCAACTACCAAGGGATAAAGAAATTTTTTTGGAGGAGGTGGTGTATGGTCTTTGACCATCCTCTATACAACAACAATGAGGTACCACAATATTTTTGAGGAAAATCTATTGTGAGTTTGTCAATAAATCCCAAACTATTTTGACATGCGAGACTTCCAAGGTAGAGGTGGGGTCTCCACATAGGACACAGTGGGGGCACATATCGATGCACAACAACCAGAGAGGTGAGCACTCACTAGGCTAGTGTATGAGTGTGTGACTATCCCTTCCATTGTGAAGGAAAGTGTTGAGGTTGATACATTTTCATTGATTAATTCCCTCACCCAAAGCCTCATACAGCATACCAATCCTCTAGCACAGGGTGAGTCAGGTGAGTCTTTGAGGAGTAGAGTTACACCTCACTATTGTCGGGCTTGTAGGTCACTTTGTGCTTATGATACCACACATAGTCAAGATACAGGTGCCTAGGGTACATCTATAGTTGATTAGATGGTGATGAAAAATGCCCTCCTTAATGAGGAATTTGGCCTTGATAGTTAGGTAAATGTTAGAAAGTTCATTGAATTTACTTTATTAAATTTCATATTTCAAATGCAAGATTAACTAAATTAGTTGAATAATTAAAATGAAATTTTAAGGTAATAGCATTCACTCTATTTTTAGTGATCCTCCACCTCCCTATTACATGACCACATGTATTGTGGAGGTATGTAACTAGTAAAGAATTATAAATATTACATATGAATAGCTAAATGTTATATGAATGGTATTCTTATATCTCTTTTTGGATGTTGAATAGGTTAATCTTGGAGCTTCAATGGTAACACCTACCAGTAGAGGTAGTCATCGAAGTTTCACTCAAGTAATATAGATTATTTATAATTTTCAAATAAATAAAAAAAATTTGTAATTGCATAATGTTTAATGACTTGAAGGTTCTTGATAGTTTGTAAGTATGCTTTGTACTTTTTAGTTAATTTGATTTTTGGTTGTTATGTACTACATAATCTATTAATTTCATTTTTTCATGTTTTTGACTTCCAAAAATATAGGCTAGTGGCATCAGTAGCTTGTAGCATGCCACTTCACTCTCATCCTCCTAACTATCATCACTAGGTTGTGGTGTACCATCTCTCTACTAAATATTGGGCTCATGAATGTTGCTCGGGATATTGATCTTATTGTAGACACCTAAAAAGATAATTATAATGTCATCACCCTCCTATGAATTAAGTAATTATAATTATTTAATTAAATCTTTCCATCATTTCACCTCAACCTTTGATTAAATAAATATTGTTTAATTACGTCACTAAGGTTTATATCCCTTATAATTAAATAAATCTAATGTATTTAACTATCATCACTATGTCTACTATAATTAAATAATTAATTCTAATTATTTAATTATTCACTTATCTTGCCTTCTCCATAATTAAATAAATATTAATATTTATTTAAATGATTTTCCAAATGGACTTCCCCTCACTTATTTTGAGTTAAATTACTATTTAATTCAGAAAATCAATTCGTTTTTTCTTCTATAATTAAATAATGCTGCCATTTTTTAATTATTCACTTTCCTCTTCGAACTAATTGATTTTGTCAAAAAATCAGTTAGTTTTCTCTTGCTCTTTCACTTTCAATCTTATCTCATCTTGTCTCATCTAATTTTGGTCATTGATCGAATTAATTTCTTTTCAATCTTCACTTTCCATCGTCTATCTGGCCCTCTATAAATAGTGCAACTATTTATCATTTTCATCATCTAGGATCTTCGAAAATCTTGAATTCATAGGCTATCGTGTTGTTGAGATAATAGTTGAATCCTTCAATATTTTGCTTAGTCTTGTCATAGGTCATAGTTGCTCCCAAAAATCTGAGGGAAAACATTATTTACAACAAAAATGAGAGGGGCAATGGATATGAATCATGGAATGCATGAAATTTTTGGGTGAGATTGTTCATTGATTTATGCTTTTATGAAATTTTTATGTTCCTAGAAAAAGGCCATTTGACAATCCTAGTTGAAACATTGATTTACACTTGGATGGTTAGTGATCATATTATTACATCTTTCAAAAGTATTTAAGCCCTCAAGTTCACTATAGCTATTCATCACCTCTTAGTCATTTTCATCCTTCATACCACAACATTTTAGACCTAAAAGAGCATTTTCATAACATCCAACATTATCACTATAATTTTTAGTCTTGTTGCATACATTAGGCATCTTTTATCCTCAAAATACCAAAAATACCAAAAAAATAGTTTCATTACCTTTAGGCATACCTTATTTCAAAAATATAAAAAACATAGTTTAGGTTGCATACCTTAAGATTAAGTCATACCTTTGCATTGTCATTTTCTAGACTTCACCTCACTACCATGTATTCCATACACCCTCATATGCTTGCTAGTCAAGTTGAATACCAATTAATCCACAATGGTCAAGCCCAAAAAGTCATAGACTTCAAAAGACAATTCATCCAATCCAAATACCAATCAACCTCAATCCATGGTCAACTGCCCATCTATCCCTCTTACCAACAACCCATGAATTATAGTCCTCCACCCATCTACCCTCACTATCAAGAGTCCCTTAGCACAATCCATGTCATTAATCCACAACAAACATCCATTAATCACCCTTATCCTAACCTTGAAAAGGGAAACCAACCTACCATTAGTCCATTTCCATCTACTACATCCCAATGCACCATGCCATCCAATAAAAGCACATTCATTAATGATCTCCAAGGATGACTAGCAAAGGAAATTTCTCGACTCAAATGTGAAAAAAATCTAGGCAATCCAATAATGTCTCGAGTCTTGCAACATCTATCCATTTGTCACCATCTTTCCCTCCATTTTCTACCAAATCCAAAAATGAGCTTGCTATTGAAACTAAATCATTTTCTGTTAATGAAAATCCTACCATTACACAAGAACACATCCCATTACCTAAACTTGAGGATACATCTCAAGAGGAAAACCCAAGGCATGACATCATAACTTCACCTTCATGTCAAGATCAAAGTAGTCCATTGCATGACCCTATCCTTAAGTCCATCCAAGAAATCCTTTTAGACAATCATGTCGTCCAAAACACACCTATTTTTTACCAATATCCTACCCTTGAACATGAAGTCCAAAATGATCCTCCCATTGACCGTTATACCATTCATGATCAAACATTTGAAGGTGATCCTATCCAAACTCCGAACACATCCATTTCCCAAAATGAGACACTTCCCTCCTTTGGACACATAGATGATCTTCCTCTAGAACCAAAGTCTTCTACTGTAGACATATTTGCAAATGATCAAGCTATAATTGAACTCATTGGACTCTTTGACCATGATCATAAAGATGGTTTTGACATCGACTTGCAAGCACTAGTAGAATCATCTGAATCTGATGTTTCACACAATCATACCAATGATAGCAGTCAGAAATATATCCAACATGTCAATGAAGCTATGACATCTCATCAACTAGGATCATCTATCTTTGTTAGAGCAAGCTTTCTTGCATATGATAAAATAGTGAGTAATGATCTCCACATACACAATGATGGGTTAGCATCTTGTTTTCAAAATAAAAAATATCCTATCGCAAACAAAATTTGTTAGATCATGCAATATCAAGGAAAAGGACTAGGCCTACATGAGCAAGGAATTCTAGAACCAACATAGTTTCAGGAAAATTCTAGACATCAAGGTCTTGGTTGTTCTTCAATCAAAAAATCTAATGATGTTCTAGTGGTACCTCCTTGATATTGGGGGCAACTTTATCTGATACAAACATCAAAATAGAAGCCATGAGTAGTCCTTGTCATAAGGTTGTCACCAACACTCCTTCCATCCACACCATAAACCATCATTCCAACATGAATAAACCTTCTATTTGGAACCAACAAAAACAAAATTCTTACAAATCTAAAGTTCAAAATCAAATGTCAAAGGCCATTGAATCAAACAAAAATCCAAGTGGTAAAATGAAGTTAAAATGGATCATAAAGAAAAACGGATCAAGCAAAGAAAATAGTTTAAAAGTAAAAGTCAATCAAAATGTGGAGCCACAAGGAAAGAGGACTCCCACATATAATAAATGTCCACCTCCTTCAAAATGGTCATCAAGCAAGGCATATAAAAGTGTTGGTTCCAAACACTATCCCAATCAAAATTCCACACTCCACCATCCAACATCCCAAGTTTGGAAAATAAAAAGTGATTCATCCAAATGTCCAAACAATCCTTCCACATCTACCATCATCCATCATTCCAAAAGACATACCTTGTGAATCTGTCACATCTTTGTAGCAACTCTTTATCATAAGGACTCTCATAGTACTCTATCATGATGTGTGTATTCTGATAAGGCCAACTCTAGTATCAAAAAGGATCACAATGACATCAATTAGTTGTATGCAAGTGCTATGATCCTAACAAGGCAACCACTCCATCAAGGTCATTATTGGTATATCATGGCACCAGTCTCTACATCAGGACCATCAAAGGAATCAAAACAACCAGTGATCATCTAAAGCTTCAAGGCCATCCAGATAATACAAAAATACAAAAAAAAATTGAAAAATAAAAAAAACCATCACCCTGATAAAAACCTAGCAAACAGGCATCTTGGTGACAACAAAAAAAAGAGAAAAAATCAAAAAGAAAAATAGTAAAGAGAAAATTTTCATCCAATAGTGAGAACCATTTTTATGGAACTTTGGATAAGTACCATGATGAAAACCTGGCAAATAGGCATCATGTGTAAGCGCAATTATCTATGTTGACCATTACACTTGGGGGCAAGTTGTCTCATCTCCCATACCCTTTGCATGACATTTCTTATGACATTTCCATCTACCCTTTAAAGCCCTATCATTCCCATCCATTTTCCCACCTACCTTGATCTTGATAAGGACTGGGGTATAAACATAAATCATGCTTTGGGGAAACTCTTGACATGTCTATCCTTTGGTCATACACTATCCATGAAATATCATATCATTGCTTTCATAGAATTATCCAAACCCATACCTTGGAAAAAACTAATTATTCCTATGTGACATAGTCCTTGGAGATCATATGCTAATTCTACCATACAATAATCCTCATGTCTCCTATCCTTTACCAAAATCAATCCATTACCCTTTCCTACCTATCGCATATCTTCATTTTCCCTTGTCAATGGTCTGAGGATTCTAATCCACCTATCCAACATCCCTCCATCATCCCATTCAATCCTAAGAAGAATTCATTCCAAATGTAATAAGCCTAATCCATACAATCTTGCTATGCAACCTCGTACATCATCCAAAACATTCCTTGGCTTTGTTCCTAGCCTTGCTGCAAACCTGTCAATGGGTATTCAACTTGACTAGAGGCAAGATCATGTTAGTCATTGGATTCTTGTGCATGCTTGCTTTCTTTCTTGTAGGAATCATTCACATGCATTTGTTACGATCCTCATACAACATTCGAAAACCCCCAAAAAAATCAAAACATTCCAAAAAGACAAAAAAACATCATAAAACTTCAAAAGACAAAAAAATCAAAACATTTAGAAAAAGACAAAAAATTATAAATTTCAAAAAGACCAAAAAAATCAAAACATTCCAAAATCCAAAAATTATAAAACTTCAAAATCATAAAAAAACCATAAAACTTCAAAAGAAAAAAAATCATAAAACCTCAAAAATCCAAAAAATCAAAACATGCGATAAAACCCAAAAATATTCAGATAACTTTCAAAAAATCCCTAAAACAAAGTCAAAGTTAGTTGTGTCAGTCTTTGTCATTGTCAAACTATGTTGCCTCTATGACTGGACGTAGGCAAAGCCATCTTTTGATGTGCCCCTGAGGCATTAGGTCATTCCTTTAGGTGTTGTCCAATAAAATCATGATTTGGTCCTTTGTCATTGAAACAAATTCAAGGGTCATGTTGAACTACAAGGTCTCTACACATTGATACGTAGGCAAGGCCATCTGTCGATGAGCCCCCAAGACCCCTCGTCAATATTTTAGGGTTCATTAGGTCAGTCAAAATAAATAGAACACTGTCAACTTAGATGCGACATAATCATCTGAACTTCAAACACAAATCCTGAATCAACATGACAAGCAAGCCAACAAATCTCCAAGTCAAATCAATCAAATCAGTCAAAACCAAGGATCTTATACAAGATATGTCCTTCTTGAAACCAGACCATGTCACTATCACACTTTTTCATTTTCCTTATATAGGTAGATGCATGATCGAAACTAGACTAAACATATTATATGACATGTTTCTTCTCCTGAAACTAGGCCTTGTCAAAATAGTCAACCCGTCACTCACTTCGTCCCTTAACGCACTGGTAAACACTTATTGGCAAATAATCTGAATGACTGTTGATCTTGTTGGCCTATTTTGGTCTTATGTTTTGGATTTTCTTTGGTCATATTACTAGCTACCTTGAGGATGTCCCACGAAGGATTTAGAGGAGCGATGATGTCTCATGACTTGTCTTTTATTTGATTGATGTATTTGTTTTGTCTTGACAAAAAGACTGGGGCAACATGACCCTTACTATGAGTTAGGACATTCCTTGTCTGTGACTATCTTTTTTACAGATGGATGACCTTGCACAACTTGGTCTATGTCATACCATGGTGTTTGTTGTCCATTTTTCACATTTTACCGCCCAATGATGATTAAATGCACAAGCCTTGCATAGAAAAATGTATATCTGCAAATTTTCTCAACTAGCACTATCTCAACATCTAGGTCTTCTATGCTAACATCCATCTTTTCTATGCTAACATTCATCTTTTCCACTCTAACATTTCTTCTCGTTTGCATCTTCATCATCCTTATCTATTTTTTTCTATCCTTTTTTCCTTCATCTTCTAGTCTTCTCATCCATTTCAAGAGCACACTTATGTTCTTTGAACCCACCTATCCTCTCGAGGGGGCATACCATCTACCTCCTCCTCATTCTTCCTTTCACTAGGGCATATCTTTTTCTTTGACACAATGCGATAAATTGCATTGTATCAAAGAGGGGAGAATGTAGACACCTAAAATTTATTTTCTAATATCATCACCCTCCTATGAATTAAGTAATTTTAATTATTTAATTAAATCTTTCCATCATTTCACCTCAACCTTTGATTAAATAAATATTGTTTAATTATGTCACTAAGGTTTAAGTCCCTTATAATTAAACAAATCTAATTTATTTAACTATCACCACTTTGTCTACTATAATTAAATAATTAATTTTAATTATTTAATTATTCACTTATCTTGATTTCTCCATAATTAAATAAATAATATTTATTTAAATGATTTTCCAAATGGACTTTCCCTCTCACTTATTTTGAATAAATTACTATTTAATTTAGAAAATCAGTTCGCTTTTTCTTCTATAATTAAATAATTCTTCCATTTTTTAATTATTCACTTTCCTCTTCGAACTAATTGATTTTGTTGAAAAATCAATTAGTTTCCTCTTGCTCTTTCACTTTCGATCTTATCTCATCTTGTCTCGTCTAATTTCATTCATTGATCGAATTAATGTCTTTTCAATCTTCTCTGTCCATCTTCTATCTAGCCCTCTATAAATAGCATAGCTATTTATCATTTTCATCATCTAGGATCTTAGAAAATCTTAAATTCATAGGCTATCATTTTGTTGAGATAATAGTTAATCTTCAATATTTTTCTAGTCACTAATCATAGGCTTTAGTTGCGTCTTCAATATTGAGGGCACTTGGAGCTTCAAAGAAATATGGAGAAGGATGATTGAGGTCATTCAATGGAGGTGTGAATATTATGGTGAAATCGTTCTTTATTGTTTCCTTTCATGCACTTCTTTGTTCTCTATCATTAGATTAGGAATTTCAAGTTTATTTATTGTGCTAAATAATCTTAATTCTGATTTTCCTGATTACACTTATTACTACCCTTTTCCTATGTAAAAGTATACTTATCGGGATGACTATGTTATTGTATTCATATATTATGGTTGTAGACTTTCATTTATACCTTTGAAGTGATTGGCATCATAGAGGATTGATCTCTTGCTTTCTTGACTATATACTATCATCTTCTATCAATTATCTTCAATGGTATCTACTTCATAGACAAGGTATTGTCCACTTATCATTTAGAAATATATGCCCTCTTTATATCCATTCACAAGGACTGTCCTCTATGAGTATGATCATTACAATGGAACTATCACTATAAACTATCCTTTAATAATAAACTATGCATGCTCCTCTTATACCATTATACTATTTTTTTTGCTTCTCCTATGAGACTATCTTGTATCATTTGATTTCATGCGATTTCCACCACATTCATGATCGTTATGCACTCTTTACCTTGAGGTATCTTGGTTGAAAACATATAAATTATCTCCTCATTAAAATCATCTTCCACAATTATCCCTTGAAGCATTCTTTGGTATTTAAATACATGTGATTGTCCTATTACATCTTGTGACTTTAGACTATCATATTCAGTCTTACATGCAACTTTCCTATTATAGTTATTTATTTATGCTATATCATTTATTGCTCATTTGAAGTCCTTTATTCATCATTTCTCTGTGTGATCATTACTCTTCCTATGTGAATATTACACTGTCCACTGTAATGAATATATCTCACTCCATTTCTTAGCTATCTCTTATTTGTGATTCACCCATGAATATGAATAGAATGTTGAGGTTTTATGAAAATCATGGAGTGTCTTTATAGGTGTGAATTTTTATCAAGATCGTAGGACCATAGTCCCCTCATTGCTCACTATCACTACATCATTTTTTTCTTAGTTGACAATTCTCATTATTGCTTCTTTTCATGCATCTCACTATCATACTTTACATTATTTCCATAAATTTTATCCCCACTTTAAAATTCTTCACACTTCACATCAACAAAGGTTTGTATGACTTCGTTATGTAATCATGATAGTGTCCCTTGCTTGCATTCAATATAATTATCCCTAGGAGTTTCATCTTGTGACTATCCTTTACTTTTAAATTGTCCTCATGAAACATGCAAACCCTTGAAGCAATATATAGTTCAATAAGTACTCAAATTTTTGTTAACCATCTCATACATTATAAGCCATGACCTGCATCACTCTTCTACTTTTCGTAATTAAATAATTTTGTTTTATTTTTAGATGATGCAAGCGGATACTCCTCTTGATATTAATGGGTAAATGGAGCATGGTGTCTCTACTGCAATAGATATCTCAATGCCTTTGACGGGGGTATGAGGTATATTAGTAAATTTTAAATTACATTCGTTGTTATAGCTATTTATTATTAAAAAATCAAATGATTATGATTTGTAGTTTAATTTCTATCTGGATGGTTTCTACAGGACTTCGCAATACCACGACATGAGCATGCCCCTATTGTGGATGAGGAGAGAGATCATTTGGAGGCGGTAAGTAATTATTTTGTTAAATATTTCATTTTTTATAATGTAATTTCTATATACTTTTTATCGTAATAGGTACAACTCCATGAAGAATTAAACAGGAAGACCAACTCTCAAGTTCAAAGTAGACCACATTAATATGCATCTCCATCCCTTGATCAAAGGTTGCCCATGATCTAATTTCTTCACCTAAAGGGGAATGACTATTGTTTGGGGTCCTTTGTTGTATGTTTATATGGCATTTTTGGACATATATTTGTTATTGCATATACATGACATTGTATGGCTATATGGCATTCTTGTAAGCCTATATGACTATTTTGTATATATGATATACTTATATCAACATATATTGATGTATGCCTATATGGCTATTTGCTTAATACATACCTTTTTATTGATGGTGTTCATATTTGCATTATAAATCCAAGCTTCAATGGATATTTGTAGATGGTTTACTTTAAATATTTAAAATCCAAGTGTGTTCAATGCTTCATAACTTATTTCGCATTATTTAACTTATATTTTTTGGTTAATTATTATCTTTCCTACACCAATATGTGTTTGTAATCTTGGATGACATAGTTTTGGCATATAGTTATGGAATCAAGTTTTTTTCTTGAGACAAAGTACAAAAAAATTACACTACATTTCCAATAATTTTATTCAAGTATCCATCCTCTAGTTGGCCAATCACTACTTCAAATTTATAGATGTATTCTTAATTCCCACACTTTCTTTCATCTCAAAAAAATGTTTTCCTATATTGACCAAAAAATTTATGACTACATTATGTTCAAGAAATAAAGGAGACTAGTTCTTTGTTGTAGATTATTTATTCATAAGATTATAATGACACCTACATTGACCAAAAAATTTAAATTGGACTTATTCTATAGCCACCCCAATGTGATCAAATTGTCAGTTTACCCCTAGGAGATGAAGAATGTAAACAATGCCTCTCAACAACTTTTTACTAAATGCAACTGACACTTTTTAGAACATCTAAAACATTGTTGCCATAGTGGAATGACTTGGATATATGAAAAAATAAGGAATTTTATTGTAGAGAGACTCTACATGACCTTATACCTTCAGAAAAAATGTTTCTAAGAGCCATAGTTTATGAGTAATAGCTTTTCAAAGTTTTTTGCCCTTTCGCACTTTGGTCTCTTAAGAGAAATCATTAGTGCAATGTAGCCTGGAATGTTTTTGCTTGCTGCGGTGTGAAATAGGACCTTTCCTAGCATAAACCTACCCACCCTGACATGTTGGAATTTTTGGTTTGGTCACACGATGAATAGAACAAAAATTACACCACCTTATAACTTTACATTGCACGCATCTGACACTTTTTCCATAAACTAAAAACTTGTCATCTCGGTAAAATGGATTGGAGATATGATAAACTAGGAGAATTTATTGTATAGGGACCATATGTGACCCTATAACTTTAGATGAAATGTTTCCAAGTGTCATGGATTTTGAGTAACAACTCGTCAATGTGTGTTGCCCTTTCGCACTTTGGTCTCTTAGGAGAAATCACCAGTACAATGTAGCTTGAAATGTTCTGGCATGCTAGGGTGTAAAACTGTTGGAAATAGGATGTAATTTAATTGCAATCCTAAACATTATTTATTTCACCATATATCCTAAGTCCTTAGAATGTGTTCAACAACTCTAGTATTATGAAGAGATTAATATTTGATGAAATAATCATGTTGATTGACATTTGTAATTAATTCTACATGTTAAAAGCATGTGTGGATGCCTTGGAATTAGCTCCTACAAAATAGGAGCACATGGGCTCACATATGGTAGGTGACAACTCACCTTGAGTTTACTTAACTGGTTGGTAAATTGAGTACACTTCAGAAATGCATCCTAGGTTCCTACAAAATAGTTATTTTTATTTATGCATGTTGAGTACCTATAAAATAGGGTTTGAAGTTTAGCTCAGTTCAGTTCAGTTTAGTTTAGTTATGGTTCAGTTGTCTTTAGTTAGTTTTGGTTGAATGCTAGTTGACTTCAGTTAAATTGGAATGCATGGCTAATAACTTGAGTTGCATGACAGATAATAGGGACTACCTTCAGTTAACAGGGGATGACCATTCTTGCATGAATGGTGTTGAGAAATGTTTCAGTTAACAAGAATTAACTTGGACCCACATTGGGCGCCCAATTTGGCTTCTTGGAATTAGCTCCTTTGAATGTTGAGATATTTCTGAAGGCTTAGTTAAGCGGGGCCCTCTTTTGGGTGCCAACTTTGAGGATGAAGCCTTAAGATATTTACAGAATAAAGGTTGAGTTATGACTTCAATTTGGGATGCCCAAATGGATGAAGGAGATGATTTGACATTGTTCTTCATGGCACAACTCTACTTGCAAGAGATAGGCGTACCTTTAAGGGTTAGGGATTGAAAATTGTTATTGTAACTCATTTGGAGTTTACAATGTTGATTAAAGTCTATTTATCTCAAGCAAGTTGTAGAGAGTGTGTGTGAGTTTTATTGTAGATTGTGAAGAATTTTTGGTGAAGGCAAAAGAGGCATTCTCAAGCAAGAATTGAAGCTATTATAATCTACATCAAATATTGAATAATAGATTAATTCTTGGTGGATTTTTTTACCTGAAAGGGTTTTATCCACGGTACATGCTTGTGTAATCTTTCTAATATCATGTCTATTTCTTCTATCAACTTCTGTCTACATTCTACAAACAGTAAAATGAATTAATCAGATAATCACCCACAAAGAATTTGAAACAAAGGAAAAGCATATTTAGATCAGCATTATTAAAGTTTTACAAGGTATTAAGCTAACAAAACACCTCAATTTTCAACAAAAACAAGACCTTTCCTAGCATAAAACTAACCACCTAAACATTTTGGAACTATCGATTTGGTTGCACAACAAATAGAACAAAAAATATGCCACCTTGCAACTTTATAATACATGCATTTGATGCTTTTTCCATCAACTGAAAACTTGTCACCACAGGAAAATGGATTGGAGATATAAAAAACAAGAGAAGTTATTGTAGAGGTACCCTATGTGATATTGTACCTTCAAATGAAATGTTTCCAAGTGTCATGATTTATAAGTAACATCTCGTCAAAGTTTGTTGCCCTTTCACACTTAGGCCTGTTAAGAGAAGTCATCGGTGCAATGTAGCTCGGAAGGTTTTGGTATGCGGGGGTGTAATATAGAAAATTTCCTAGCATAAACCTACCCTCTCAAATATGTTGGAACTATCAATATTTTTGCATGATGAATAGAATGAAAATTACACCACCTTGCAACTTTACACTGCATGCGTTGACACTTTTTCCATCAACTAAAAACTTATCACCACGAGAAAAAGGATTAGAGGTATAAAAAAATAAGATATTTTATTGTAGAGGGACCCTATGTGATCATGTATATTTAGATAGAATGTTTCTAAGTGCCACATTTTCTAAGCAACAACTCATCAAATTTTGCTACCCTTTCACATTTTGGTCTCTTAAGAGAAATTGTGAGTGCAATGTAGCTCAGAAGGTTCTGACATGCTAGGGTAAAAAATAAGACCTTTCCTAGAATAAACCTACCCACTTGTACATTTTGGAACTATCAATTTGGTCGCATGACAAACAAAATGAAAATTGCACCACCTTATAACTTTACACTACATGCATTTGATGCTTTTTCCATCAATTGAAAACTTGTTACCATGAGAAAATGGATTGGAGGTATAAAAACCAAGAGAGGTTATTGTAGAGGGACCATACATGTAGATCTTGTACCTTTAGATAGATTTTTTCTAAGTTTGACAATTTTTGAGTAAGAGCTCGTCAAATTTTGTTGCACTTTCACACTTTGGTCTCTTAAGAGAAATTATCAGTGCAATGTAGCACAGAAGGTTCTGAGAAAATGGGGTGTGGAAAAAGACCTTTCCTAGCATAAAACTACCCACTCGAATGTGTTAGAACTATCAGTTTGGTCACACAATGAACAAAATGAGAATTAAACCACCTTGCAACTTTACACTGCATGCATTTGATACTTTTTCCATCAAATAAAAAATTATCACAACAAACAAATGGATTGGAGGTATGAAAAACTGAGAGAGGTTATTGTAGAGGTACAATACATGATCCTATACCTTCAAATGAAATGATTCTAACTACCATGGTTTCCGATTAACAGCTCCTCAAAGTTTTTTTCCCTTTTTCACTTTGGTCTCTTGAGAGAAATCGCCAGTACAATGTAGCCCAAAAGGTTCCATCATGATGGGGTACAAAACAAGACATTTCCTAGAATAAACCTACCAACTCATACATGTTGGAACTATTATTTTGGTCACATGACAAAAAAATGAAAATTATACCACCATGCAACTTTACATTGCATGCATTTGATGCTTTTTCCATCGACTAAAAACTTATCACCATGAGAAAATGGATTGGAGGTATGAAAAGATAAGAGAGGTTATTGTAGAGGTCCCCTACATGATCTTGTATCTTTATATGGAATGTTTCTAAGTGCCACAATTTTTGAGGAATGGATTGTCAAAGTTCCCCGCCCTTTCACAATTTGGTCTCTTAAGAGAAATAATTGGTGCAATGTAGCCTCGAATGTTCTGGCATGTTGGGGTGTGAAATAAAACCTTTCCTAGCATAAACCTACCCACCCAAACATTTTGGAACTGTCAGTTTGGTTGCATGATGAACGAAACAAAAATTAAACTACCTTGCAACTTTACACTACATGTATCTGATGTTTTTTCCATTGAATAAAACCTTGTCACCACATGAAAATGGATTGGAGGTATGAAAAACTAAGAGAGGTTATTATGGAGGGACCCTACCTGACCCTGTACCTTTAGACGAAATTTTTCTAAGTGCCACAATTTCCAAGTAACATCTCATCAAAGTTTTCTACCCTTTCATAGTTTGGTCTCTTAAGAGAAATCACCAATGCAATGTAGCTTGGAATGTTCTGACATGTAGTGGTGCAAAACAAGATTTTTAAATAAGTCAGAGATTATGGAGAGTGATGAGGACTTTGGAAGAATGAGTAGTTGTATTGGAAGTGATGCAAACTTCATAAGAGAACTGGCCACTTTAATAAATTTAAAGATGAGATCAGTGGCTCCACGACATTGTGAGGAATATCAATAACATGAATTTACAAATTCTATTGAAAATTTGAAATAGATTGAATAACACAAGGAACTTTTTAAGAGAAAATAAAAGTTACATAAATTGGGAAAATGTAAGAATGTAAACCAAGAATCCAAGGGATTATGCAATGTCAATGTGACAATATTGCATTAAGAGCTTCCAAGCCAAAAAAATGCAAATACAAGCTAGGTAGTGAGCTTATATATAACTAAGGAGAGGATGTAGGTGGTAAATCCAACCAATAGGAATCAACCATAAAATTGGAGGTGGACCACCAAAAGTGGAGGATGCCACCAAAATTGGAAATTTTTCCACCCTTTAAGGAAGGTGACACCACACACTTATCTCCTAGTAATAAACTCACTTTATTATCCTAAAAAAGCTTAATAAAGTGTAGGAAAAACCTAAGACTAAGGGAAAACAAATTAACCCATTAGGAAAATAAAAACCTACACAAACACCCCCCTTAAGCACAACTTAGATGGATGTAAAAGATGATGGGTCTTGGAAAATAAATCCATGTTAGGTACCCATGTACATATCAAATTCCCCCCAAAGAAGAAGAATCTCCCACAAATAGAGAGAGAAAACCCCCCAGAATAGAGAGAGAAGAAGAGGACTAAGTAGTCTTCCTCAAAGAGATCTAATGGTAGATGAAACTATATGGAGATGATGGTCCACGAATGTTGAACAACATTCCTCCCCTTAGGAAGAAACAAAACCAAAGGTGTGTGCAATCTATCTCCCAAATCCTAAAAGGATTATGTAGGAAAAAAGTGCAAGATGTATGAAGTCTTTAAAGTCGGCTCGAGTATCCCTATGTCAATGTTGAAGTAGTCACAATCAAATTAGGCATTCTAGGCCACACAACTAAAGGTGATAAATCAAAATATCCTATAGACTGATATAGAGTGCAATCTAAAGATAGTGATGGTTTGACAATAGTTGTGCAATGACTGTCATCGAAAAGGAGGGATAACTCCTCAAATCTATCCTCCAGATCTAAAATATGAGACTCCACAAACAAGTCTAAAATACTTATCAAGAAATCATCCCACAAAATTGTATCTGAAAGACTATGGATGCTTTGCTACAAGAAGTCATTGGAAGCTTTCGAAGAAGCAACACTAAACTCTATAGTAGCAACATATGCAAGGACAAAAGAGTGGTCCACAAAGACAAGATGTATGTCCTCAATAGTGTCATCTAGATCCAAAATGAGGGACTCTACAAACAAACAAGAATTTTTTGGTAGAAATTGGTCCCAATGGATTGATCCAGAAGACAACTAATCCTACTGCAATGAATCATTGGAGGCTCTCAAAGAATCATCTCTAGAATCTAAAGCTGTAATAGGTGGTTTTGATGTCATCTCGACATGAGGATGAGAAGAAAGATAAGTCTTTGTGTCATCTAAATGTTCAAGACATACATAATACTCAGAAAACTCTAAAGTAGCATCATCAAAGGGTATATTATTTGTATCATCAAATGGAATGAGGAAATCTATAGTAGGATCATTTGAGAATGGAGAAACATGAGGGTCTCCAAACATCTCCCAAATCTTTGTCCAAAGTGTGTGGGGACATTCAATGTCCACTATAGCCCACATAGTGTAAGTATCAACATAAGAACTAATGAATCCTAATACATGATCAATTCAATTACACCATATTGATTTCTTTCTAGGTGTTTTTGGTTCAATCATGAGCCCATAAAGGTAAGGAAAAAAATTTAGCCATCTAAGATGGGTTATTATGCCTATTTTCCAAGACTCATAATTGGCCTTATCCAAGATTATCATAGAAGGATGATCAGAAAAAACCATGATAAATCCTCAAAATGATTACAAAGGAACATTAAAAGAGAACACCAATATACTCCCACCATTTTCACTAGTATCAAAAATCACCCATCCAAAATATTACAAGGTTGGCACTTTACAGTTCAATATGTTTACAAAGCCTTTTCCAAGATACAATGCTCAATAGACTCAAAATGGATAGAAATATAAATCATGATAAATAATGAATCTAAGAAGGAACCTAGAAAAAAATAGCCTTATAGCTATGTAGTGATCCCCAATACATTCCCAAAGCCTATTCGTTTCCAAAAATTGAAGCATCAGGGTGAAAGTTATGGTATGTTGAAGAAATTAGCAAAAAACAACTTCAACCTAAAATATTTGGTATAAGATGGTAGAAATTATTTTCAATAACTTCGTGAATAGAAAGTACTCATCTCCAACTTTTCAAAAATATATTTTTTGCTGAAATTTGACACTCGAATCAAAAGATATGAATTTTTGAAAAAATTGAAGTTGTCTTGTAAGAAACGGTTTTTTCTAGCAAAAACGTTTTACTTTTGATTTGATTTTTGAAAAATCTACTTGTTGTGTGTAGACAATAACAAAAACCAAGAAATATTTTGATGCTAAGAAAAAAAACCCATAAAAAAAATTTATCCAACAAGCAGAAGATGAAAAAATGAAATTTATTTAACCTTCAACTTGTAGAAAATAGATGCATGATGCTTTTTAGAAAGCTATTTTTTCTAGATCTACTCAACATATACAAAATCTAATAGATACCTAGATGGTTTTTTGACTCTCAAAACAAAACCCAAAAATCATTTTTCTTACCAATAGGTGGAAGCTAGATTTATGAAGAAAAAATAAAAAATAGCTCCAATAAAAAACTATTTTCCAAATTTGAGCTTCAAACCCCCATTTGCAACTTTGTCAAATGATCTCCAATTTCGATGAAAAAAAGCCAAATATGACTTTCTCGAGCCCTTTGGATGCATTGGAATAGTCAAAAATGTTGCCAGTATAACTAGAAATGTTGCAATCACTCGAATCTCACAAAAAACATATGCAATATGAAGAGGTTATTAAATCTTTGCAAATCCTTTTTTATTCTCTAGGTCATTCAAAATACAAGAGAATAGCATATGAGAATTTTACAAGATCTTTATAAGAAAACTCAATCTCTCAACCAGGAATCTATGAACTTTGATTTCTCAAAGCAAAAGCTTTGATACCATGTTAGAAATATGAAATAGATTGAATAACTAAAGGAAATTTTTAAGAGAAAATCAAAGTTACATAAACTAGAAAAACGTAAGAATGCAAACCATGGCTCTGAGAGATTATGTAATGTCGATGTGGAAATATTGTATTAAGAGCTTCCAAAATGAAAAGATACAATGTGAAGAATGAGAAAATATGTAAATACAAGATAGGTAGTGAGTTTATATATAACTAAAGAGAGGATATATAGGTGGAAAATCCAACCAATAGGAATGAACCACAAAAAGTGGAGATGGACCACAAAAATCGGAGGATTCCACCAAAAGTGGATAGTGATCCTCCCTTTACACACTTATCTCCTAGTAATAAACTCACTTTATTATCCGAAGAAATCTTAATAAAGTGTAGGAAAAACCTAGGACTAAGAAAAAATAAATTAACGCACTAGGTAAATAAAAACCTACACCAACAAATTCAATGTACATACTTACAAATTAATCCAATGAACCATCTGAGTCAACTCTAATCTTTATTGTGTCTTGAGTATTTCCTCATGGTAAAATTCATGCACTTTCGACAAGTTTTTCAAAGGTCTACTCCCATATTTGATCAAATGAGCTTTGGATTACATGACAAAGTTTGAGTAATGAAGAATCTTTTGATGCATGTCAAAGTCTTGAAATAGCCAAACATTAAACCCTAAACCCTCAAATCTCAACCCTCTACCCTCTACCCTATAGATTAAACCCTCAACCCTATACCTTAAACCATTAATAAATTAATCTCTCAACCCTTAAACCCTCAACCCTCAACCCTCAACCCTCATTCTGCAACCCTCAATCATCAACCATCAATCCTCAACCCTTAAACCCTTAACCCTCAACCCTAATCCCTCAACCTTATACCCTCAAACCTTAAACCCTTAAACCATTAAACCCTCAACCCTCAACCCTCAACCCTTAAACCCTTAATCCATCAAACCTCAACCCTAATCCCTCAACCTTATGCCCTCAACCCTTAAACCCTCAACCCTTAAACCCTCAACCCTCTACCCTATACATTAGAACCTAAACCCTATACCCTCGACCTTTAAACCCTTAGACCCTTAAACCCTCAACACTCAACCCTCATCTCTTGACCCTATACCTTAAACCCTTAATCCCTCAACCCATAAACCCTTAATACCTCAACCCTGAGCCCTATACCTTAAACCATAAAACCTCAACCCTCGACCCTAATCCTTCAACCCTCAACCCTTAAACCATAAACCATTAAACCCTTATCCCTAATCTCTCAACCATTAAACCCTAAAACCTCATCCTTCAACCCTCTACCCTATAGATTTAACCCTCAACCCTATACCTTAAATGTTCAACCCTCAACCCATGTAAACCCTTAATCCCTCAACCCTCAACCCTCAATTGTAAACCATCTACCCTAGACATTAGACCCTCAACCCTTAAACCATAAACCATAAACCCTTAACCCTAATCCATCAACACTCAAGCCTTAAAACCTAAACTCTTAAACCCTAATCCCTCAACCCTCAACCCTCAACCCTCAACCCTTAAACCCTAAACCCTCAACCCTTAAACCCTAAACGCTCAACCCTTAAACCCTAAACCCTCAACACTTAATCCCTTAATCTATCAACCCTCAACCCTTAAACCATATACCCTCAACCCTTAAACTCTATACCCTCTACCCTATACATTAAACCCTCAACCATAAACCCTTTACCATATACAATAGATCCTCAATACTCAACCCTTAAACCTTCAACCCTTAAACCCTAAACCCTCAACCCTAATCCCTCAACCCTCAACCCTTAAACCCTAATCCCTCAACCCTTAACCCCTAAACCCTAAACCCTAAACCCTTAAACCCTTAAACCATAAACCCTCAACCCTTAAACCCTCAATCCTATGCCTTAAATCCTCAACACTCAACCCTTTAATCCCTCAACCCTCAACCCTTAAACCCTATACTCTCAACCATTAAACACTTAAACCCTAAACCCTTAAACCCTATACCCTTAACCCTCAACACTCTATCCTATACATTAAACCCTTAATCCCTTAACCCTCAACCCTTAAACCCTTAATCCCTCAACCCTCAATCCTCAATTATAAACCCTCTACCCTATATATTATACCCTCAACCCTATACCTTAAACTCTAAACCCTTAGCCCTTGACCCTAATCCCTCAATAGTCAATCCTTAAACCCTAATCCCTCAACCCTCTACCCTCTACCCTATACATTAAAACCTCAACCATAATCCCTCGACCCTATACCTTAAACCCTTAATTATTAATCCATTAACCCTTAAACCTGTAATCCTTCAACCCTCAATCATCAACCTCAACCCATAAAACCCTCAACTTGCAACCATAATCCATCAACCATATACCCTCAACCCTCAAAACCTAAACCCTTAAACCCTCAACCCTCAACCATTCACCCTCTACCCTATACATTAAACCCTCAACCCTAATCCCTTGACCATATACCTTAAACCCTTAATCCCTCAGCCCTCAACCCTTAAACCCTTAATCCCTTAACCCTCAACCCTCAACTATGAACCCTCTACACTATATATTAGACCCTAAACCATAATCCATCAAGCCTCAACCCTTAATCCCTTAATCCCTCAACCCTCAACCTCAATCCCTCAACCCTCTACCCTATGCATTAAACCCACAACCCTATACCCTCAACCCCCTACCCTCATCTCTTGACCCTATACCTTAAACCCTTAATCCCTTAAACCATAAACCCTTAACCCCTCAACCCTCAACCCTCAACCCTAATACCTCAACTCTTGACCCTAATCCCTCAACCCTCAACCCTTAAACCATAAACCATTAAACCCCAATACCTCATCCCTCAACCCTTAAACCATAAACCATTAAACCCCAATACCTCATCCCTCAACCCTTAAACCCTCAACCCTCTACCCTATACATCAAACGCTCAACCTTAATTCCTCAACCCATAAATCCTTAATCTATCAACCCTCAAAACTCAACTATAGACCATCTACCCTATATATTAAACCCTCAACCCTCAACCCTCAACCCTCAACCCTCAACCCTAATCCCTTAACCCTCAACCCTTAAACCCTAATCCCTAATCCATGAACTCTTAAACCCTAAACCCTCAACCCTTAAACCCTCATCCCTTAATCCCTTAATCCCTCAAATATCAACCCTCAAACCCCATACCCTCAACCCTTAAACCCTATATCCTCAACCCTCAACTCTCCACCCTCTACCCTATACATTAAACCCTCAACCCTAATCCCTCGACGTTATACCTTAAACCCTTAATCCCTCAACCCACAACCCTTAAACCCTTAATCCCTCAACCCACAACCCTTAAATGCTTAACCCCTCAACCCTCAACTACAAACCCTTTACACTATACATTAGACCCTAAACCCTAATCCTTCAACCCCTAACTCCTAAACCCTCAATCCTTAAACCCATAATCCCTTAACCCTATACCCTTAACCCTTAAACCCTTAAACCCTCAATCCTCTACCCTATAAATCAAACCCTCAACCCTAATCCCCCAACCCTATACCATCAACTCTTAAACCATTAAACCCTTAACCCTCAACCCTCTACCCTATACACTAAACCCTCAACCCTAATCCCTCAGCCCTATACCTTAAACCTTTAATCCCTCAACCCTTAAACCCTTAATACCTCAACCCTCAACCCTCAACTATAAACCCTCTACCCTATAAATTAGACCCTCAACCTTAATCCCTCAACTTTATACCTTAAACCCTAACCCTCAACCCTCGACCCTAATCCCTCAACCCTTAAACCCTAAACCCTCAACCCTTAAACCCTCTACCCTATACATAAAACCCTAATCCCTAATCCCTATAACCTTAAGCCTATACCCTAAACCCTCAACCCTATACTATAAACCCTCAACCCTAATCCCTTAACCTTGAACCCTAAACCCTAAACCCTCTACCTTATACATTAAACCCTCAACCCTAATCCCTCAACCCTAGACCTTAAACCCTAATCTCTTAACCCTAAACCCTTAAATCCTAATCCCTTAAACCCTCAACCCTTAAATCCTAAACCCTCAACCCTCAACCCTTAAACCCTAAACCATCAACCCTCAATCCTTAAACTCTCAACCCTTAAACCCTCAACCATCAACCCTATATCTTAAACCCTAATCCCTCAACCCTCAACCCTCAACTATAGACGCTCTACCGTATACATTATACCCTCAACCTTAATCCCTCAACCCTTAAACCCTCAACCCTCACCCCTACCCTATGCATTAAACCATCAAACCTAATCCCTCAACCACTTAAACCCTAATCTCTTAACCCTCAACCATTAAACCCTAATCTCTTAAACCCTAATCCCTTAAACCCTAATCCCTTAAACCCTAAACCCTTAAAACCTCAACCCTTAAACCCTAATCCCTTAACCCTCAACCCTTAAAACATTTCCCTAAAGCCTCAAGCCTCAACCCTTAAACCTTAAACCCTAAACGCTCAACCCTCGATACTATACCTTAAACTGTAATCCCTCAACCCTTAAACCCTAATCCCTTAACCCTCAACCCTCAACCCCAATCACTTAAACCCTAAACCCCTAATCTCTCAACCCTTAAACCCTCAACTCTTAATCCTTAAACCCTCAACCCTCAACCCTTAAACCATCAACCCTTAAACCTTTATCCCTTAAACCATCAACCCTCAACCCTTAAACCCTCAACCCTCAACACTAATCCCTCAACCCTCAACCCTTAAACCCTAAACTCTAAACCCTCAACTCTTGACCCTTAAACCCTAAAACCTCAACCCTATACTTAAGCCCTAATCCGTCAACCCAATATCTTAAACCCCAATGCGCATATACTCTATACACTTAACCTTGGACATTCAACCTTGAACATTATCCCTCAAATCTCAACCTCTACCCTATACCCTATACCCTCAAACCTATAATTATCCTCTAAACCCTCATCCCTATGTCTTATATCTTCAACCTTAAGCCCTAAACCCTATACCTTAGACACCCTACCTTGAACATTATCCCTCATTTATAAACCCTCAACCCTAAACCTTATATCCGCAACCATATACTTAAGCCCTAATCCCTCAATTCTCAACCCTATACCTTAAACCCTAAACCCTACAACCTCAACCCTCATCCCTATACCCTATACCCTCACCCTTATACCCTAAACCCTGAATATTTTCCCTTAACCCTATACTTAAAACCTAAACCATACACTCTCAACCCTTCACCCTATACCTTATACCATCAATCCATATCATAAACCCTAAACCCAATATCCTTAACCCTAATCCCTATACCTTACACACTTAATCTTATACACTCAACAAGCTAAATATTGTCCCTCAACTATAAACCCTCAACCCTCTAACATATATGCTCAACCTATTACTTAAGCCCTAATCCCTCAACCCTCAACCCTATACCTTAAACCCTAAACCCTACAACCTCAACCCTCATCCCTATACCCTATACCCTCACCCTTATATACCCTAAACCCAAAACCCTTACATACATATATATACATGCATACACACGAACATACCTGCATACATACATATAGGCATACATACGTACATATAGACATATACATACATATATATATATAAGCATACATACATCAAATACACATTTAACAAACTTGCACATAAAAAATTTCAAGCGAAACACAACACGCGCATGTTATAACACACTCGCATTATGCCTTGCTTTAAGAAACATAAAGAAATACAAAGAAAAAACAAGAAAATGTAAGGCAAGGTATAATGTGAGCACGTTATAACACACTCGTGTTATGTCAAAACTATGACATAACATGAGCTCATTATAATCTGACTGCATTATAACGTGCTCACGTTATGTCTTGATTTGGGAACCCCCACCAAGCCTTTGGCTTGGATTTTCTTTGGATTTCCAACCCAAAGGCTTGGAGTGCCTTCCCAATGTCTAAAGACATGTTTTTACATATTCTACAAAATTTCACATAATCCCATTTGTGCTAATTATCAGGATTGCATATATTTCAAGGTCGAGTAAATCAAACATTTGCATAATTTTAGGCTCTCTTTTAGCTACTTGAAACAATGGAAATAGGGTTATCCACCTTTTAGGAGATGGAACACAAGAGATAGGGCCTATTTCACTCAAGTTTCACTCAAGGATACCTTAGAAATCTCAATCCAATGGTAGAATGAGAGAAAGAGATCTCCAATAGGGCATCCTAGGGTATGATCAAAGACTAAAAGGGGTTCACCACCAAGCTAGGGCTTGGAAAGATAAGTAACATGCAAAACCTAATGACAAAACCTAATGATATGCAAGACTTAAGTAAATGACCTAGAAATGAATTCAAATCAGAATAGTAAACTGGAAAAGTACATAGGTGCACCTGGAAACCTGAATGTGCTCAAAACAAGTTTTGAAATGCTAAAAATGTTGAATTTAATGCACAATGGGACTCATATGCCAAGTTAGGTGATTTAGTTCTAGATTAGGGTTTTTGGACAGGAACACAAATCTAACAGTGGTAAATCTAGAACTTTTGAAATCTGGAAAAATCAGTATACTAGGAGTCATATGCCAGAAGTGGCATATCAATCATGCTCAACTTTTTTGGGGGGTCAAATTATGAATCTACTCTTCTATCTTTGCTCTTCCCTCCAATCTTGATTTCTAGATCTGAAATGCCAATTTTTTCTTTGTAGGTGTCTTTTAGTGATCTTGTAAACAAGGTGACAACTTTGACAACTTTGTAAAATTGACAACTTCTTCCAATATTGTTCTTCAATGTATCTTCAACCTAGATCTCCAAATCACACAATAAAGAGGGTAAAATATCGTTTTGTTAGTAGAAAGGGATTTTCCTTGGTCAAACCGTATTTTGGTAATCAAACCGTATTTTGGTAATCAAACCTTGAAATGAAATGAAGTAGAAAGGAGGAATGATGAATGAACAAAATGCTATGTTGCAACTCACCAAACCCTTGAATAAGATGTTGCAAACATGTATGAAATGGCTAGCATGAATGTGGATCTTGACTCTTGCTTGAATGATATAGATCTTGACTTGAATTCCTGATTGAATCATGAAACCCTACATCACAAATGTTAGCTCAAAAACAAACATGATGCATGATGACTTTGACATGATGCTTGATACTTGAATAATGCTCCAAAATGCTTGATAATCAGCTCTTGAATGCTCTTATAAACTCTTGAATACTTTTTTAAACTCTTAAATGCTCTTGTGAAATCAAATTTTCTATAATGCATGAATACTTAAGTTGCTAGGTGAAAAATGAGTGAAATAACCTTGTATTTATACTTGTTTATGCAAAATTTCCCAAAATTACAACACTACACGCCGACATCAGATGTAGGAGAATAATATCCCACCAAGAATTTTAATTTAATTTAGGTCTAAGATAAATGATACTCATATGCCAGTTGTGGCATATGAGTCCCATTAGGCTAAGCTTTGGGACACATTTTTCAAGAAAGGCTTAGATTAATGTGAAATCCAGATCGGGGTCTTGAAACTTAGGTGGGACCCATATGCCCAAGGTGGCATATGAGTCCCAGATCACTAAATCTAGGCCATACAATCCAAAAACACATGAATTATGATTGGATTTTGGTAAATGTTAGGATTAATCTCAGAAAGATGCATTAAATAAGGCTTGTGGATGCAAAATAAGGCCAATTTAAAGCATAAAGAAGCCCAATTAATTAATGAAACCCTAGATAATTGTGAAAGTGTAAAGGTACTCTTAACACCCTAAATAAGGAACAACTAGGTCCACTTAGTTTACAAGGGCCCAAGACCTAGTTTGATTGTGTTAAACACATTACAACATTAAATCAAGGCAACATTTAGCTTAATTTAATAGGGAAGGCCCAAACAAGTGTGAAAATATAGAAAGATACATTTTTTGTTGCTACGTTTAGCCCCCACTTTAGTGAGAGGAGGAACTTGCTTCAAAATCACACTAAAGTAGACAAAATCACATGAAGAGGGGTTCAAATGTACCAATGCTAGTGAGATAGGATGACAACGACCAAGAGGGGTGATCAAACCCGTGAGATCAAGATCCTATGACAAACCAACATAAGCACAAAAGAACACACATGTAAATGATATAAGGAGAAACAAGGTGATCCCACAATAGTGGTTTACAATTGCTGGCCAAACTAGACACTGAAATTATTATTTTTAACTAAATCTTCACATTCGGGCACCTATAGCAGTTAAACCATGAGGAATTTGAAGATGATGAAAATTAGAGTCTCATCACATTTTGTCTGTAGATTCTAAAAATATTTTTTTGAATTTTTTTGGAATCAGATTGCACTTCTTTTTCCATCTCCCACGAAAACTGGTTTTTTTCATAAAACAACATTTTTAAAAAGTGACGCTCACTGTATACAACATAACTTTTTTCGTATGAAGGGTAAAATTATAATTTTTTTGAATTTAGATTTGTAACTATGATATCTAGCACTTTCATTTCATCTCATATTTTTTTATTGAATATATTTTCCTTAATCAAGTTTCGAAGTCAACCCAATTGCAATTCAGACATAGGCGAACTGTATACAAATTAACTTTTTATGTATGTATTGAAATTCAATTTTTATTTTTTTAATGGATCAAGGACAGCAATACCTAGCACGAACTTATTTTTAAAAAATTTATTTTGATAATCTGCTATTTTCCACATGTGCAAAATAAAGAGCTTGATTTTCGGTGAACAACCTATGTTTAATAAAACTAAAAAAACACATACATAAAAAAACCAAAACATATTAAAATTATATTCATTGGATAGCTTGTTCTAAGGACTACCATCTTTCAGTTGGGTCTGTGAAGTATCCTCCATTTTCATCCTCAACTCGAGCTTCGAAGGGCAGAAATCTGCTAAAATTTGGTGGAAGAGGGGGAGAAGGGCAAAAAAGGGGGGTTAAAGAGAACCCCCCTTCGCTCGAAAGAGTGAAAGGGGGTTCGTTCGAAGGGGAGTTCGCTTGAACCTCCCTTTTTTTGAATTTTTCATACATTTCTATGAAGAAACGTGACATCATAGGGTTCGAGCGAACCCACCATGCAAAAGGGGGTTCGCTCGAACTAGGGGTTCGACCGAACCCCTCTTTTGGGTTCGTGCAAACCCCCTAATTCGAACGAACCCTTTAAAACATGAAATTTTAAATGTGTGAGCATTTTTACAAATTTCCTTCCTCATAAAAATTGTAAACCACTATTATGGGTTTACCCAACAACAAGGCACAAGCATACACTACCAAAGACATAAAGAAAAGAAAAATAAAACAAAAGGAGTGGATCAAGCTTCAACCGTTTGTTCCACATGTTGTTGATCAAATCTAAGTTGTTTTTCTAAACATGCATGCTCACTCTAAGGAAACAAAACTTTGGGTTGTTTGTTGGGTGAGTATTCAAAAGGGTGAGGCACATATATGGCCAGTATGTACTCACAAGCAAGTGGAAAATTCACGCCTATGTTCGCCTCACATTCTTACAACTAGACCAAAGCTATACCCCCTAATAAATTTGATAAGGCACCACACAACAATGAACTTCAAGTTTCATGAGGAAAGCAAAGCTTTGTATGCTTGAAACTCATGAACAAAGAATATGGCTCCATAGGCAAGCAAAGTGTGTTATGCAAGGTGGCCATATAACTGAAATTGCAAAATAGTGTAAGGTATGTTCAAAGGAGTTTTTCTTAGTTCATGTAAGGTCTTAACTTAGGGAACATTCTGCCTAATGTCTCCAAGAGAGGACCAATTGAATAATAGAAGATTGACAACTTAGAGGATGTAGTGTGTCGCATCAAGCCACAAAGAGGAATATAATATGCTAAGAGAGATCACACTCTTGAGAGACATCATACCCAATGTGACCACAAAGCGAAAGACACATCACATGAAGTAATAAGATGTGAAATAGAAAATAATAATGTTAATTTATGCCCCTACTTTAAATAAATTTCTAAACACCATGATGTGAGCAATTACTTTAAAGTAGAAAATGATAAATGCTAACAAGAAAGAGGATATGAGAGCTTAGTTGGAAAGCCCTATGCCAAGTCATATGTTTCTAAATAAAGCTATGTCATGAAAGGGGGTTTCCCCCAAAATAAAATCCCAAAATCACACAAGGGATCCATGGATTCAGGGTCAGTTTTTTCTTGCTACAATGGTGTTAGAGAGCTTGAAACTATCATCATTACCCAAATACTCATGGAACAAGAAGAATGACATAAAGAGAGTGAAAAGATAAAGGAAAATATTTTGGGTCAACATGGAAGCGACATGAATGCCTTAACGCCTTGTGTCATCCCCAAAAGGAAAACACGAGACAATGAAAAGATAAAGGAAAATCTTTTGTGGCATAGAGAAGAATGTAGGTACAAATATAGGAATGCACAAAGAGAGAGGTACATCAAACAAAACAGTATGGGGGATCACATTACGCACATGCAATCACATAATGGAAACATGTAAAAGAAAATAAATCAAAAGACTAGTAAGGCACATGTGAGTCAACCTATTAGCAGGTAATTTGCATCCCAATCGTGTTCATTATATATAGAAGGTGGACAACTAGCCAAAGGGACAATATCAAGTGTTGAACTAGGGTTATCACCAAGCTCAATACTCTTCCTAGGAGAACTATTGTTTAAGATCATAGAAGAGGAAAACAATGTATTTAATTCATTATGCACTTCTTCGTCAATCTTAGCAACCTCATCATCATCATCCAAGTTAATTACAACTAGAGGTCAAATCATAATGTCTAAAGAAGGATTTAGCTCCTATTGTGGTTGTGGTATAGGATCTTTTTTTTGTAGAAAAGATGGAGATTCATCGTGTATTGCTTCAGTCAGGTTTGGATGTTGATTTTCTTTATTTTTTCCTTCATTTAAGCTTTGAGCAAGAGCACGACGTATATACCTATGCTCTCTAGAATTTTTTTTCTTTTAGTACGATTGTCAAGTTGTGTTTGTGTAGGAGTGGGTTTTTCAACCATAGGATTCTTTTCTTCCCTAAGGGGAGGAACGGATGGAGCCATAGGAGGTTGTTCAACCTCTTTATCTTTAGCTTTGAAAACTTGTTTTATCTTAGGTGTGGCAGGATTTTTTTCATTATCTCTTGGTCTTTTATAGGAGATAGGCAAAGGATCTGTCTTAGGTTGGTCTTGGTTGTTTGGAATTTCTTTAGCTTCAATCATGGTTTCATCAAGGATGGTAGGCTCAATCATAGGTTGAGGCATGTTTGTAAGGGATCATTTTTCTATGCATTTTAACTTAAAATTTTGATAGGATTTGAAAAAGAAGTCTTCTCGAGGTTTAATAGGTTCCATAGGCTCAGGCCAAAATAAATCTAATGAAAAGTTCCCATGGGAAGACAAAGGATTAAAGCCACTATGATGCATAGTAAAGATTTCATTATCAAAGGAAAACTTTAAGCATTTATGCATGACCAAAGGGACAGCTTCCATGGAGCATATCCATGGATATCCAAGCTTCACATGGAATTGGTTTGATGTCGAGATGATGGAGAATGAGACAACTAACTATTTTGGTCCTATTTGTAAAGGAAGGATGATCGATCCCATCATAGGGAAAGCAAAACCATTATGTATCTTTATCCATTCTTTTGGTTTATCATATGTTTCTTGATAGAGTTCATGCACAAGTAAGAATTCCTCAATGATCACATTCTCTCCACATACGGGATCAACTAATATCCCATTAGTGGGCTTGTCATTGATTTGCTTGGCTATGTAAAGAGGACCACCTAGTGCATTTCTAATTATATTTTTAGATGAGAAAGCAATGCCAAGAGACTTTTTGGTTTGGACCTTATGAGGTTGATTTTCTATCAACACAATCAAACCTTTTTCAATAGTATCCATAGGACCTTGTTCAATAGTATCCATATGACCTTGTTCAATATTATCCATGTTCTCATCACGTGCCAATATCCATCACATCATTCTTTGTAGTTTTAGTAGCTTTGACAAATGAAATATTATGATTTGGGATTTGCAAGTTTTGGTTGGGAGAGGAAACTGACTTATTTCCTTTATCATTAACACCTCCAATTGAAAGCCGGCCAGAATCAGTAAGGTCTTGCATAAGATGTTTAATATGCTTACGATGTTTTGTTTTGTGTCCATTTTGTCAGTGATAATGGCAACAGGAATTCAATCTAAAATTTGGAGGTACAATTTTATTAGGATCAAGAGTTTTAACGGGAGGCAAGGTGATCATTTTCTATTCTAAAAGTTGTGACATTGTGTTATGGAGGGTATTGAATAAGGGAGTGAATTTCCTAGCCGAATCCCCAAATACAAAAGGAGTTGTCTTCCTTATAGCAGCCACTTGGGAATCAACATGTTGATTTTTTTGTTGAGGGGGATTAAGTTGAAGGAATCCTTTATTCTATTTTCTAAAAGGTTGGTAATTGTTTTGGTTTGTGGATTTAGACTTCTCAGATCGGTTAGAGGTGGGTTTTGTAGGAGTTGAGAAAATACAACACCACAAATCCCGAAGATCACCTACATGCAAATAACCTGTCACAAAAGAAGAGATGGAGACAAACAAGCAAGGGTTCTCTGAAAATTGAAAATGTATATATCAGAGAGAATGAGAGAATGAATTGATATGAAATACAATGGGATCAATCCTTATAAAAAGGAGATCATGCAAACCCTAATAAAACCCTAATAGAAGCCCTAATAGGATAACATTTAATAATTAATATAATTATTAAATGTCACTTTATGCAAACTAACGTGAAATCTTAAGAAGGGAATAAAGGTAACTTAATCAACATAATTAAGTTAATACCTTTACTCTAACACCCCCCCTTAAGATGAGCAACAGTGCAGCTACAAACAAATGCAGAAAAGCAAAGGTAACTACAATGCAAGAAGGCAACATGGGTCCTGGCAACTAGGCCAGATCAGGTACCCAAATACAACCAAATCTCTATAAAATGGAGAAATAGAGAAAACCTCATGGGAAAAAGCTCTACTCCAAAAAGAGAAGAAGAAAGCCAAGAAGAGACATCACCGAAGCAGAAGAAGCTACAAACAACTGTCGAAAGATGACTACTATGGTGCTGAAGAACCTCTGCTGAAGATAGGATGATCAGGAACAAGAAGACAATAATCTGCATAAGTGCCCATACAACACTACTTGAATCAGATGGAAAACAAAGGAAAACACTTGGAACGAAGATACAGATGGCACAAGAACCAATAGTCTGAAACACTGATCAACTGAGAATGGAAGATTCCTTCCAAGGTGAAACCAAGGAAGCATTAGCATGAACAGTATAGTACCCCCCCATAATGGTGAACTGGGAGCCTGACAGATCAACTGAAATGGTGTGCAACACCCTGTAGTGCATGAAGAAGATAGAACATCTGAAAGTGCACAAGAAAGCACACATGCATGAGGCTAGAATCATATGGATCCATGGTTGTCATGGAGGGACACTCACCGGACAAAGGTGTGATGGAAAACAAAGGAAAACTACACAACCCCCCCATGGTATGGATTCAATGTCGTCATGGAGGGATACTCACCGGACAAAGATGTGATGGCAAAACAAAGGAAAACTACACAACCCCTCATGGCACTTTATAATATCAGTGCGAGTACAAAATATGGCACAACCTTATGTGCAAAATCCCCAAAAGATGCATGTACAATAGTGTGGCACTTTATCTTAGTGCGTTTACATAAAAGATAGATTACAAATGATTTTCAAAATATCCAAAAAGGACAAGATGCTGGAAATACATGAAGAACAGCCAAGAACAAAGCATCCCATGTGAATGAAAAGTTTCCAAGAGCAAATATGTCCAAGTAATCCACCAAAGTGTGAAAATACAAATAATTGAATAAAAGATACCTGGAGTAAAATCTGGAAAAATGGCATAGATGAAACTGAAGAGCTCAGAAATACGGTTCCAACGCCGCTGAGATTGCGAAAAATGAAGAAACTGATCAAAAGTTATGAGCTTGAGACTGAAAAAAGCCCCTTTGTCTTCAACTGGTTGTAGAATACACCAACAGAAAATTCACTGAAAAATAACTGCTCCATCAAAAAATTGGGATCGCCAGCTTTCCAGCGATATCTTGTTTGCCAATTTTTGACACCGTGGCGGAAAGTTATGGCAAAAAGAAAAAAATAGCTCGATTAGGGCATTGTGGGGTACATCAAATGCTAACCGAGCACAAAAGTGGAGCCCCTGGGCGCTAGCTCTCGGTCGGCCATATGACCGTGGGCTGCATAAAATAAAAAAAGAAACCCACCACCAGGCGGGTGGTGGGCGGGCTGGGTGGAGGTGGCAAGAGGTGGTGGCACCGGGGGCACCACCACCCGACCTAGCACCCGACGGTAACCATATGACCATGGGTGAAGGATAGTGGGGGCGCGGGCTTAGGGAAACCGCAAGTAGTAACCACTGGCGGAAGGAAGAAACGGTGGCTGGGGAAAGGTGGAAGATGCCGACGGGAGAGTGGAGGGAGGTCGGCGGTCGGCGGAATACGCCGATCAAAGACCGACAGAACTGTCAGATATGACAGTTCTGTGGTATGAATGTACCGTAGAAATTTTTTAAAGAAAAACCCCCACAATTTTTAAATAAAACCCCCCAGATTTAAATTATTGTCACACAAACAATAATATCTGCAAATAGCCTGAGAAGAATAAATATGCAAAATATGAAAAATTAAATAATTTTTTATTCTGCAAAATCGTACCCGGCCCTGGGTGGGCCGTACAGCCGCCCAGGTAAAAAAATTTTGCCTCAAATTTTGACTTTGTCTAAAAAGGACGAATGGACAGTCGATTTAGGGGTTTTGGACCGCTGCAGACGCAATGGCAATGTTCATTTGAACTGAAAATGCTTCAAAAATGCAAGTGTGCCCTAGATCAAGAAAACAATCCCCAAACCCTTGAAGCTCCAAAAATCTTCAAAACAAGAACAGGAAGCAGCAGGTGTGGAGCTCTAATACCATGTAGGAGTTGAGAAAATACAACACCACAAACCCTGAAGATCACCTGCATGGAAATAACCTGTCACAAAAGAAGAGATGGAGACAAACAAGCAAGGGTTCTTTGAAAATTGAAAATGTATATATCAGAGAGAATGAGAGAATGAATTGATATGAAATACAATGGGATCAATCCTTATAAAAAGGAGATCATGCAAACCCTAATAAAACCCTAGTAGGAAAAACCCTAATAGAAGCCCTAATAGGATAAAATTTAATAATTAATATAATTATTAAATTTCACTTTATGCAAACTAACGTGAAATCTTAAGAAGGGAATAAAGGTAACTTAATCAACATAATTAATTTAAGACCTTTACTCTAACAGGTTTTGTGTCATGACTACTAATTGAGTGTTGATAATCACGGAGGGCAGTACACAAGTGTATGAAGGAAATTTCATCATGGTAAGCTTATCTTGTATCTTATTTTGCAAGTTCTCAATGAAAATCTTTCGAAGGTGAGGATCAGGAATCTTTATGTCGATTTGGGAATAAAGCGATTGGTAGCGTGACATGAAGTCAGTAATGTTTTTATCATCATTTTGCTTACATCTTATCAAATCGGCTAAGGTCATTTTAGGAGTCATATACACTTGGAAATGGTTTATAAAGGCCTCAACAAGTTCATTTAATGAACAAATCATTTTTTTCGGTAACGAGCAAAACTATTCTAAGGAAGAATCTTTCAAGGACCTAGGGCAAAGCTTAGCCAAGAGCTTATCCTCAAGGACAAAATCACTACATAATGTGGTATAAGTGGAAACATGGTTAGAAGGATTCCTTTCCCCCCATATTTCTCAAATATAGGAATCTCTAGACCTTGTGTATTGTCATTCTCAATATCTCCAAGGATAAGGGATTTCTTTTGACGTAGTATGTAGGTTGGGCACTTTGATTTTGGTTCATGGTGGAAACTTTCTTTTGGAGGGATGAAATAGTTTGCAAAAGTTGATTTATGATGACATTATTGTTTGCATTTTGAGATGGAGGTGTATATGTGTTTGAGGGACAAGTGAATGGAATTCTTATGGGAGTTAAAGTGGTAGGAGATATGATGTGCAATGTTGAAAAGGTACTAGGATTACTAGTAGAAATACCCAAGGTAGGAATGCCATTACTAGTAGGTTGCATTGTTGTTGTAACTTGAGGGTTGGTATAGGTAGGAATAGAGGCAATAGTTGTTGGAGGAGGAATTCGGGTTCCTCCTTGGCTTTAGACATTGTTTGAAGGTTGAGTATCATTAGTAAGTTTGTCAAAAATCTAAGCTAGGTTACGCACAATTTCAAATCCTTCTTCAGTTTTGATCATGCGATGTATGTTATCTATGGCATTGAAAGCAGTGGTTGAAATATTTTCAGTACTTACTTGATTTTATAGGTTTACTAAGTCTTCATGGATTTAGGTTATGTTTTCTTGCGGAATACTAGCAACCATTGTTTCAACATTTATCACATTACTTGAAGGTAGGGAGTTCTTAAGGGTATGGTCCATACCTAGTGAACTAGTGTCAATACTAGGAGTGAAAGAGCTAGATAGCCCAAGATCCATGATGATTGTGCTATTGTGGGATGACATGAGTCTTGAACTTCGCCTCACTATAGTATTAGCAATAGGACACCAAGTTGTAAAGCTCATGCAAGGGGTAATCAATAAACTGCAAGATGTAGTGAACACAAGATACATGCTATTTTCTAATTACGATTCAAATGAAATTAAGCTAAGTACAATGAAATGAATGAAACAAAAACTCTGTAAACTAAAACAAAAATGTAATAACAACAAACTAAAACACAAAATAGAGCTTTTAATGTTGGAAAATACATTTTAAAATCTGAAATGGGACTAAATCGCCTACAGAGTTGTATGAGTCCCAATCAGGGTTTTCCATGGATTTGAATTCTAAATAATAGTCACCACAAAATACCCAGAAATCAAGAAAAACCACTTGTACTAGGACTAAATCATCCAGAGGGGTGTATCAGTCCCATATTAGGTTTTTTGCATCATTTTCAGAAAATTCTATGTAAATGTTATGCTTTCTATTTTGGATGATGTCTAGACTAAGTGAAAATGCAAATTTTAGATGAAATTTAATTATATAAGGTGAAAAAATGCAACCTATATGCACTTTCACTAATGCAATATTTAGAAAGCCTAGATGCAAATTAACTAATACAAGACCTAATGCAAAGTTAATCGAAGCTAGATCTAGGAAAATATGATGCACTCCAAATAAAAAATAAGGTGTTCTAAATGCAGGTTCACCAAAATGAAACAACAAAAATAGGGTGCTCCACCTTTTGGGAGATTGAACACAAGGGATAGGGCCTACTTCACTCAAGTTGCACTCAAGGATACCTTATATATCTCGATACAATGATAGAATGAGAGAAAGAGATCTGCAATAGGGCGCCCTAGAGTATGATCAAATACTAAAAGGGATTCACCACCAAGCTAGGGCTTGGAAAGATAAGTAACATGAAAAACCTAATGATATGCAAGACTTAAGTAAATGAACTAGAAATAAATTCAAATTAAATAGTAAACTAGAAAAGTACAAAGGTGCACCTGGAAACCTGAATGTGCTCGAAACAAGTTTTGAAATGTTGAAAATTCATGCAAATCAGAATAGTAAACTGGAAAAGTACAGAGGTGCACCTAGAAACCTGAATGTGCTCAAAACAAGGTCTGAAATGTTGAAAATGCTAAATTTAATGCACATTGGGACTCATACACCAAGCTAGGTGATATAGTCCTAGATTAGGGTTTTTGGGTAGGAACAGGAATCTGATAGTGGTAAATCTAGAAATTTTGAAATCTAGAAAAATCATTGTACTGGGACTCATACGCCAGAAGTGGTGTATCAGTCTTGCTCAGCATTTTTTAGGTGGTCAAAGTCTAAATCTACTCTTTTATCTCTACTCTTCCTTCCAATCCTAATTCTCGGAACTAAAATGCCAAATTCTGCTCTATAGGTGTCTTTTAGTGATCTTATAAACAAGGTGACAACTTCTTCCAATCTTGCTCTTCAATATATCTTCAACCTAGATATATAAATCATACACTAAAGAGAGGGGAAAATTTTGTTTTGTTAGTAGAAAGGGGTTTCCTTGGTCAAACCTAGTATCTTGAAATGAAATGAAATAGAAAGGAGAAATGATGAATGAACAAAATTATATGTTGCAACTCACCAAACCCTTGAATAAGATGTTGCAAACATGTATGAAATGGCTAGCATGAATTTGGATCTTGACTCTTGCTTGAATGATATTGATCTTGACTTGAATGTTTGCTTGAATCATAAAACCCTACATCACAAATGTTAGCTCAAAAATAAACATGATGCATGATGACTTTGACATGATGCTTGATACTTGAATAATGCTCTAAAATTCTTGATAATCAAATCTTGAAGGCTCTTGAATGCTCTTGTAAACTCTTGAATTCTCTTGTGAACTCAAATTTTCTATAATGCATGAATACTTAAGTTTCTATGTGAAAAATGAGTGAAATAACCTTGTATTTATACTTGTTTATGCCAAATTTCCCGAAATTACAACACTACAAGCCCATATCAGATCTAGGAGAATAAAATCCTACCAGAAATTTGAATTTAATTTAGGTCTATGCTAAACGGGACTCATACGCTAGTTGTGGCGTATGAGTCCCATTACACTAAGCTTTGGGACACATTTTTCAAGAAAGACTTAGATTAATGTGAAATCCAAATCGAGGCCCTGAAACTTAGGTGGGACCCATATGCCTAAGGTGGTGTATGAGTCCCAGATCACTAAATATGGGCCATACAATCCAAAAACACATGAATTATGATTGGATGTTGGTAAATGTCGAGATTAATCTCGGAAAGATGCATTAAATAAGGCTTGTGGATGTAAAACAAGGCCAATTTAAATCATAAAGAAGCCCAATTAATCAATGAAACCCTAGATTAGTGTGAAAGTGTAAAGGTACACTTTACAACACCTTAAATAAGGCACAACTAGGTACACCTAGTTTACAAGGGCCCAAGACCTAATGTGAATGTGTTAAACACATTACAACATTAAATCGAGGCAAAATTTAGCTCAATTTAACAAGGAGGGCCCAAACAAGTGAGAAAATGTAGAGGGGTACATTTTCCATAATTACACTATTTAACAATGTAATTATTTTCACATTTTGACTATGTTAAGGCTTTCATCTTTAATTTCTTTTGTCTGCGTGTCTGTTTTTTATCAAAAACCAATGTTTGGTATTTTTACTTTATCTTTTAACCGTTCATTGAAATTTCAAATAAATTACATTTTTATAAAACTAGACTCCATTCTACACATATTAAAAATAATAATTTTTTATTAGTTTTCAAAAATTATAGAGGTAGCACGACCAAATTCCTATTTTTCGGGATGTGTCCACTTTGAAAATTAGTAAAAATTCATATATTCATTAAAAAAATATTAGAAAAATCAAGCATAAACTAAATGTTGTTAGCTAATTTGTCACTCAAGCGATTTTTAAAATACTAAAAAAAAGTTAACCTTTCGAGGGAGCCACAATAGACGCTAGATGTTACATTTTTTTGACAAAAACAACACCAATTTTTGTGGCTCCCTTTTTTGAACCCCTTAATCTCTACCATTTTCAAAAAAAAATAGTAGTTTAGAAAGTATACTTGAAGCACTACGACCCTTGTTTTGTTGCATCTAATTTTTTTTAGTGTAACTATCCTCAATTTTTTATCCAAGGTTGGTATTTCCTGATTTCAAAACAAAAACAAAAAATTCACCCCTTAAGACCCCTTTTTGGCCCCTCATCTTTGTGCACTTGCCCCTCAAGGAATTGCAATAGACTATTCTATTTATTTTTTTTGGTTGTCTAGTATTTTGTTAATTTTTTTATTGTTGGCTACTAGTTGGCTTTGTTTTTGTCTTAGGCGATGTCTCTCTACAAAGAGTTTTGGGTCCCTTCAAAACATGTTTTACCTTTAATCAAAAACAAAATTTACAAGTAAACTTAAATTAAAAATTTAAAAATACACTATTAAAATGGGTATGTGTAGGGAGATGGGGGACCAAAAAGTGACCACACCACTTTTTGTCCCCTTAGTGAAAATTACACAAGTGCATTATAATGCAAGAACATTATAACATGAACAAGTTATAACACAAGCATGTTATTGCATACTCACATTTTTTTCTTTAAAGAAAAAATTGAGCTCAACCTCTCAATATATTTATAAAATAATATATAGTGGTCCACCACTTTTGTCAAAAAAAATAAAACAAAATTTTGTTCTACAACATTTTAGAGCATGCTTACATTGTGTATTAGGCCATTCATCATCAATTTATTCACCAAATTACAATAAAATGTCACCATTACATTGCCAAAGTCAAAGAGGTAAGTATTCTTAGATTTTTAATGTAAAAACTCAATTAAATAGATAGATATAAAAAAATTGAGTTTTTTTTCTTTAATTTCTAGGAATTGAGAATTCCCCACTAGTTGATAAAACTCACATTCACCAATTGATGAAATCCCTCCTAAACAACAACCACAACAAGCCCCTCCCACATTGCCTCAACATCCTCTTAGGACACAATAAAATATATTAGGACAAATAGAAACTAATAAAAGAGAACTTGAGGCAATAATTGGAAGGTTGAGAGATCCATCAAGAACAAACATCCATAGGTGTACCCTCACCAATTCACTAGAATTGATTGTCTCTCACATAGTATCTATGAGTGAGAAAATCAACACTTGGTCACAAAAGAGGGAAGAACAAAGATAATTTTATGCAGACAAATTATCCTATGAGAAAATTAAAACAATTATTGAAATTTGACTTGTGTGTTGTTCACCAACCCAAGAACTAATGCACCCATACACAATTCTTGCAATAAATTTCCTATTTATTGGTGCTACCACCAAGGGATAAGAAATAATTTTTTGGATAGGTGGTGGATGGCTTTTTACCATCCTCCATGCAATAACAATGAGGCCCCACAATAATTTTTCAAGAAACTTTATTGCAATTTTTTCCTCAATGAGATCTTGAATTACGTCAACATGTAGGCTTTCTATGGTAGAGGTGTTGGCTCAACACAAGACAAATTGGGGGAACAACATGCCAAAAACCAAGCATCAAGTCCCCTTTCTAGACTAGATTTAGAGCATCCCTCTATCCCTTCCATTGTGAAGGAGGGTGTTGAGGTCGAGACCCTATAATCCATTAGCTCACTCACTCATACCTTTTTACAACATGCTAGGCCTCTAGCACATGGTGATTTGGATGAGTCTTCCAAGTCTAGAACTTCATCTCATTTATATTGAAATTTTTGGTCTTTTTTTGCTTATGGATTTGAAGATGATCGATATGCATGTGGTCAGTAGCAGGATGTGTCAATATTGGATCAAATTTTCATGAAAGATGAACTATTGAATTTAACATTTGGCATTGATAAAGTAAAATTGAACAAGTTCAAAAATTAATTTATCATATTTAATTTTTAAATGTAATATTAAATAATTTCTTAAAATGATTGTAATAATATTTTAGGGTCAGAGTGTTCACCTTACATTTGGCTACCCTCCACCTCTCACTTACATGATGATGTTGAGTCCACAAGTATGTAACTAGAAAATAAATTATAATACTTATAATAAATATAATAATGAAAATTATTATGGAATGCTTGATTTTTATCATGGATGGTGGTAGATTGGAAAAAATAATTGGAATTATGGTGTATTCTACTCGATACACCAATACCCTCTTTTCAATTAAGACACACTTAAGGTAATATGTATTAATGAATTGACTAAAGAGAAAGATGCTTGCAATAAGGTCACAACCACTCCTATTTTCCCATTTGATCTTTATGTGAACATGTGATGTTTAATTTATTCACATTTTGTGTGGGTGGGTGCATGAGCTAGTCACACTATGCATATTTGATACATACATAGGTTATCATATTGTGTATATATGTGGCATATTCTTAAGTTACTCACCCTATATATAGGTGATGTATGTTTGAGCTAACCATTATTAGAGCATTTGCATAAATTGAAAAAAAATCTTATGTTCATTTGTGAGTTGTAATTGTGCATATATTTTCCTCATGTATTACATTGAAATCTCTAAGATATTGGATTTTGATGTAGTAAAGATTGGGGGGCTCTTATCAAACTATCCAATCTTGAAGTCGTATCATGTCATCCAATCCACATTAACATATAAATGGAAAAAGAATCTAAAACGTATCTTTATTTCAATTTTCATTCACATTCATACAAGAAAATTCCTCAAGAACAATTACATATATTGAGGATTTCAATAAGAAATAAAATCTAATATTTTTACAAGGGTTTCTAGGCACTTCATGCCTTCAAATCTTCAAGGTCTCTTTCCTTCAACCTTCTTGGCTTCACTCCTACTTGTAAATAGGTTTTTTTTCCTTCATCCTATAGCTCTCATGGCTTCCTTGAACACATAAAACATGCCTGCAACTTTCTTCTTCTATCCCTCCCCTCTTGGAAATATAATTTTCCACACCTTTTTTTATCCAATCCTCTAAAGCAAGCTGCAAATTCTTTCCTCGAAATTTTTTCTTCTGATTTTTGCCTCTTGACACCATTAAAGGTTATATTTATAGGGGGTTTCAACTATGTGAAACACCAAAAAGTGGTTTCCAAATATTCTCTTTCATTGACCCTTAAAATTCCTACAGAAAATGAAATAAAACATAGTTTGTTGCTTCCAAAAGTGTCATCCAAAGTTTTTGTACCATATATAAAACATATTTTTGTTGTATATGCATTTTAAAAATAGATAAAATGAATAACCAAGTTGATCTCATTCACCCCAAATTTGAAATTGAATTCATTAGTTTGTTTCCCAAAAATTACTAGTTTTTTTTCTCCATTTTAGGAACCGAAATTGAAAGAATAAGACCAAAATGGAATGAAAAGAGTCACTTGTCTTATGCACACTTCCCTAGGCATCCAAATTGAGAAATTAAATTAATTTCAATTAATTTTCCATCAAAATCCCCTTCCACCATGGTAAATAGACCATTTCAACCCCTAAAACCTTAAAATTATGCAATTTTGCAAAACACATTAAACACCCTGCTTGACCTTGATGTATGGAATGGAAATAAGGTCCTCACAAATAAATAATCATATCCTTAAATAAAACTTCACAATATTCTCTTGAAGATCACCCCTACACCAAAAAAGAAAAAAAACTTAGCACGAAAATAAAATATTTTTTGGTGATGCAAGATTGTTTGTGAACCCAAATGATCCTGCATTAGATTCCCACGTCCATATGTTCATACATTTTGGTATAGTAATTTTTTCATATGTCAAGATTGGGTATCAATTCATCTACTCCCCTCAACCTTGACATAATATTTTTATGTGATGACCATATCCTCTCCTTTGTAGCTTGACCCACATCTTTATAAGTTTTTTGTTTGGCCAGTGTTTTGACTTATCAATATCTAACACAAATCAAACCTTGTAACAATGGAACTACTATTTGTCTCAATGTCAAGGTGGTATGTATGTTATTCCCATTCTAACATATGAAAGTTGTTATATGTTGTTATTGAGGTTTCAGGGTGGTAGCTACTCGTATCCTAACCCAACTTACAAAGGGAAGTGTGAAAGGAATCATGGTGTATTTTGGGGTGTTGGGGAGGCCCATACCCCCGTACCAAGTACTAATCTATGTGGCAGCCCAAAATATTCCTAGTATTGTTGGTTAGACTTTCACAGTCGTATGCTTTCCCCTCTAGGTTTGATGCATCAAGAGGTCCAACTAAGCTTAAGATATTAAGTATTATTTTTTATCACGAGCTAATGGAAAGTTGTGTCTTTTTCAAATGGCTAGATAAGTGTATTAATCTTGATGGTAGTGGTGTGTGCTTAGCGAGATTAATAGAGATGATTCCCTTGTGTCTATTATATGCTTGAAATAAGTATTCACCCAATCTATAATTGTGGGAAAGCACTTTGTAGTTAATGTGAAGTCAAATCAAAGAAATGATGGAGGGATGACCAACATACTATGTCAAAAAAGTCATTACATAAGGTGAGTTACATAGTGTTCATTAGGTTGTTAGAGTATTTCATACTCCTATCCCATGTTACTAGCAAACCATGAGGTTTTATGTGTTGGAAGATTGCTAGTGTTGTCATTGGTCAACCTCCAATATAGTTGGGGAGACTATTGGAGATTGTTGGTAGTGTTATCATCAATGTTAAGTATGGATGTGTTGAGGTTGGATGTCACGTTGATGCCAACCCCTAGTGTGGATATTATTGATGTTGCAGATTTTGTAGATATGTTGAGAAAGTGTTGAGTAGGTGTTGTTGATGCAGCTAGTTCACTTGGTTTCTAAGTGCTTTTAAGAAAATTTGAATAAAAGAGTGTGTAGTGTGAAAGAAGTGTGTAGTGTGATTGTTGAGGTGTGTTCAGTGTTGTTCTCTACATTCCTTCATGGTTGAAGGTGTTCTTGTGTAGTTTGGATGTGATGATCATAGCTTTTCAGAGGTGTTATATCCAAAGTTTCATGTTCTCGATCATGCGGCCCAATGGAAGATGTGTTTGATAGTGTGTCTACTTGTGTAGAAGGTTGTCTGGAAGAAATGAGATTTCTCTGCATTTCTCCGTATTGTGGTTTCTTGTCTTGAAGATTTGGGAACGTTCTAATATTACCTATATATACCTTCCCTCGAAGTTTTTGGTGTTCACTTGTTCCACAATTCTAGATTTAGAAGTTGTGTTATGTGGTTTATGGCAGTGTGGCTAGTTGTGCACAGAATAATGGTGTTCTCAATTTTAGGTGGTTGTGGCAGTGTTGCAAAATATTTTGATGATGTTGGAATATTCAGAGATGTTGTAAGGATGTTGTGAAGTGTTTCTTTATGGTCAACATGTTTTTGGACTTGAATAAGCATGTATGTGGTTGCTTGTTAGTGTTAGTGCAGGTTTGGCTAGCTTGGGTTCTAGTGCTAATTATGGAGGTTGTTTGTTGTTTGTGAAAGCGTGGTGAAGCATTTCAGTGTAGATTTGCATCTTAGTTAACCCTTGGCATGGTCTACCTTCACTTCTTTCTGCCGCATAGGTGTTTGGTGCCAACCTATTTTGGTGATGCATGTTTGAGGTCCATACGTTTCATTGAGGCTGACCTTAAGGAGTTGTTGGAGATCATGGATGGTATAAATGCAAGGTGAATTTTTTGTTGAGTGGAGTGATAAGTTTGAGATGGGAATGTGATCAAGTGTGCTGATTTGAGTGTGATCTTAATTCCTATGACTTCAGATGTAGTGAGTAGAAGGTGTCTACATTTTCAATGTGCTTGAAGTTGTTGGAGGTAGTGAGCCAAAGGTTGCAGATGGCACAGTGTTGTAGTGGTGGGTCTTCCATGTTGCTTTGAGATAGTGAATCTATTTGTAATAGTCTTAATCTTCTTTCTTCTGGGCAAAGAGCCTTTGGAAGTGAGCCACTGATAGCAAACCTTTCTTATTTTCTAGGCAGTGAGCCCTTGGAAGTGAGCCTAATTGTATTAGTTGTTGTTATTCATATATATGTCCAAGCTAATCCTTGCCATGGTCTTTCCCTGCTTAGGGTTTTCATGTAAATCTAGTGGTCTATTGTATTTGGTTTTGTTTTCATTTTTGTTTCATATGTTTAAATTTTGTTGATGCTTAATGAGGGTTTAAATGTTGACAAGGGTTTGATATTTAATGAGGGATTAAATTTGTTAATGTACAAGTGATTCACCCCCTCCTCTCAATTTTCATGTGCATCTAACATATGTATAAGGGGAAGCCCAATATGTATAGGTGTTGCATGGTATTGATCATAATTACAAAGAGGTATTTTCTTCCCTTCAAGTTTTGAAATTTACAAAGACCTTGATATGTTATATGAGGGAGTTTTAATGCATAATTTATCCTCCTAAAAACTTTGAAAGGTTATGTTATTGCACCTTTTGGATGTTTTGTGATATTATTTCACTCATTTCATGTTATTGATGAGTTTCCACCTACCAATATTGTGGTCATTATGTGAACCTTAGTTTTTTTAAGGGAAGAAATAATGATAATGTCCTCACTCCATTGTATAAACAAGTATCCAGAGGCCTATATACATTACATTTGGAGTTCCATAGTGAATAAAAATGGCTCAATGGATATTTAAAACCCTATGAAGCTTACAATTAGTAAAGATCATGGCTCCGTGGTGAATTTAGATATAAGATGGCATCTTGATCTCAAAAGCACTAAATGCTCGTGATAGATTCGATGGAGCCTCCTTTGCATAGTTTTACCAAACAGTGGAATGATGTAACCTACAATAAAACTGATAACAAAAGGAAATGTTTTATAAATCTTCTAGAGCCTAGTTCACTTAGAATGAGACACCAATATACATTGAGGACATATAGATTTTCCAAATGGAGCATTGGATAAGTGAAAAGTGAGATCTAATACATCGAAAAGGAATTTTTGAATATTGTTGAGTGCCAAATAAAATGGTGCTCCATTTTCTCTCATTGTAACTTTTTGTAAATGCAAGGGATCTCTTCCAACTACCTTGCATACCTCCTCTAGTAATTTCTTCATCCCAAAATTTTTCTTTTGGTGGGAATACATTCAAACCATTGATTTTTATAGTGCTACAATGTCATGGATTAGGGTTTCACCCTGCTAGGTATAATGACAAGTATTTTTGTTTAGAGGAGAGACTCTTTTATAAGAGAGTAGAGAAGTGGGATGTTGTGTGGCCTCCAAACTTTAGAAAATTATCAGTATGATGTAGGAGATTCATTGAATGCCAAATCAATTAATTGAGTGGAATATAAGCCTACGAAATTAAGGAAAATTAGCATTGTAAGTGGATTTTATTGTGGAACATGTCTCCATGATGGTATGTGTTTATCCAAAAGTATTTCTTAGTTGTAGCTAGGGATTTTTCATTTGCCACATTTGATGGATTAAATATAATTTTGATTTAGATGAATGTAACAACATTCTAAAAATATTGCAAGATTTGTAATGACCTTTCTCATACTATTTATGGATTTATGCATCTCTATTATGGATTACTAAGCAAGATTTATCACAATTTTCATAATATTTTTTGTATGCAAATACATAGCTCATTATTTTTTGGTTTTAATTTGTTCTCATCTGAGTGATCCCACAGTACTGGTTTACAATTTTTGGCCAAACTGGACACTGAACTGATTTTTTCTAACTAAATCTTCACTTTCGGGCACCTATAGAGGCTAAACCGTGAGGAATTTGAAGATGATGCAAACTACTGATTTGTGACATTTTGTCTATAGATTCTAAATATATTTTTTTCAAAAATTTTGGAATCAGATTGCACTTCTTTTTCCATCTCCTTCGAAAACTAGTTTTTTCAGTAAACACCATTTTTAAGGAGTGATGCTCACCATATACAACATATTTTTTTTTCCATGAAGGATAAAATTCTATTTTTTTTGAATTTAGATTTGTAACTATGATATCTAGTGTTTTCATTTGGTTTCATAGTGTTTCATTGAATGTTTTTTCCTTAATCAAGTTTCGAATTCAAACCAATTACAATTCAAACATAAGTGAACCGTATACAACATAACTTTTTTTGTATGTATCGAAATTCAATTTTATTTTTTTGTTGGATCAAGGACTTTAATATCTCTAGTGCACTAATATTTTTCAATTTGCTTTTGATAATCTGCTATTTTTCCGCATGTGCAAAACAGAGAACTTGATTTTTGGTGAAAAACCTATGTTTAATCAAACTAAAAAACAATACATAATAAAACCAAAAAATATTAAAATTATATTCATTGGATAGCTCGTTCTGAGGACTACCATCATCCAGTTGGGTCTGTGAAGTCTCCTCCATTTTTATCCTCAACTCAAGCTTCAAAGGGAAAAATTCTGGAGATTTTTAGTGCCAGAGGGGAGAAGGGGGGAAAAGGGGGATTCGAGCGAACCCCCCTTGGAGGTTCGTTCGAACCTAGGTTCGCTCGAACCTAGGTTTGAGCAAACCCCCTTTCCACAAAATTTTTTAGTTTTTTTCTCGACAAATGTGGGACCCAACATTTAATGGGTTCGCTTGAAGAGGGGTTCTAGCAAACCCCCTTTAGGTTTGCTCAAACCAAATGTTCGTTCAAACCCCCAAAAACCCAAAAAAATCCATGGGAGCGTTTTTTGCATTTTTCCTTCCTCATTGGAATTATAAACCAATTTTGTGGGTTTACCCATCCTAATGAATTGTGACTCTATTGCCAATGAATAGAGACCAATTTGAGACTCATTTGACCCACCTCTCTCTCTTCAAATCAAATCAAAACATTAACTAGTACTATAAGGGAAGATCCATTAATCATGTGCATTCATGATCATCAATATAACTAGGAATCATTCTTAACTACACCTCCAATAAAATTATGTGAATGTGGGTCATGTTTTCATAGTCATATCAGCTATATAAGGGTTTTATTCAACTAGTCTTGCTTGACCTAGTGACAACCTTAGGGTCAAGCAAGCAATTTGTGTTTGGTTGTAGTTATTTTAGTTATTAATTTTGTTTGATTTAATCATCTATTAAGGTTTGACCTTAGGAACACCCTCCTAAGTCTAAGCTAAGTTTGAAGCATATTGTCATAGACCAATTTTTATTGCATTTAAAAATTAAAATATGATAAATTGAATTATTGATGAAATTCAATATGTTGAATGAAATTTTGATATTTTTGAAATGTTTAAAAGAAATTGACCGTCTTTTGACCATGTGATCTTTTGAACTATCTTATACTTTATCATGATTGAACATTAATGATGAGTTGTGTAAGTGCAAGTGTGTGTAAATGTAGGAAAACAAGTTGAAGGATGAGAGCACGGCTGAGGTAGGATCGTTTAGCCAGATTAAATGGTAAGCTTGATGGAATCTGGGTGCACACACCACAAAATGGCATGATGTCTACATTTGAAATTTCATATAGGAGATTATATTAATCTGATTCAAAATTATTCAATGATTGAAAAAAGTAGGCTTGTGGAATTATATACATGTGATTTCTTATTTAATTGTCTATTTTGATCTTATATTTTCGAAAATCTAAAAAAAAATGATAGCATGGTTAAACACATATATGTATGTATGTATTTAAAAAGGCTTACTTAAAGATAAGAAAACAACTTCATTTAGAAGCCATTAATTGAGTAAATAAAAGTTCATCCTTTATTTGAAAGTGAATAAACACTATACTGTTATAAAAATAAAATAGAGATAAATATATATATGCATATATATATATATGTGTGTGTGTGTGTGTGTGTGTGTATAAACACATATATATTCACATGTATATATATATAAATATACATATATATATATATACATAAATATACATATTTATACATATTCCTTAAGAAATCGAAAATGGGTTCGAATTCATGCCAAATATTATTGTTAATTTATGATAACATATGAAAAGAGAATAAAATTTGTAATAATATCATAAGGAAGATATTATGAAATAGTGGCATGCATTCAAATTTAAGGCAAGATATTCAAATTTTAGTAGTGGGGCAGCCAAATTAAGGGTAATTATGAAATGAAATGGCCCCATAATGGAGTGAACAAGTAAGGAAAAAAATGTATTTCCATTTTGGTAGCATGAAATACTAGGAAGGAATCGGCATGGGTCTAGCAGTGGTGACGAGGAATCAAGAAGAAGAAAAGCAAGTGAATCGACTCATCTAGAAAAGTAGCAAAAAGCTGAGGAAAAGCCACGAAACAGAGGTAAAACTCGATGTTTGATGTTGTATATGCTTGATTTTTCAGTACAAACTATTCGAAAATTTCATATTCCCTTTCATTATGTCGATTTCATTCAAGTTGATGGTAAAACATTAGATGTCCATTTACTGCAAGCGTATTTTTCTTTAGTACCAGGATGTTCTGATTTAAGATCGATCATTTCTTGAAAAATGTTGCAAGGGCCTAATCGGACACCCTTTGCATGCACTAAATCTGTGCATAATATTTTATCGACATGATAGCCGAATCTAGTTAAGCTTTGTATGTTTTATTGTTATCACCTCTAATCGATATTTCTTGCATGTAGTTTTTATTAACCATTCCATGGTTAATTGGATTATTCCAATAGCTGTTGTATTGGTTTATTTTAAATAATTTTTAATCATTTACAGTCTCCCTCTAAGGGATCGATTGTTCTCTAATGTTATCCCTCACTATTTTTTGTTCTTCCTACCGGCTAGGCTGAGCGAGTATTTTGTGCCAAATGGGTGTGAAGGCTTCAATAATCGTTCATAGAATGATGTATAAATGTCACTGTTTTTTTTTTAAAACATGATTCCTTATTCACCATGAACGATGGTCGAATGATTATATCATTCAATTTTATTTTCATTATGTTGGCACAATCTTTATGATCGATTAATAGTATACCATTTGTATATAGATGTAATCATTCATCAGAGCGATTCCCATTATCGTTTCTTTCATGCGATGCTCACAATATTTGATTTCACCAGTCCTTATTGCATGCACAATATCGTTCCTTGAGAATGATACAAAGATTGTTTCATTGCACGAATGCCATAGAGGCCGATGATCAACAAGCGTAGGTTTTGGCCTTAGATGATGTTAATAATAAAACTAAATAGTCATTTGATTGTTAGTCGTTCTTTAGAATGATAGTGGCTTGAATATGAATATATATAACAGTCACCATTAGCAGCACAGGTTCCTCCATAACCTGAACAATAATAAAATTGTTCTAGATTCATATGTTGTTTTAGTTCTAAAATGATAAGCATGTCATTCGATTCTTTTATTTGTACAAAAGATAAATTAGTACATTATTTAAATATTTGTATATCTAGAATGATAGAAATATAGATTGTTTACATGTTGTACTGGTTAACTTGAAACTGTTAATGAGACACTTTAGCACAATAACTTGTAAACTTCTACAAACAACATGGATTTGAAATGAACAGTGTACCAGTATGTAGTAATTATTTCAAATAGAACTGTTCTTCTTTCTTTGAAAAGGGCATTTGACATCTTGTGTAACAGTTAAATGATATGACAATCTATATCATTATTTTGAATGAAGCAAACTGTTATAATAGTTTTTATTTCAGAATGTATGCACAAATTTAATAACTTAATTTGGCACGTATATGTGTATACACATAGACCTTTGTCTGCGTACATACGCATACTTGTGACATACCTTCTTTTGTTTCTTATTTAATTCTTTTTTAATGAATATAGAATTGTGTTGAATGCAATCATGTGATATGTGTATGAATTGAATGGATAATATATTGAACGAATCCATTTGAATTTATTTTCTGATTTATTTAAGTTGAGGAATTAAGTAGACTGAATCACTTTTCCGTAAATATATGTGTAAATAATATTCTTTTTGTTTAGTAGAACAACAACACCTAAGTAGACTAGAGCACCTCGGGGTAGATGCTGCTAGAGGGCAGATAGTTGCTAAGGAGTAAATTGTGTTGTTGAAAGTTACCTTCTGGGACGAGTGTTGAAATGGAGTACAGAAAGTATAGGTTTTTGCTTTATCCAAAACCTATCTTTTGTTGTTGCAACTAATTTTTTATGCTTGGCCAAGTAATTAGCCCATTATGTATGTATGGAAATATGTGATAACACTCTCTACCATTCCTAGTATAGATCTTGCATTTTCCTGATCATAGATAGATATGTATGTTGACATTTGGGCATGCACCATATCCTACCTTGCATATTGTTCTCTTGCTAAAATTTTTGTGCAAGGTCGGGCATTCTTCGAGCAGGAAGAATTTCGGGGAAGCATAAGCTTCATGGTTGGACAGTAAAGTGCCTCAGCCATGTTCTCGTCCACTAGAGGAGGCAAGCATCAAAAGGAAACTTTGGATGTTTTCAAGTTATCAAAAGATTATGATGTAACCTTGATGTAAAATTTCTATATTGTATTGACTATGCTTCCATTGAGCCAAGTCAACTTGGATATTGTAATTTACAATTGGAAATAAATATATATTATGTCTAATATTTTAACTAGCCATGTGTTGCTATGATTGAAAATAGATGCTTAAGATATGTCTTTTTAAAATTTAATATTCATAATGTCATTTTCCATTAATAATTAAGTAGTAGCTAGAATGGGTTATTACACATATGAGATAAAAACCCACTCCCGTAGATTTTACCTACAATCCCTCATGATTTGTTGATTATCAAATTTTACTTTCATCAAGACAACCTTAGACTTGAGAGTGATATTTTTTTCTAAGAAGTGTAGTAGTTTTGGACCTAATAGACTGGTGTCATTGTTAGAGATGTATTAGTCATTTCTTGGTCTTAGGAAAATGGAAATATTGTGAGCACCTCAATAATATATAGATTTGTTGTTTGCATTTTCTTTTGGTGAGCTTGATTCAATAGAATGGCACCAAGAATGAGAAGAGGATTGTTGAGTTGAAAAGACATTGAAGACTCTATTGGTGGCTACAACCAAATATCATTATTGTTCCTTGGATGTTCATGGTACTTCAAGTATTTCTTCATTTTTATGAAGTGGTGACTTTGCTAGCAAAGAACATAATGTTTTCTATTGTTATTCATGTTTCATGAACACAAATCAAAGGGACTATAGCTAGTTATAGAGTAAACCATTATCCTTCATAAATTTCAAGAATGGTTTGTTTCCTAGTAAAGAAACAGATAATTTGTTCCCCTCTCTTTTCTACCTTTCACAAGTGATTTATAATCAGTCATGGTTGATTGTGGACTCATTTACCCTAGGGGTTCCTCATAATATGTATCATTTAATTTAAACCCTAGGTGTTATGATAGGTTAGATGTCCAAGAATATTATGAGGATGAATACCCATGTCATTCATACAACCCAACATCAAATAAAAAATAGCATTTAGACCTACATGCATCCATACTTGAAAGAAAGTTAAGGATAGATGAGCTCAATTATAAAATAATGTGAAGGATCAAGGCTTTGAAGTAAATAAAATGTACCCTAATAATACAAAAATTCGGGACTCTCCATCCCAAATAGTTCCACTTGATCTCATTTACAAGAAATTTGACCTTTCTTGGGTCAACAATGAAATCTAGGATATACAAATTAATGCCTAGGTTTGATGGGTATGATTTTTAGGAGGGGGATGCATGTTGAAATATTTTTCAGATTTCATTGAAAATTTCAAGTTTCATGTTGAAGACATGTGAATGAGATATTTTGTTAGGTCACAACAAGGAAAGGGAAAGAGTTGGTTTAAAGGCTTCTTAGAGCATTATTTTGTCTCTTGGAACCATGTTGTGGCTACATTTGAAGAGAAGTTTGCATTACATATAGATCCTATTGTTCTTACCCAAGAGCTAAAACACATCAAATGTGAAGGAGAGTCTACCATTTACTTAAGTCACTATTGGTTTTTTATCTTTCCAAGATATCATAAATTTCCAAACTTAATACACTTACTTATATTGATATGCTTATTGGAGCCTATGATATTACTCTTAGTTTTGGTTCAATACAAGAATAATTTAATTTGAATAACATGTAGCAAGCATATAAGTTCCTTGATTACGATAAGAAAATGAATGAGGATATGATTGCAAAATCATTTTCCTTAAGCACAAATGTTGTTGGTAATGAACAAGATGTTGTGAATAGTGATGGCATGGATATTGCTTCAAGTTTGATTATAATTTCAAGTGATGATTGTGTTTCTAGGTGGGTAGAGGAAGGCATTGGTGCACTATATGACATCGGTACAAATGAAGATGACAATGTTTGCACCTACTAAAATTGGACCAATCATCCAAGGATGATAACAATGATAAAATTAATGATGGTTTTCAATTTGAAGATGAGATGCATGCCCTATTGTTGGTTGTGGGGATATGGACAAGGAAGAAGGTGTATGTAGCATAGGAAATTTAGATGGATCAACTCATGGAGTTGAGTATATAGAGCATACACATGTTGGTAATATGAATGGTGAACAAGAAAATATTTTCTTGTTTAATCTCTTTCTTTTATCCCTTCTTGTGACTTTGAATTTTCTACTATTTGTTTGCATGAGGAAAACGTAGGCATAGTTGTGTATGGTGATGAAAATGTTACAAAGGATGTTGGTAAATTGATAATGTTAAATATGAAGAGTTTATAATTGAAGAATATGAAGTTGGTCATCATATGGAGTCATATGAGAGACTGTTGTTTTGGTGTACACATGTTGTCTCCCTATGCACCTTGCACTTTAAGAGGGCCATATGAAAGTGTTGCAAAAATGGACGTGGAGGGAGAAATGTACCACAGATGTGGATTTTGCTACACATGTGCCATAGCGAATTGCCAAGAGTAGGTGGAAACAACATGATAGTTTGAAGAATGCAGTTCTTTATATGAGGTGTCTCACGATGGTAACTTTTGTGTTAATGAAAAGTGCACCAATGTACATGACAATGAGGTGTGTTGGTTTCTTATTGTCAATGAGGTGAATAGAGTTGACTACAAATTTTCCCTTATGATGACGATGTAGCTTCTTTTAGTGTGGATGACAATGTGCTTGATTTTGATTTCTTTAGTTGGGCCCACCATAAAATTTGTGATAATTTTGAGCAACAACAAGTTCATCGTGTTGAAGATCAACCAAGTGCTCAAGTTTTTAATATGCCAAAGCTCAAATTTTTTAGTTTGAATTGTTAAGGGAAGAGATTTCTTGTGCAAGTCAATAAGATAATGAGGCATATATGTTTTATTACAATGTAAGTTGGAAGCATTTTCTTTTTACTTCAAGTCATCTAAGGATATCATCAAGTTTGAAACTGCTTTTATTTTTGTTGGGGTTGACCTAGTTCTTCAAGTTGGGTCCCCAAATGCTATAAAAATAAATTATGGAATACAACATTGTGTGGTGGCATATTATTTGTAGTTGTCATACAATGGAAATATTGATAGTGAAATCGGTCTCCACTCTTTTAGAGATGATCACAAGTTTATGCACATAAAAAGAAAGTCACCATTGTTGCTATATGATGGAAGTAGTTTTAGGTTTCAAGGGAAGTCAATTCATTTAGCAAGATGGTGTTTGATAGTGGCAAATAGTGTGTCGATTTGTCCATGGTCATGTGACATGGGTGTTCATGTAGGGTCTAACCCAAAAATAATGTTGTGAGTATACTTGCAATCATATTTTGGTTTGTTCATGCCTCCATGTCTTTGGTTTGTTCATGTCTCCATGTCTTTGGTTACAAGCCTTGCATATAGTTTTTCCTATTTTTTGGTCTGATGTCATGGATATTGTTGTGTTGTACAATCACATACTTTGTTTGTCATGATGAAATGTGAAGTGTTTTGATCCCATCCCAACTTGTGTTTTGTTATATTTTGTGGTTTGTAACCATAGACTCTTTTGGATTCTCGCAATGTCTGTGAGAGGCACTCATCCTCAACTTGATACATTAGTAGAGCATAAATAAATCGAAAGGGAAGTATAAAAGAAATGAAGGTGTCTTTCACGGTGTTAGTGAGGCCCATTCCCCCATCCCATGTACTAATAAATGTGGCAGCATGAAATGTGCCTAGTATTGTTGGTCGGAATTTCAGAGTGGTATGCTTTCCCCTCGAGCTATGATGCACCAAGATAGGTCTAACTAAGCTTAAGAGATGAAGCATTATTGCTTATCAAAGCCTAATGGAAAGGCATGTCTTTTTCAAATGGCTAGATAAGTGTATTGAGCCCAATGGTAGTGGTGTGTGTTTAGTGGGAGGAATAGAGATGAGGCCCTTACATTTGTTGGAGGTTTGAAATAAGTATGCACCCAATCTATAATTCTAAGCAGGCACTCCATAGTTGACATAGAGAGAAGTTAGACAAATGATGGAGGGATGACCAACATACTATGGTAGAGAAAGCTCTAGATAAGGTGAGTTACATGGTGTTCATCAGGTGGTTGGAGTTTTTCATACTCACATCCTACATTACTAACAAATTGTGAGGTCCGATGTGAAAGGGGAAGCCTGACATGTATCGGTGTTGTATGTGTTGGCTATGTATGAAGCCAAGTTTGACGATTGGGGTTATTATGTAACTGCTGCCTATATTTGGCAAACTGCAGTCTCCTCCCGTGCATGTCAATGCATGTCATGCAATTGGGAATCTTTCTGGAAGATGTAATGAAGCTTTATGCTATATAGTGGTGAAGAGTGTTGTATGTAATCTTTATCTCGGTACTGTTATGAATACAGAGAGCAATCCCCTGCTCATAGTGGATGTAGCCATTTGGTGAACCACATTAAAAATATTGTGTTCTTGTCTGCTTTTCTTTTTAGGCTTTGTTTTTCATTTTTGTTATTTATTTATCTTTCATTTCTGCTATCATTTTAATTTTAACAATTGGTATCAAAGCCATGGAGAAGTTTTGTGTGGAGATGGAAGACGATTGGGTGTTTGATCCTGGAGCTGGGTGTTTTTATATAGTAAAGAGATAGGATGAAGTGGGAGTTTCAAATAATGAAGATAACGAAGTTGATATGGAAGAGGGTCCCAATAGGGATGATTGGGCTCGAACTCTCATGTCTTGGTCGTGTGGCTCTGGAGAGTCATGATGAAGTGGGAGCTATTCATCAAATATTTTTGGATGAATTAAATGATGAAGTTGATTCTATTATTAAAGAATTTCTTGGCAGTTTAAATTTGGTAGAAAATACTGTGCAAGTACAACCTGAAACAAGGCGTCATGTTCATTGGTAGGATGGCTGGAAAAGTGAGAAGGATTTAGTTGAAGAGACTGTGGAGTTTGCCTTCCGAGATGAGGAGGATGCCTCATAAGGAGAGGAGGATGCAGTCTGGAACTAGGCGAGTGAAGATGAAGATGAACCTCGGGAAGAGGCCGAAAAACGAGAGGCAGAAATGGTTTATCATAATCCATTATTCGAGCCTGAGGTAGAAATGGTTTATAATAATCCATTATTCGAGTCCTAGGTAGATAGTATACTAGCAAACGAGGAGGTTGCTATTACTTCCCAAATAGAGGAGGTTTTGATGTTTCCCAAGCAGAGGAACACAATGAACCTAATGAAGAGAAAGCTTTATCACTACAAAATGGGGTTGTGTTGGTTAGGGGAGCAAGGCATTGGCTACGTTGGCTTCTTTTGTTGGGGAGAAGAATATTTTGATCTTTAATATGTCGCTGCTGACATTTGAGGAAGGAATTTTTGAAGTGAAAGCCATGGCTGGTGATATGCATTTGGATGGTGAGGATTTTCTACAATTTTGGGTTTTTTGTCTACACATGTAGCCATGGGCAAGTAAGCTTATGTCTGAAAGTGTAGTATTTGAAGATGTTTTTGACTCTGATTTAATCTGGAGAAGATCGATTCGCAATGTTTGTGAACAGCTTTTGGAGACACTACGGTCTTCAGTCTTGATTAAAATTTGACATTAAGGTTGTACATGCAGGGGATATCATGATTGTACCAATTGGACTTCAAGTGGTAGATTGTTGGGTGGTGCAGCCCAACCGTTACAAACGTTCTATTTATTATTCTGCCTACCTCCATTCATTGCTGGCTATCTCTGGGCAATCCTCTCTCCGGTATGACTTGTCTTCAAGTGGTGGATTGTTGGCTACGTATGAAGCCAAGTCTGACGACTGGAGTTATTATGTAACTGCTGCCTATATTTGGCAAACTACAGTCTCCTTCTCCCATACATGTCAATGCATGTCTTGCAATTGGGAATCTTTCTGCAAGAAGATGTAATGAAGCTTTATGCTATATACTGGTGAAGATTGGTGTATGTAATCTTTATCTCGGTACTGTTATTAATATAGAGAGCAATCCCCTGCTCATAGTGGATGTAGCCATTTGGTGAACCACATTAAAAATATTGTGTTCTTGTCTGCTGTTCTTTTTATGCTCTGCTTTTCATTTCTGTTAATTATTATCTTTCATTTCTGCTGTCATTTAAATTCAACAGTATGGTATTGTTGATCGAACTTTTGAAGAGGTATTTTCTTCCCTCCAAGCCCGACATTTACAAAGAGCCCAATATGCTATCAGAGGAGTTATAGTACCTATTGGGGATGAGGGATTTTTAATGCATAATCCATCCTCAGGCTCAATAATGTTGAAAGGTGATGCCATTGCATCTTTTGAAAGTCCTATAATATTATTGCACTCATTTCATGCTATTGATGAGTTTCCACCTACCAATATTATGGGCAACATGTGAACCTTGGTGTTTGTCGAGGAAGCAAGAATAATAATGTCCTCACTCCATTGTATAAACAAGCATCCAAAGGCCGATACACAAAAAAAAAATGGAGCTCCATGGGGAGTTTAGATCTAAGATGGCCTATTAAGAACCAGAAGCCTGTGACAGACCCAATGGAGCCTCATGTGCATAGAATTACCAACGGTGGAATGTTGTAACCTGCAATGAACTTGATAACTAAAGGAAAGGTTTTATAAATCTTCTAGAGCTCAATTCACATAGAATGAGATGCCAATATACACTGAGGACATAAAGATTTTCCAAGCATCAAATATAATCTGTGAAAGAGCAGATTCTGTTGCGAGTATCAGCAATAATCTCCTCAAGGACACAACTCATCACTCACACCATTAATAATCTATACAAAAACACAGTTCATCACCAATAATCTCTGCAAGAACATAATCCATCAATGAAGTGGTGGTAACGGTTAGAATCCCTAACGATAATATCTCGCGACACAATCTTGGAGATGAATTTTGTAGCGGCATGGCAATCATCACATACTCGGAGGTTCTTCACAATTCTAATAGGTATTCCTTCAGGGATATTGAGCAAACCAAAAGCAATGGCTACTCGTTCACTATGGTAGCACAGAGCATGTTCCTTGTCATCGTCATCTATGTTATGCAGCACAGAGCTCGTGTCAGGTACATATCCTTTGTCTTTCATCTGTTCAGCTAATTTTTCTAGAGTTGCATAAATCTCATCTGTTTGTGGATGTGATCTATCATCTGCCACAAATGAATGAACCCTGTTCTGGAATCTGATCCAGCTGCATCCAGGCTCCTTTTTCACTCCTTTAGATTTCATCAATTTTCTAACATTTGCAACATCATTCCATCTCTCTCCTGCAGCATACATATTCGATAAAAGTATATATGCTGAAGGGTTCTGTGGTTCCAACTCAAAAAGGTGTTTTGCTGCACGTTTCCCTAGAGAAATGTTGCCATGAATTCTGCAGACACCAAGCAAAGTCGCCCATCCAACAACATCAAGTTCACATTGCATATCATCAATAAACTTCTCTACCTGATCCAAGTGCCCAGCACGACCTAGAAGGTCAATCATACAAGCATAATGCTCCACAGTTGGTTCTATACAATGGAATTCCCTCATTGAATCAAAATATCTACAACCCTCATCCACTAGCCCTGCCCTACTGCATGCAGAAAGAACACCAATAAAGGTTATACGGTCTGGCTTCATGCCAGCCGATATCATTTGTTCAAAAAGTTCAATGGTTTCCATCCCATGCCCATGCTGACCATATCCTGCAATCATCGCAGTCCACGAGACTTCATCTCGTTTCATCATATTGTTAAAAAGGCAACAAGCATCAGCAATGCTACCACATTTAGAATACATGGTAATGAGAGAATTGCCAACTGACACACGTGATTCTAGTCCCGTCCTGACGATGTATAAATGAACCTGTCTTCCCTCTTCTAGGACAGCAAGGTTTGCACATGCACTAAGAACACTGGCAACAGCAAATTCGTCAGGTTTCAACCCCATTCTTCGCATTTGGATAAAAAGTTTCAAGGCCTCCTCGCCATACCCACTTTGGGTGTATCCTACAATAATTGCAGTCCATGAAATTATGTTACGCGTAGGCATTCCATCAAACACTTGCCGTGCATCCTCTATGCTCTTGCATTTTCCATACATGTCTACCAGAGCACTTCCCACGAAGACATCTGATTCAAATGCAGTTGCAATGGCATGAGCATGTACCTGCTTACCTAGTTCCAAAGACAGAATGCTACCACATGCATTAAGAACACTGCCAAACGTAAACTGATCAGCCTTCAAACTAGCCTGCCTCATTTCTGCAAAGAGTTGAAGTGCATTTTCTGCAAACCCACGCTGGGCATATCCTGCAATCATTGTAGTCCAAGATATATGATCTCTCTCCGACATTTTATCAAACAATTGACGAGCAAACTCTATGTTATTGCATCTTGCATAACCTGCCATCATTGCATTAAAAGACACAGTAGTTGGCTCAGGCATTGCGTCAAACACTTTGTATGCATTTTCCATGCAACCCAGTTTGGCATACATATCTACAAGCGCGTTCCCCACATAGACATCACCATCAAGCCCAAGTCTAATAGCACAAGCATGAACCTGTTTCCCCTCTATAACACCCAGTTTTCCCGAGCAAATACCCACAACAGTTGTCAAAGTGATCCAGTCCGGCATTACTCCTTCCTGGCGCATTTGGTGGAAAAAATTCATGGCTTCATCACCCTGTCCACCGCGCAAATAGAATCCAATCATTGCATTCCACGATATCACATCCCGTTCAGCCATTTCTTCAAACAGTTTGCGCGCATCCTCCATAGTCCCGTTTCTTGTATATCCTGCAAGCATAGTATTCCATGAGAACACATTTCGTTGAGGCATTTTGTCAAACACTTTGCGTGCATCTAACAAACCACCGCACCTAGCATACATGTTAACCAGATGGTTCAGGATATAGACAGATTCTGCCTGAAATAAACCGTTAGTAATGATAAGGGCATGAATTTTCCTCCCCTCTTGTAGGCTTCTCAAACTGACGCAGTCTTCTAGCATTCCTGCATAGTATTTGAAGATGGCCATAGCAGAGGAGGATAGTATTGACGTGAAGCGAAATCCCATCATAGACATGCCAAAGCTAAGACATAGCTTTTGCTCGGAATTCTTTTGTTTCTCGGTCTGTAATTCATCAAGAAAATTAGGAATGCTAGCAGAGCTCCTCACTTGGCCAAGAAAACAGAGATGAATTTTCGCTAATAATTTGGCAAGAGAGTCCGCCTACCGATGCACCTTTCATTTTTACAATTTAATTTTGACTTCTATTGCCACTGGGCAAGTGGTGCTGCTGCGAAAATTTATGTTTAGCATATAAATTTACATTGATCTCCAACCTAAGAATCCACTAACCATTCCCAACTCTTAGTGGTATCGATTGACCCTCCCTACAATCTTTCCTTTACCTAGGTTGTAGGTATGACCTTATCCTCTAGATTGGGCCACACTACTATCTAATCCTTCCTTTTTGAAATCTTATTTTTTGGGTGCTAAGTTTGACTTTTTAAAACTTAACCTTACTTGTCAACTTACACACCAAAATATCTTGAGTTGAGCTTCTATGATCTTGTATTTAAGGAAATTTCTATCGGTCATTAGTACTCATCAAAAAGTTTAATTGGAAGATCATACTACAAAGAAATGAATTCTTGCATTGACAAATTACATCATCACTTCAACATCATAGACAATTGCATTGCTTGATTAGTGTGCTTTCAATCTTTGTGCATCGGAAAAAGGGTTTGATAGGTTATCAAGGAAGCCATAAACCTTCCTTCAACACCTTGCAAACCCTCATAATTCTTTTCAACACCATCCCTCTTTCGAACATAAGTACAAGTAAAGGCAAGCAAATTTTGTAAGTTTCAAATATCATATCAATAAAGGACAAATATACATTGGGATAAAGTGTCCATGGATTAAACTGTGGGCATGGCCTAGTCTAGAGCAATCACATATTTATAGTGCAAGTTCTCTATAGTTGAAACAGTGCATATTTAATATCAATTTATTGATCCTAATTATCAATGATATTATACAATAGAATATTCACCATTAACTTCAACAAAATGACAAAAAACCTAAACCTTTCTAACCTTCTTCAATTTATCATTTGCATGCACTATCTTAGCTATTAATCAACTTAGTTCTAATTGTATTTATTGCATTGATCATTTAGACCACCTAAACTAACTATAAGGTATGCTTTATTTCCCTACAGTTTAGTAAACATGTGCCTTCATATCCAACCTAAGGATTTTTTCCCTATGTGCTCTTCATTTTCAAATTTAGTATTTTTTGAATTTTCTCATTCATTTTCCAGATTTGATTTGTCTTTGTGAATTTATTTATTTATCTATAATTTATTCCTTCATCAAATTTTACTTTGTGGATCCATCCTTATATGCACTCTTCATTGCTATATCTTGTGATTGTTAGACCATTATTAGTCATGGATGTGTTCACCTTTATTCTAAGCATACTCGCTATGTATGTTTTTCATCTAATTAATGATGATGACAAATATTTCATAGCATATGATAATGATTTAGCTCTAACTACATCCCTTAACTCTACTAATATATCTACCTTGGATGATGCTTCATCTCTTTTGATTAATCGTGATGTTGTTCTACCTAATGAGGACGATATCCTTCATACAACTCATGATAATCCTTCCATGCAACATTGTTTCGCACTCTCAAGCATACACCTACTGATTCATTGCTTAAAATTACATGTGTTCATTCTGAAGATAGTTAAACTATAAAAGACAAAAATTGTAAGATGAATTCAATAAACCAATTTATATTGTCTTTTACCTTCCCATCTCTTGGATTGAGTTGAAGTTGATGCACCCTTTTCCACTTGATTTGATCTTCTTGAATTGCTCTACAATATAATATAATCTTGGCATAAAATGAATATTTTTATGATGATTGAGAAACATAAACTTAGAATAGATTGATTGATGAGGATTAATGGACAAGGCTCCAATTTATAGATTTTTGGTGGTTAAAATGGATGGTTGATATGAATTATAAGATGAAGGGCTATGATTTCGTAGAAATGTGGAGCTTTAGCCTTATGACACTTGTCACAAGGTGGAGGCTTGAGACAATGACATGGGGCATGGGGAAGAGAGCTAGGAGCACACATTGAGAAGGACATGAGTTTGACAAGTGGGATAGACATGGAAAATGTAATAGGGGGGACATCAATGAGAATGACATGTAGATGGAAGGGGGAAGTGTAGGGTGGCTACACATTTATGAGGAGATCTCACACTTGTGTGAACAACCAATTAGAGATTTTAGTCAAAGATGAGGTGGAAGGAGATGGTAACTTATGCATGCTTGCACATGTGTGAGTATTGAAGAGTGTTAAGGATCTAGAAGAATTTTTAATTGAGGAAATGCTATGTTGATAAGGATAAATTAATTAATTAATTAATTAATCAATTTTATAATAATTAATGAGTGGGGGCTAAGGTTGGATTAATAAAATTAATCAACCTGTAGAAGATGGTGGAAAAGTAATAAATTGAATAAAATTTAATTAATTATGAGAAACTAGAAAATAGTAAATTGTAGTAAATAATTTAATTATTTATGTGACAAGGATCAATTTAGGGGTGTCTAAATTTTGTCTCTCTTTGATATGACATCACAACTAATAAAAGTGATATTGTATCAAAGAAAGAAAAAATGTCTTAGTCAATTGGGGAAAAATGATAGAGGAAAGGTGATGGAATGATACCCCCTCGAGAGTTCACCTAGAAAAAAAATTAGGGCACCTCTTGAAAAGGAAAAATAGATGTTAGAAAGGTGTAGAATATGAGAAATTAAGGTGACCAAAAAAAAGAGAGGAAAAAGGATGAAAATGATGAAATGGCAGAAGTAGTGAAAAAATTTAGGGCCTAAGCTACTAAAATGATCTTGTGCAGTCTATAAATAAGCCTAGGAGGGGAATTTAGGCTCAATTGTACTCACAACTTTAGGAGATTCTAGCTCTCTCTACACAATTAGGTGCAAACATCATGGTGTAGATTTTATTCCACACATCACATGGAGTGAGTTCAATAGTACAAGCAGCCAAAAATTTTAGGAGCATGGTATGTACCAATAATTGGGTTATCAAGGGTAATATAAGGTGCATTAAATGCTAGGGGAAAGGTTGAAAAAGATAGGTGCTACCCCATAGAGTAGGACATATGCCTCAGGATAAGTACAATTATAATTGAATTAGCACAAACCCAAGTGAATCAGTGCTTTCACTCATTATAGTGCTTGTGTAGAAAGAGTTCATTTTTGTAGGATAAGCACACTTTTTCTAGGGTAGTGCTTGCACACAATAGGATAGTACTTTCACTAAATAGTATTTGCATGGGTATATTGGCGCTTGTGCTAAATGGAACTTGCATTAGGGGAATAGGGCTTTTGTGAAGTAGCACATTTATGGATCAACGCTTGCATGGATTAGGATGGGTAGACACACATAGGTTTATGATCAAGATTAATGAACTATTTTGAATGGAATGCAAGAACGGTTTCCACCACTACAATCTTGAGAGAGGCGAACACATATTATGAGGTTGCAACCACTATTGAGTGATATGTATTGAGAATTTTTTATAGTTGTGGGACTCTATGAGGTGGGATATTTTCCAAAGATTCATGACCATTATGTTATGATGATGATGATGCTAGTAGGGTACTAGTAGAGTGGGAGTAGCAGTTTCCACATATGAAAAAGTGATGACCATTATGTTGGAAGACATATGGATGATCATGTGCATCCCTATTCATGGTGCATTAGTGGAGTATGATATATGGATTGAAGGAGTATACTTGGAGTATACTTGGAGTAAACATTTATGACTGATGATTTTTCGATCAGAGGCATTGAGATGAACCTAGTGGTGGGGATGGAGACCCTACCAACACTCCTACTATACATAGCCAATTTTATTAGTGATTTATTGATGCCAAATCATAGATCATGTGTGTTTTGAATTGAGTGGTCTCATGTGTTGTATTGGATGCTTACAAAGTTGTAGGATACGGCTAGGGATACTGTGTGTTGGCACAAATATATCAATATATGCATATGGTAGTGTTTAAAGGATGGAGGATTTTGGGATGTGGCATTACTTTATTGTATATATGGGAATGGGAGCACATTGGTTTGTTAAGGCCAATATTTTTGAGGCAGTGAGCAACAAGTCAACCATTTGTGCATCTCCATGAGAGATTTTTTCATCATACAAGGATGGGTGATGGATAACATTGATGAGGTGATATGGAGGCCATGGCAGGCATGCAAGGCATGGGATGATGATCATGAACACCTACCATATACACAAATGACATGCTTTTTGATTGGTCATACTATTCATGTTATTGAGCAATATTTTCGATCAAGGTATTGTGATAGTTTGAACATCCACAATGGTGTAGAGGAGAGAGACCTAGTATTTTCTCAAGTGACCTAATATATTGGACCTTAGGGTATGTGTATGGATCCAGTGTGGTCAAGGTCATCATGGTTAAAAATGCATCCAATTCTTTAGGCTCAGTTATTGGCAGTGGATGACCTACGGATCACAATTGAGTGTGCTTGATGGTATGCTATTCATAAGCTACTGAAGTTGATCATACTAGATGGAGGGGTGGTAGTGGGAGGGGAATCTAGAGGTGATAGAGGATATGGTAATAATGGGGGTGTAAATGGAGATGGTGGTGATGGGTGTGATGGAGGATGTGGTGGTGAAAGGAAAGGGAGAGGGAGATAGCCTAAACAAAGAGGGGATAAGGTAGGACCCTCAAGGATTTTAGGTGGGGAATACGATGGAGATGAGATGGAGGTGGATGATATTTAAATAGGTGAGGAGGTGGATAAGTATTATGAGGGATACATTGAGGTGTGGCTAGGCAAAACCATGTCAAATCTAGAGAGATGTAAGACAAGTAGATCTAGATTATAACTCAACTGAGAGAGATAGACTCCAAGCATCTTTTGAGGTACTAATAGTTAGGGTAGATAGGATACAGGTGGAGAGGGACCTCATATAGGAAAAGTGAGATGTTTGTGTTGCTAGGCTGGACACTTTCCAAGCATATCTTGATGGAGAGGGACAAGATAGCGTGGCTCTATCAATGATGGAGAGGGATAAGTCCATCACAAAGCATTATGTAGCCTTGATTTAACTACAAAGGTAAATTTTGAATGTGGCGAGGTTGATATAGGAGAGGGGAAATTGTGAGGGGAATGTTGTGAGTTCAAGGCATGGGCAAGTGGTGTCAAATATGTTGCAATCTTAGATGGAGGCAACATGAGTGGTAATAGAGTCACAATAATAACAATCCTTATATGAGGGGTAGTACTAGTTAGGTAGAAGGGTACGAGTTTTGCTAAGGGTAGTTGATTAGGGAGGTTAGGATCCATGTGTTCATGATTTGTGGGTATGTAGCCATGACCACTGCCAAATGTAAGGTCAATACCAAGATCATTAACACTATTAGAGAGTTTTAGTAATAATTAGGATATGTCATTCCGATGTACAATATGCATATGATGTGTTATTGATTTATGAAATATACATTATAGATGTGATGGATTATGATTCTTATGTAATATGGATTATGTATATGATGGTTAATGATGTTTATGCTTTATGGTTTATGAATGGATTGTATGATTATGTGTCCTAGATGATTCTTGTGGATTCTTATGATGGACTATGTTTATGCATGACATTGATTAGGAAATAGACGGTAATGGAATTTTATGATTATATGATTTATGGTTTATATATGAATATGATAATCATGCAATTATGGTATTTATTAGATGGATAATGAATTATGATTATAGATGTGTGAATGATTATGATATGTCCTAAATATTTTGATATTTATGCTATGGAAATACATGATGGAATTTTGTATTATGATGTTATGGGTATGTTATGGATGTCCTTAGGATTTGAAATGATTATGTTTATGATGTGACATAATTGTGGGTGGATCCAAGATATGTAGGATCAGTGTGGATGTAATGTAGGATGTGTAGATATAATGGATGATGATCTTTTTATGTTTGGTCATGATACAAAGTGAGAGGAAAATGGATGAAATTGAGGGGGGATAGCTATTAGGATGGGATGGGTATGGGTGGTGGATAAATTAGGATGGGTTTTTTGGATATTAAGATGGAATTATATGGGAAAATGAATTGGAGCCTTAGGAAGGGATATGAGTTGGTCATGGTGTAGGTGAAGGAATGAGTCAGACTATTTAATCAACATGTATAAAAATTATGAATGGGGATGCAGGATAGAATGGATAGGGGGAATGAATGGGGTAGATTATGCTGATATGTGGAGAGAAATATTATATTTTGATATAGAAAAGGAGACAATTCACCAAGGTATAAGAACCAATTTGTAGAGTCCCTACTAATTTCTTGTAAACTTGGTGTCAATCACACAATTCAAAGAGGAAACCTAGTTGAACAATCCACTTGAACCTTTGGAAAGACCTTCATTGAATTATCAACCAGGGCTAGTAAGCTTGTGATGGTACTGACATTGTATGTGCTTTCAAAGACTCAAGACTACCTAAATCATCCTAGCATAGGTGTTACACTTGCTGAGAAATCATAAAAATTTATAACAATAAAAGAAGTAATGTTGATGATATTGCTATGGGTTCCTATAGTATAAGACTGTTACTTATTCACTATCAAGGAATGAATGCTAGAACTTAACTAAAAGTGTTAACTAAACCTACACTTCGGAGTACAAAATTATTAAGCAAACTAAGACATAAATGTGAAACAAGAATTTTTCATGAATTGATTTACAACTGTAACACAAGGAATCTAATTAACACAACATGCATTTATGAAATAACTGCTATAATAGAAGTACCTATATAGAAAATGAAGTGAGGGATAGTTACCTTGAGTGGCCCTTCCTCAAGTGACTGTCTCCACTGATCTAACCCAAATCTAGATTCTTAGAATAACACAGTCATAATAACTTAAAACCATTCATTGTACAACTTCAAAATATCACATTGGAACTATTCTACAACAAAAAATGGAACTTGTATTGCTTGAATCAGTCACATTAGACTCCTAACTATAACAGGGTTCTTCTCCTTCATCATCTTTATTAAATGTCATGATGATTCACAATCATCCTCGATAATTGCCTACATGTTTTAAATATTGCACTCAACTTATTCTAGAACCTCCCCTACTCTATTGTCTGGAAACTCCTTTGGCTATGAGCTACGCCTTGTAGTTGTTGTGGGCTACAGTCTACCTCCTCTGGCTCCTTGGTTGCTAAGAGTTAGTTCATAAATAATATACACAATACTAACAACCATAGCTAAGCACATATATACATTACAATTCATACATATTCAGACATTAGTTATGCAATAATCATCACATCATAATCATATTTCCATATACTTCAAATCAAGTTTAGGTTTGCATAATGAGCATAAAAGATAGCATAGTTTAGGAATATGTATAAGATAAGTGTCGAAGAATGTCTATGATCTTGCATAGAAACATCAGAAAACTAACTAATAACTAGACTCGTCATTCCCCCCAACTACCCATTTTCTTTCCCTCAAGCAAATTAACTAAGGCTGGAGGTTGTAGTGCAAAGTGGTTTCCCTGAGATCGGTGACAACATCCACTCCTTTAATTTGTTTCAAATAAAAACCTTTATAGCATGCAAGTATGGCCATTCTGATAACCTCAGCTTTCTCACATTTTGCATTCTTCTCCCCTATCTAGTGTGGTACCGGGTAGAGAAGAATCAATGGATAGAAGGTGAATGGAATCCATTCAAGTCCTTTGTCTTTGGTAATATCCATGTACCTACATGTTCTCTTGAGAAGGACCATAAAATTATAAACAGAGTGGGGCTCTTTCCTCTATAAATCAAGAGTTAAACTATCCCATCTTTCTTGCACAAAATTGTAACAATGATGGATGAGTCCAACAGTCAATATTTGCATCCTTCTATAATCCTACATTCTCAAATTAATGATTTTCCTACCCATACCCTTATGATTCAAAAGTTGTAACTATTCTTCTATGATTGCATCAAGGGTTTTAGATTCCTTTCTAATTGGGATAGCAATTGATTTCTCTCTCTCCACATACTCTTGCATGATTTCACCCCTATACTTTTCATTTCTGAAATATGATGTTAGTGCCCTTAATTGTTGAACCACCAAAAACATGCACAATAGGGAAAGAGGATTCCCCAAATAGGCTCCTAGGGTTTTTTCACCTAGGAGCTCTCAGTTTGGAAGAATGATCTCTCTTTCACACTAATGGTTTGGTGTTTTTGGGGGAGTTCATTCAAAGAGTTTGAGGGTTGGATGGGGTTGTGAATATGTGTGGAATGTGTCTAAGTGTTGTAATGAAATGAAACTAACTAACTATGAAATGTAAAGTAATGTAAATCTAAACTACATGTAAAGCAAACTAAATGACCTAAATGCATGCAAATTGGAAAGAAATGGGAAGGTACATGAATGGTGCACCTAGGATTGAATTGCAGATAGGAGATGCTGCTGAATTTGGAATTTAAGCCTACTAGGACACTTACGCTATTATGGGTGACCTAGTCCTTTTTAGGGAAAATTTTGGAAAACTGCTCTGAAGCCTGTTTTGGCCAAAAGGGTATCCAGATCTACCAAAATATTTGAAAAGTAGGTTCAGAGGGACTAGGTCGCCATTGTTGGCAACTTAGTCCTCTTTTGAATTTCTAAAACTCAAAGAGTGGAAATGGAAGCCCCCGTTCTGCACTTTCTACTCGTCTAGGTATCTGGTCCTAGAAGTGAAGAATCTAGTCTCTGAGTGTCCTCCAAGCTTTAACTAGGGTTTCTTCAACCTTGAAGAGCTTTGACAAGTTGTTGAAGACCTTTCCACCTTGGTTCTTTGCCAAATCTGCATATAAGACCTGCAAATCACACTAAGAGGTAAAAGTTGTTGATTGTTAGGGATTGGGGGTTTGCCTTGGTCAAACCCCTTTTGAGTAATCAAACCAAAATGATGAGATAATGTAAATAAGAATGAAACAATGAAGTTCACCTTGCCATGATGGTTGATCTTGAGTTGTAGCAATGGATGATTCAACCTTTGAATGCTTCTTGAGAGATGTCTTGATGGCTTAGAGTACTCAAACCCTAGCTTTCTTGAGAAGAGTAGTGGATGAGAGATGAGAAGAGTGTGAGTTGAGTGATGCATAATATGATGAATTAGGGTTTTGAGGCTTATTTATACAATTTGTGCCCTAATTTCCTCGAAATAACACCATACCAGCCGACCTTAGGGTTTTAGAGACAAAATCCCGAAAGAATTTTAAGTTAAATTTCAATTTTATGCCACATAGGACTAGGTCGCCCAAGGTGGCGACCTAGTCCACCTGGGAAATTTTCATTAGTTTTCAAGGATTAAAGTGTGATTATTATTGCTTGTCGGGATTGTCTCATGAAAACACACTAAGATAAGACTTATATGTATATTAAGGGGTCATTATGGCAATGAGAAAGGGTTGATTTGGTGATGACAAGCCTAGGAAAGTGTGAAAATGTTTTACAAAACCTTACAACACTTTGGCACAAGGCTTGGAAAAGGGTAAAAAGAGGTCCAAAATCCATAAGCAAGGGTCCAAATGAGCGAAAAGTGTCAAAGGCTACACTTTTTGTTGACACATTCTTCTATAATCCTACATTCTCAAATTAATGATTTTCCTACCCATACCCTTGTGATGCAAAAGTTGTAACTATTCTTCTATGATCACATCAGGGGTTTTACATTCCTTTCTAATTGGGATAGCAACTGATTTCTCTCTCTCCACATAATCTTGCATGATTTCACCCCTATACTTTTTATTTCTTAAACATGATGTTAGTGCCCTTAATTGCAAATCTCCCAGAAACATTAATGGGTTCCATTCAGTGTCTTCTGGCACAACATAATTATGCAAATATTATTCTTACAATTGATCATGTTATTCTATGTGGCATCAACAAAAACATTTAGAAAATCAAACTTCCTACTCATAGAAATTGGTTGATTACTAATTAATCTATTGAACTGATAACTCAAGAAATTTTCCTACAAGAATAAAGCATATGTCCTAGTTGGACATCTACATTTAACAATTTGAGTGGCCTTATATACTACTTCTTCTAGCTTGTCTGCTACCATTTTCAATTTAATATCTTTACTCTTTAGTATTCTAGTATGCTCTGAGACCATTGTTTCCTTCTCCTTCTTCCATTTTTCCTTTTGTTGGGAGAATTCTTGAGTGACTTTCCATAGTTGGTATCCCAAGGATATGGTTGTATGAAAAGTTAGAGTTTTGGTAGTATCAAATCTTCTATTCTCAACTACAAGCTCTTTATTTCCTACTTTAACCATTGCTAGTTGTGCAACCAAGTCTAACTTTGACCCATGTCCATAAGTATGTAATTTCTCCTCCAACTCTTGAATTTTCAATTCCCTTTTCTTTTCCCTTTGTTCATAGGGTTTTACCAATTCTTCTAATTGTTTGATCCTCTCTAGTGCTTCTTGTAATCCTTCCTTACATTTCTTTCCTCTAAAAACAAATCCTCATCTTTTTCTAGAAATTGTTCATCACCACCCCTATTGTACTTATTGTCGCAAAGGATTTCCCTCGAATGCTAAGCTTTTAAGCTCAATAATCTTGTGCAACATGGGAATATCCTTAGGCCTATGGGTTGTCTAATATTAGGATGAACCTCCAAAAAAATGGGTTGGTTCCCTTTTGAAACCTCCTACAACTACTACTTGATTTGGAAGAGGGAAAGAAACTACTTTAGAAATGAAACTCTACTGCTACTAGGAGATGATGCGCCAATTTTGTTAAACTCTATTAGCTTCTCTAAACTCATAGTTTGATTCAAAAAAAGAGGTATGTTTGTTCATAACTCAAAGATAATCATGAAATACATAAGTGTTTCATGAGAAGGTTTGTATTCAGTGCTTGTATGAAGGAAAACGAGTTTCACAACCTTAACTACTGAATGTTCTGACATAACTCATAACCTATATTTAACATGTATTATTTCATTTTTACAGTGCATAAACGAGGCAGATTTAAAATATTTTATAAAGAAAACACAATTAAATGCATCAAATCATCCATTTGTCGCACTGAAAAACAAAAGATTTTTGAGAAAGAAATGTTGTTTTTTATTGAATATTGAAAGGAATCTTGTTGTTACAACTGAATAAATGCTTCTAAAACTGAAAATTCTGAGTTACAATGCTTTGTACTTGTTGTGTATACAAGCAAAAAGAAAGAAATACCTTGAGAAAAGAAGAAAAGAAGAAGATATAGAAGAGAAGCTTGATTTCTGACTCAAAGAAGAACTCATGATGAATTGATTGCCTTATTTTCTTGAAATCTCCTCCAACTTGCATGATGAATCACCCTTTGGGTCGTGCACAAGATAAAATCCTACAAAAAAGGCCTTGGAACTACTCTTAACCAATTGTGAGTGGGCTGAAAACTTGTCCTGACTGATATTGTACCCATGTGGGGTCTTAAACTCAACTAGAACTAACAAAATCCCCTCCTTTTAGGCCTCTAACTACCACTCAACTAAGCATGAATACCCCACTCAACTTGTGAGAACTCATTACACACAGTGCATGATAATGGAAGCGAGTTTAACTGAAAGATGACTAGGTCTTCACCATTGTTGCACTTGACTATCCTTTTAGATCTTTTATCTCATCACATATGGCATAATCTTCACATGATTTTATTTTCTCATTTGGACATTTGGCTGCCTTGGTTTTGTCTTGAAATTGTTGCCTTCTATGACTATGACCCATTGGTGCATATGATAGGTTGTTGTCCATCTCAGGGTCTTAAGGTGTATTGATGACTTAGATGTCATCTGCCTCCCTACACCTTGGACTTTGCACATCAATATGTCCTTTAAAACAATGGCATAAAATTTCCCACAAGCTTCACTCTTCCAACAAGCTTTGATGGTACAAACCCAAGCAACTTATTGCCACTTTAATGTTGAGATTTCCATGCTTTGTCTTGTATTATTGTCACTAATTCATGGTGTTGTCTTCTGAAACTGATGGCCTTAATAGGTTTGATTGTGTTCTTTTCAAAGTATGGCTGTCACCTTTATTGTTTAGAAGATAATATATTAACATTATTGCCCCTCTATTAAACCTCATTATCCTATATAGTGACTATCACTTCTATTATGAGACCTATGTAACTTTCATGTCTTCTATCTTCATCAACAAGATTTTCCCTCTGTACTTTTGGTTTTCATTAGGTTCTACGGACTGTTGACCTGGGAAATTTTTCCTCTTCACTGAACTATGTCACCATATGACTGTTATTATCATTTTCAAAGATTACTTTCTCAACCTCAAGATCACCGTCCTTTGCATTTTGTGCATTGATTTTTTTGATGAAAATCTTATCAATGAATCTTAGTATGATAAGGTGATATTACTATCTTTTACATTCTTTGGGGCTCTCACTTTGGTGTTCATTGTCTTAAATGATTGTCTCACTTTGATGTCTAAGACTGTCCTCCTTGGTCAATACCTTTGGTTGTCATCAATTTCATTGAAATATTTCCCAATGCTCAAAACTCTCATGTGACCTCAACCTTTGCACAAGTGGAAGGACTATCCTCCATTGATTTGATTGTCCTCCGTTATCACTATCCAAACATGATAACTATGAAAAAAGAATATTGCCTCCCTTAAAAAAAACAACTGCATTTGACTAAATAGTGACATGAAACCCTATGGAATAGGTTTTTTATTTCCACCAATGCAAAGTAAGTTGACTCATGATTATATCAATCTTGCGACCTTTTCACTTTTCACATTAGTCTGCATATGTTACCAAATCCTCATAAAAGGGTTTCAAAAATTCTCTAATATAATCATCCATGAGACCCTATCGTTGCCACTACATAGGTACTCCTGATAACAAGTAATTCCTTCTTAACTTGAATGTTGTTGATAGGCTTTCATTAGGTCCTACTACTTTAGAATATAGAATGTCAATTATTCAACTGAGCAGTGTCCAAGGCAGTTTGCAAAAGAAGATAATTCAGATAACTCATCTTCGATTTTTTGTTTTTCTTTAAACTACTAAAATCAATTTTAGTCTAAGGCCATTTTACTTCTTATCTAGAAAACAATTTATTCTAAGAAAACTAGAAAGCATAAGATAACTAATTTAGAAAGCATCACAACTAAACTAGAAAGCATGGAAATAAGCAAACTGAATAACTGATAAACTACGGAAATGGAAAAATAAGTAAACAAACTATAAAACATTGTCTTAAATATTAAAAGATTCTAACAACTACAACGAATAACACATACTAATTAAAAAAAAAAAAAGTGCTCCGGAACTTCAGACTCAACAACTGACAGACTTTAGTGAGTTTCTACTGAACAGTTATCTATGTAACAAATAAAACAATATAACAGTAAGTACTTATCTATTTAAACTAACTTCCCTCGAGTGGCCAGCTCGTGGGTTAACACTTCATTCTAAAGTCACATAAACTATAGGTTATGGAGTCCTTCCATTATAAACAATTATCATCCATAGTTCAACAACTTAGCAATTGACAGAAGAAAGTTCTTTCATTCATCAGTATTCACAAATCATATAATAGCATAACGTTACTATTCAGTCTTATTCATCCATTTGAAAATTACATTCTTATAGAAAAACTTATAACTAAATCCTAGATTCTAGATGGCGTGGATAGCCATTGAAAAATTATTTTAACAACTTTAAGTAACTTGCATGTCTTTAAAACTCATAAACATAGAGAAGGCTCAAGACGAGCCATGAAGGTTTTGGTAACAGAAATTAAATAGACAGTAATTAAATCTTCGATTCATCGGCCTGAGATTTAGGAGGAGGTTTATAGCATCTATCTTCAACCATGTTTAAGGCACATGTTGGCTCAATGTTTTATAACAGCTGCTAGATGACCGATTATTCCCTACAAAAACACTCAAGTCAACCCATTAAACCTGTATTGGAAAATTTCCTCAGTTGATCATAAGAAATAAAGTTTGCATAATTTTCCTTAAAGATAAGCAATTATTTCTCCTAAAGTTTAATAAATTGGCACAAACTTAGGATTGAACTTGTAAGAATAAGCTTTTCTTATTTTATTATGATGAGGTTATTTTTACCTCATCAGTTGTCTCTCAACCACTTGTAAAAATATTGTCTTCAAGGTGATTAGCATAAAGTTCCTAATCAAATCACTTAACTGCCTAACCTCACATGCCACTACTTGATCCATCCTTTATCTTCCACTACATCTTCATAGTCACCCTCATGCATTGACACCTCTATCATTGCTAGCTAGAAGGACGCTAGTAAATGTTGTGAAGTTTGGCTATACACCAACCAATTGCATTACTCTTGAAATTACTACCACTTTGAACATGTATTTTAAGATCAACTCCATACTGCAGGTAATGTGTTTTCCCTTTTAAGGAAGTCATATAATGGTGGTATACATCATGGTTAATTCTCATCCATCAGCCTTCCTTTTGTAGCAACATACATCTTCTCTTGCTCAATGTATTATCACTTTGGCTACCTCAAAATACAATATGAACCCTTAACAGGACAACACTTTATAGTGTGAATTTTTCTCAACACATGTCAATTATTCATTGATATCTAATGTTGCTCCCTTGATAATAGTGCAACACTTCAAGCTCTAGAATTTTCATCTTTCATTATCCCTTTTCATTCTTCAATGACTTATTTATGGAGTAAATACCCTTGACTATCTATGACAAACCAATTTGCAATCTCCTAATTGGTTGTTCTAGTATCAAACAAAACTTTGCACCTCACAAATTGTCCCTTACCTATCATATGAGCATTGCCACAATGTTTTTAAGTATTTAATACCTCTACCCATTCACAATCAACAGTAACCATATTCTTTACCACTAAAGGTCTTTTATGATGAAAATCCTTATAATGTGATATCTATTCACTGAACTAAATGATTGCATTTTACACCATCAAAAAGAGAGAAATAGAAATGTCTCCTCAATCATACTAGATCATCTCATTGGTTCCAATACATTATAGATATAATGATTGTCTTTGATCAGGTTGTCTTGACCACCATTGTTTGAAGCTTGTTACTGGTGAACTTAACTTTGTCCCTTAGATGGTTGTCCCTACATGCTAGAAACCCTTTTGTTCACATGAATTTCTTGAACAAGTTTACTGTCCTGAACATTGTCTCTATAGAAAAATCCTCTCTAAGAATTTGGAGAGAGGGTTTACATACAAATCCATCTATGATTTATCAAATAATTAATTTTTGTTGTTGTTGTGTATAATGGTCAAACCTCTATGAAAACCCTAAGCATCTAAACATGCAAAACTATGCTACTATTCATATCCATCTTTTTCAAATTGCCCTTTGTGTTCTAAAAAAACTAAAACCTTCCTAAAAACTATAGAAAGTTCAGAGGCATACCTAGTAGATTGAAGGGACAGTGCATATCATGCAAAGTCTTCACAGTAGTTGCATGCCCAAGATCTTCTCAAAACTCCTCTTCAATCAGGAAGAAAGACTTCTTACAAACTAATCCAATGAACCCTAGAACTACTCTTTGTGCGAAGTCTTCATCAATTTTCTTTTCCCCTCCATTTTTGGTGCCCATCTCAAGTTTAACCCCGCTTTTATCCTTCCAATGTGAGTCTTCCCTTAAACCCTTTAACTTTGCATGATTTTAGCTTAGTCTTGGTGTGGTAATTTTCCTTCCTTGCTTTTAGGTGTGAAAATGAAACCTTTTAAAATACCTTAACATGACATCTTCAATGGCCTTGGTATTAAAATAATGATACCCTTCATAACTTCCTTTAAACTTCAAAAATAAGACCAAAATATTATTTAAATGGACTATTTAAATAATATATATGATTTTAATAAAAATGGACTACATTCTTCTTGACCTTAGGGGTGTTTTTCTTGCTAAAACAAATTATTGACTAGTAGCCTTGCATATTTTTTAAATAGAAAAAGGGTGGGTGCTATCAAGATGAATTGATCAAAATGATAGACCACAACTTTTCACCACTAAACATGTAATTATATGCAAGACATGATGCAAAGAACAATTAGAAACTAAACCTGTTATAGAAATTAAAAGGGAAGTTTTAAGAGCTTAAAACAATGTGTATCTTGCTACAAGAAGGTTGTTTTTGGGCCACAAAGGACTCATTCGCATTTACTAGAAAATGGGTCCTAGTTAGGGTTTCTAAAAATTGAGATCTGGGTTATGTTTCTTGATGCCTGCACTCTCAAATCCTCAGTGATCAGCCCCTGAAAACCTGTAACAAATTTTGTGGCCTTCTTTTTGTGTTCTTGTGAAGAGAGTGACATCTTTTACAACTTGACAACTTTGATAATTTTGCCTCAAACTTGTTCTCCACTTAATATTCAACCTATAAATCTGCAAACACACATTCAAGAGGAGAAAAACTTGTTGATTTTTAGTGAATAGGGGTTTGCCTAAGTCAAACTCCTTGTAGGTAATTAAACCAAATGATGAAATAATGAAATTGAAGCATGAACATGAAACAATGAAATGTCAAGATACCTTGGAAGTTGTCTTGGAATGTAAATAAATAATCTAACATGAAGTGGCCTTGAAGAATGTAGATCTTGATCTCAAATTAGATGTGAAACAATGCTTGCAAGTAGATTATCAATGCTACATCAACTATATTAGCTCAACAACATGCTTGAATGCACTATGCCTTTGACATAATGATATGACTTTGAATTGTTGCAATAAACTCTTGATAATTTGCCTTTGAATATCTTTGAAATGATTTATGATGCTCTTGTGAACTCTTGTGTAAGTTCTCTTGATTTGTCATGAAGTCCTAGGATGAAACTATGTGAATTAACCCCGAAATTCAAATAATTCAAGCCGACCCTAGATCTAAATTTGAAAATCATTATGATCCCGCCATAATTAAATTAAAAAAGGGGTGTCCTATGTGAGGAGGACTCATTCACCACTAAAGGTGAATGGGTCCTAGCACAACTTTCTAGGACCATGCTTTGGGGGATGAAATAACATCAAAAACCCATTTCAAAAATGTTAAGAAAGGGGTGTCCTATGTGGAGAGGACCCATTCACCACTAAAGGAAAATGGGTCCTAGCACCATTTTCTAGGACCTTAAATTTTCCAAATTAAATGTCATGCAATATCATTATTGGGTGTCGGGTTAGATCCTTGAAAAATGCAGTTAAGAGGGCTTAAATTTGAATTAAAGGGCCAATTAAGCTCTAATTAACCACAATTAATTAATGAAACCCTAGATAAGTGTGAAAGTGTAATACAACACTTTACAACACCCTAAATAAGGTACAATTTGAGTACATTCTAGTTAAAAAGGGCCCTAGATTTAGTGCGAATGTGTAAAACACATTACAAATCTAAATCAAGGCATAATTAAGTTAATTTTAGTATTAATTATTCCCAAATTAAGTGTGAAAAAGGGTTAATTTTTTCTACACTACACATATTCATAGGGCATGGAGTTATTTAGGCTTGAAAATACTCAGATTGGATCCTAACACAGTTGTTAGAAACATTGAACAACAACAACTATCTACCAACTAAGCTAAAAACATGTGCACCAACACTTAGGAAAGGAGAAAAACTGAAATGAAACATGTGCATCAACACTTATTTGAAAGGGAAATCTATCCTATTATATACAACTATAAAATATCACCTCAACAATAGAGCTTGATATGAGTCCCATTGACTGGGATTGGCAACTCCTCCCCTTCAAGATTTGGCATCTGAAAGGCATTATGTGGCTTGCACTTTGTGATCACGAAAGGACCACTCCACATAGCATCAAATTTGGTGTGATTTCCAGGTCTTCTTTTTAGCTCATTCCATTTGAGATCAAGATCTGCTTCATTGAAAGTTCTTGAGACCACCTTCTTCTCAAATGTCTTCTTCATTAGTGCTTGATGAATCTTTAGATTTTGAAGTGTTTACCTTCTTGTTTCTTCCAACTCCATCAACTCAACAAGTCTTACTTCGATCAGAGAAAACTTTAGTGGAGAATCTTCACCAATTGGAAAATTCTAGAAATTGGCTGTCGAAATTGGCGAATTAATCGCACCCAACTGGGTGTCCAAATTGTCAGAATTTTATGAACTATCGGTCCAATGCATGTCCATTCGCCAATGAATTTTTTTATGAGGCATATATGCAATAAATTCGCCATAACAGACTACGCATTTCAAATGGACCGATTAATATTTTCGCCTGGAATCTCGGAAGGATGTAATAAAACACTTACATATTTTCCAATACTATTAAAACAACATTGTATGAGGACCCATTTCACCAATTAAAATTCACAAATAGTTGCTTGTGAAGACCCATTTCACCAATTAAAATTTATAAATAGTTTCTTATGAGGACGTATTTCACCAATAAAATTTGAAATAATTACATTGGAGGACACATTTCACCTTGAAAATCACAACGTATCGTTGTATAAGCATGGAGGATTTGCCTAATTTTTAACATACTATTTAAAAATCCCGTGGAATTCGCCAAATATGGATTGATATAAATATAATTGAAACTGTCATTTATTCTTACATATTTTGTTCAGTTCTAAGGTTCTACTTCTCGATTCAGAAGTCAGTGAAAGTCAAAAATGTAATCTTAAAGGTGAGTGATCATTTCTTCATAGTGTTATAATGTTATTAGTTATAATAATAAGATTTCTTTATCTCTTTTCCATTCTTACTCCAGTCTTAAAGATGATTTTGAGTAGGGAATGGGATCTATATTCTCTGTCCTTCTTAAACAAGAAGACATTTTTTTCTAGCTTTTAATTGAAGTGAGAGATCAATATGTCGAGTAGCAAGGGTAAGACTCCTCAAGGTGGTGAAGAGATTGGGAGGCCATCAAAACACCCAAAACATAGAGGTACCATACAATCTTACTTTGGAATTGGAAAAGCTTTTGATCCATCAAATCAAGATGGAGCTACATCATCAACTCTTCCACCAAATATTAATGAAGTAGGCATTCACAATACCTCGCCGCCACCGGAAGTTTAAGGTGAGATTGTCATTGAGATAAATCAAAATGTATCAAATGAGGATGGAAATACTGCAGAAGATGTTCCAAGGGATGCCTTGGTTAGCCAGAATGAGATAATTGAATTGGATGACTATGAGGATGATGTTGGTAGCAAGAAAAGAAAAGTCAAATAAAAAATGGGGCACGAGTGGGAAATGAAAAAGAATTTTCAACTTGGTTGGTTATCAAAGTACGCATTCATTGTACCAATGGGGGTGACAAATGAAAATGATATTGAAAAAACAACACTATGCAAGTGTATGATTTGTAGTTGGAAATGTGGAAGAGACAAGATGTTGCAGCTAAAGCTTGACACTATAGAAAATCATATCAGTAAAGTTTACGAAAAATAAATCATAAATTAAAGAAAAAATCAGTCATACGATGGAAATCAAAGGAAGAATGTCTTCATGTTAAGTATGCCATGGAATATGAGCATAACCATAGAATGTCGAAGCTTACTGAATTTCAAGGTACACTTGAGGCTTATTTTGGAAAAGCAATGGAAGCAGAAAATCTATCAAAAACTGTTCAGATGAGTGTTGTTTTTCATATTTTGTCCAGAGGGCATCCTATGAAAGACTACCTAGAATATTCTATTTTATTATCTTATTTGAATGTTCCTCACTTTCCCTTCTCACATTAGTCAATAAATGTTGGATGGGAATAGGCAAACTATCTTGCTGCAGTGGAAAATAAAGATTTAAAGGAGAAAGTAAAAGAGTCAAATTTCTTTGCATTATCTTTAGATGAAGTTATTGCAGTAGACAATACTTCTTGGGTCTGTATGCATTTGTATACTATAGAACATGTTCGCCAAGCTCATCTTCTTTGTGCTCATAAAATTAAGGACAATTCAACATCACAAAATCTATTTGAACTAGTCAAGAAATGTTTGAATGAAATTGCAGGTACATATGAGTTGACAATTGCCAAAAAGTTGGTGTGTGTAGGAGTTGATGTAGCTGCAGTGATGCAAGGTTCAAAGGAGCATTGTTTTCACAAAGTTACAAACTACTTGTGCACCGTACATTCTTAGCATTACTGCATGGCCTGCATAATGAATTTAGCATTCAAAATTGTAAGCAAGTTTCCTACAGTATCAAAAGTTGAAAATCTAGTCTGCAAGATCCACACATACTTCTACTGAAGTCCCAAACATTTCTAAGAATTTCAACATTTTGCTTAGGGAATAACACCAGGAAACAAGCTTCTCAAGGATGTCGATACTAGATGGATCTCCCTAAATGGACCAACACAATGAGTTCTTTCAGAATATGAATCCTTGATTGGAGTGATGATGAGCATCACAACATAGTAGACAAATCTCCTAACCTCTTACATAGGTTAACTGATATAGAGACACTCTTGACTTTAGCTATTCTTCTCCTCATGCTGGATGTGATGAACTATGTATATTTATGAATATGCCAATCTACATAAAATTACATGCTTGGCCCTCAATCATCTATATCTAGATCTAACACAAGAAGGCACAAATTATTTCATGTAGCAAAAAATTACTGATTTGAATAATCCTGATAATTATTTATAGTTTAATGTAAGTGAGAACTTATGTATCTGTGTATGTGGATATGAGATACCAATGTACCATTGTAAGACAACCATGAACTCTAGTAGATAAGTAGTTGTTAACAAGGAAGATTTTAACAACATTGTTAAATATGTTAGTGAATTTGAAGGAAATTTCAAAATCTCTTTCCTCAAAGATTCGTGTAAGATTCCCTTGACATGAAATACTTGAATCCATGGGTATTATGTATCCTCAGTTTTGGGTAAACCGAGATAACCCAAATTATTTTCATGCTAAAGTAAAAATCTTGATTGAACAATTTTCGAAAAAGGTAACATATAATGAGCAGACAATAGAAGGAATTTTAAATGAAAATAAGCTTAGACAACAATGTAGGATTTTTGCAACAGCTATGAAGGACCAGTATAAATCCATGGGCAAGGAGAAGGCCTTTGAACTAGGATCAATAAAAAAGGTTTGGACAAGCTTAGGTCAAAGTGAAATATTATGTGATTCGATATCAAAATATTTCAAACTTGATGATTTATGTCAAACAATGATATTTGGGTCGGTGGAGGATGAGAGAGTTTTTAGTACATTGGGGTTTTTGAAATCAATGTTAAGAAACAAACTAGACAAGAATTTGGAAAATTGCTTGATGATGAAAGGAACTATGGATAATGTAAAAAAAAATCCTTTTCAAAGGGCACTCACAATCTGGAGGTCCACATGTGAAAGAAGAGGGACCATGTTGTGCAACACAAACTCTCCAAATCCAAACATTGGTACTGGTGGCTCTGGCAATGGTAGTGGGACTAGGACAGAAGACATTGACACAAATCACATAATGAATGTTGAATTTGAGACACAGGCTGAAGAAAATGAAGAGCAAACTCAAAATCAAGACAACTCTTTTACTTTATCTCAAGATGAGTGTTAGTTTGAGGACCCTAACTCCCTTTGGGAAATGAAAGAGAATTAGTAGCTTTTAGGTATTTTTACTGCACTTCATGAATCAGTTTCCATTGTTCAAAAGTCCAAACTATAGTTGATGATATTTTATATTGTATTCAAATAAATTGTGAATCATTGCACTTCATGATATTTTATTTTATATTGTACTTCATGAATCATATTATAAACTGTAGTTGATGACATTTTATATTGTATTCCATAAAATTGTGATATTAAATTTGATCTCTTAAAAGGAATTTTAATTCTTCTTTACACAGAAACCAGTCGACAACATCACACAATTACAACAAATGTGTATTGACAAGTTAAATGTATTTTCACACATCTAACAATGCATCCAACACTCTTTTGTCTTTCTTGATCCATGGGGAATATAATTCTGATGTGGAGGAGGAGGGTGTTCTATCCCTGTAACTTTCCATTTCCTTCCTTAATCTATCATTTTCTTTGATCAACTTTTCAATTTGTGCTTTAGTGAACTTTGCCACATTTATATTTAACTCATCTGTTTCAATGGGGTTACCATCCCCTACTCTGTGAACCAAGAGGTGTCCAAACACTTGATTTGGATTACTAATTACAACATGCCTTTTGTCTTGAGGGTATAACAACCAAATCAGCAAGGTGGCTTCATCTAGGTTTTACCCAAATCCTGAATACGTTACATCAACAGGAAATAATCATTATCGCTGCATCAGAGGAACCATGATTCTCCTTCCACTGATAACCACCTCTTCTATCAATGGACTCTTTCTCTTTCGAGAAATCAGTGGGACACTAGATAATCTCTCCTCGACACACTCTGATTCCTCTGATATACTTCCTTGGCATGTGTTTGACGGTTGATGGTCTTATTAGGTCATTGGGGTAGCCCTTGTTCATCTTCCACCGATAAATGTCACTTCCTTTGATGCCTTTAGCTCCCTATCATTGTATTGGGGGAACCGGTCTTTATGTTGTCCCAATAGCCTCTTGTTCCCTCAATGTATTTATCACCATATGTTGAACTCTTTCATTGCACATTGTATCGCCCCATCGGCGGGACACTATGTTATCTTCCATCAATATGTTCAAGTGCTACCGATATGATTTTTTTGGTCCATCAGGGGAATGCTAACATTTGTTTTGTCGATGCACTTGTGCTACTGCGATGTGTTCACCTTTATTGACCCTGTCATTATATTGGGGAGAGTTCCTTGGGAATTTGCCCGATAGGATATTGTTATGTCGATATTGAGTTGTCGGTCACTTTCATCGGTTGATTGGTGGAGTAGTGAGGAGAGTCCCCTCGATGCAATATTGTTAAGCCGATAGTATTGAATTCTTCAGGAATAGGGGATGTGACCATGGGGTTTTAGATATATTTATGGATATGATCAAGTAGTAATGTGGGCCATAAAATGGATTTGGTCACACAAATATCTACAATTTGTGCTAATCATAAAATTAAATGTAGTCTATTTTTTAGTATGTGGGATGTGGGTGAGGTGTAAGTTGGTGGATACTAAGCAGGATTTTTAGTCCCAATAGAACAGAAGCTAATAGTTCAACACCATAACTTAGAAGCTCTACCAAGAAGTAAATATAATGAGCTAACAGCTCATCACCTTATAGTTCATATTTTAATTGTGTTAAAAGTAAAACTCGAACATGTACTCAGTGATTCATCACTCAACTCAATCCTTAATAACATTTTAACAATAGTATTAGTAGCATATACAACAATGAACATCAACAATCGTTTAATTTGTGTATCTAGTATTTGAAACCACATAATTTTTATTCAAATGATAAAATTAATAATATAGATAATTGAAAATCATCACATTACTGAAGTCTAAATTTAAATTTTTTTATTGATTTTCACATGAAGGAGTGCATAGAGGCATTGGCAATGCAAAATATTTCCCAAAGATAACTCTGCATAGAGCTGAGTTGGAACTTGGAAACTCATATTATCAAAGATTCAAAAATCAAATCACTGTATCACCTTTTCTAGAAACTTCCACTCTTTAGGTGGTGGAATTTCTATTTGTTCTAACTGTTGTTATTTGACTTGAAGTTTTGTTAACATTTCATGATTGTAATTGGAACCTGTCTTGAATTCTTCAGTCAATTTTGCATTCAAGGTTATAAGTCTTCTGATAGAATCCAAATAGTTTACCACATCTGGGTTTTGAGGAAACTGGTCCAAATCAATCTTCCTTGCACCCTCCATCTTCTTTCTTAAATCTTCCTTTCCAATGAATCTCTCATTTGTGTCAAAAGCCTCTGGAAAACCAAGCTCTATGAATTTCCTTACCTTTCATCCACCACCTTTATCATTTCTACAACCAAATGCAAATGTTCCTTTGTTTCACGCATTCTTGAACACTTTTCAATGATAGATGACAACTTCATTGAGGTAGCAATCCGATTAGTAATCCCTTTTGATTTCAAATCATTTTCACTGGCTTTGTAGATTGTTTGTAGAACTTGATTTACAGATTTCTCTAATGCCGACACATTTTGGTTGTCCACTAAATATTTGTTGAGCTTCTTATAATGTTGTCTGATAGCATCAATCAATTGAAATATGTCACACAAATGATCAAACCTCTACATTATTTCATCCCAAATCTTTTGTTTCATATGCCTCATTATATCTCTACAAAATGCAGATAACTTATTTTGACAAGAGTTAATTTCTTATTTTTCTTCCATCAGCTCTGCCTCCAATATTTCATTTATTTTTCTTTGTTTCTCCAATTTTTGTTCCCACTATGCATTTCCATTCACAATGCTTAGTCTTATTTTTCTGAAGTGGATTTTTCCTCATCATATTTCTTGTTGCTCTCATCTAGCCTTTGCTTCAGGTCATTCACTTCTCTCTCATTTTGTTTATCCTCTTTGCTTGTTGATGTAGAGGTAGAATTTTTTATTCTTTTTTCTAATTCATTGCTCTTGTTATCTACTGCTTTCCTATTTGCTTTCTCATTTTCTAGGTCTTCCTGTAACTTTTCTATTTGATTCTGCAACCTTTTCTTCTCTCTATCTTGCTTTAGCAATAATGTGTACACCAATTCATTGTTCTTCTTTGATACATTAATTTTGTCAGTATTTTTGAGTCTAAAAAAATCCAATTGAAAATTTATCACTTGGTATTCAAATAGATCCATCTGATTTGTTGGTTTGTTTTGAACTGTGGGAACAACAATTGTGTACTCCAAGATTTCTTTATTTGTGTCAAATGTTGGTAATACCATGGTTGTTCCAAGCTCTGAAGTTACAAAAGACACACTCTCCATTAGTTGCTTCTTTTCTTTTTTATAAAAGTCTTATTTATTTTTAAACTCTTTAATGAAATCAAAACCTGGGAATGTAGGAATAATGGAATTCTTGAATGGTGAGGTACTAAGAGTACTTGTAGTTGCTAATGATGTCGCAGCCACACTAACTGGCAATGGGGGAGTTCCTAGAAATAACTTCTTTATGGTGGATCCCCTAATAGTGTGACTTGGACTTGTCGAAATCCTTTGCCTCTTTTGTATGCCTTGATCACCTGGTGTTTTTGTGGTATCTTGTATTGTTTTCCTCTTGTGTGTAATTTTTTGTTCTAGCACATGTTGACCACTACTAGTAATACTACCCATACCATCGCCACCAGTGGTAGTTCCAGTTGCACTAACCTGTCCACCATGGGCATGTCCTAGTTGTGATTGTATCTAACCATGAGGATGAGGATTTGAAGCTCTAACAAATTGACTTGTATGCCCTTGGTCTAATTTTTCACCTCCAAGAACAAGACCAGATTTATCAACTAGTTTTCTATGCTCAACATTTGTTACCATCCAAGGGCCTTGTCTTTGGGACCCCAAAGGACCACCTTCATAACCCATTTTTTCAACTATGGCTACTCCTAAAGTATATGCTTCTTTTGTGGCCTTACTTAAACTAGGTTTGTAATTGGCATGGCTTTGTTCTTCCCTATCATCATTAGATTCTTTATCTTACTATTCATCGAGATGCTCTATATTCCACAATCTGCTAAACTCTTTATCTTCTTCGTTATCTCCATACTCTGCAAGAGCTCTTGGATCACCTAGCTCCTTCATTGTAGACCAAAAGACAACATTTTTTTATCATGACCAATTTTTATCAATAACTTCCTTCTCTAGAGAACCTGGTATTTTTACTCTACTAGATGGTTTTTCACTTTTTTCATAAAAATTGTTCTATGTCCTGATTGTCTTTCGATGCAATGCCATAATTTCTACTAACAATTATTCAAAATAAATACCATTTTCAACAACACTTTTCTCCATTGCTATTTTGACTTCATCCCAAGAATCCTTGTTTCTCAAGTTTTCAAGCAAGGGTTTACTTTGATGTTGAATTCTACTTGCAACATTCTTATTGGCCACAATCATTGATTTAATGAGTCACATGGATCATACTACCAATGATAGATAGCATCAAAATAGTATGTGCCACACTAAATTCTTTTCTCTAGAATGTGAACCCTCCACATGAAAAAGGTAAAGAAGGAAATAAGGTCTTCTTTTGCTGACTAAGAAAATGTAGTTCATCAACACTCTACATCTACCTTACATATTCCAATGAAAAAACCTTTTTTGTCACATTTATTGGAAGTTTGTATGGATGTACTCTTGATCCATAAAATCTTAGCATAGTATATTCTTCCATTAAGTACCAATCAACTAATTGTATTTCTTTTCCTAGTTGAATGCAGTTTCTACATGACATAGGCAATCTAGACATTGGAGTATTTATAATTGCTTGATGCAATGGAGCAAAAAAGTAGTCTACAAAATGACTGTAGTTCCTTCGAGAATCATGCATCCTTATCTCAGTGGTTCATTCATATACTGGAGCCATTTTCTTTTCCTCAACATTACTATAGGGTTGAATCTGAAGCTTGTTGGTCTGAAACATTCCTCTAAATTTGAATAGGAAAAGATAGCACAAGTAGGTTGTGAACCTAAATGTCTTGGTGGAACCTCCTTTAATCATTAAAAATTGTTTATGCATGGATTCTACAATGTGTTGAATAAAATTATATTTGACATGTGGAACACCATAATGGATATTATATACCATTTCAAGGAGGCTTGCACCCACTTCCAAATTGTTATCTAGATTGAGGCAAAATGCTAGCATGGAAATAGTATCCTGGACCCATGGTTTAAAAATATCCAAATCATAAGGAGGCTTATGATCACCTTTCAATTTGTTTATATCCTGGACTATTTTATTCAAGAAATCATTTTTCTCACTTTCTTCCACTACTTCATAATCACTAGCAAGCTTTTCTAGGTCAATGTGGATGTTTCCAAATTCTTCAATTGTAAACCCCAACACTTTTCCAAGTTCTTCTGCATTAATGGATAACAATTCTTCTTTGCTATCTTTATTAAAAATTGCTCTTTTGTTATCATCATAATTTTGGGCATGGAGCATGATAAATTCCGGGCAAGGGAAAACCTCATGTAACATCATGCGCCCTAATCCAGTTACCCACGATGCACTGATACTATTATCTTGCATTTTATTTGCAACCTTATTCTGAGATGAAAAACTAAGTTATTAGGTATGCCTACCATAGATTTTAGAATCATAAATATCATGGTACCCATCAGTGAAACCTGGGGTTTTAAGCAATTTTTCATAATGTATTTTTTTATCGAGCATTGCTCTAGTGGTACTGGTGGTAGACATGCTTATATAATGTGAAGTTGTGAATTCCCTAATACCTATTAGTCCTCCTTAATTTTTCTTAATTCTTAAGTCTCTAAACCCAAACTTCAAAGTTTGACAAAATAAGATTTTAAGAAACGTCAAACGATGAAACGTAGGCGCATGAATTCTTTCACTTACCCAGATTCTGACTCTTGAAAAGATTAATGTTGACTATCATGGAAACTAGAATGGCTTTGTTGGAAGTGGAACTATGGAACCCAAAATAGGGTGGTGCACTACAATGAGCAATCTGAAGACTAAAATCTCCCTGTGTGTTGACCCTCTCACTTTAAAAAATTTCATTTGATACTTAGCAGTACAAAGTTCTTTTTTTTCTCGAAATTAGAACATTAAAGTGAATGAAACGTCTTAGGTCTACATGTTACAAATTCTAAACTGTTGATCTTTCTAAATCTAGCGGTTATAGGGTGATTCTGTAGGTTTAATTTCACAAGCCTATCGCTCTGTGCATTTCATTCTGGAATGCAACTACAACCATACATCATGTAGCACCCCTATGATTTTCTTATGTTTTTAGACAATGCTTTTACTTTAATAGACTATGTTACTATGATGTTGTTGTTTGGTCACCGACATTGGAGCGATGATGGTTTTAATATTTAGATGTGATGGTACACTATATTGATGTTTATGGATTATGACATGCTTTCTTGTTAGCATAGTTGATTATTTGAGCTCACATTGATATATGATCATCTGTAGTTATTTGATGGTTTAGTTTCGTCAGTTTTGATGTGACACTATATTGGTGAAGGGAATGAGATTGCATCACTTGCTTGTGATTACCCTATGATTCCACGATTTTCTCTTCATGGTGTGATTGTTCATGATCTATATACATGTACAACATATGCTTTGATTGTAGGATTGCAGGTACACGACATCGACTCCACCTGAATTCTTAGGTTTGAGTGTGTCCATTGCCCAATGAAACAGTTGATTGGGAGATAGTAACTGATTTTCCTTGTCAAACCACAACCCTAGTCACAGTGTGTCATCAATTCTTATTTTGGTCATGCTTACTTATCATGGTGTCCCTTTTTTCCTTGTTGTTTATTTATTTTGCAAGGTATGTTTTGTGGGAAATTATTGTTATAATATTTTTAAGTGATTATTTAATTAATCATGATTTATATTGTTAGAAGCTTTTAATTTGATTTAGTTAATTGATTTAATTTATTTTGTAAAGTAATTTAATCTTGAGATTAAATTTATTTTACATAGTGATTAAAATTAATATTTGATTTTGAATTATAAGTTAAACAAATATCTTGTAAATATCTAGACGAAATATTTGTGATTTGTTTTGAGAAGATATTTTAGTTGTGACATGTGTTAGAAAAATTAAACACTATTGTTGGGAATTAATTCTTAGAGAGAATAATTGCATTAATTGGAAGATGAAAGAGGTTACTTAAGGGCAATGAATAGATATTTTTAGAGGTTGTTGAAAATTGGAGGAGGTTGAAATTTTTTTGGGAAAGAAGCTCTCGGGAAATTTTGGCTCTGGTTTTATTTTTCAACTTTCTAGAAAGAGGAATATTTGGAAGAAGCTTTGATTATTTTGGAATCTGAAGGTGAGGTTCTACTTCAATCTTCGTTTCTTCAAACATCTAGAAACAGGTTCTTTAATTTTTTTAATTCATTTTTAAATTGGAAAAGGCTATTAGAATTAGTTATTGTTTTGGAAAAAATTGTCTGTGCAATGAAGAATATTGTTTAAAGCTTTGATTTGTTTAGAACTAGAAAATTATAGTGAAAGCTTAAAAGCTTCTGTAGAAATTTTTTAAAACTTTGATTTGTTTGGAATTGGAAAAATTTCGTAAAATCTTTAGAGCCTTTGTAGGAATTTTTATTTAAACAAAAGATATCCCATAAGGAAAACAATAGAAGATTTGGAAAATCTCTATAGGAATGGATTTAAAATCTTCCTGTCAAAATTTGTAGAAAATCTTGTTCGTATGGGAAAAGTTCTTCTTGTAGAAGGTTATTATTTTTCTTCCAATTTATCTATTTGGCTTGGGAAATTAAAACCTCTAGTAAAATTTTGAAAACATCCTTCTCTAGAATTTTTTTGTAAAAATTGGCTTTTCTAGAAAATTTTGTAAATCTTCTTCTGTAGAAAATTTTGTAAATTTTTTTTTCTCTTCTGAGCAATCATTCGATATATATATATTGATATATGCGCATATACATCGATGAATTTTCCTATAGAAATTTTATTTTTGAAAAACCCTGAATGAGTTCCATATGGCAATTTTTGAATTGAATCGTAGGAAAAAAAATTTTAAAAATTTATAAGTTTTATTGTAGGTATTGGGGGGGAGTTACTCCCATAGCCGCCCCATATAGGGGAGCCAACACTATGAGGCAGCACCAGCACTACCCCACAGTGGTCGCGTCCTCCCCATATGAGGGCTCAATTGTTTACAGCCTATGTTTACTTTAATGGCGTGCCTATCTAAAAATTATGTCCGCCCCTGTCTAAATTCAATTTCAAGTTTTTTTTAAGTATGGTTTTTAATTTATAAAACATTTTATATATATTTATATTATACATATATGTAGGTATTGTTGTGCTTTGCACACACGCACCACTATAAGCGGGGACCCTCTTTTTTTCGCTTTTGGTGTTTTGGCCCTTCTTTTGGGGGGGTTTTTGCTTGCTTGGGCTCGTGCTTTGATGTCCATCTTGCCAATTGAAGTGGCACACTTATTGAATTTTATTGAAAATCTTGAATTTTGTTTGCATTCAGGAGTTTTCACTGTTTTCGGGAAAATTTGGCTTGGCCGGATTCTCCTGGTTTTCTTTCGATGTGCGAAAGTGACTGCCTTTCAACCCGGATCCAAGGAAATCTATTGCAACCAAAATTCTTTGAAGTTCGTTGCCCTGTCGAATCACCGGGTTTTTGTGGTCATGGTTGTCTTGTCGACCGTATTAATGGCATTTGTGCGAATTTTTGGGGCATTGATATATTGGATTTTGGGAAATAATTGATCATTTGAGCTTGATTTTTGGAGCCTTTGGTGTTCTGCAGGATTGTGGATTTCGAAGCCATTTCGATGGTTGCATTTGAATTTCATGTGTGTGGCTTGTATCCTACTTGCATTTGACAGTTGTTTGTTGGCGTCACCAGCTCCAGTCCTTTCGCTCTCATGGTCTGTAGATATGGCCTTTTCTCTACTGGTTTGGTTACTTTACTTCATTTTCTTTCTGGTCCTTTGTGGTTTCCTTGTTTCCTAGGGGGTGCACGTCATGACTGGGCATTTTGGAGTTTCCATTGTTGTACCAGTCCACCAGGTTGATCATTGAACATTTTTTCTTGGTCTAGTTTTTCTATTCTTTTGGGCGTTCGCTTGCATTGGTCTTGGACTTTCCATCTTAGTGTGTGAGCAAGTCATACTTGGTTCTCCATGCTTTCATGGTGGATATTTTAGGGTTCTTAACCTAGGGCATGGCCAATCCTTCTTGAATTGCTGTGAGGAGTGTTCTAAATTCGTATTTGATCCAGTGGAGGTCTAGGTTAAGTCATTGTCGCGGTGCAAGCCTTAGATCCAGAGTTGTTGGGATCATTTTGGTGAAGGTGAGAAAGATGTGGAAAGGTTTGGGTTTTCGACATCCTCGCGGAATTCTGCTTCCCTCAGATTTCCTCGGCTTTTCCTGTTCTTTCTCTTTTGCCACTTTTTTCCCGGATTTCGTCTACCTCGCTAAAATCTGTTTCCTCCGGATTTTCCCAGTGTCCGTAGTCAGGTCATTTTGGCGAATTGGTGCTTTAGTGATGGTATATCTAGTTCCTGCTAAAATCAGTTCCCTCTGGATTTTCCCGGATGTTCCGTGTCTCCTCCATTTTCCCCGGTTAGTTATAATTGTTGTTGTTTTCATTGAAATCCATCTCCCGCGGATTCTTTCGGGTTTTTTGGGAAAATGTGGAATATGATGGTTATAAGGAATTTGTTTATTGATGATGTATTTGATGGATTAAATGAACTTATGATAAGTATTTCTAAGGTTACTCCTTTGTTAAAATTGATGGATTAAAATGATATTATGGCAGTTTTCATGCTTGGTTCGCTCGGGTCCGTCAGGTCCGGATTTTCCCAAAAATCCTCTCCAGTGTGGAATCCGCGAGGGGGGCTAAATCCCGAAATTTGAGATATTGATTACCTACACTTATTGTTTCTTTTGGATCTGATTGTGGTCATCTTTATTTGTTTGGAGGCAAGATCAGGACAAGATGTTGCTGGTCGAGGCAAAGGGAAGGCATCAAATCCAGTTGCAGAGGCTTCTGCCATCTCAGATGCAGAGAAGGTAAAATTGGACATAAAGAGTTGGATTCCTGAAAGCAAGCTGACTTCTATTTGGTCAGGAATCACCGATACCAATGTGGGTATGTGGGACTATGAAGAGTTTAAGGTTGAGATGTCAGCACCGAGCCCTCCTTTGTTGGCTAGAAGAATTGTGGACTCTGGATTGGCTCATGTAGCAGGTTTCCCTTCCGCGGTGCAGTGTTATGAATTGTTGCTTGAGTGTGCCAAGAATTATGATAGAGGGACACAAAGGATAGTTGGTCCCCAGGGAAGGATTCTGGCTCGCTTTTGCCCTGTATCCATTGCTTCAACCTTTCATATGCCTAAAAAGTCCCATGTGGTGGCCTTTGACATGGATGGTGCTAGGAAATATTATGAAGAAAATGTAGTTAAGTCTCAATAGGTGATTAACTCTTGGTTGGATAACCCTAAGCCCCATTTCTTCAAGTTGCCAAAGTAACTATTTAGGCTCAAGTTCAAGAGAGAGTACTACAATGTCATCACTCTTCTCAGCAAACTGGTAGGATTGAAGAGTTCAGGGGTGTTTGAGACTTGGATGTTCAATGTAATTGCTCGGATGGAGCAGGGAATAGATTATCACTGGGTAGGTGTCATAAGTGCAGTGATCCATGAGCAGTTATGCAATGTCTTGCAAACCAAGACCTTTACCATGACATCTTACCTAGTGTATGCATTGGCAAGACTTCACCCGTACAAGGGGTTAAGCACTAGGGGTACCTTTGGGAAAGATGCTATATATGAGGTATATCCACAGCTGCACCTAATTGGAGGAAGCTATAGAAGATCCAATGATGCATTCATAATGTACATCACCAGATTGCTCCAAGGTGCAAATCATATGAGAATTTCTGACAAGGCTAAAGAATTGATAAGGAGATATGGGGCATGGTTTATCCAGTTCCCAACTTTCTCATACATCAGAATTGATGGTTTTTAAAGGGATCCCTATAGACTCCCTAGATATCCTACTGATCATATCATATTGCTGGAAGTCACTAGATAGATTTGTGATTTCGACATAGTTGTGAAGGGAGAAATGTATAAAACAGGTTTTGGGAATGACTTTCCCTTGAAGAGAGGAATGGGTGAAGTTTGTCCTTCTATCCAGTTTGCTCATGCTTCTGAGGAGGAGATGAGTACTTTTGGTCTCTCTTTCCATTCCAAGAGAGCAAGGTTTGAAATCACTAGTGAAGCACAAAGGAAGGCTAGTAGGGAATATAGCCATAAGGCTCATATTGAGGATTATTGGGTTAACCTTGCTGATGAATTTGAGGTAAGAAAGAAGAAGTTCTCTAGATTTCTAGTGGATTTGGTAAGGTTATACAATGTGAAGGCTATCCCTGACCAGGTGCAGGAGGATGGAAACTTAATCCAGGGTCATGTCTATGAGGCAGTGAAGGATAGACCAGTTAGAGAAGTTGACTAGCTAGAGGAAGAGAAAACAGAGTTGGATCAAATCATGACCCCAATGATCAAATACACCAAAATATGGTTGAAACACAAGATGTTAGAATTGGAGAGTGAGGGTATTCCATGTACTTATTATCTGATGGGAGACTTAGAGTCTCACTCTGCCTCTAAGGAATCACTTGAGCTAGATCCTAAGGGCAAACAAAAGGTGGCTTCCCCTTTCAAAATCTAGGTTAGGGATGTTCAAGTTGAAAAGATGACAGAAGTGAGAAAACAGAGGAAACTTGTTGCCAAGAAGAGGAGACATGCCTCAAGGAAAGAAGCTGAAAAGGACAAAGAAGAGGAAGAGGAGGTAGAGATTACTCCTCCATTGACAAAAAGGAGAAGACTGGCAAAGCCATCACAAAAACCGGAAGAGGTTCCCAATCTGATAAGGAGATTGAGCCACCAGTGGTAGAGGTGGAAAGCTCAGGGGAAAGGATACAAGTGTACATGAGGAGGTCAAGGAATCCTTCCCCAAGGGAACTGCAATAAAGGAATATGTTCTAGTGAATATTCCTGTTATTGTGCATGTAAGTGTCTCCATTCCTCAAGATACTGGTAGCACACAAGAAGAACCAAAGAAGGATGAAGATCCTAAAGATTTGGGCAAGGAATAATTTCAAGAGGGAGACCTCTGTAATGCAGAGGCAAAAATTGACAAGGTGATCCAATCTCCCTTGGTGGAACATGCAAATTCACCTGTAAAAGAGCAATTGAACAAGTCTCTTCAAAAGGAGGAGGAGATCCTAGCTAGGGCCCCTTCACCAGTGCAGGTCATTATAGAGGAACAGTTGCAGGATAAGGAGAATCCAATCATGGATATCCCTAAAGTCCCAAGTGTTGAGAATGATACAACTAATGAACAGCAGGAGAAGTAGGATACAATGCCAACTGAGTCTATTGTTCCAGATTGGCTGGATAAGGAGTTGAAAATTAAAATGGTAATAGTCGAAGATGCTCCTCCTAATTGGGATGTCTTAATGGAAAATGTTGAACAAGGAAAGGCTAAGAAGAAGGCTAGGGTTGTGTCCCGGATTGAGAGAGATGGGTCAGGCAACAGAGTGGCCCATATTGCTATGCTCTGAATAAGGATAGAGATAGTGTAACTACCAAGGATTATCATGTGCAAATTTTTGACCTAGGGCATGCTTCCGTACAATAGGATATTGGGGAATATGAAGGCTCCAGTGCTATAATCGTGGGTAGGTTGAAGAAGGTTGTGCAAAACAAGCATGAGTTGGAGAGAGAGAACAAGAAACTGAAGAAATATTTGCAGGAGTTGATGAAATCCTTGCAGGCTATTGGCTCCTCCTCCTCTGTTGTAGGTTTCTTGCCTCAAGAGATGATCTCTGAGCTGGAAAAGATGAAAGGCACCGCACATGCTACAGTTGCTCGGTTGTGGCGTGTCCAAACCAGGGGAGATGTTGCCATTAAGGACATTTTGTCAACTGGAGGGGGTGCTATGAGGTTGGTAGATTGGTTGAAGTTTGTATTGGCTCAAGACAAGGAGGATACTGATCTCCTACTGTAGAAAGCCACAAAAATTATGGATTTCACCGAAGATAAGCTAGTAAAGAGTGGGATTCTTCCTTTTCCAAGGGTTTCTGAACCTTGGGAATGGTTTGAAATCCTGCAAATGAGGCAGAGGGCCTTACAGAAAATTCATAAAGAGGAAAAATAGATTGAGGACACTTTGACTGGTACCCATGATAAGTGTATCTCATTCTTTGAGGTCATGACAGGAAGAAAGAAGTTTTCTCCAAAACATATTAATCTGGAGCAACTTAGGAAATGGTGGAGAGATGTTTATTCTCCAATTAGTGAAGGACCAATTATTGGGCATCAACTAGATGATGCTGCAACTTATATTGCAGTTATGGATAGATTCCTAACTAATAGGGTTGATTGGGATGGTGCAGTTAGGCAGGCAAGAGATGGCATCAAGTCTCTTGAGAGGAGAATTAGGGTTTTTCCTATGCCAACTATTGCTGAGCTGGATAGAGTCTTGTTGGTCATGCATGGTGAAGAAGATCAAGCCAAAGACAAGGATGGGAAGTAGCTATATAGGGTTACATTGAGATTTGTGCTTCCCATTATTTACATGTATTGGGTTGACCATTGGGTATCTTGGCCGACTTGGATGAAATTGGTGTTAATTGCACATTTCATGATTATGTTCGAATATCTTTGAGGCCAACCGCTTGTAGGTCATGTTTTTATTGTAAGTTATATTTTTTTGGGCCAACCTATCTTAGGGATTCTTTATAAAGTAGGCATGTCACCTCATTTGAGAATATAGAAGGATGGATAGAAATAGAGATAGGGAGAAAATAGATAAGTGATATTAGAGCGATTGAGGGTTTATTCTCAAGCAAGCATTGTAACAGAAAATTCGAGTTGTTGCTATTTTGGATGATTTAATATAAGAAGGATATTATGATTTGGTATCTATCTTGTGGAGTTTCATCTGGCATGGCTCTTGTTGTTCTATCTTTAAAATTGCTTATAATTTCATGGTTAAATTGTTTGGTGATGCTTAGGGTTTCATGTTTAGAATGTTTGCAGCGATCTCTTGTCCATACATTTTACAATTAGTTGATTGTTAGTTGCTTTGCAAAGTTAGCCTAGACTGAAAATTGTGCTTAGTTCAATTATAAGGATTTGTTCATCTCAATTGCAATAGGGTTGGTTGAATGAGTCTTTGTGATTTGAAAATATTTAAATACCTTAGAAGATTGCACTATTTCTTTGAAATTGCAAATTGATCTGGGTTAAACAAAAAGTAGTTTATGAGAGATTGATCCATTTTGAGCATTTTATCTTTTGGCATTTTCAATCTTAGGGTTAGAAGTAGTCTTAGAATCATCTTTGAAACCTTTATCTTTTGTTGTTTCTTTATTATCAGGGTTCAAATGAAGATTCCAAGTATCAATTCATTTTTAGATTTGATAAATTCAAAGTCCAGTATTTGCTTGTATTAAGGTCCCTTTGTGATTACCAACATTTTCACATTTATCACTAAGTTGTTTTGTTGCATTGTCAAGACCTGACATTAGAGACCTTGGGGTTATCTCTTTTCCCATAGAGATTTATCTTTCAAGAGAGATAGGATATCATATTCTGTCTGAGTTGTTGTTGTGCAGAAAACTCCATCAACAGATTGGCGGTAGGAGGGCCTTGAATAAGCAAACTGGAGCGTTTCCTAAATGCCATCTCTCCTGAGAGGCTTAGAAGAAGAACTAGATCTACTCCAGGAGGAGAATAATTTCAAGAGTTACAAGCCCCTACTAGGTCAATAAGGACCAAAGGAGGGGAAGAATCATCATCCACTCACTCGCTTCCATCATCTCCATCATCCTCATCTTCATCTGACTCTGAGGGAATTCTTATTCCACAGCCACAACCAGTCATAAATCAGCCATTACCACCTGTACCTCCACCAATGGATTTTATTGCTAATAATTTGTCCCCATTGATCTTTAATAATTACAATGTCATGCCCAAGAACCCTGATCATTTTTCCTCTAAGTTTCATACTCATGACCCCAATAAGACAACAAAAGAGCATATTAGGATTTTCCAGACCTGTCTGAGGGATAGAGGAATTAACCATGAGGATGTTGCATGCAGGCTTTTCCCTTATTCTCTTGGAGAAGAGGCATTTTATTGGTACAATCACTTACCTGCTACTTCCATCCATAATTGGACTGAGTTAGAAATTGCATTTCTGCAAAAGTTAAAGATTCCCATTAGTGCCAATGAGCTATACTTATAGTTTACTGGAGTGAAAAGAGAGATTAATGAGCTCATAGGATCATTCAATGATAGGTTTCATTGAGCATATACCAGACTCCAAGCACTTTATGCTGGAAATGAAAATACTGCTTTAGAAGTTCACCTTGAAGCCTTGGATAGCCTTACAACCACCTTCCTTAAACAAAGGACTAATCCTCTGAATACTTTGCTCACTGCATATGCAGAGGCAATAAAGGCCAGCACAGACTTAAGTCAACATTTATAAGGACCTTTTCCATCCTTAGGACCTGCTACTCACCCTGGAAAAATTCAAGCCCTTAACCTAGCTTTGACCAGTCATACTCCAATAATGAATCCTGTACCGTCATTGCCTCTGGTTCCTCATCCATGCCCACCTTTAAATCAAGCTCAACCTATGGCTTCTTATCCTTATCAAAGAGCTAATCAACCCTTACATCAGCAACAAGATGGCTTCCCTACATATTTGTAGAATTCATAAGTCTTGAATCAGGCTGTTGGTTTTGGAAACATACCTGGATATTCTTCTAGAGGTGTTAATACACCACCACCCAATAGTCTGGATAAGGAGAGGTTGGATGGATTATTTGAGCAAGTGAAAAGGTTGAATACAGAGGTGACTTATCTAAGAAATTAGAATAGCCAGCTTCAGGATGCTCAGAAGAATATACAATCTAACTATGGCAGGGAAAATAGGAACTTTGAAAGAGGTCAATACTTTGACAGAAATCAAAATTTTGATAGAAGACAGGGCTCTGGTCAGAATTTTGATAGAAATCAGAAAGGTGGACAAGGATTTGACAGAGGGCAATAGCCTAGGCAGAATAGGTCTTGGAATATCGGACCTAATAATGGAGGGATTCCTACTCCCTTGGATCAACCCACTAATCAAGAGAAGCCTCTGAATGGTGTATACTTAGCAGAAGTAGATTTGTCTAGTTGGTGTAGGCTTCATAAGACAAGTCAACACTCTGAGTTATACTGTACTGAATCTCAGATTGCAGCTTCTATCTTTCAGTATGAAGTGGAGAATAATTCCACTAGATAGGAAATTGTACCTTCAAATCCATACGATTCTCCAGTACTGGTACTTAATCATGCCCCATTCCCCAAAGGTGAAGAAAATGAACCAGAAGAAGTATCTGTTACAAAGAATGAGCCAGAGCAGGTACTAAATGAAGATGAGATTTCCCAATTGTGTAGTGAAGAAATTGAAAATGATAGTGGCCCTTTGGATGAGGAAGAAGTTAGTGTTGAATAAATTCAGATGTTTCAGCAACCCGCAAAGAAATATGATTTAAGAAATAGACCTAATAGGGGTCCATAGGTTGGAGGTCCTTTTACTACTTCTACCCCTCCTAATAATTTCAATACTCCACCAGATCCACAAGCTAGTAATAATCCACCTTATCCTCATGTACCAAAATAGTACTTGTCGAAGGGAAACAATGCTGAAGTATCCAAAGATAAGCAGGCCAGTGGCTATAAGGAAGCCCATGCTGACCTGAATATGGAACAATTGGGCGAATATGTGACTGAAGATTTCAAAAAGGTAAAGGTAAGTCTTTCTACCTTTGAATTATTAAAATTTCCTACTATTAGGAATGCAGTTTTTGGATCATTTGGTTCAAGTATAACATCACAAGGGATAGCTACCAATGAGGCTGTTACTAGGTCTTCTAATTCTCAAACACCTAGAAGTCAGGTCCCACCTGTAGACAAAAGGGGAGATAAGGATAACGGTCAAGTTGCATAAGCTGATACTCATCCGAATCTGTTTCAAGGAAAAATGGAAACTCCTCCTTTCCTAATTTTTGTTCGTATCTTCAGAAAGAATTTGCATAATTGTCTTCTAGACTCAGGAGCTTCTATAAACGTTATGCCCTTTGCTATTTGCAAAGAATTGGGTATTACCCCTATAGCCTCTCAAAAAAGGTTACTCAATTGGACAAAACAAAAGTAAGTGTGGTTGGAGAATTGAACATGATCCCTACGCAACTTGCATCAGACCCTAGGGTGCAGCAAGTGATCAATATCCAAGTTGCTGACATTCCTGATACTTATGGTCTGATCTTAGGCAGATATTTCACTAAGGCATTAAATGGCTATACATATACAGAAAATTCTCATATGTGGTTACCATGGAAAGGAGTCCCACATCATATCAGAATTGAAAGAGAACCCCGAATGAAGTATGTAATCACGTAATATCAGAATGTTTCGAGTGAGGTGTTGGTATCTGAGGTTGGTATGGGAAACTATGTATTGGCTGCAACAGTTACAACAGATGAAGAGGTTTTCATGCTACAGGATTCTTCAGGTGAACACATTCCAGAGAGCAGTAGTCCTGGGACATCGATTGACCAAGAAGATGAAATAGGTGATCAAGAGGACAAGCAGCTTAACTTGTTGGATAATTTTCAAGAGTTTATCCAGAAGTGTATGGAAGATCAGATACAACTAAATGGAAGCATGACATTTGAATAAATACTACTTCCAAATTGGTGCAGAGTCCATGATGCCCCTCATTCCGAGTTGGAGTGTGACTTGTGTCAGACTGCTGTCCGACAGATATAGAAATGTGTTAATCTAGTTCCACCTATTGGACTTAATATGCAAGAAGAATTGAATAATGATAAAGGTAGGAGTCCAATACTTCCTGAGGAGCCCCCAATCCTCAACAAGGAGCAAGGTAAATTAAAACCAAAGGAACCTGATGGTTGTCGGACATTAAGATTTGATGGATCTAAATCTAAGCAGGGTGCTAGAGCAGGGTTTGAGTTTATCAGTCCTAAAGGTAAGAATTATTTTGATGCTCATAGACTCCAGTTCTAGTGCACTAATAATGTTGTTGAGTATGAAGATCTGATCCATGGCTTATTGATGGCATCGAGGAAGAAAGTTAAGATATTACAAGTGTTCAAAGATTCAGAGTTAGTAATCAAACAAGTAAGAAAACAATATTCATATCGTGATAGAAGAATGACCAATTACAGGCATAGAGTGTGGGATCTCATTGAGGAGTTTGATGCTTTTAATATTCAGTTGATCCCTTGAAAAAAAAATCAAGTTGCTACTTCTCTAGCACAAGCTGCTAGCACCTTGCATCCTCTGTCACTTTTAGGATTGAAGAAATTTATAGTTGAGCTCACTCCAGTGCCTTCAGTTCCTGACAATGTTACTAATTTCTAGGTATTTGAAGATGATAAGCATATTCTAGACTTCATTACAAGTTGTGATGTGTTTTCTTCCCAAGTTATTGATGAGGTAGAGCCTCAATAAGAAGAAATTGACTTCGGAGGAATCATCAATCTAAAGACTAATACCATTCCAAGAGGTATGGTGCAGCTTGAATGAATTTTTGATTTAGATAAGATAAGAGATCAAGAACAACAAACTAAAAGGGAGTCTCTCAGTAGTCAATGTGAAACATATAATATGGGGACACCAGATGACTTGAAGAATGTTTTTATTGGTAAGGTATGTACTCTAGAAGAAAGAAAGGGAATTATTGATACCTTGCACACATATCATGATGTAATAGCTTGGAGTTATGAAGATTTGAAAACATATGCTACTTCAATCATTACACACACCAACCCTTTGAAGTCAGATGTCAAACCATTTAGGCAGAGACAGAGGCTGATCAATGCTTTGTTAGAACCCATTATTCAGAAGGAAGTGCAGAAACTGCTTTTAGCACACATTATATTTCCAGTAAGACACTCTACTTGGGTGGCGAATTTGGTTCCAGTAAGGAAAAAGAATGGAGAAATCAGATTATGTATGGATTTTAGGAATCTGAATAAAGCATCAGAAAAGGATAATTATCCAGTTCCCTCACTGGATGAGATGCTTCAGATTGTTAATGGATCTCAAATGATGTCCTTTTTGGATGGGTATTCTGGATACAATCAAGTTATGGTATAGTATGAGGATAGGCACAAGACTGCCTTTACTACTAAATGGGGAACTTTTTCTTATAGAAGGATGCCATTCGAGTTGATCAATGTTGGAGTTACATTCCAAAGACCCATGGAAATTTCTTTTAAGGATATAATTGGTAAGTGCATCATTATTTATATGGATGATTTGACTATTTTTTCCAAGAAATGAGGTGATCACATAACAGACTTATGCAAGGTATTCCAAAGATGCAAAGAATTTGGTATTTCACTTAATCCAAGGAAGTGCATTTTCAGAGTCACATAAGGAAAGTTGTTGGGACATATTATCTCATAACAGGGTATTGCTATTGATCCTAGGTGAATATAGGCTATTTTGAAGATTCAGCCTCCTGCAAGTAAGAAAGAAATGAAGTCATTTTTTGGTAAGATTAACTTTGTTAGGAAATTTATCACCGGATTTGTAGAGATAGTCAAGCCATTGAATGCTATGTTGAAACAAGAAGCAAAAATAGAATGGAATGCAGAAGCTAAGGAAGCATTTGCAGAAATCAAGAAAGCTATTGTTGAGGCCCTTGTATTGGTGAGTCCAGATTATACTAAACCTTTTTACATATATTCATTTGCTTCTGATCACTCCCGTGCTGCAATGTTAACTCAAAAGTATGATCAAGGTGATGAATACCCTATAGCCTTCATGAATACTCCCTTAAAAGGTGCAGAATTAAGATATCATAATGTAGAAAAGCAGGCATATGCTTTGGTCAGAGCAGTGAAAAAATTCAGGCACTATATGTTGAGGAATAAATTTTTTGCCATAGTGCCTGATCCTACAATAAAGTTGTTACTGATGCAGAATGAGTTAGTTGAACGAAGATCCAAATGGCTGACTATGTTGCAGGAATATGATATGAAAATCCAGCCCATGAAATTAGTAAGAGGACAAGGACTTACAAAGACAATGGCTGAGACTGGTCCTGATCTCACGGCTCAACATTATTACCTTCAAGAGGTATCTCCGAGAGATTGGTATGATGAAATCATTTTCTATTTGCTAAATCAGTAGTGTCCTGATCACCTTAATATAGTACAGAGGTGAGCCTTGCACCTGAGAAGTGGAAGTTTTATGATGAAAGGAGCTATCTTGTATAAAAGAAACCATGAGGGTGTATACTTAAGATGTTTGGGAAAAGAAGAAGTTGCTAGAGTAATGATTGAGTTTCATGAGAAATATGGAACAGGCCATGGTTCTGCATCATCCACTGCACACCAGATCTTGAGGGTAGGCTACTACTGGCCCACTCTATTCAAGGATGTACACCAACATGTGAGGACTTGTCACATATGTCAAATCACAAGTAAGGAGAAACATGCAGCTGTTCCACTCCAGCCTGTCATAGAGGTAAGGTCATTTGCTCAGTGGGGTATGGACTTCATAGGTCCCATTAATCCTCCATCTTTTGTGGGCCATAGGTATATTCTTACCATAACTGATTATTTTACTAGATGGACAAAGGCTCTTGCTTGTAAACAGTGTACTTAGGATGTGGTAATCAATTTTCTTGAATCAGGAATTATCAATCATTTTGGTTGTCCACTATTTTTGGTCTGTGATAATGGTCCTGCATTTGCATCACTGAAGTTTTCTAATAGGGCGTTTGATTATGGGATTTTTATTAAATTTTAATCCAATTATTACCCTCAAGGTAATGGTTTAGCTGAGTCTTCCAATAAGAACCTACTGACAGTTATCTATAAGTTGCTAGAACAAAACCCTAAGGATTGGCACACCCAACTCTGATTTTCTCTATGGGTTGAATGGACTAGATAGAAGACATCTATAGGAACCTCTCCTTATCACCTAGTGTATGGTTTGGAACCTGTGTTTCCTATTTAGTTGAAAATCCCTACGCTACAGTTTATCAATGAGTACTATAATGAGTAAGATAAACGTGAAGCCCGTTTGGCTGAACTGTTGCACCTGGAAAAGAAAAGAGATGAAGCCCTAGAAAACTTTGCTAAACATCAAGGTGTGGTAAGATGATGGTTTGACAGGAGAGCTAAGGTGAAGGCCTTTAGAATTTTTGACTTAGTTCTAAACTGGGTTAAAGCCCATGACCGTAAAGGAGAGCATGGTAAATTTGATAAACTGTGGCTTGGTCCTTACCAGATTTCAAAAATTCTGGGAGATAATGTTTTTTGCTTGAAAACCCTCATAGGTGAGGATATCTCGCTACCTGTCAATGGGTAGTATCTGAAGCATTATTTTCAACCTTGAACTGTTCTGCAGTTCATCCTATACATAGTTAGAGTAGGTCTGTTTTCTACTTTGTTTTGTTGGTTTTGCTTTTGTTTTTGTTTTTTCTTTTGGGTTCCTTGTTTCCTTGGGGCTGTTGCGTCTGTATAATGGGCTATTTTGCTTGGGATTGTTCTGAGAATTTCTTTTATAAACTTTAATCAGTTTTTCAGAGTCAAGTGGTAGAATTATTTTATCTGATGTCCCTTGTACTTAGAATTGGAGTCACTTGTTTTGGATACACTTTGGAATATATTTGGGTCTCACATTTTTACACTAAAATTAAATATTATGGAGTTGCATAGGGTTCTTGAGTAATCTGGCTTGGTGAAAAATCCTATATTCTGCTTCAGTGCCACTGTGTTCCTCATCCCTAAGTGTGAGTTTCATTACTTACAAAGGTGAAGAGAAAGGTTCTATAAAACAAAAAGAGAAAAGGAAAATTTTGAAAATCTAAATAAGCTTCACCTTATCAGGAGTATCCTAGTATCTCTACAGGGGCTATAGACGCCTGATTGGCAGTAGAGCTATGCTTGGGAGGGTCACAACGATAACCTCGTCGGGGCTATAGACGCCTAACTGGCAGTGAGGCTCTATCTTGGTTGCTTTTGAAGTTTGAAATTTTATGTAGCTTGGTCAGATTTGCTATAATTCTGATTGCACTTAAAGGATAGCAAATCAATACATAATGCACACACTTGGACCTTGGTATAGGAAAAGGTCTTCTGGCCTATGGTTTCTGAAACTTTTACCATAGGTGTCTTGATGAGAGGATCGTAACCAGATATTCTCGGTTCTTGATTCTAGTTTATTCTTGAAATGCTCTGGGGCATTTCCCCAGTGGAGTCACCATTTGTTGTGCATTTTTTGCACACATGACCCACTGTAAGCGAGGACCCTCTTTTTTTCACTTTTGGCGTTTTGGCCCTTCTTTTTTGGGGTTTTTGCTTGCTTGGGCTCATGCTTTGATGTCCATCTTGCCAATTCAAGTGGCACACTTATGAATTTTATTGAAAATCTAGAGTTCTGACTACATTCTGGAGCTTTCACTATTTTTAGGAAAATCCGCCATGGTCGGAAGTGACTTCTTTTCGACCCGGATCCGGGGAAATCCGTCGTGCCTGGATTTCTCCGAAGTTCGTTGCCCTGTCGAATCTTTGGGTTTTTGTGGTCATGGTTGTCTTGTCGACCGCATTAATGGCCTTTGTGCAGATTTTTGGGGCATTGATAGATTGGATTTTGGGAAATAAATGATCATTTGAGTTTGTTTCTTTGCTTATCATTTGAGATTGATTTTTGGAGCCTCTGGTGTTCTGCTGGATTATGGATTTCAAAGCCATTTCGATGGTTGCATTTGAATTTCATGTGTGTGGCTTGTATCCTGCTTGCATTTGACAGTTGTTTGTTGGCGTCACCAGTTCCTGTCCTTTCGCTCTCATGGTCTGTAGATATGCCCTTTTCTCTGCTGGTTTGGTTACTTTACTTCATTTTATTTCTGGTCCTTCGTGGTTTCCTTGTTTCCTTGGGGGTGCGTATCATGACTAGGCATTTTGGGGTTTCCATTGTTGTACCAGTCCAATAAGTTGATCAGTGAAGATTTTTTCTTGGTCTGGTTTTTTTGTTCTTTTGGGCGTTTGCTTACATTGGTCTTGGACTTTCCATCTTAGTGTGTGAGCAAGTCGTACCTGGTTCTCCATGCTTTCATGGCGGATATTTTAGGGTTCTTAACCTAGGGCATGGCCAATCCTTCTAGAATTGTTGTGAGGAGTGTTCTAAATTCATATTTGATCCATTGGAGAAGTCGTTGTCAAGGTGCAGGCCTTAGATCTGGAGTCGTTGGGATCATTTTGGTGAAGGTGAGAAAGATGTGGAAAGCTTTAGATTTTCGACGTCCTCGCGGAATTTCGCATCCCCCAGATTTCCCTGGCTTTTCCTGTTCTTTCTCTTTTGCCACTTTTTTCTTGGATTTCATCTGCCTCGCTAAAATTCATTTCCTCTAGATTTTCCCGGTGTCTATAGTTGGGTCCTTTTGGCGGATTGGTGCTTTAGTGATGATATATCTGGTTCCCGCTAAAATCCATTCCCTCCGAATTTTCTCGGATGTTTCGTGTCTCCTCCATTTTCCCAGGTTAGTTATAATTGTTGTTGTTTTCGCTGGAATCCATCTCCTGCGCATTCTTCTAGGTTTTTTGGGAAAATGTGGAATATGATGGTTATGAGGAATTTGTTTATTGATGATGTATTTGATGGATTAAATGAAATTATGCTAAGTATTTCTAAGGTTACTCCTTTGTTAAAATTGATGGATTAAAATGATATTATGGGAGTTTGCATGCTTGGTTCACTGGAATCCGCCTCGTCCAGATTTTCCTGGAAATCCTCTCCAATGTGGAATCCGCGAGGGGGGCTAAATCTCAAACTTTGAAATATTGATTACCTGCACTTATTGTTTCTTTTGGATCTGATTGTGGTCATCTTTATTTCTTTGTAGGCAGGATCAAGACAAGATGTTGTTTGAGGCAAAGGGAAGGCATCAGATCCAGGTGCAGAGGCTTCTGCCATCTTAGATGCAGAGAAGGTAAAATTGGACATAAAGAGCTGGATTCCTGAAAGCAAGCTGACTTCTATGGTCAGGAATCACCGATACCAATGTGGGTATGTGGGACTAAGAAGAGTTTAAGGCTGAGATGTCAGCACCGACCCCTCCTTTTTTGTCTATAAGAATTGTGGACTCTAAATTGGCTCATGCAGCAGGTTTCCCTTCCACGGTGCAGTGTTATGAATTCGTGCTTGAGTGTGCTAGGAATTATGATAGAGGGACATAAAGGATAATTGGTCCCCAGGGAAGGATTTAGGCTAGCTTTTGCCCTATATCCATTCCTTCAACCTTTGATATGCCTGATAGGTCCCATGTGGTGGCCTTTGACATGGATGGTGCCAAGAAATATTATGAAGAAAATATAGTTAAGTCTCAGCAGGTGATTAACTCTTGGTTGGAGAAGCCTAAGCCCCATTTCTCCAAGTTGCCAAAGCAACTATTCAGGCTCAAGTTCAAGAGAGAGTACTACAATGTCATCACTCTTCTCAGCAGACTGGTAGGATTGAAGAGTGCAGGGATGTTTGAGACTTGGATGTTCATTGTAATTGCTCGAATGGAGTAGGGAGTAAATTATCACTGGGCAGGTGTCATAAGTGCGATGATCCATGAGCAGTTACGCAATGTCTTGCAAACCAAGACCTTTACCATGACGTCTTACCTAGTGTATGCATTGGAAAGACTTCACCCGTACAAGGGGTTAAGCACTAGGGGTACCTTTGGGCAAGATGCTATATATGAGGTGTATCCATAGTTGCACCTAACTGAAGGAAACTACAAAAGATCCAATGATGCTTTCACAATGTACATCACTAGATTGCTCTAAGGTGCAGAGCATATGAGAATTTCTGACACGGCTAAAGAATTGATAAGGAGATATGGGGCATGGTTTATCCAGTTCCCAACTTTCTCATACATCAAAATTGATGGTTGTCAAAGGGCTCCATATAGACTCCCTAGATATCCTACTGATCATATCATATTGTTGGAAGTCACTAGACAGAGTTGTGACTTCGACATAGTTGTGAAGGGAGAAATGCATAAAACAGGTTTTGGGAATGACTTTCCCTTGAAAATAGGAATGGGTGAAGTTTGTCCTTCTATCCAGTCTACTCATGCTTTTAAGGAGGAGATGAGTACTTTTGGTCTCTCTTTCCATTCCAAGAGAGAAAGGTTTGACATCACTAGTGAAGCACAAGAGAAGGCTAGTAGGGAATATAGCCATAAGGCTCATATTGAGGATTATTGGGTTAACCTTGTCGATGAATGTGAGGTAAGAAAGAAGAATTTCTCTAGATTTCCAGTGGATTTGGTAAGGTTATACAATGTGAAGGCTATCCCTGACCAGGTGGAGGAGGATAGAAACTTAATCTAGGGTCATGTCTATGAGGCAGTGAAGGATACGCCAGTTGGAGAAGCTGACTAGCTAGAGGAAGGGAAAACAGAGTTGGATCAAATCATGACCCCGGTGATCAAGTACACCAAAATGTGGTTGAAACACAAGATGTTAGAATTGGAGAGTGAGGGTATTCCATGTACTTATTATCTAATGGGATACTTAGAGTCTCACTCTACCTCTGAGGAATCACTTGAACCAGATCCTAAGGGCAAAGAAAAGGTGGCTTCCCCTTTCAAAATCTAGGTTAGGGATGTTCAAGTTGAAAAGGTGATAGAAATGAGAAAACAGAGGAAACCTGTCACCAAGAAGAGGAGACATGCCTCAAGGAAAGAAGCTGAAAAGGACAAAGAAGAGGAAGAGGAGGTAGAGATTACTCCTCCATTGACAAAATGGAGAAGACTGGCAAAGCCATCACAAAAATCAGAAGAGGTTCCCAAAACTGATAAGGAGATTGAGCCACCAGTGGTAGAGGTGGAAAGCTCAGGGGAAAGGACACAAGTGTACATGAGGAGGTCAAGGAATCCTTCCCCAAGGGAACTACAATAAAGGAAGACGTTCCAGTGAATGTTCCTGTTATTGAGCAGGTATGTGTCTCCATTCCTCAAGATACTAGTAGCACACAAGAAGAACCAAATAAGAATGAAGATCCTAAAGATTTGGGCGAGGAATAATTTCAAGAGGGAGACCTCTATAATGTAGAGGAAAAATTTGACAAGGTGATCCAATTTCCCTTGGTGGAACATGCAAATTCACCTGTGAAAGAGAAATTGAACAAGTCTCTTCAAAAGGAGGAGGAGATCCTAGCTAGGGCCCCTTCACCGGTGTAGGTCATTATAGAGGAACAGTTGCAAGATAAGGAGAATCTAATCATGGATATCCCTAAAGTGCCAAGTGTTGAGAAGGATACAACTAATGAACAATAGGAGAAGGAGGATACAAGGCCAACTGAGTCTATTGTTCTAGATTTGTTGGATAAGGAGTTGAAAAGTAAAATGGTGATAGTAGAAGATGCTCCTCCTAATTGGGATGACTTAATGGAAAATGTTGAACAAGGAAAGGCTAAGAAGAAGGCTAGGGTTGTGTCCCAGATTGAGAGAGATGGGTCAGGCAACAGAGTGGCCCATATTGCTACCCCTTCTCCAAATAAGGATAGAGACAGTGTAACTGCCAAGATTTATCATGTGCAAACTGTTGACCTAGGGCATGCTTCTGTAGAACAGGATATTGAGGAATATGAAGGCTCCAGTGCTGTAATCATGGGTAGGTTGAAGAACGTTGTGCAAACCAGGCATGAGTTGGAGAGAGAGAATGAGAAACTGAAGAAATATTTTTAGGAGTTGATGAAACCCTTGCAGGCTATTGGCTCCTCCTCCTCTGCTATAGGTTTCTTGCCTCAAGAGACGATCTCTGAGCTAGAAAAGATGAAAGGCAGCACACATGCTACAGTTGCTTGGTTTCGGGGTGTCCAAAGCAGGGGAGATGTTGCCATTAAGGACATTTTGTCAACTGGAGGGGATGTTATGAGGTCGGTAGATTGGTTGAAGGTTGTATTGGCTCAAGACAAGGAGGATACTGATCTCCTATTGTAGAAATCCACAACAATTATGGAGTTCACTGAAGATAAGCTAGTAAAGAGTGGGATTCTTCCTTTTCCAAGGGTTTGTGAACCTTGGGAATGGTTTGAAATCCTGCAAATGAGGCAGAGGTCCTTAAGGAAAATTCATAAACAGGCAAAATAGATTGAGGACACTTTGACTAGTATCCATGATAATTGTATCTCATTCTTTGAGGTCATGACAGGAAGAAAGAAGTTTGCTCTGAAACATCTTAATCTGGAGCAACTTAGGAAACGGTGGAGAGATATTTATTATGCAATTAGTGAAGGACCAGTTACTGGGCATCAGCTAGATGATGTTGCAACTTATATTGTAGTTATGGACATATTCCTAACTAATAGGGCTGATTGGGATGGTGCGGTTACGCAGGAAAGAGATGACATCAAGTCTCTTGAGAGGAGAATTAGGGCTTTGCCTGTGCCACATATGTTGAGCTGGATAGAGTCTTGTTGGTCGTGCATGGTGAAGAAGATGGAGCCAAAGACAAGGATGGGAAGTAGCTATATAGGGTTACATTGAGATTTGTGCTTCCCATTATTCACATGTATTGGGCTGACCTTTTGGTATCTTGGCCGACTTGGATGAAATTGGTGCTAATTACACATTTCATGATTATGTTCGAATATCTTTGAGGCCAACCTCTTGTAGGTCATGTTTTTATTGTAATTTATCTTTTTTTGGGCCGACCTATCTTAGGGATTGTCTATAAAATAGGCATGTAGCCTCATTTGAGAGTATAGAATGATAGATAGAAATAGAGATAGGGAGAAAATAGATAAGTGATATTAGAGTGACTTAGGGTTTATTCTCAAGCAATTGTTGTAACAAAAAATTGGAGTTGTTGCTGTTTTGGATGATTTAATATAAGAAGGATATTGTGATTTGGTATCTATCTTGTGGAGTTTCATCTGGCATCGTTCTTGTTGTTATATCTTTAAAATTGCTTATAAGTTCATGGTTAAATTGTTTGGTGATGCTTAGGGTTTCATGTTTAGAATGTCTGCAGCGATCTCTAGTCCATACATTTTGTAGTTAGCTGATTGTTAATTGCTTTGCAAAGGTAGCCTGGACTTAAAATTGTGCTTAGTTCAATTATAAGGATTTGTTCATCTCAATTGCAATAGGGTTGGTTGAATGAGTCTTTATGATTTGAAAATATTTAAATACCTTAGAAGATTGCACTATTTCTGTGAAATTGCAGATTTATCTAGGTTAAATAGAAAGTAGTTTATGAGAGATCGGTCCATTTTGAGCATTTTATCTTTTGGCATTTTCAATCTTAGGGTTAGAAGTAGTCTTAGAATCATCTCTGAAACCTTTATCTTTTAATTTTTTCTTTATTATCAGGGTTCAAATCAAGATTCCAAGTATCAATTCATTGTTTAGATCTGATAAATTCGAAGTCTAGTATTTGCTTGTAGTAAGGTCCCTTTGTGATTACCAACATTTTCACATTTATCATTGAGTTGTTTTGTTGCATTATCAAGACCTGACATTAGAGACCTTGGGTTTATCTCTTTTCCCATAGAGATTTACCTTTCAAGAGATATAGGATATCATATTATGTCTGAGTTGTTGCTATGCAGAAAACACCATCAACAGGTATATATTTATATATATATATTTAAATGTATATTTAATATTGCTTTTAGATATTGTAAATAATATTTTAATATTTAAATAGTATATATTTGTATATATATAATTATATAATTACATATATATTCAAATATATGAATATTCAAATGAATTTTATATTGGGTGCATGTAACTGCACAAGTTAGATATTTTTAAATGAACTGATTATGAAAGAGGAAATTGATTTTTGATTTGATGAAATTGGAAATTTAATTAAATAAATAAGTTTGATTTATTTTTTCCTACAAATGAAATTGTATTAAGTTGGTTTATTTCAAGCAATGTATTATTGTTTTCTTGAAATGGAAATTGGATTTTGGAAATCTTAATGATAGTTTCAATTACTATGCCTGGATTTCTTATTTAAATTATGATTTATTCTATTCATGTTGTTGGGGAAATCGGTTAGTTGTGTATGTAAGTCTTAAATATGATGTTATTTTATGAGGGGGTTGTTGTGATTTATGGTTCAACCCTTTGATTTCCCTTGGGTAGTGCACTTGGTTTCTATTCAATTTAAATAATCGATTACCACGAACAGGATGTGTTGCCCTTTGTATTATGGTTGGGATTTAATATCCGTATTTTGTGCACTTTGTTTACCCTTGGGATTTGGATTAGATCCTTGTGTTTTCAGTAGGGGAGTGGCTCTCACTGGGGGCCGACACACAAAGTGGTATCAGGGTAACTCATGTGAGAGTTAGTTAATTCAGTGGAAATTAAATAAATGTATTAGGGGAAAGTGTAGCTTAAAACACATAACTTGTTAATTTTTCCTCACTCATGGGCTCAAGGGCTTGTTTAGACTTGAGATGAGATGAGAAGGCCTGAAATGGCAAGATCATTATCTTGTCCCTTTGAAAGATATTTGATTTCGCATCGGTTTTCATGTGGGGTCGGGGATCGTGAGAGGCTACCAAGGTAACCCAAGATGGGGGTCGAAGCCTAGGAAGATTTTCCAGGGTAACCCATGCTACTTTGTGATGACACTCCTCCTATGATAACAATTTGTATAGTTTAGTTGATCTACTTGATTCTTCTACTTTTGAAGCAATGTAACCTTCATGTATTGTTTTGTACTTGTAAGTTTAGTCTTGTGATTGCTTGTGTCTAGAGGTTGTTGGTTATGCCTAGGAAGCCCTTTTACTATCTCCTAGCATGGGGGGTGGGCCTTCAGGTACCACTTGGTTGGGTGGAACATGCACCTTACATCGTTTGGTTTCCACTTCATATTATGATGGTGGGATCTTCCAGTTTGGAGAGCTCACGTGTTTTGATTGCTTTGTTCCATCTCTTATGTTTTATTGGATTTGTTGGATATCTATGTATATGTACTACTCATTTTTATTCAAGGAGGATTCTTGTATCATTGTAATTGTAACATTATTGTATGTTCTACCTCATTTTGGAAATGAGCCTTGTAACTGTTAAATTCAATGAATGCAATCTATGAATGATTCTTTAACATTGGGGTGATCCCACAATACTGGTTTACAATTTTTGGGCAAACTAAACATTGAACTGATTTTTTTTAACTAAATCTTCACTTTTGGGCTCCTATAGCAGCTAAACCGTGAGGAATTTGAAGATGATACTAAATAGTTACTTGTGAAGTTTTGTCTATAGATTCTAAATATAGTTTTTTCAAAAAAATTGGAATCAGATTGCACTTTTTTTTTTCATCTCCTTCGAAAACTAGTTTTTATTAGTAAACAACATTTTTAAGGAGTGATGCTCACCATATACAACATAATTTTTTTTGTATGAAGGATAAAATTCAATTTTTTTCGAATTTAGATTTGTAACTATGATATCTAACCAGTTCATTTGGTTTCATAGTTTTTTATTAATTATTTTTTCCTTAATCAAGTTTTGAAGTCAAACCAATTACAATTTAGACATAGGCGGATTGCATACAACATAACTTTTTCTATATGTATCGAAATTCATTTTTTCTAAAAAAAATGGATCAAGGAAATCAATACCAAACTTGAACATATTTTTCAAAATTTTATTTTGATAATCTACTATTTTTCCACATGTGCATAACAGAGAGCTTGATTTTTGGTGAAAAACCTACATTCACAAGAAATAAAAAATAAATATAATAATAAAATTTAATTTAATTAAAATTATACTTTTTTGGAAGCTTATAATAAGCAATACATACTTACAAAAAATAAATTCTAAATGAACTCTTTTGATCCCCCAAAAGGTAAATCAAAAGTGGTTTTAATCAGCATTTTGATAGGTGTAAAGGAGACTTCGTTATAGGTATGGTTTAAAACTAGAGGGGTTCTATCCAAGGGGGCTTGGTCTAAGGTGGTTTGATCAAACCCTCTTCAATTGGAATCCTTTAAATGGAACTTTTCAAGGCTTAAATCATTATATTTTCTAAAAATATGTGATTTCAACAAAAATCAGGATCTCCTAGAAAGTGTAAACCACTATTGTGGCAGCACCAAATGTACTTCATATCTTATGAGATGTGTTTAATGCTTTTGGATGTATGTTCTTTATTTCATGACTTTATTTTATATGTTATGGATTAGTTTAATTATGTACATGTTATGGGATTCAAATGTAAGAGTTGTCGTGTATCTTAGAGGATGTATGCATTAAGTGTAGTTCATTTTACTTGTTATTAATTACACTTTAAAAAAAAAAATGTTATGCTTTCATTGTAATTGTGTCATCCTCTAGGGTTACATGGAGGGGCATTACACATCAAATGTTCATCGAATAGTTGAAACTTGAGTAATTTATGATATGAACTTAAAATAATAAACATGTGTTTTGAAGTTGTTTTAAACTTTAGTGTGCTAGGATTGACATCAAGGCCAATGGGCCAGTAACTTAACATTGTAAAGGACTTTAAAAAATGAATAATGATATCGAGAACCGGGTGAGAAGGTCAATGACAAATTAGAAATCAATAACATTTCGGTAAACCCTAACAAGAGTGACAACTTTTAGTGTTTATAATGTTTTTTGTCAATTTGATGGCAACTTTCTTTTTTCATTTGTATTGCTTTATGTTTTACTTTTAAATCTGCATGCAATTATTTCATAAATAGATAATACTTAATTTCTTAAAAGAAAAAAATTGATTTGAATAGATTAATAGACACTGAACTCAGAAAATAACTCTTTACTATAAGTGTAAATGAATAACAAAGAATAACACAACACAACCATTTATTTTATTACAACTGAATTATACTGTCACATTATTACATATCTTTTTAAAGACGAGTAGTTGTAGAGCAGGCAAGCTCCTGTTTTGTATAAATAACATATGTTGGCGTGTCAATTTACATAGACACAATTTATTCCAAGTTGTTGCTCATGACAATGGATTACAAATTGATTCCAAATTTTCTGAGCTTTTGCTGGTGACAACTTAACACAAACGTAACTCTAAAAATAAATGCATGATTCCAAGCTTTTTCTGGTGACAACATAATACAAATGTAGCTCTAAAAATAAATGCAAGGGATTTTCCAACCATGCTGGGGGAAAGGTGGTTCCAATCATTCTAGGAAATAGGGAGTTGTGAATATACAAAATGTGCTTATCCCCTTTGATAACTAGATTCATGCAGAAGATGTAATACAAATGTCTCTTTGAAAATAAATGCACGGGGCTTTCCAAGTGAACCATGATGGAGAATAGGGATCTGTGAAGATACAAGAGGAATAGTAAATCTACTCCCATCTTTTGCAAGCAAATTTTATGCACTGGTATAGCACTTATCTCCATCAGAGCTCCTCATCCTGGTTCAAAACCTATCTAAGAAGTCAAGTTAAACAAATCAACTTCTTTCCAATTCCACCCATTCTGAACTTGAAGTAAATTCATCTTTTATTGATTACTCTATAACTACATAACTATAGGTAGGAGAATTTATAGTATTCCCAATAATACCACAACATCTTCTTCCTGGATCCTTATTAACCCTAGAAAATGAAAACCCTTATGACACTATCCACTATTCACTATCCCTATTTATGGGCCACCAGTGCTGCTACTAGTTTGATCCCTGTTTACTTAAGCCCTACATGTACAATTAAAATGTTTAATTTGATTGACGTTTGGCTACATGCAAACTATACCTCAAACTGACAAGCTATCAAAATTTCTAGTGCCACTCAAACGATAATATATATGAAATCATCACAAATCTTGTTTCACTAGATCACTAGATTAATGACATCATCATCTATGATTCTATAGTACGTTGTGTATTTTTTAATATAAATTTATCCAATCAATCACATTCACTTCATAATTTCAATTAAATGAAATGTAGTACTTCGATGCATTGAAAATAGATAATTAAATGGCTTGTTTTACCTTAATCATTATCAATATCCACTAATAAGTCACAATAAATTTTGCTCACTTATGATCAGAACTATATGTTGATAATTGCTATTAGTTTTAAAAGCCACATTTTTATATTGAACAAAGCAAAAAGGATTTCCAAGAATGGAGCCACAAAAATTATTTTAATTTAAGTAGTTAAGGACTAAAATACATAGTACATAGCCACTATCAGCCTAGCCAAAAAGCCACTAACCATCATAAAATACATATTACAAGAACTATTATGTTGTACAATAAAATATAGACATGTGACATGTCACACAATTCATTACTAAATTTTTTTATAACATTAGCTGAGGCCATCAGCCGGGTGTTTGAGTAGAAGGTGAATTGAATTTAACAAAGTAATAGCTAAGAAGAAAAGCGAATCACCCAAAATCTTCCTCCAAAAATCCAAACTCTTTAATGATTCATTTTTTGTATCACATAGCAGACCCCATCTCATATTAACCAGGGCAAGAGTCTGCATTGTAGAAGCATGCAATTCCACTTTCCGAAAGATTCCACCAATAGGTGCTAACCCACTTTCAAAATTATAATGCTCCAGTGCCAACTCCAATGAAGAAATAGAGTAAATGAAAGGCTACAAATAACATATTGCCAACATCTTCACCAAATCTTTATCGAGAGAAATATTCATGTAGTTGGACAAGAAAGTTGAAGCTACCTCAGAATATAGAACACGAGGGTTGTTCTGAAGCCATTACCTACACACAATTATAATTATAGCATGCTCAACATGCACACAAGGAATTTTAAAAACCATACCTAGCTTTCGTCTGTCATATGTATCATCGCTTCTTTTCTCCCAAAAACATTTGGGTAGCATGACACACCATGAACACTCCATACCATAGTTAAATTGAGAATAGAGAAGAAAGAAATCAAAGCCAAATATATTATAAATGATATGAAGAACATCAAGTTGGTGAAGTATATATAGAAGTTAGAATGAAGACAATGACATAAAATACTCAACACTTTAACATTTAATTCACCAGTACCACTTGATAAGTTGATGCGACAATATTATTTCGAAAAAAATGAGTCATGACTTTAAATCATTAAAAAAATATTAAAATTTCAACCATTGATTTTTGGAAATCTAATGGTTCTAGTGGTATTCCAGAGGCTTGAATTCGCAAGTCTAGAGCTTCAAACATTTCCTTTCGAAATGCAACTATAGTCATCCATCAAAAATTCATCGAATGGTCGTGGTTATATTGATTTGCATTGACATCTAGATATAGACATATGGAATATCCTCCGCACATATTTCCTTCATTACTTTGGTCCGGGGATTCAATTATTTTATAAGGTTGATAATTCGGCCTTATTTGACCTTTACATCCTTTGCGTAAAACCTTAAGTTTTCAAGCCCTAGTCTTATGTTTTTCCTAGGCGATCCCTCTTTTAAAACAAACTTTATGCACGTGCATATTTCGTTGTTTATTTTGATTACTGTGATGAGCGATATGAAGGAAAAGGAATAATGGGTTGTGATCTCACCATGTGTCTGCATCTAACGGTTTTAATTTTATTCTAGAGGTTTCAATTCGCAAGTCTAGTGCTTCAGAGATTTACTTTCAAAATACAACTACAGTCATCCATCAAAAATTCATTGAATGGTCATGGATTATATTAATTTGTACTGACATCTGGCTTCAGACATAATAAATATGTTGATACTTTTCTGCATTCCAGACTCTTTATGAAGGAATTTGAATGTGTGAAAAATTTGTCCTGGAATTTGATATTTTCACCCACCACACTATGATTTTTTATTGGCATATCTGTTTATTTCACCACTGAATTTTTTTATTACTTTGAGATTATATTTAATTTGCCAATGAAAATATTTTTTTGGTTTGAAAAAAAATTTAATTGCCAACAAATTTTTTTTTTTGTTTTGAAAACAGGATTATTTCGCCAATGGAAATATTTTATTGGTTTGAAAAAAGGTTTTAATCGCCAATGAAAAAAAAATTTGCAATTCACCGAGATTTTCCATAGACTTCTAGCGATTAGAAAAGATTCGCCAATTGGGATTTTTTTTTCCCAAAAAATGAAAAAGTTCACCAATAAAATTAATATTTTAATTGGGAAGTATACAAGATTCACCAAGATTTTACACCTTCGCTGAGGGGGGGTTTCTTAAAGTTTTCCCTGACTTCCATTGGTTCTTCCTCCATCATTTCCAGCTCTTTGATCAAACTTAGAGTTGGTAACTCTACTAAGATGGGTAGCCTAACCTCTTTTCCATAAAAAAGAACATATGGAGAATTACCTATAGACCTCTTGGGAGTAATTTTATCAACCCATAAGGCTTATTTCAGCTTGTTATGCTAGCTTCTCTGATTTTCTTCAATTACTCTTTTAATGATCTTAATCATATTTTTGCTCATTAACTCAACTTGTCCATTACCTTGTGGATAGTAATTGGACGAAGTGCTCAAAAAGATATCATTTGTAATAGCCTTTTCAGTTATTCTCATTCCCACAAAAGCTAGTGCATTATCTAAGAATAGATTCAAGGGTACCAAACCTTGCTACTATGCGCTCATAGAAATTTAGTACTACACTTTTGTTTACCTTCGTCAATGCTACAACCTCTATCTATTTGGTGAAGTAATCAACGGTTGTCAAAATCCACTTATTCCCTAAACTAGAAGGTGGGTTTATGGGTCCAATGAGATCAAGACTCCACTGTTGGACTAACCACCAGCATCTCCCTTCGGGTTCACAACATGGTTTAACTGCCTCCCGTGGATCTTAACTGACGCTTGTCAGAGCCAGGCATGGGTTCAAACCCCTCGGGTGACACTGAGGGGGGGATTGTTGGACTAACCGCCAGCATATCCCTTCGGGTTCACGACATGGTTTAACCGCCTCTCGTGGATATTAACTGACGCTTGTATCGGGCATTGACAGGTCGCTATTTTGGTGCAATGGCAAAGCCAACACCCACTTCATGAATGGATTCTCTACTTGAATTGGATGCAAAGGTAAGGTTGTTAACCAATATTTTCTTGCAAATAAAGTGTATTGTTTGTATTTCCTTACCCATACATAGAGCTCTCATAATTTTAAGAGTTGTAGTTCTTGGTGGTAAGTGGCCACCAACAACTCCATTATGGAACTTCCAACACCTTGTTAATCTAATCAGATTCTATGCATCTCAATAAAACACCATGAAATTTCTTCCTATAAAATTTTCCATCCAAAATGACATAAGGAATGGCTTGAAGTCTAAAATACCTTCCTTTTGCATTGTTTAGGCCTTGTGGACACTCACCGAATTGGAGGTAATACATCATTTCTTGAATCCAACTTGAAGGAGGGGCTATTGTAGCATCTTGACCTTCATTATTTAACACAAGGACAACCTTCTCTTCAACTTGTTTGTTGTCCTCAACATTACTAGCTAGCTACTCACACAAACCCTTACCTCTTACCAACTTGGTAACCTTGATTTCAATGTCATATTCCATGAATTTTGTTATCCAACTAGCCCTCTTATCATTTAGATCCTTACTCAAAAAAAATTCCTTAACGCTTGGATGGGAAACCATAAGATGTATCTTTTTGTTTGAAAGAAAATACCTAATTTTCTTAAGGCTTCTGATGACATCTAAAGCATGTTTTTCCACAAAGGTATACCTTTCCTCATAACCTTCTAAACCTTAGCCGAAGAAGGATATTGGCTTCTCTATTCCATCTTCATTCTATTGCACCAACATACCTGAGATGGTATCAATACTCCCAAAAGCATTTAGTGTGAAATCTTTAGCAAAATTTGGGCTTATAAAAGTAGGTGCAGCCACAATAGCTTCTTTAATCTCTTCAAAAATCCTCTTTTCTTCACTTGACCAATTGAAACTTACATTTTTCTTTAACATGGTTGCTATAGGCTTCAAGAGGTCTACAATTTCAGGTATAAACCTTCTAATAAAATGTATTCCTCTTAAGAAACTTTGTAGACCCTTTTTGTGAGCAGTAAAGGTAAGGCTAAAATTTCTTTTACTCTTTCATGGTCTGTTGTGATACCTTGCTTTGAAACTATGTGACCAAGAAGTTTACCTTCATGAACAACATAGATGCACTTCTTAGGATTGAGAGAAACACCATATTCCCTATATCTCTCAAAGATTTGCCTCAAGTGATCAAAATGTTCATTAGTGTCTTTTGAAAAAATAGTTATGTCATCGAGATAAACAAGTACAAACTTGTTCATGAGGCCTTGGAAAGCCATTTTCATGGCTCTTTGGAAGGTTTCCCCTGCATTAGACAATCCAAAGGGCATCTTTCTATATGCCATGGTTCCCCATTTGGTGGTGAAAGCAGTTTTGAATTGTTCTTCTTTTACCAAAATATGATTGTACCCTGAATAACCATCTAACAATGAAAATCTATTTGATCCCGATACAACTTGCAATATTTGTTCCATTGAGAGAAATATATAATGATCTTTAAGGGAAGCTCTATTTAGATATCTAAATTCAACACATAACTTGATTTCACCATTCTTTTTCCTTACAAGTACCAAATTAGACACCCAAGATGTATGCTTAACAGGGAAGATGATATTACCTTGGATCAGCTTGTTTAGCTCTATTTTCATGAAGCATTCTAGCTTTGGATTCAAAGGCATTTTCCTTTGTCTCATTGGTTTTGCATTAGGTTCCAACTCAATGGTGTGTTGAGCCAATTCAAGGTTAAAAACTTTCAAATCTCCATATTCTCAAGCAAAAACATCATCAAATTCTTGGCAAAGTAAAATAAAAGCATGCTTTTCTTCCATTGTGCATACCTTGCCAAGCTTTAGGAGCTTGCCTCTAAAGATCTCAATGGGTTCATAACATTCTTCTCTTACTTGCATGTTGGTTTTGTCTTTCCTCACTTGATCATCAGTGTTGAAAATAGATTCTAAAGTTACCAAACCTTTTGGAAACTTATTTGAATTCAGCTATAGAATCTAATTATCATATTGCTACTGCCATTTTTGTTGATTCCCAGCTAAAAATTTAGCCTCTTCAATCAAAAAATTTATAATTTGTTCATCACTTTCAAATACTTGCCAATTGGTGTTTTTATCTAGAACTAATGGCCTTACCACCACCTGTACATATTGTTGTAATTCAACATTTTTCACCTCTTTTAGAATGTCAAATTGTGAACCCATGGCAACCAACCTATCAGCTTCTTTATTTTGATTTCTTGGAATGGACAACAAGTTAAAGGCATCAAAATATTCTATTAGATCCCAAACCCTATGCTTATACAACTTGAGCAAAACATTTTTAGTTACATTGAGATTTCTCACCTGATTTGCTACCAATTATGTAACCCCAAATACCTATAAGCACTTGATACCTTTCTTTCTTGCCCATTCTAATCCATGGATGAGTGCCTCATACTCTATTGTATTATTACTACAACTGAAATAAAACGTCATAGCTGAATAATATCTTTCACCATTGGAAGAGATCAACATAGCACCTCCACCAGCACCAACTCTGTTTCACGAACCATCAAAGTACAACTGCTAAAGTTGATTACACTATTGTTTTTCCTATTTTACCAGGTTGGGAATAGTTGCATCTGTCTCATGAATCATGTAAATCCCTAGTCCTATTTCATCCATATGATTGAAAGGATCAACTTCAATATTTTCAATTGCCCACTCATCCAAGATTAGATTAGGTATGCCTTCTATGGGAGTGTTGGGATCTTGGAAAAATGGATTTTTCCTCTTGTTCATGAAGGCAAGATTTACATTTATGGCATTAGTAACATATGGCTCTATGTGGTATTTTTAAAGGATTTTTTATTTTATGGTCACCTTAGTGCCATATATTTTTCTAAAAAATAGATGTGACCAATCAGAAGATAAATATCCTCCCAACTTTACAATGAAATCCCTAGAAAGTCATATGGAAAATAAAGGTGGTAGATCTATGACATAGATATCCTGTGGAATTGAAAATTTTTGGCAAACATGTAAGGTAAGACTTAGATTTTTAATCACCCCTACTAAATTTATGGTTGTCCCATCCAGCTGAATTACCCCCTTTGAAATAGGCTCATATGTTAATCCTAGCTTATCTACTAATTGTTTTGGTATTATGGTGTTGCTTGCTCCTAAGTCAATCATGCAATTGTGAACTAAGTGTTGGCCTATAATTAGACTAACATAAAATAGGGGTGGTTTTACCTCTTGAGTTGGTTGTTCACTCTTTGTTTTGCGGATGTTTGCAAGTACAATTTTGGGCTGCTCTTTAGGAGTCTCATTTGACAATGATATCTTAGCTAAGGCATCTTGCAATAAGTCCTTTTGTCCAAGGATATACAAAACATCCAACATTGTCAAACTAATAGTAGCTTTCTTCATGTGATCCACAATATTGAATGGATTAGTACTAACCTTTTGTTGTCCCTTAGAAACAACAAAATCTATTTGTGCTTGTAGAGGTTGTGCTTGGACTTTGGCTTCTCTTTACTTCCCACCACTTTATTTCTTGGAAAAATCTAAATATTTTGTGAAGATGAAGGCCCAAATTGGCTTTTTTGGCTTGTAGAAGTCTGATTTATACCTTTATCAGCTTGTTGTTGACCTTTATCAACATGATGTCCTAAGTCAACATCTCTTTTCTTTGACCTTGTATTGACTACTATAGAGGTGTATGACTAATTTTGACCTTGTGAGTGATTCACTCCATAGAACTCATCACCTTTCCAATTCATCAATACAACATCAGGAGTACCTTGCTCATTCTAAGAACCCTGTTGTCCATTGGTTTCATGTGTTGCATCTTGTGGGATAACAGTGTTATTTTTTGCCATGAGGTCTTGAATGATCACTCCATTCAAACATGTGGCTTGGTTACGAGGTTGGTTACATGGAAAACACCACTAATAATCCTATTCCATGTTTTGCACTGGTACAAGCTCTCTAGAACTACTGGCATCATTTTGATTGTAGGCTTGATATGGCCTTGGATTAAAATTCCTTCTCTTACCTTGAGGATCGGCTTGATAAGGAGGCCTATTAGGCTGATATGGTGCTTGATATGGTCTAGGATTTTGGCCTAGACCTAATTCTTGATATTCACTAAATCATTGCCAATAGTTTTTAATAGGCTTTTTATCTCTTAAAGCTCTTGAGATTGGGCTGAGACACTCTTCTCTCAGGATGAAACCTAGTAATTCAATGTTAGAACAAGAGGAATAGCAACTATAACAAGTATTTGCACTGGGATAGGTTGATGTACCTCAGAAAAAATAGGCATTGGAGGCCTTGGGGCTATTTTCCAACTTATATGAGGTTGTTTTATGCTCTTATGACAATGTCATATGCATTAGGAAGTGTATTTCTACCCATTGACTGAATAATCATAGATATATCACTATTATGGGCTTTAGTAAAATACAAGAATGCATGTTGGGCTGAAGGTCTTACCGTTGTTGGAATTCTATCCCAAGTTTTCTAGAAACGGTAGTTAAAATCATATATGTGCTCATGTGGAACTCTCTTGATGGTAGTTAGCTGCTCTACCAAAGACAAATGATCTTATTTATCTTCAAATCACATATGTAACCCATCACCTAGTTCATCCCATGTTCTAATTGAATTAGTTGCCAAACTCTTGAACCACTGTAGATATTTTTCTTTTAGTGATGTAGCCAAGAGTCTGGTTGCCACATTCTCAGTTTTGATATTATGAACTGAACATAAGGTAGATATATACCTGATATGCTCAATAGGGGTAGTCTGATATTCTCCTATGAAAGAAGGTAAGATTCTAAGGGCTGCCATAGGAATATCATCATGTTGAGAAAAATTTAATGGACTACCTCCATTAAATGATGCAAAAGAAAACTTCCTTACCATTGGATTTGCCAGTACTTGAATGCTTGGTACTTAAATTATTGGAATAGGAATTGCAAGCCTATAATTTGGGGGTGTAGAGGGTGATCTAGCTAGGATATGAATCCTTCTCGCTGCCCTCCCTTTTCTTGTTGGTGGTGATCATTGTAAATTCTCAAAGCGAGAAGAGCTTCTTCTTGTTTGCACTCTTCTCATGTGTTGATTACAGTAGATTTGCTTCAAAAATTAGAGACTAAAGTCGCCAGGTATATGTTTATGACCTCAAAAAGGTCAAAAAATTACTACATATACCAAGAAAGCAGTGAAAATCTTTTTGTTTTTTGACTCAAATGAATTTTAGTGTCCCACCGGGTGTGCCAAAAACTATTGACATAAAGGTTTGTGCTCCAAATGCTAAGATTTTAAGATCATAAATCTTATTCAATAGGGGAACATCCTCAAGCCTGTGGGTTGCCTAAGATGAGGATGAACCTCCAGATTATGGGTTGGATCCCTTTTAAAACCTCCTACAACTACTGCTTGATTTGGAAAAGGGGAAGAGACTACTTTGGAAATGAAACTCTATTGCTACTAGGAGGTGATGCACCAATTTTGTTAAACTCTATTAGCTTCTCTAAACTCACAATCTGGTTTAAAAAAAGAGGTTTATTTGTTCATAACTCAAATATAATCATGAAATACATAAGTATTTCATGAGAAGGTTTGTATTTAGTTCTTGTACGAAGGAAACCAAGTTTCACACTCAACTAATGAATGTTCTAACACAACTCATAACATGTATTTAACATTTATTCTTTAACATTTGCAGTGCATAAAAAAGATAGATTTAAAAGGTTTTATAAAGAAAACACAATTAAATATATCAAATCATACATTTTCCACACTGAAAAACAAGAGTTTTTAAAGAAAGAATTGCTGCTTTTTATTGAATATTCAAAGGAATCTTGCTATTACAACTAAAAAAATACTTCTAAAACTGAAAATTAGTTGAAAAAATTATGTTACAATGCTCTGTACTTGTGTATGCAAGCAGAAAGAAAAAATTTCCTTGAGAAAAGAAGAAAATATAAAAGAGAAGCTTGAATTTTGACTCAAAGGACTAATGATGAATTGATTGTTTTCTTTTCTTGAAATCTCCTCTAACTTGCATGATGAATCACCCTTTGGGTCGTGCACAAAAGAAAACCCTACAAAAAAGGCCTTGGAACTGCTCCTAATTGATTGTGAGTGGGCTTAAAACTTGTCTTGACTGATATTGTACCCATTTGGGGTCTTAGACTCAACTAGAACTACCAAAATCCCCTCCTTTTAGGCATCTAACTACCACTAAACTAAGCATGAAGACCCTACTCAACTTGTGAGAACTCATTACACACAATGCATGATAATGGACACAAGTTTGACTGAAAGATCTCTAGGTCTTCACCATTGTTGCACTTGACTCTCCTTTTAGATCTTTTATCTCATCACATATGGTATAATTTTAACATGATTTTCTTTGCTCATTTGGACACTTCACGGCCCTGGTTTTGTCTTGACATTGTTGCTTTCTATAACTATGACCCCTTGGTGCATATGATAGGTTGTTGTCCCTCTCAAGTTTTTATGGTGTACTGATGACTTAGATGTCATATGCCCCCTTACACCTTGGACTTCACACAAAAATATTTCCTTTAAAACAATGGCATCAAACTACCCATAAGCTTCACTCTTCCATCAAGCTTTGACAATGCAAACCCGAGCAGCTTATTGCCACTTTAATGTTGAGATTTCCATGCTTTGTCTTGTATTATTGTCACTACTTCATGGTGTTTTCTTCTAAAATTGGTGGCATTAATAGGTTCGACTATGTTCTTTTCAAAGAAAGGTTGTCACCTTTATTGTTTAGAAGACCATACATTAACATTACTGCCCCTCTATTAAACCTCATTATACTATATAGTGACTTTCACTTCTATGATGAGACCTTTTTAGCTTTTATGTCTTCTATCTTATCAACAAGCTCTACCCTTTGTAATTTTGGATGCGATTAGGTTCTATGGACTATTGACCTAGGAACATCTACCTCTTCATTGAACTATGTCACCATATGATTGTTATTATCATTATCAAAGATTACTTTCTCAACCTCAAGATCATTGTCCTTTGGATTTTGTGCATTAATCTTTGTGGTGATAATCTTATCAATGACTTTTAGTATGATAAGGTGATATTACTATCTTTTTCATTCTTTGGGGCTCTCACTTTGTTGTTCATTGTCTTAAATGATTGTATCACTCTAATTTCTAAGTCTATCCTCCTTGGTCAATACCTTTGATTGTCCTCAATTTCTTTGAAATGTTTCCCAATGCTCAAAACTCTCATGTGACCTTGGCCTTTACACAAGTGATAGGACTATCCTCCATTGATTTTACTATTCTCCTTTATCACTATCCAAACATGATAACTATGCAAAAATATTACTGCCTCCCTTAAAAAAACAAGTGCATTTGACTAAACAATGACATGAAACCCTATGGAACGAGTTTTTTTATTTCCACCAATACAAAGTAATTTGGCTCATGATTATATCAACCTTGTTGTCTTTTCACTTTGCACATTGGCTTTCACATGTTACCAAAGCCTCATAAATGGTTTCAAACTATCTTTATATAATCATCCATGAGACCCTATTCTTGTCACTGCATAGGTACTCATGTTAAAAAGTCATTCCTTCTTAACTTGAATGTTGTGTCTCAACCACTTGTAAAAATATTGTCTTCAAGGTGACTAGCATAAAGTGCCTAATCAAATCACTTGACTACCTAACCTCATTTGCCACTACTTGATCCACCCTTTATCTTCCACTACATCTTCATAGTCACCCTCATGCATTGACACCTTTGTCATTGTTGGCTGGAAGGATGCTAGTAAATGTTGTGAAGTTTGGCTATGCAGGTAGTATGCCTACCCTTTTAAGTCAATCATATAATGGTGGTATACATCATGGTGAATTCTCATCCATCAGCCTTCCTTATTTTGCAATATACATCTGCTCCTGTTCAATTTATTGCCACTTTGTCTACCTCAAAATACAATATGAATCCTTGACAGGATAACACCTTATAGTGTGAATCTTGGTCAACACATATCAAATATTTATTGATATCTAATGTTTCTCCCTTGATAACATTGCAACACTTCAAGCTCTGGCATTTTCATCTTTCATTATCCTTTTGCATTCTTCAATGACTTCTATATGGAGTAACTACCCTTGACTATCTAATGACAAACCAATTTGTAATCTCCTCATTAGTTGTTCTAATATCAAACAAAACTTTGCACCTCAAAAACTATCCCTTACCTGTCTCATGAGCATTGTCACAATGTTTTTATGTATTTAATACATCTACCCATTCACAGTCAACAATAACCATGTTCTTACCCCTTAAAGCTCTTTTATGATGACAATCCTTATAATGTCATGTCTATTCACTGAACTAAATGATTGCATCTTACAACATCAAAAAAAGAGAAACAAAAATGTCTCCTCAATCATACTAGATCATCTCCTTGGTTCCAATACATTATAGATATAATGACTATCTTTGATCAGGATTTCTTGACCACCATTTTTTGAAGCTTGTTACTATTGAAATCAATGATTTCTCTTAGATGACTGTCCCTACATGCTTGAAACAATTTTATTTACACGCCTATCCTAAACAAGTTTCCTATCCTGAACATTATCTTTATAGAAAAATCCTCTCTAAGACTTTGGACAGAGGGTTTATATACAAATCCATCTATGATTTATCAAATCATGGCAAATGCTTGTGGTGTGTATAATGGCCAAACCTCCATGAAAACCCTAAGCATCTAAACATGCAAAACTATGCTACTATTCATATCCATCTTCGTCAGATCACGTTCTAACAAAATTGAAACCTTCATGTAAGCTATAACAAGTTTGGTGGCATACCTAGAAGATTAAAGGGACAATCCATATCATGCAAAGTCTTCATAGTACATGCATGCCCAAGATCTTCTCAAAACTCCTCTTCAATCAAGAAGAAAGACTTCCAGCAAACCACTCCTCCAACAAACCCTATAACTACTCTTTGTGTCAATTCTTCATCAGTTTGCTTTTCTCCTCCTTCATTTTTGGTGTCCATCTCAAGTTAAACCTCACTTTTAGCCTTCTAACACGAGTCTTCCCTTAAACCCTTTAACTTTACATGATTTTAGCTTAGTATTGGCGTGGTAATTTTCCTTCCTTTCTTTTGGGTGTGAAAATGAAACCTTTTAAAATACCTTAACATGACAACTTTAATGGCCTTGGTATTAAAATAATGATACCCTTCATAACTTCCTTTAAACTTCAAAACTAAGACCAAAATATTATTTAAATGGACTATTTAAATAATATTAATGATTTTAATAGAAATGGACTGCAATACTCATAACCCTCACTGTCAGGGGTACTTGGGGTTCTTTTCCTAGTTTTATTTGGAACAAAAATATCCTTTAAATATAATTTAGAGGTGGTGGATATATACCATTTTCTTTTTGTGGGAACATGCACATTTTCAGATACATTATCTTGCAGCTCTAATTCAGTCCCTACTATCACAATATCTTCTTCATCCTTCTTCTTAATACTATCCCTCATGGAACCTTTCCTTTTCAGGAAGGTAAATTCCTTGGTTGGGTGGGCTTCTTTTTCTGCATCTTTGAAGGTGCAGAAGAAGAACCGCCTCTCTTCTTGTTTTTGGCATTTTTAAATAAATCGGGGTTTCATGTACCTCTTTTGCTGCAGGATGATTAGATGTTGTGTGTGGTGATATTTTCACACTTTTCTCCCTCGTTTCTCCCCTGCTATGGGTAGGTGAAGCAGTAGGTGAAATAGGGGGCATTTCCCTTAAAGATGCAGTAGGTGACTAGGTTTTCTAGGATTGATGGTCCTCAAGCATATTGTTAATATCTTCACAAATCAAAAAGATTTCCTATGACACTTGTGGGTACCAAACCCTAAGGATTCTCTTTACTAATAGGGTAAACAAATAGTAATATGATAGAGTTGAATAATTTATTTTCCTTTGATACTCTGACCCCATTCTCTTTAACATATTATAGAGGAAATTAGGTACATTAACCAATGTGTTGTGATGAAGGTGACTTAAAAGCTTAAAATGTATAGTATATAGAAGGGATTGTCTACCATCACAAGTGATATATTTAATAATGTAAGAAGCACAAGAAGCCCATGCCCATGGAAGTGGCAATCTCTTGGTTCTATATGATGGTTAATTAAGATTTTCTCCAGGCTCCTTGAATTCGTCCCTGGCAGTTACTGCATTCACTTTGACAAGGAATTCAACTCCAATATTTCTTGGTAGAAAAAATACCTTTTCAATTGTAGCCTCTAAAGCATCCACCCTTAATCCTCTGACTGTGGCTTCCTCATGTTGTAATATATATGCAAATTGCCTTGTCATATCTTCATTATATTTTGTTAGCTTCAAAAAGTAATCTAACCATCTCGCTCTTGTGAAAATGGGAAAGACTAATCTATCCTCCAATACCTGTTGGTGTGCAGATAGTTCCCTTCTGATAATATCACCTCCCATGATGATATATCCTTACTCTTCTTTTTCTCAAACTTTGCAAATTTTAGCTCACAATTCAAATTCACCAACCCTTTATGTTTGTAACACTTCCACTCCTCAACTGGAATATCAACTGCTATACCATCTTTATTCTCTATTTTAGCTTGAATCATCTTGAATTGGCTTTGAATTGGATTGGAATTTAGGGAATAGACAACAAAAAGGTTGCAAATGTAGAAAGGTAGAAAAAAAAAAGTTTTTGTGTGTTTTCTCTGTGTTTTGCTTTTGGTGGCGAAAATTAAAATTTGTGGAATATATATAATCCCCCCCAAACTAAAATCTTGGAGTGAACTCACTTCAATGCATGTGATTAGGAGGAGGGTATGATTAATGATTATGGAAATAAGATTAATGAGTGTAAAGCATGCAAAATTAAATGTGAGGACATATTGAAAGCATTGGAAATCTATATTAATTATAGAAAATTAGTATGTGTACCTGTCATTTTTGATGAACAGAACTCCGCACTGTGAAGCTTTTGGAAGAGTGTTTGTAGCTTGATTTAGATATGATATTGGTTAATTGCTATAGGTAATGGAAGAAATGATAGGTTGGCACGTGTGATGTAAAGGTTGTGGTATGTACAATTGATGGAATGTGAAGTGATAGTTTGAATGCATGGAATTCGAGATAGGTGACATGGAGTGAAGTGGTTAAGATGCATTTAGTAATATAGATATGATAGGCTTACAGTTGCATGCATGGAAAAATTGGAATGAATGTGTATGGTTATGCAATTAATTTGGCATAAATTTTTGAATTCTTTGATAGGTAATTGTTGAAGGTACCTTCATCAATAGATCCTGAACTAAACTGTGGTGGATTTTATGCGTGAAGCTACATGTCCCTACTGCAACATGGAGTGTAATTGGAAAATATTAAGAAATATGGTACCTTTTTTGTGTTTTCATGTGAAGTGGGTTAAGGAATTATACTTGAGTTCTCTCAAGAGGCGAGCTATGTAGCTCATTTGTTGATTCACTATGAGAGCCGGTAGTATTTGTTGTTGAGTTGCTATCTTGTGGTAGTATGTTTGTATCATAACCATTGTTTGTACCATAATGATTCAATAGAGAAAGAAGGAAATCATCTTTCTATGTTGGCGTCTTGTATATCTTCAATCGGTGGCCATTAACTAATAGTGAAAATCTAACTGCATCTATGGTCTGCAATTTGATGGCTCCATTCGAGAAACCTAATGTATTCCACATGGTCCCAACCATTTGGATTGTAGCTTCACCTTATAATATTTATATCTGGAATCATATAATAAATCCTAGTCACCCACATTGAATTCTTTAGTCTTTATAAATTCATCATGTCATTTAGTCCTTTGTTTTTGAATTATAGTTGTGTGATGCATGGCCTCCATTCTAATTTCATCTACCCCATTCAGATTGTGTAGCTTCTCCTTTTGTGTTGATTTCAATTCCATTTCTAGTTCCACTATTTTCCTAAGTGTCATGTATTCAAACTCAATGGGCAGAACTGATGTTTTGCATGGTACACCAATTCATAAGGTGTGAAACATGTAGTTGTTTCCATGTTGTCCTATAGGCTCACACTGCTTTAGGTAATCTAGCTTCCCAATATTTTATGTGAATCTACACTTTTTTGGTCAAAATATTCTCAATATCTCTATTTGTAACCTTCACTTTCCCATTGGTTTGGGGGTGATAAGTTGTTTATTTTCTATGTCTTATTTCATACTCTTTAACCAATTTAGAAATGAGTTCAGAAGTGAACTGGGGACCTTGATCAATCAAAATTTCTCTAGGTACTCCATACTTGGTAAAGATGTCTTCATATATAAACTTAGCTACATTCCCATCTCTAGCAAACTCTAATTCCTTGACTTCAACCCATTTTGTCAGATAATCTATGCAAACTAAAATATACTCTTTGTTATTAGATGCTAGTGAAATGGGACCATTTAAGTCCAACCCCCATTTATCAAATGGTGTGAGTGCCAACTGTGGCTACAAAGGAATCTCATTTGTCCTTGCTGGTTTGCCCATTCTTTGACATTTTTCACATCTCCTTGTATACTTTATTGAATCATTTGGAGAGTTGGCCAATAGTAACCGATTGTTAAGATCTTAAATGTTGTCCTTTTGGTTGCAAAATGACCCCCACAGGGCTTAGCATGGAAATATTTTAGGATTTCAAAGGCCTCATCCTCTCTTATACATCTCCTCATAATATTATTTGGACCTATATAAAATAGGTAACCAACTACCCAAGAATATGGAAAGCTTTTATGCACAAGTTGTCTATTTTTTTTAGGAAAGAAATGTGATGGTATTTTTCTAGCCACTAAGTAATTTGCAATATTATTAAACCATGGTATGTGTACATTGAGAGCAAACAAATGATCATCTAGAAAAGAATCATCCACAACACCTTCTTCTAGCTATGTGGGTAATCTAGGCAGAAAATATGCCACCACATTAGCTTTTCTAGGCTTATCCACTATGGTTATATCGAACTCTTATAGTAAGAGAAACCATATGACCAGGCTACCTCCAACCAAAGGTTTGTTCATTGAGTATATTATTGTAGTGTGATCTGCAGCGGATATAGATTGGATACCTAGTGATTTAATGCCTAAACTTGTTAATGGCGTAAACAACTACCAACATCTCTTTTTTCATGACAATGTAGTTAAGTTTTGCTCCTTGTAAGTTCTTGCTAATATAGTAGATAGTATACTCCTTATTACCTTTTGGTTGTCCCAATAATGCTCATATAGAAAAATCAAGAGCATCAGTGTGTATGTGGAAAGGTAATGTCCAATTTGGCCCTCTCAAGATGGGTGATTTTGTCAAGGTTGTCTTAAATGCTTCAAAATAATCGATATTTTGTTGTTCATTCAAATTTTATATCCTTGGTGAGTAGAACAAATAAAGGTGTTGAATTTTTTTTGAAGTCCTAAATGAGTCTCCTGTAGTAGCCTGCATGTCCTAGAAATCTCCTTACATATCTTTTGTTTCTATGGCACAAGAAGTGTAGAGATGATCTCAATATTATTGGGATCCACTTGAATTCCTTCACTTTATATAAAATTACCTAGAACAATCCCTTGAGTCGTCATCATGAAACATTTCTCATGACTCAGTGATAGATTATGTTCTTGACATCTTTTCTAAACCTTCTCTAGATTGTTGAGTGCTTCTTCATATGTTTCTCCATAGGTGGTGAAGTCATCCATTTAGATCTCCATGGAGACATGAGCATAATCTAAGAAAATATTTAGAATTTCCCTCTAGAAATTTCCTAGGGCATTACATAGTTCAAAGAGAAGAATAGAATAAGCATATGTGCCCCAAGGGCATGTAAATGTGGTTTTATCTTGGTCTTCTGGATCTATCTTTATCTAGTAAATCCATCTAGGAAGGAGAAGTATTTTTTACCTACTAGGGAATCAAGTACTTAGTAAATGAAAGTTAGTGGCAAATGATCCTTCCTAGTGGCTATGTTTAGCTCTCTATAGTCCACACATACCATCCATTTTTTTCCTTTCTTGGGGACAATAACTAAAGGTGTCACTCATTGATTTCCAAAAATAGGGTAAATGAATCCTGTATCAAGTAATTTTTGTAGCTCAATTTTAACTATTTCTCTTAAGGAAGGGTTCATTCTCCTTTGGAGTTCTCTAATTGTCTTGAAACCATCATTTATGTAGATCTTATGCATGCACAGTTTTAGATCAATCCCTTTCATGTCATGGTAATCTTGGATGCAAAGGTTGTTGTGTGTGCCTACATCACAGTTTTCAAAGAATTATATTGTTTTTTAAATAGTCTATTGTTAACATTTAGCATTTTACCTAGCATGATTTCTAATGTCTTAGATGCTAAATGTACAAATGAAAGATCAAGTCCACTAATTTTTGGGACACATTGTTGTGGCAATAAAGAATGGAATATTTGGGATACTTCTTTTGATGAAATTATAGGTATAATATTCTACAGTGGATCCTATAGACATGAAAGACAGTCTTGTCATTGTGGGTTCTTGCCGCAGTCATTTTGTATTATGTGAGAAATTCAATCATCCTCATCTTGATTACTCAATAAATGGTTGTGTTCTATAGTCATGAGAGTTTGCAGAGAATAGTGGTCTTCTTCATCCAGGATAGGCCAAATAGTCTACTCTAGATCAACATGAGGTTGGGCTGGTGGATAAAGGACCAATTTCTTGGTCATAGTTCCATTTGATATTATCATGTTCCCAAACCTATAACCTATAAATGCATCAAATTTTGCTAACCATGGCCTACCTAAAATAAGTGGATATCCTAAAGGTTGGCCTTTGGCTGCAAGACTATGAAATCTATATGATACTCCCATGAATCTAATGCTATGACTCAGTCCTCAATGATTCCCTCAGGTTTCACTGTTGACCTATATTCCACCTATAAAATAATGGGTGTAGGTATAAGGTTAGCTAACTAAATTTTTTGCATTGTTTCCTTTGTTATGAAATTGGGTGATCCCACATAAGTGGGTTACAATTCCCTTCAATACGAAAAATTGCAAAAACGCTCCCAAAAAAATTCAGGTTTTTAAGGGTTCGCTTGAAGGGGGTTGTTTGCATGAACCCTAAAAAGGGCTTTCTTGAACACCCTCCTTCAAGCAAACCCTTTTTTCATGCCATGTTTTCTCAAACTTTCTTTGGTGGGATTTTCTTTATGAAATCAAGGGGACATTAGCAAAAAAAGGGGGGTTCGAGCAAACCCCCCTTCTAGTGAACCCCCTTCACTTGAAGGGGTGTAGGGGGGTTTGCTTGAAGGGGGGTTCACTCGAACCCCCCTTTTTTCCCTTCTCCCCCTCCTCTATAAATTTCTACAAAATTTTGGCTTTCAGAGCTTGATTTGAAGATGAAAATGGAATGAACTTCACAAACCCAACTGGAGGATTATAGTCCTCAAAACAAGCTATCCATCAAGTTTAATTTTAATATATTTTGGTTTTATTATTTCTATTTTTTAGTTTAATTAAACATAGGTTTTTCATCGAAAATCAAGTTCTTTATTCTGCACATGTGGAAAATAGTATATTATCAAAAAAAAAATTGAAAAATATTTATACCCTTGATATTGATGTCCTTGATCCAACAAAAAGAAATGAATTTCGATACATACAAGAATAGTTATGTGTTAGCAAGTAAACCTATATCTAAATTGTAACTAGTTTGACTTCAAAACTTAATTAATAAAAAAATATTCAATAAAACACTATGAAACCAAATGTATTCCCTAGATATCATAGTTATAAATATAAATTCAAAAAAAATAGAATTTTATCCTTCATAGAAAATAAATTGTGTTCCCAAGTACACATCACTATTTAAAAATGGTGTTTACTATTAAAAACTAGTTTTCAAAGGAGATTGAAAAAGAAATACAATTTGATTCCAAAAATTTAAAAAATATATATATTTATAATCTACAAACAAAATGTCAAAAATCACTAGTTTGCATCATCTTCAAATTCCTCATGGTTTAGTAGTATAGGTGCCCGAAAGTGAAGATTTAGTTAAAAAAAATTAGTTCAATGTCAAGTTTGGCCAAAAAGTGTAACCCACTATTGTGGGATCACCCCATTAATGGTTGTTTCTAAGTCCATCAAGTTGTTTTTGATAAGAGTACCATTTATCTTAACGTCCACTACTGGACTTCTAGGGTTTGTATATTTAGGGATAGTTATATTCCCTAGCATAATGTTAGCAAGGTTCCCTAAGACATGAATTGTTTGAGGTCCTTCCTCTTTCTCCCTAGATTTTTAAGACAAAGGTCTCTTACTATCTTGGTGTAAACTGGGATATTTGTAATTGCTTGAATGATAGTAATTTTGATACATCCTTAAACTAAACCAATAGGTCTATCTCAGCTTGGCTCTAATGTCTTTGAATGGATAAATGCTCAAGGAATGGAAGCTCTAGATTTGAAATAGTCTGGTTTACCTTGTTTGACCTAGGTTCTAGAAGTGATTTGTCTAAATCTTTTGTTGTGGGTTCCTCATCTACCATCTTAGTAATTTGAGGGTATGAAGGCCCAACCAATGTTTTCCCTAACCTGAGGTGTACATCACTCACCTCTACCCCATAAGTAGGGTATTGAATAGCCTAGCTAGTGAATGGTTGTTGACGAGCTTGTTATTGGGGTTAGGTGTGGGTTAGGTAGGTAATTGAGGTTCCCTTGGTGGCTAGGATGTTGGATTTGATGGATTGGGCATGATGGCATGTTGGTGTGGCTGAGAAGGCAACAAAGGCTGTTGGTAATTCATATTTTGGTGTTGTCATTGTTGTCCCTTTTTCCATTGTGGTTGCCATTAATTTTTCTACACTGTCTATTGAGGGTTGTAATTAGAGCCTTGGAAAAAAAAATGTGGCCATGCATTAGGTTGTCTTTGGTTCTAGTTTTGTAGAGGGTTTTTCCATTGGTTTTGGGTATTTGGTCAAGGCTAGGTGTGTCAACTAGAGAAACTCTGATTACCAACTAGAAATGATGCATTGAAATTTAAAGGGTCTTGTGGAATACCTTGTCTTGGTTTCCATGGTCTTCTTTGTGCAATGTAGAATAGCTATCCATATTCACCTTCCAATGGTTGAAAATTTGGTTTCTCTTATTTGTCTTTTGTAATACTTGCCACCCTTTTGCACTTGCAGTTGGATTTTCTTTGTCTATAATTAGGGTAGTATTCAGTAAGTATTGCTTCAACCTCCTCTTGCTTTTTCTTCACATGTAGAGTGTCCAACTAAGTAGCTAGATGACTTATAATATTTTTTTTCATGTTGGATATTAGGTTACTTAACTCTACTCTTGAAACCCCATTAGATGTCTTGCTATGGTTGAATCAAACCCTGATGAAACACATACATTGCAATTTTCAAGGCGATTATGGAGGTATCATTGTAATTGGAAAAATGTGCCCTCAAACGTAATTATTTTTAATGTTATTGGTGAAATGGGTCCTCATAAGCAATTAGTGAATGTGTCCTCAAACATAATTATTTTTTACTGATGTTGGAAAAATGTGTCTTGATACACAATATTTGTTTTAATAGTATTGGTGAATATGTAGGTGATTTAATACATGTTTTCAAGATTCTAGGCAAAAATATTAATTACAATTGCCTCATAAAATAAATTGATGGTGAATTGAAATGCATTGGACCGATAATTCATAGAATCTGGGTGATTTGACCACCATGTGGATTGCAATATATTCACTAATTTTGACTTGTGCAATATGAACTATTAACCAATTAAAAAAGATTCACCATTAAAAAAATCCATACTGATGATTATGCTACTATAGGTGCTCATACATCTGTTGATACACTTGAGCAAGTTGCAAGAGGTCTAGGTTTTATGGATATGCTATCTTCATGGTTGATGACATCTCACCGCATAGTTCACTACACACATCATTGTTAGAGCTAGTCATGGGTAGGACTACAAAGGAGTTTGTGGATTCTATTATCATAGAAGGAAACATTCAAGATACATAGGTGATTCAAGTATGTATATAATTTTTAAGTTTTTAAGTTCTGAATAAATACATGTACTTGTAGCTTTATTGGAACTGTACAACACATTTATATAAATTATATAACCTGAAATTAATTAACCTAAAATTAATTTTATTTTTTATGTATTCATGTGTATGTGTCTAGGTGGAGGTAGCACATGTTACTCCTAGTTTGAGGGCAAAGGGTGTATGAACACATTCTTCTAGTGACCATATCAATGGATAGGTGAACTTTAATTTTCATCTATGTTTATGTATATGTGTACATGTTCACTTGTTCATGTGTGTGTGTGTGTGTGTGTGTGTGTATTATAATTTTTAATTGCAATTTTTTGTATGTATATATATAGGGCTTGGTGCATTTATCGGAGCAAGATTCACGCTTGGGTGGTTGCTCGACTAGGAGCTGACATGATGACCCAGAGACCAGTTGCTAGTTTATGCATGTGTTTATTGTTTCATGCATATATTCTCTAGAACATATACATGCTATATTTGAGTTATGTTTATGAACTTATATTTCATATCTACTCTAGACATGTTTATATCAATTTCATACATTTGTGTTTATGACTTCTTATGTTTCAAAGATGTATATGTATATTTATATATGTAAATTTTAGATATCATGTGATCCCTAGACATAATTTATGTTTATATTTTGAAATGAGTGATAACTAAATATGTGTGTGTGTGTGTGTGTACATGATGTATAGTATGATTTTGTTAAATATATATGATTTGTTTAAATAGATCTACATGTCCATGCATATTTTCATTCAATTTTTAAGTTGCAAGTAATATAAACTCTCATCTACATGTAATATATGGAAAATAGGGACACATATAATGAATAATATAAATAAGAGAAAAAGTGAGAAAAAATTCCTAGAAGTTTCCTAAACTACTTTGAACGACCAATAATTTGTGCTTGAAATCCTCTAATAATGAGTTCCAACGGTTGTATATATTTAATACTAAATCTATCATCAAATAAAGATTGTTTAATATGTAATTAACCATATTTCACCATAACATGTGTAAAGGTATTGCTTCTTTAAGGACCTTCTCAGCTAGGATCTCATCATCATCAAATTATATTGTGTAAATTTCCTTGTGATCAATAGAATCAATCAAATATGTTACTAAATGTGGAGTAATTTAGAACCAATTTGGATTTCTCTAAGAAATTTTCATGATAATATGTCTATAAAAAGACCTGGCATACACAAAAAATACCAAAGTGATATATCTTAGTTTGATTTTTTTGTAATTGATGAATGATATCAAAATCCTTAGGTTGTTTAGATATTAATTTTAAGGCATGGGAGGTAAATTACTTGAGTAAATGATGGTAATGTAATGTCTTGGCCTCTTGCTAATATTTAATACATGCATTCCCCATAAGATTATAACCATGTTGTGAATTATGGTTCATAAGAGAAGTAGGAATAGGAGAGACATAATCCATATTAGTATAATATGAATTAGGATTGAAAAACAAATCATGAGAGCATGGATTTAAGTCCATATGTATCATCATGTGAACTAGGACTATTATATAAAAATAGAAAATAACAACATAAACTAAACTCATTAAATGTAAATATAAATAAAACAAGATGCATCCAACCATGTTGTAAATCTCTACCACTTGATTCTAATATAAAATCACTAATCAATAACATACCATCTAATATAATTTAAATAGAAATAGAATATGATTTTACATGTAAAGCTTGGAATCCATAAAACCATCATAATTATCACATAAAATTTATTCACTAAGGATCATGTATTATCATCATGTGTAATGAGAAAGGTGTAATATAATTTATCACAATCATTTGTATACATCCAACCACTGTAACTTGCTCTACCACTTGATTATTCTAATATGAAATCACTAATCAATATAACATAACATTATTTAATATAGTCAAATAGAAATAGAATATGAGTTTACATGTAAAGAGGTATCCATAAAACCACCATAATCATCACATTTATTTTAGTTATGAAAACTAAGGCTCATATTATCATCATGTAATGATAAAGGCACGTAATAATTCATCACAATCATGTGTATGAAGAGCTTAGGTAAATAAAGATCATTATAAGTTATGAAATAATGTGTCATGGGATGTATGGATAAAGAAAACAAGATGCATCCAACCATTGTAAAGCTCTACCACTTGATCAATCTAATATAAAATCACTAATCAATAACATAACATCATCTAATATATAGCTCTATGAATATATGACTATCATGAAACATGGAAGATACATTTTTTATTTGACATGTGATGTGATATTAACAATAGGTAAAGAAGGTGGAACTAAATCACCTAGATGTATATATGCCATTTTCACTTAGTACATTAAAACAAAATAAAAGATATAATAGATTTAATAACATCCATCTTTGAATAAAACAAGAAAAATCACATATCAGACCCAAATGTTATATATCTAAGGTGCACACTTATTTTTCTTAATTACTTAAATTTAAATTAACTTTGAAAATATTTTATTATGACCAAGATAATAGAACTATTGGTAAACTAAGAAAAAAATTCATTCTCGGACAACTCGCTCATTCATGTACCACATCGATTGGTTCAGCTTGCTCTTCAATAACTTGTAATATTCTCTCATGATCATCTCTATCTAGTCTACACTTATGACATCCACATACACATGGAACTTGATGAAGAGATAGGCCAATAACAATTACTAGGTGGCTATATTGATACACCATGTTTCGAAGATGGCAATCAATAAAATGAATCCCATTTTGAGTAATTTTGACTTGTTTGAGATATGTCCCTTGCACTACAACTAAACTTGTGGTAAATAAAATTATATCGCTTGTTTATGATTTTGATAAATTCATCCTCTCCTCTATTCAATGTAATAAAAAATAACTAACGCCTTTTATCCTTCCAGCATCTGCTATGACTATAAAAGCATCTTTTGTACACATATATACAATGTTCAATTAAAAAAATTAGAACCAATCTTTAATTGTAGAAAAATAATTACAATTAAATTTTGTCTAAATTAACGAATATTATTATTTATAAATCAAGAAAGTTACAAACTTTGCATGAATGTATATATATATGGAACCTCTTAAAACGTAATAGGGGTGTGATGGTTATGTATTCACACCCACTTCTTAAGGAGGCTCCACTCAAGGATAACCCTATAGATCAAAGGAGATTGAGATCTTGCAATAGCGATGTCCTCAGGGCTGAATGATATGTAATGAGGGGTTCACTACCAATTTTAGACTTGGAAAAGATAATGCAATGAAAGTTGTAAAACAAAACCCTAATTGTATGCAAACTAATCCTAAAAGACTTAGAAAGATAGATAAAATGTAACAAAAAGCTATGAAACTAGAAGTGTGCACCTAGGAAACTGAAGAAGGCAGGATGGAGATTTGGATCACTAAAAAATCTGCTATTTATGCTAGCTAGGACTCATTCGCCAAGTTGGGTGAATCAATCTAGTTTTTGGGAAAATGTGCAGAAATGGGTTTCAGCCAAAAGGGTATCCAAATCTGCAAAAATCTTCATCAGGCTTGTACAGTGGGACTCATTCACAAATAGTGGCAAATCGGTCCACTTCTGCTTTTCTAGAAGTTTTGAACTAGATTATGTGTCTCTCGGTTTGCTTTTCTCTTTTTAACTAGTTTTTTAATCTGAATCTATAAAATGCCACATGTAGGTCTTCTCCAAGACTTGATGAAAACTTTGACAACTTTAGGGATTTGACAACTTTTCTCCAACTTTGATTCTTGAAAAATTTGTAACCTAGCCCTGCAAATCACACACAAGAAGAGGAAAAATGTTGTGGGCTTAGAGAATAGGGGTTTTCCTTGGTCAAACCCCTTGTTGGTAATTAATCCTTCAAATGAAATCAAATGTGAATGGAGAATGATGAATGAACAAATGACATTGTTGCAACTCACCAAACCCTAGCAATAAGGTGTTGCAAACATGTAAGTAATGGATCCAATGGATGTATACTTGGAATCTTGCTTGATGTTGATAGATCTTTGAATGAAGCACTTGCTTGAATCACAAACCCTACATCACAATTGTTAGCTCTAAAATAATATGATGCAAGCAATCTTTGACATGATGATTGACACTTGAAGAATTCTCTAGAATGCTTGATAATCTACCCTTGAATGCTCTTGTGAACTTGATTATGCTATAAGGATTCTCTCATAAAAATCTTGGGTGAAAATGAGTGAAAGAACCTTGTATTTATACTCAATTATGCAAGAATTCCCAAAATTACAACACTACAAGCCGACATCAGATCTAGGAGAATAAAATCCCATCGGAAATTTGAATTAAATATGAAATTTGTTCACACGAGACTCATTTTCCCAAGGCGGTGAATGAGTCCCATCACACATAATGTATGGGACCAAAAATGAAATATGCTTAGAAATGTGTGAAACATGCATCGAGGCCAAAAAGACCTAGGTGGGACTCATTCGCCCAAGGTGGTGAATGAGTCCCTTACACTAAATCTAGGCCACACAAGCAAGGAACACCTAAATTATGATTGGTCAATGATTGGTGTCAAGATTATCCTCGAAAAGATGCAATAAATGAGGCCCGTGGATGCAAAATAGGGCCAATTAAAGCATAAGAAAGCCTAATTATTAATGACAAGCCTAGAGGAATGTGAAAGTATGTTACAAAAATTTACAACACTCCAAATAAGGCAAGATTAATGTTAATTATGATTAAAATTATTCTTAGCTATTTGATAAAACCCTAGAAAAGTGTGAAAGTGTGTTACAACACTTCACAACACTTTTACAAGGAACCATTAAAATCCATTAGTTCATAAGGACCCAAGACCTAATTTGAATGTTTTATCCACATGATAACACTAAAATAAGGTAAAATTAAGCAAAAATCACAAGGAGGGCTCGAAAAAGCCAAAAAAAAGTAGAAGGGTTACTTTTTCGGTTGTCACATTTAGCCCCCACTTTAGTGAGAGGAGGAACTTGCTTCAAAATCACACTAAAGTAGACAAACACACACCAAGAGGGGTTCTAATGTACTAATGCTAACAAGATGAGATGAAAACAATCAAGAGGGGTGATCAAGTCCCCAAGACAAACCAACATGAGCACAAAGGAAAACACATGAGAATGATATAAAGAGAAACAACAAAGGGAAAGCATACACTGCCAAAGATGAAAAAGAGAAAAAGGTAAAAGATAAAAGAGATCTGGATCAAGCTTCATCCATTTGTCCAATGTAATGTGGATCAGATCTAGGTTGTTTGTCCAAAAAACATATACTCACTCTGAGGCGATGAAAATCTTGGCTATTCATCGGGTGAGAAGTGTTGCAAGGTGTGTGCCCTTAGTCTCCTTGGTTGTTCAGTGTGGTGTTTGGGATTCATGACATGGTTTAACCACCTCCCATGGATCTTAACTCTGTCTTGTATTGGGCATTGACAGGTCGATCTTTTGGTGCAATGGTAAGGCCAATAATTGGTATCAGAGCTGGTCACGAGTTTGAATCCCTCGCTTGTGCTACGAGGGGATTGTTGCAAGGTGTGCACCCTTGGTGTCCTTGGTTGTTCAATGCAACACTCAGGATTCATGGCATGGTTTAACCGCCTCTTGTGGATCTTAACTCTAGCTTGTATTGGGCATTGACAGGTTGATCTTTTGGTGCAACGACAAGCCCAACAAGAAGTCCTAAAAGGTGAGACACATACACTCATGGTTGGTATGCACTCAGATGCACACAAGTGGCTATGGGGAAATTCATGCCTCAGATTAGGCTTCCCGCTCAAACCATATCAAATTTGTACCTCCTAATAACTTTAATAAGGTGCCACACAAAAATAATTTTTGAGCTTCATGAGACAAGAAAATCTTTATATGCTTGGACCTCATGAACAAGTAGGATGGCTCCATAGGAATGCAAGTTGTATTATTCAAGGTGGCCATATAACAAAAAAAATGAAAAATGAAAAATAGGAATTTTTCAAAGGAGTCTTGCTTAGTTCATGTGAGGTCTTTAACTTAGGGAATATTGTGCCTAATGTCTCTAAGAAAGGACCAATCAAAGAATAGAAGATTCACAACTTAGGGGATGCAGTGCATCGCATCAAGCCACTAAGAGGAATTTAATATGATAAGAGAGATCACGCTCCTGAAGGACATTACACCTAATGTCATCCACAAAGCGAAAAATGCATCGTACAAAATAAGAAAACTACACCAATAACCATGAAAAGGAAAATGCAAAAGAATAATGCCAGTGTATGCCCCCACTTTAAAGAAATTTCTAAACACCATGCTATAAGAAATTACTTTAAAGTAGAAAATTAAAAATGCAAATAAGAAGAAAGACACAATATCCAACTTGCAAAGCCCTATGCCAAGTCATATATTTCTAAGTAAGGTTGCATCATGCGAGAGAAAAAGAAAAGGGAGGGGTTGCCCTCAAAATGAAAAAACCAAACACATAAGGGATCTATGGATTTGGAGTCAGTATGTTATTTTTTGCAATGATATTAGAGAGCTCAAAACTATCATCATTCCCCAAATACACCTAGAACTAGAAGAATGACACAAAGAGAGCGAAAACAAAGAAAAACCTTTTGGGTCAACATGGAAGAGACATAGGGTGTCTCAACGCCTTGCATCATCCCCAAAAGGAAAACACAAGACAAATGAAAAGGAGCAACTGAAAAGGCAAAAGGAAAAGAAATCCTTTTGGGTCAACATGGAAAAGACATAGGGTGTCTCGATGCCTTGCGTCATCCCCAAAAGGAAAACACAAGACAAATGAAAAGGAGCAATTGAAAAAGAAAAAGGAAAAGGAAATTATTTTGGGTCAACATGGAAGAGACAAAGGGTGTCTCGATGCCTTGCATCATCCCCAAAAGGAAAACACAAGACAAATGAAAGAGATGCATGACATAGAGAAGAATGTAGGTACAAATAGAGGAATGTCACAAAGAGAGAGAAAAAATCAAATAGAATGTCATGGGGGATCACATCATGCACATGCAATCATAGAAAAAAATGGAAAAGAAATTATGCAAAAGAATAGTAAGGAAAATGTGAGTCAACCTATGAGCAAGTCATCCACCTCCCAATCATGTTTATTATATACCAAAAGCGAGAAACTAGCCAGAGGGACAAGAGAAAGTGACGAACTAGGAGAAGCACCAGGTTCAACACTCTTTATAGAATATTTGTCATTTAAGCTCATGGAAGAGGAAAACAATGTATTTAGTTCATTATGAACATCTTCATCGATTTTAGCAACATTTTCATCATCATCTAAGTTGATCACAAAAGGAGGTCGAAGGATAATGTCCATGGAAGAGTTCAACTCTTGTTGTGGAGGTTGCATTGAATTATCTTGCTTCAGCTAGGGAGAAGGGTCAACATGCATTGCTTCAGTCAAGTTTGGATCTTAATTTTCTTTGTTTAATTTGTCATGTAACTTGTGGGCAAGGACACAATGTCTACGTCTACGCTCCCTAGCACCTCTATTTCTTTTGGTTTGTTTTCAATTTGCAATTATGTAGGAGTGGGTTGATTAACCATTGATTGCTTTTCTTCCCTAAGGGGAGGAATGGAAGGAACCAAAGGAGGTTGTTCAACCGCTTTCTCTTTGAATTTGTAAACTAGTTCTATTTTGGGAGGTGTGGCGGGGTTGGTTTCATTGTCTCTTGGTCATTTGTAGGATGTGGGTGAAGTTTTATTTTAGGTTGTTCTTGGGTGTTTTGGTCTTGTTAGGGATCAAGCAGTTAGAGATTGAAGATTGCATCAAATGGTTGGCATTAATGTCAGTAGGTTTTCATTGATGTCAACACAGTACTATATGTATGACTTGTTTACTGGAAGATATTTCCCATTGAATATGACTATTATATGTGGTCCGGTATGTTGTTTTTTAGGCCTGGTTCCTACCATGTAACAAAATTTACTTGGCTATTTGAAGATCTTCACCGACTTAAAATGTGCAATACTCTATGGATGTTTGGTCAACCTGATTGATGAGTATAATTCATATATATATGCATATATGTCTCTCTAGAATATATGATGAAGAAGAGATATAATAAAAGGGATATAAAAATATATGGAAGATATGGGTTTTTTCAAGGAAGGATATAAAGGGAGAAAAGGCAGTGAAGATAGCAGAATAGAATAAGCAAAGCAAGCGAAGACTATAAGTGCTTGATCAGAGAAGAACTATTGAGTGATTATTGATATCCAGTACTATTTGTACTGGGCTTCATCTGGAACTGAATCTAGCACAAAAAGGTGCAATTCATCAGTTCACTTTTGGTGGTAAGCCATCACTTTTGTATCTTTGTGGCAGTGAGCCATCCGAGTTGTAGCCCTATGGACAATGAGTTCAGACATTGAGTACTTACTTCAAGAAGTAAGCCGTATTCCAGGCAGTGAACCTTTTTGTAATCGGTTTTGATATTCTCTATAGTGTGAGTTAATCCTCACCGTGGTTTTTCACGTAAATATGGTGTTACTTTGTTTATGTGATAACTTTCAGTTTTTGCATTTATAAATAAATCATAATGGTTTAGTTCCAGTAAATATTGAAAGCAATTATATTGGTGATAATTGATTCAACCCCCCTCTTAGTTGTCCTATTCAACAATTGGTATCAAAGAAAGGTCCTTTGGAATAAGTCTAACAACTTGAAGGAGATATTGGCGGTTAAAAAAATGGTGAAGGGATCTGACCTAGATGAAGATTGAGAACAGAGACCTTAGAATTTGAAAATGAAGATCTGAAAGAAAATGTCATGCATGCTGGTGAATTTATTCATAAACTAAGAAATCATATCCAAAAATTTAAGTCGAAGCACAAAGAAGTTTATCAGGAACTAAAAGAAGCTAAGGAGACTACTAAAAATCTAAGGATGAAACTTGAAGAAAGAAAAAAGGTGGAAGAAATTTTGAAATTGGAAATTGAGAAAAGCAAATAAATTATCAATAAAAAAATAAAAAAATGTGAAAGGCTTGAAAAGGAAGTAGTAACTCTTAAATTTGATCTAGAAAAGGCAAAAAGTTTTGAAGAAAAATTCAAGATAAGCTCAGGATTGCTTGATGAATTGATTTCATCTCAGAATCCTGCAAAGGATAAAGGTGGTCTAGGACTCGAAGAAGGACAAAGCTAAAAAATTGACCCAAGTCTCAACAAAATGAACAGTCAAAGGAGAAGTACTTATCAAGGAAAGAATAGAAGGATCAATACTGAAAGTATACCCAACTGACATCCTAATAATCAAAGGTACACATCTTTTAATGGATTTTGTTACTCATGCAATAAATTCAGACATAGAGCAATAGAATGCAGAAGTATGATGAATCAAAATAGATTAATTCAGAATATTGGATTCTTTGTTGGACAATGCTATGTGTGCAACAAGTTTGGACATAGATCCACTAAATGTAGAAGTCAGATAATGATGAACATATTCAATACCGGTGGAAGATTTCATTCATTCCAAGGTTACTATTACATGTGCAATATTTTTGGACACAAGGCCAACCAGTGCAAGACAAAGATGAACAAAAACTCTCATAATCAAAGACTTGTTGTGTGCCACTCTTGCAAAAAACTAGGACATTTTTCAAAATTTTGTAAGAACAAATTTGGGAAGAAACCGAATCCAGAATAGAAGGAGAAGTTAAATCTAGAAGAAGTGAGAAGAGAAATAGCAAAAATTTGGAGAAAGAAAGAAGAACCTGAGAACAAGGACAAATCAAAGAATCGTGTATCTACACTTGGTGCAGATGCCCTTTCTATGAACTAAATCCAATAACAGCTTTAGGGGGAGCTATCAAAGAAAAATTTATCTAGCCCCCAGTATAAGAGGTGTCATGTGATGACACAAGAATAAGTGATGAAAATTCTCATTCTGAAGGCAATGAAGAAAACTTTGATAGAAAACAAGTAGTACAAAGGATTTGTGGAACTATTTTTTGATGTAGTACATTTCACAATATGGCGGGAGAAGGTTCTGACAGACTGAAGTAAGAATGATGATGTCACAAGCAATACATTATCCTTTATGATGAAACCCTAAAAAGGGACAATAAGGAAGATTGAGTAGTCATTTTTGAATTAAACAAGTCAAGAAGTAAAAGAGTTAGGTCTTTGGCAAGCAAAAGTATGAAGAACTAGGTTGAAGCAATGGAGTCAAAGGAAATGGTGATATTCAATCCATGGAGAAATGAATTGCAAAAATTGAGTAAGTTACAAATTGATGAGTTTGATCAGGAAAATATTAGGAATCTCGAGACTTCTCTTTCAGTTGAGCAAATGCAAATGGGCAAGAATCTAGGGCACAAGGGATTAGACATTTGGAGAAAATTTCTATACTTTCTGAATGTGGACATTGTTCTGGAAGATGTTGAGAACAATGCATAGAATATTGCTATTCTGGATACTCTTCTAGAAATAATTATTTCTATAGCAAAGAACAACAGTATTTGTCTATGCATCAGGCTAGTAGTGGATTCTTGGAAAACGTGTCTTCTGAAATTGAAAGAAAAATACAAGGAAATATTTTAAAGAAAGAAGGATTGAGGTAAAGAATCATTTTTTATGATCTTTTTGTAATAAAAAGGGAGAGATGAAGAGATGGAGAGATGAAGAGTCGGAGGAAAAACTTTTTGTGAAGAACAATTTTGATCGAGGGAGTAATCAGAATAGTCAATGTGGTATTCTTGAAAAGCTTTTGTCAATGATGTCAAAGGGGGAGAAAAGAATCATGTGAAGGAAGCATGGCAAACAAATGAAAGATTTACAAAAGTTGTTATTTTTGGCTCTTCACATCTTGTGTTGCCATCAATGACAAAGGAGGAGACTGTTGGAGATTGAAGATTGCATCAAATGATTGTCATTAATGTCATTAGGTTTTCATTGATGTCAACATAGTACTATATGTATGAATCATTTACCGAAAGATATTTTCCATTCAAGATGACCATTATATGTGGTCTGGTATGTTGGTTTTTAGGTATGGTTCCTACCGTGTAACAAACTTGATTCGAATATTGGAAGACCTTGGCCGACTTAGCATGCGAAATACTCTATGGATGTTTGGCCAACATGATTGATGAGTATAATACATATATATGCATATATGTCTCTCTAGAATATATGATGAAGAAGAGCTATAATAAAAGGGATATGAAAATATATGGAAGATATGGGTTTTTGCGAGGAAGGATATAGAGGGAGAAAAGGTAGTGAATATAGCATGATAGAATAAGTGAAGCAAGTGAGGACAGTAAGTGTGTGATCAAAGCAGAACTATTGAGTGATTACTGATATCCAGTACTACTTGTACTGAGCTTCATCTGGAACTGAATCCAACACAAAAAGGTGTAATTCATCAGTTCACTTTTGGTAGTAAGCCATAATTTTTGTATCTTTGTGGTAGTGAGCCATCCGGGTTGTAGCCCTGTGTATAGTGAGTTCCAACTTTGAGTCCTTACTTTAGGTAGTAAGCCCTATTCTAGGCAGTGAGCCTTTTTGTAATCGGTTTTGACATTCTTTATAGTGTGAGTTAATCCTCACCATGGTTTCCCCCTTATTGGGTTTTCCATGTAAATTTGGTGTTACTTTGTTTATGTGATAACTTTTAGTTTTTACATTTATAGATAAATCATTAATGGTTTAGTTTTGGTAAATAGTGAAATCAATTATTGGTAACAACTGATTCACCCCCCTCTCAGTTGTCCTATTCAACACAAGCATGGTTTCATCAAGGATGGTGGGCTCAGTGGTGGGTGGGGACATGTTTCAGAAAGATAGTTTTGTTATCTTCTAAAACTATCTTCTTTGCCTTGAACTTTCGATAGGAAAATGTATAATCATTTATGTAGATGATTTAACTATCTTCTCTTGGAATAGAGAAGACCATGCTACAGACTTGGAAAAGGTTCTAAAGAAATGTATAAGTTATGGTGTCTCTCTTAACCTAAAGAAATGTGTATTTGGAGTGTCTGAAGGGAAGCTCTTAGGTCACATTATATCAGAGGAAGGGATTTCCATAAATCCTGACCGAGTGGAGGCCATCTTTAAATTGACAAAGCCAGGTAGCAAGAAGGAAATGAGGTCTTTCTTTGGAAGGATCAATTTTGTTAGGAAATTTATAACAGGGTTTGCAGAGATTGTCAAACCCCTCAATGAAATGATGAATAAGGATGTGAAAATTGAGTCTAGAGTGAAGAGGCTAAGTCTGCTTTCATGCAGATTAAACAATCTGTATTTGAGGCACCTGTTTTGATAAGCCCAGATTATCTAAAACCCTTTTATATCTACTCTTTTGCTTCTGACCATTCATGTGCAGCAGTTTTAACACAGACAAGAGAAGAGAGCAAGGAGAGACCGATTTCTTTTATGAGCTTTCCATTTAAGAATGCAGAAGTAAGGTATTCATCACTAGAGAAACAAGCCTTTGCATTGGTACGAGCAGTGAAGAATTTCAAGCATTACATAATTCGAAGTCAAGTGATGGCCATAGTTCCAAATCCAGTTGTGAAGTCTCTTCTGATGCAAAGTGAATTAGGGGAACGAAGAGGGAAATGGATGGAAATCTTATAAGAGTTTGACTTAGAGATTCACCTGATGAAACTCGTTTGAGGACAAGGATTGTCAAAAGCAATGGCTGAAGTAGACAGAAATATCACTTGCCAATAGTACACGGTCCAATCATTCATGAAGGATCCCTGGTATACAGATTTAATCTTCTTCCTCAATAACAAATGTCCATAAGGAATGAATGCTGCTCAAAGGAGAGCATTGAGGATGAAGAGTGATCATTACATGCTCAAAGGGGGATCCATTTATAGAAATAATTTTCAAGGAATTTACCTACGCTGTTTGGATTAGCAAGAAGCTAAGCATGCTATTTCTGAGTTTCATGGGAGGCATGGAACAAGCCATGGATCTACTGATGCTTTGGCACATCAGATTTTAAGATCAGGCTATTATTGGCCTTATGTATTTAGAGATGCACATCAGCACTGCAGGACTTTTCATCTATGCCAAACTTCTACACCTAGAGAAAGAAATCTTGCAATGCCTCTACAACCAGTATATGAGGTAAGGCCATTTGCTCAATGGGCACTTGATTTTGTAGGTGTAATTAATCCAAATTCTTCTGTAAGTCATAAATTCATCTTGACTGCAACTGACTACTGCACACATTGGACTAAGGCATAACCTTGCAAGAATAGCACCATAGAGGTGGTTATCAAGTTTTTGACTAAGAACATCACAACTACGTTTGGAGTCCCATTTGCTCTGGTATGTGATAATGGCCCTGCTTTTTCTTCTGTTGAGTTTATTTCATGGGCCTACGAACATAAAAAAAATTTGAAGTATTCTTCCAATTATTACCCTCGAGGAAATGGAGTGGTTGAGTCCACAAATAAAAACTTGTTGGAAATTATAAGAAATTTGTCAAAGAATAATCGTAGGGACTGGCACACCCAATTGAGATTTGACTTCTAGGTAGATCGAACCATAATCAAAGTAGCTCTAGGAAACTCACCTTGTAAGTTAGTTTATGGCCAAGATCCAATATTCCCGATCCATTTATAGATACCTGTCCTTAAGTTCATGAAGGAATTTTATACCAAGGATGATAGGATTGAGGTTAGACTACTTAATTTGTTAAACACAGAAGAGCAAAGATATGCTGAATTGCAGCAATTCTCTAAGCATCAAGTTGTTGTCAAATGCTGGTTTGACAAAAGAGCCAAGATAAAAGCCTTTAGAATATCAGATCTTGTATCATTATGGGATAAGGCTAGAGAGAAGAAAGGAGATCATCAAAATTTTGATAGACTTTGGTTAGGTTCTTATCAAGTGGCTGAAATATTAAGCGAGAATGATTTTCATTTGAGTACCTTAACAGGAGTGCATGTTCCATTACCAGTTAATGGTCAATTTCTCAAGCCCTATTTCGGTGCATAAAAGGTCTGATGTTTTAAAAGGAAATTGTATTATACTATATCATATCTAATTAAGTTTTTGTTTTTTTGTTTTGTTTTTGTTTTGTTTGTTTTCTTTCTTTATTTTTGTTTGTTTTGTTTTGTCTTGTTTCATTGGGGATCTTCATTTTGTTCATTTCAAATTAAGGGGTTGTTATTCAAAGTATGCTACTGGTACTAGGAGAGAAATTGGTTTAGGTATTTTCATTATCATCATTGAAAAGGATTTCGTTTTGAAACTTATGTTTTATGACCATTCTAGTTTGGGTTGGAAAAGTTATTAAGGATAGAAGATATAATCTGAATATCTCATGAATTGTGATCAAAGATCTATCACCAAATTAGGAAAACATCTGCATGAGTAAGTACTTATTTGTTTTTGAATGGCTCTACCCTTTGATTCAAGTGAAAAATCCGATTCCAAGACTATCATGAAATCCATAGTAGTTCTCAACCCATGTTTCAGATTCATTATGTCTAAAGTATTGAGGAAGGTGCACAAAATATTTCCACAAGCAAGGTTTTAAAAAAAAATGAATGAAAGAAACAAAAGAAAGAAGAGGAAAACTCAATATCAAGTGGGTAATCAAGTATCTCTATCGGGGCTATAGACACCTGGCTGGTAGTAGAGCAATCCTTTGAGAGAACTAGAGGTATCTCCATCAGGTCTATGGATGCCTATCTGGCAACAGAGCAATTCCCAGGATTTTAGTGCATGATAGTTAAAGGACTCAACCCATGTAGCTTGAATCTTAGGTATAGTTGCTCACAAACAGAGAAAGTATCTACAAAGAATGATGCACGATATATTGCACACACTCAGATTCAGAAATAACTCATGAGCACATACATCTGAGATTCTAGCTCAAACTTATCCTACATATATCTAATCTCATTCAAGTTAGTATGCTTCATAAACCAAGTAGTTTTAGGGTAACTGAAATTTTCTTTGGGTATCTTGAAAATGGGTAAACCATTTTCCCAGCCGAGTCACCATTTGTTATGCCTTCCATAACCACCCCATCTTTTGCCTTGGTCAAAATGGGTCCCCCTTTGTGTTTTTATCTTTTGTTGATTTTCAAACAAAGTTTGGAGTCTTTTGTTTCCAACACTTTGGTTTTCTTTTGGTTTAGTCTGTCGGAATCGGAGCTGGAACCAAATCGGGTTCTGAAACTTCTTTTAAAACTCATTCTGATCCCCATCTACAAAGCAACTGAAGATCTGATGGAAGAGATGAAACAATATGTTAAAAATTTGGAAGTACAAGAGGAGGAGTATAGGGGATACAGTCAAAAATTGAAAGAAGTCAATAAATTGTATAAGACTACCCTCCTAGAACAGTCAATATTAGAAGAAGGCAATAAAGATTTTCTTGAAAAGACTTCTTGTATAATCCGATTTAGAACAGATTTCTTATTCAAACATAGGAATGAGGTGCAAGATTCAGTTAATGAATTGAAAGAGCAATTTGAAGAGTTGGAGACCATTGTTGCCATTTTGGTAAATGTTGAGGTACTTGTAAAAGGAGGCTAACCTCTAAATCAAATAAAGTAGAAATGGACTGATAGACTTAAAGAGGTTATGCAGAGAGGAGATGTTGGTGAAGATTTGCTAGTAGATAGATTGAGGGACATCAAAGAGGAAATAAGAGTAGCTAGGAGAGAGTTGACAAAGCTAAAGGATATGAGAGGGTTTGCTACAGGACAATTGGAGTAAATTAAGTTTGAAGATAGATGGGTGGATGGGCCTGAATCAGACACATTACAACAAGTCTTCTCCAACTATGACGAATATATGATGGAGCAAACTTCACATGCCTAAATCTCATGCATGCATGGCTTTTTCTTCTTTGCATATTACCTGCAGCACTGACAGTTTTTGAAGCGCATGACTTTCTTATCTCCTATTCTTTTTTTCTTCCAGTTTAATTGAGTTTCCAAGGATAATTGTAAACCCTAAAAGGGTGGATGACTTAAAATAGAAGTGGAGTTCAAATTTTGTATATCTATAAATACCCTTTGGGTATCATTTTGTAAGGGTCAACTGATAGAGAATAGAATTGGCCACCTAATATTAGGAGATAGAATTTTTCGTAGTGATTATAGAGATACATTGTTACTTGATTTTTATAGTTAAATAAAATTACAGGTTTATGCAATATGGTGTTAGAATTAAGTTTTACTTGATAAGGCTGATGAGTTATAATCTATCTGTATGCTAGTGATTGTGTTGAAGCATGATTGTTTCTTATGTGATGAAAGTCATTAGAAGAAGCTAGATTTAAGGATTATCTTGTTAGATTATCATTGAATTAAATTTTTTGAAGTCTGTTGATCTATGATCTTGGCAATGAATGAATGTGTGTTCTTTTAAAAAAATATTTGAAATAGTTGTGATAGGCAAATTAAAATAAGCACCTTAGATGCATACAATGGTATAGATTATTTTGTGAATTGTATCATGCTTTGGTTTTCTTGATCTGATTGAAAAACATTCATTGTTGAAGGTATATGTCTAGATGCTAGATGAGTTTTGTTCATGTTTACTGGATTACCCTCTGATCTATCTTTTTCTTTTGTTTGAAACCCCCTTGATTTACTAAAATAGTTTGGTAAAATGAGTCATTGCTTGCATTCTTTGTTACCAGCACAGGCCCCTTGAATATTACAGTTGCATGGACCAATTGGGTGACACCAGATAGTTGAGAACCAACTACCAAGACCTTGGTAGTTAGGCTACTATATGTTATCTTTCTTTTTTGGGAGAAATAGAGTAGAACTATTTTGTTTTAACGTTGTTTGTGTCATTTTCACCATCAATAGATCTGGTGCTAGAAGGAGGGCCTGAAAGGACAAGCTGGCTTGCATTGTGTCTTTCTCATCGGAGAAATACAAGAGGATTCTCAGATCCTCCACTAATCCTGAACCATTTGAAGAACTTCAAACCCCGGTCAAACCTAGACCCCATGCTCATTGTATTGATACCTACCTTGCCACCACCACTTACTCCACCTGGATTTCCACAAAATCCACCTACACCACCATCAATTCCACCACCACCAAGCAGGCCCGAGTCTCCACCAATTCATCCTATATCACCACCTACTCAACCAATCCCACCCATGGTTTACTTTGTGAAATACCCCTGTCCGTTAGAGACTATTCCAGGAGGAATCCATGACTTACCAAATAACCCAAAAAAAATTTGTCCTAAATACATACATGGTGAGTCAAGAAGTGTTGAGGAGCACATACAAGCATTCAAAGATGCTTGCACACGAGCTCAAGTTGCTCATCAGGATGTGGTATGTAGATTGTTTCCTTACTATTTGGGAGATATGGCATATAACTGGTATTTAAATTTGCCCCGAGGATCTATCCTAGGTTGGACAGATTTAGAAAATGCATTTATTAATCAATTTCGGGTTTATGTAGACCCTGACATTTTGTATCACAAGTTTGCCACAATAAGAAAGGAACATCATGAGCCACTACCTTTGTTCAATACTAGATTCCAAAGAATGTTTCATAGGTTGCAAGACCCTTATCTAGTAGCTGAGAATATTGCCATACAGGCATATTTAAGAGTTGTTGATCCCTTAATTGGCCTATTCTTGCAGAGAACTTATCAGCCTGGTGAGATTGACTCTTTGTCTAAAGTTTATCATCTGGCCATCAAGTTGCAACAACAGATAAGTCTACAACCAGGAGGTTTAGGAGTAGCTCTTCCTCCCATGAATTATCAAATTCCTAACCCACTATTATACAACACTATTCTAGGGATGTCTTACTCCCAATATGGACCAATGTCTAAGCTACAAGCTCCACCTACCATGCCCTTTTTCGATAATGGCATGCAAGATTCTTCCCAACAAACTCAAAATCCACAACAACAAGCGAGAGGATCAACCCATTTGCATTCCCCATCCATAGTACAGAATGTGCAAAATGAGCAAACTGTCCAATTGGCAAGTGAGTTAGAGACTCTCAAGAAGACTCTATCTCAAATGTCTAATGACATGGCACAGCTTAGGCAAAACCCTCCCCACAACCAAAATCAAAATTATCAGAATCAGGGAGGTTATAACAATCAAGGAAATTATTCCAATCAAAATGGGAACCAGAACACCAACCGCAACTTTTAGAGTCAAAATTTCTCTAATCAAAATTACCAAAATCAAAACAGAGGATATAACCAGAGGTTCAACAACAACAACAATAGACAGTGGAATACTGGACCTAACAATGGGGGAGTTCCCCATAACTATCAGTCTGGTGAGGAGAGACCCCACATTGCTAATGTTGCTTACCTCAATTTTATGACTAATTGGTGCAGGCTACATTATACTGCAGAACATTCTGAGGTTAACTGCCTTGAAATGGAGAAGATTGTAAAGATTGCACAAGTTGATGCCCATCCTCCAGCATGAAATTCCAATCAAGATAATGGGTCAGTCAATACTGCTATGACTTATGAAACTATTGAAGAAAAATATCAGTTTTCAATACAAGGAGATAATGAGCCAGAGGAAGATGTATATGATGCTCAAGCTTTTCAGTCCAAAGGAGGTCACTTTCTGAGAAATTAGAATAAGGGCCCATTTACTACATCTGCACCCCCAAATAACATGGTCCCACCAAACCAAAATGCAGATAATAATCCACCACCACCAAAGGGACCTTCTGATCTTCAAAATAGAGGCAACCCACCTCCTTTTCCTAAATATCAAGTTAGGAATGATTCAGAAGTTGACTTTATTGCAAAATTGCAGAGATAGAAGACATCCTTGTCATTCTTTGACATCATGAAGTGGTGCCCAGGTCAACATGAGGTGGTATTGAAAGCCTTGGAGGAGATAGATCGCTTAAAGGGAAAAGGTAAAGTGACTCCAGCAAAGGAGACAAATGCAGCCATTTATAAAGGTAAGACCAGTACCCCACCTTTCCTTTTAAGTTTAAGGATTTTTGGAAAGAACTTGCATAATTGTTTATTGGAATTTGGAGCATCGGGAAATGTTATGCCCTTTTCAATATGTAAAAAGCTAGGATTGATTCCTATCCTGACCAATAAGAAAGTGATTCACTTACATAAAACTGAGGTCAATGTTGTAGGTGAATTGAAAAACATGTATGTGCAGGTTGGATCAGATCCAAGGATCCAAACCTATATAGATATCCAAGTCACTGATATCCCAGAGACATATGGAATGCTTCTTATTCGCAAGCTAATGAAAATTATAGGTGGATATTTTTCCTTGGATTTCTCTCACATGTGGCTACCCTCAAAGGGGGTTGCAACACAGATAAGGTTTGAAAGTGAACCTAGACTCTGTTAGAAACCCTACATGCAAACCTAAACACCTTCCACAAAAGAGAAAAACATAAAAAGCAGAGCTTTGCATGTAATGTGCAAAATGATATATTCAGGAATTCAATATTACAATGAGATGATTTGCTTTATAAAAGAAAAGTATGCAACCCTAACGTTGACCTAAAATTAGCTCAACCTAAGTAAAGTTATGCAAGTGTAATTAAATATTAATTACACTAACACCCCCCCATAAGTGCAACTTAGGGAGACTAGATAAGCATGCACCTAAAACTAAGATGAATGCCAGAAATCATGAATGGGTCCCGGCAACAAGGCTTGATCAGGTACCCATGTACAAATGCAATAATGAGGTAGAGAAGGAAAAACCCAGTGGGACAACCCCCCCTACAATGAGATGACTGTTGTAAAGAAGCACTGGAAGAACACGGTGGAGTAACACTAAACCGCAATTTGGCAAGCAAGGAAAGATACTTCTATCTACAAGAAACCATATCAGAATCATAATAATGTGACAGCAAACCCCAAGCCACAGAACACTCGAATACTCCAAACTGGAATCCATAAAGCAACAGTAGATGAAATAATGATAGAATCTGGAAGCCGTGAATCTCGATGCCGATGTCAAAACTGAGACTGAAACACTTCCATGGGAAAAAGTACCATACAGACTCGGGAACAATAACCACAAATATAGTGGCCCTCAAACTGAGATGGATCCGATGCGGATCACTAACCATAGGCTCTCAATCTAAAGTGTGAACCAAAATGAATCAGGTATGTTCAAACTAAGACAAAATATGGCCAAAAGAAACTAAGAAACCATATTACAACCCATGCGAGTTTCCATCAAAACATGATGAAGATTATTATGCAAGAAACCCCCCCGATGGAACTTTATATCAGTTCATTTATTACAATCCCCAATGACTACAAAAGGAGATAATGTCTAACATGCATAAATAGAAAATTAAAATAGACCTTAGATCTGTGTAGAGGACTAAACTAGCTTTCCAATGCCACAAGAATGGTGAAAAGAGGATCATCGAGTCAAAAGATATGCCCTCCGGAGTAAAAACAACAACATTTGAGTTCAAGGACCTGAAAAATAAATTTGGAGCAAAATCTAGAAAAACTAAAACATTGAATATATCCGCACTGGAATCAGCTTTCCAATGGTATCTTGTTTGTGAAAAACAGACACCATACGCAAAAGTTACGCCCGATTTTGTAAAAGTGCTCCAGAATGGCCAATAAAGCCTGCAGTCAACCTAGTGGGCTAAAAAAATCTCGGCCCCTGGTCCTCCATGCGACCAGGGGCTGGCGAACAGGGGGCTGGGACGGAGCTTCTGGTTCTCCATACGACCGGTGGAGGTGCTAAGGACCGGCCAGGGGCTGGGAGCATAGCGCCCGGTCCCCCATGTGACCGCGGTTGATGCAGTGGGAGCCCGCAGGGGCTGGTCCGGTCGGCGGAGCTGTGTGGGGGAGCCACCACTGGCGGTGGCTGCTGGGTGGCCACCCAGCGGCAGGGCTGAATGAACTAGAGTAGCTGGCATGGATCCCAAAAACTTTATTTTTTTAAATTTTTTTCAAAAACCGTGCCTCGGGAAGCGTGCTGGGGAGGCCGTACAGTCTCCCTGGTAAAACAATTTTGCCTTCCGGATCAACTTCGCTAAAATCGACAAAACAAAGGGCAATCTTAGGGTTTTTGGCCACTGCAAACGCAATGGTGAGCTCCGTTTCTACTCAAAATGCTCTGAAAAAATGGTGACCTCCAGAGCTTCCAAAAAATCACCAACCATGAAACCCTCACAGATCTGGCAAATGATGGCCAAAATCTGCAAAATAAAAGCCAAACCTGACTGTTTCCAGCGCTCTGAATCCAATGGTGAGGTCCGATCTAATCCAAAATGCTGCATAAATGAACTCAAAGCATAAAATCTTCGAGGAACCCCGAACGAAATCTGTAATGGTTTTCTCCAGAGTTTGAGAAGGAGCTGCATGTCAAGGCTCTGATACCATGTTAGAAACCCTAGATCAGACATGCAAACCTAAACACCTTCCATAGAAGAGAAAAACCATAAAAAGCAGAGCTTTGCATGTAATATGCAAAATGATATATTCAGGAATTCAATATTACAATGAGATGATTTGCTTTATAAAAGCAAAGTATGCAACCCTAATGTTGACCTAAAATTAGCTCAACCTAAGTAAAGTTATGCAAGTGTAATTAAATATCAATTACACTAACAGACTCAAACATATGATTACAGAATATGATGCTTCAAATGAAGTAGCATATTTTGAGACTGAGATAGGAGTTTACAAAAAAGAGGAAGTCCTTACTTTCTCTGTAGTCAGTCCTAGGGATACATTGCCCCTAGAACATAGTGACCCAATGATCTACATCAACCAATAGGTTTTGATAAAGAAATTGCAACAAGATAAGTTGGTTTTAGGAGAAGAAACTGATTTCAGTAGTTTGTTGCTTCCTAATTGGTGTAGAATTCATTATCATAATCATTCAGAATTAACATGTCAATCATGCTTAGATATTCTAAGTCATGTAGACCAGCCTCAACAAATATGTCAAGAGAAACAAGCCCAGACCCCCATCAATGAGTTTTCTTTCCAAGTTAAGGATGCAACTATTCTTACACGGGCTAGTCTTTCTCAACAAAAAGGTCCTTCACCAGAAGAACAGACTTAGGTTGTATATTCTAAAATCCAAAAAGAAGTTGAGGTGTCCCAGTTCCTATTTAATACACCTGCCCCAGATACTTTTCCAATACCCAAGGCATTGATGAGAAATGAGTTGGATTGCAATTTAACCCAAGAGGGTGTTCAGGAAGTGATTTCTGAGCAAGCTGAAAACATAGAAAAATCTTCAACTAAACTTTGTCCCGAGTTAAATTCTGATAAACAGAAAAATTCCAAGCCGCCACACATCTCAAGTAAGTCATCCCCTGTTATCACTAAAAAGAAAGAGCTCCTAGCGAAGGATCAATTATGGACTCTTAAATTTGATGGTTCCAAATCTAAAGCAGGAAGTGGAGCAGGGATTGAGCTAACTAACCTGAAAAGGAAGACTTACTTTGCTTCTTATAGATTGCAGTTTGGTTGCACAAACAATGTGGCTGAGTATGAAGCACTTGCTCGGGGTCTTATGTTTTCTCATAAGAAGAAGGTCACTACTCTCACAGTTATGAAAGATTCTGAGGTGATTGTAAAGCAAGTACGTAGCCAATATACATGTCATAACAAAAGATTGGTTGCGTACAGAAACAGGGTTTGGAATTTAATGGAAGATTTTGATGCTTTTGGGATTAGTCTGATCCCTAAGGAAGCTAATCAAATTGCAGATGCTTTGGTTGTTGCTGTGAGCACATTGGAACCCATGCAAAATTTTGATCTAAAGAGGTTTTCAATTGAGTTGATTTCAGTCCCAGCTGTTCCAAATAATGTTAGACACTTTCAAGTATTTGATGACGATCAGCACATATTGGCCTTTTTGGAAAGTTATAATGTTTTTCAAGGTAAAATAATAGATGAATCTAAACAAGATCAAGGAGATTAGGATCCTGAGAAGGAAAGTCCATAAGGGATATTGGATTTAAAGAGTAATAGCATTCTGAAAGGGATGGTTGCTTTAGAGAGGATATTTGACTCCAACCCAAGGGCTCGCCAAAGGGTCCCTACAAAGAGTGATGGAGGAAAGTATGAATCTGTTAATTTGAATCACTCAGGCCTAGAAAGGAATGTTCTTATGGGAAAGACTTGTCCTCAGGAAATTAAGGACAAGATAATCAAGGTCTTGGAGTAGAACATTGAAGCTATTGCTTGGAGTTATGATGATCTAAAAACTTTTGACACATCAATGATTACTCATACCATCCCTCTCAAGCCAGATGCCAAGCCTTTTCACCAAAACCAATGCTCGGTCAATGCTTTAATTGAGCCCTTAATTCAAAAGGAGGTGCAAAAAATTTTATCTACTAGAATAATATTTCCGATTAGACATTCTACCTGGGTGGCTAGTTTGGTTCCTGTGTGCAAGAAGAATGGTGAGATCAGATTGTGTGTTGATTTCAGGAATCTAAACAAGGCTTCTGAGAAAGAAAATTATCCATTACCTTCTCTTGATGAAGTATTAAAAAAGGTTAATGGATCCCAGATGATGTCATTTTTGGATGGTTATTCTGGATACAATTAGTTCTTGGCTAGTCATGAGGATAGGATCAAGACTGCTTTCACCACTAAATGGGGCAAATTTGCTTACAGGAGGATGCCTTTCAGTCTCATCGATGTTGAAGCTAATTTTCAAAGGGCAATGGATGTAGCTTTCAAAGATCTGATAGGAAAATGTATAATCATTTATGTAGATGATTTAACTATCTTCTCTAAGAATAGAGAAGACCATGCTGAAAACTAAAAAAGGTTCTAAAGAAATGTATAAGTTATGGTGTCTCTCTTAACCCAAAGAAATGTGTATTTGGAGTGTCTGAAGGGAAGCTCTTAGGTCACATTATATCAGAGGAAGGGATTTCCATAGATCCTGACCGAGTGGAGGCCATCTTGAAATTGACAAAGCTAGGTAGCAAGAAGGAAATGAGGTCTTTCTTTGGAAGGATCAGTTTTGTTAGGAAATTTATAACAGGGTTTGCAGAGATTGTCAAACCCCTCAATGAAATGATGAAGAAGGATGTGAAAATTGAGCGGAGTGAAGAGGCTAAGTCTGCTTTCATGCAAATTAAACAATCTATATTTGAGGCACCTGTTTTGATAAGCCCAAATTATCTAAAACCCTTCTATATCTACTCTTTTGCTTCTGACCATTCATGTGCAGCAGTTTTAACACAGACAAGAGAAGAGAGCAAGGAGAGACCGATTGCTTTTATGAGCTCTCCATTTAAGAATGCATAAGTAAGGTATTCACAACTAGAGAAACAAGTCTTTGCATTGGTACGAGCAGTGAAGAAGTTCAGGCATTACATAATTCGAAGTCAAGTGATGGCCATAGTTCCAGATCCAGTTGTGAAGTCTCTTCTGATGCAAAGTGAATTAGGGGAACGAAGAGGGAAATGGATGGAAATCTTACAGGAGTTTGACTTAGAGATTCACCTGATGAAACTCATTCGAGGACAAGGATTGTCAAAAGAAATGGCTGAAGTAGACAGAAATATCACTTGCAAACAGTACACAGTCCAATCATTCATGAAGGATCTCTGGTATACAGATTTAATCTTCTTCCTCCTCAATAACAAATGTCCAGAAGGAATGAATGCTACTCAAAGGAGAGCATTGAGGATGAAGAGTAATCATTACATGCTCAAAGGGGGATCCATTTATAGAAATAATTTTCAAGGAATTTACCTACGTTGTTTGGATCAGCAAGAAGCTAAGCATGCTATTTCTGAGTTTCATGAGAGGCATGGAACAGGGCATGGATCTGTTGATGCTTTGGCTCATCAGATTTTAAGATCAGGCTATTATTGGCCTTATGTATTTAGAGATGCACATCAGCACTACAGGACTTGTCATGTATGCCAAACTTCTGCACCTAGAGAAAGAAATCCTGCAATGCCTCTGCAACCAGTATATGAGGTAAGGCCATTTGCTCAATGGGCACTTGATTTTGTAGGTGTAATTAATCCAAATTCTTCTGCAGGTCATAAATTCATCTTGACTACAACTGACTATTGCACACGTTGGACTGAGGCACAACCTTGCAAGAATAGCACCACAGAGGTGGTCATCAAGTTTCTGACTGAGAACATCACAACTAGGTTTGGAGTCCCATTTGCTCTGGTATGTGATAATGGCCCTGCTTTTTCTTGTGCTGAGTTTATTTCATGGGCCTATGAACATAAAATTGTTTTGAAGTATTCTTCCAATTATTACCCTCTGGGAAACGGAGTGGTTGAGTCCACAAATAAAAACTTGTTGGAAGTTATAAGAAAGTTGTTAGAGAATAATCCTAGGGACTGGCACACCCAGTTGCAATTTGCCTTATGGGCAGATCGAACCAGAATTAAAGCAACTCTAGGAAACTCACATTTTAATTTAGTTTATGGCCAAGATCCAATCTTCCTGATCCATTTACAAATACCTGTCCTTAAGTTCATGCAAGAAATTTATTACAAGGATGATAGGATTGAGGTTAGACTACTTAATTTTTTAAACATGGAAGAGAAAAGACATGCTGCTTTGCAACAATTCTCTAAGCATCAGGCTATTGTCAAACACTGGTTTGACAAAAGAGCCAAGATAAAAGCCTTTAGAATATCAGATCTTGTGTTATTATGGGATAAGGCTAGAGAGAAGAAAGGAGATCATCAGGAGTTTGATAGAATTTGGTTAGGTCCTTATCAAGTGGCTGAAATATTAGGCAAGAATGATTTTCGTTTGAGTACCTTAACAGGAGTGCATGTTCCATTACCAGTTAATGGTCAGTTTCTCAAGCACTATTTTGGTTCATAAAAGGTTTGATGTTTTAAAAGGAAAATGTATTATACAGTATTATATGTAATTAAGTTTCTATTTTTTTTTGTTTTGTTTTTGTTTTGTTTGTTTTCTTTCTTTATTTTTGTTTGTTTTGTTTTGTTTTGTCTTGTTTCATTAGGGATCTTCATTTTGTTCATTTCAAATTAAGGGGTTGTTATTCAAAGTATGCTACTGGTACTAGGAGAGAAATTGGTTTAGGTATTTTCATTATCATCATTGAAAAGGATTTCGTTTTGAAACTTATGTTTTATGACCATTCTAGTTTGGGTTGGAAAAGTTATTAAAGATAGAAGATATATTGTGAATATCTCATGAATTATAATCAAAGATCTGTCACCAAATTAGGAAAACATCTGCATGAGTAAGTACTTATTTGTTTTAGAATGGCTCTACCCTTTGATTCAAGTGAAAAAATCGATTCCAAGACTATCATGAAATCCATAGTAGTTCTCAACCCATGTTTCATATTCATTATGTCTGAAGTATTGAGGAAGGTGCACAAAAGATTTCCACAATTAAGGTTTTAAAAAAAAATGAATGAAAGAAACAAAAGAAAGAAGAGGCAAACTCAATATCAAGTGGGTAATCAAGTATCTCTATCGGGGCTATAGACGCTTGGCTGGCAGTAGAGCAATGCTTTGAGAGAACTAGAGGTATCTTTGTCGAGGCTATGGATGCTTGTCTGGTAGCGAAGCAATTCCCAAGATTTTATTGCATGATAGTTAAAGGACTCAACCCATGTAGCTTGAATCTTAGGTATAGTTGTTCACAAACAGAGAAAGTATCTACAAAGAATGATGCACAATATATTGCACACACTCAGATTCAGAAATAACTCATGAGCACATACATCTGAGATTCTAGCTCAAACTTATCCTACATATATCTAATCTTATTCAAGTTAGTATGCTTCATAAACCAAGTAGTTTGAGGGTGACCAAAATTTTCTTTGGGTATGTTGAAAATGGGTAAACCATTTTCCTAGCCGAGTCGCCATTTGTTATGCCTTGCATAACCACCCCATCTTTTGCCTTGGTCAAAATGGGTCCCCCTTTGTGTTTTTATCTTTTGTTGATTTTCAAACAAAGTTTGGAGTCTTTTGTTTCCAACACTTTGGTTTTCTTTTGGTTTAGTCTGTCGGAATCGGAGTTGGAACCAAATCGGGTTCTAAAACTTCTTTCAAAGCTCATTTCGATCCCCATCCCGACAGTCTTTCTTTTTTGGCCTTTTGTTTTGTCTTTATCGGAGCCGAAACCAGCGTGGACGTTAAGTTGGTGTTTATTGGAAATTGCAAAATCCGAATCCATTATGTCTCCGACTCCGCTTTTTGAACTTTTGGTTTTAGTCTAAGTCCTTATGTTAAGTTTTATTATTTCGGTCTTTTTATTTTACTTTTTTTTTGGTTTTGTTTTATGCTTGGTCAGTAGAACTGGACCCGGAACGGGAACGAAATTGGGAAATTCCTTAGGTTTCTGAATCAGTTTCCATTTCGATTCCGCTCCCGCTGTTTCTTGGTCATTGACTTTTTACTGAAGTCGCACTATAGTGAAGTGTTTGTTCTTCTCCAGTTCCGACTCCGCTTAACTGAATTTAATGTGTTAATGACAGCTGCCATGCATAGATAGAAACTCTAATTTTTACCTTGGTTAGGGATTAAACTCGTTATTATTATCATTGTTGAGAAATCAAAGAGCAAAATAGAGCAGTTGTGGAGTTCATCTGAGTGAATCGATTGAAGGAGGAGGAGATAGTTGCTTGCAAATTTCTTCAAAAGGTTTGCCATGTTTTGCATTCGAGGTAGGGTTCCTATTCTCGGTTTTCTTTTATTTACTTTCATGTTCTCTGTTCGTTTCTGTTCTTGTTTTTGATTTTGGGCAAGTTCGCTTTCTTGGTGTTTGCGTATTTGTTTTTCTTTCTTTGTTTGTTACTATACTTGTCTTTGTTTTGGCTTGCGTTTCTGGTTTTTAGTGAGTCGGGGCATGGTCGTTTTCACGTTTTGTCATGATCGCGTCGTGTTGCGTTAGGTTTTAAACACGTAGATTTAATTAGGGTTCACCAATAATGTAGATTAAATTATGTTTGTTAGTGAGTTAGGGTTTATAAGATCTTTTTTTTACTTAGGATTTTTATTTACGCATTCGTCTGGTTAAAATAGAGGGGTTAAATCCGTGCCCTAGTTTTATATCGCGTTTTCTAGGTTAGGGTTTTATGCATTTTTGTGATCATGTTTAAAAATGATTAAATATGATGCCCTAAAAAGACAATCGCCCTTACGGTCATATGGGCATGGTCCTTTCATGCTATATTTTAAGCCTCATTTTGTTTAATATGACCTTGGTCTTCAATCATGAAGTCATGCATTAAGTTGTTAAAATCATTGATGACGTCATGGTCAACATAGGCGGAAGCGGGATCAGAATTGATTTAAGTTTGTTGGATGTGTTTTATGATTAATGTCAATTCCATTTTCCATCCCATCTCCAACTCTGCTTGTAGTAAGAAGCTTCATTTCATGAAAATGTTAACTTTGACAGAAGCGGAACCGAAACCGAAACAGAATATGAAAACATAAAATCTAAAGGAAACCGAATCAGTTTCCATTCCGGTTTCGGTTCCGGTCACTATTTCACTTCCGACTCCAAGCCCGCTTCTAGTTAGTAGAATGTCAATAAAAGTTTTTGCTTCAAGCCCAGGAGTATGTTGAAAGAGGATTGTTTAAGATATTTATTGTCTGGTTCTGCCTCCGATGTATGTATGAAAAGATGATTTTAAGACACATTTTGAGAAGTTTATTCAAGGATCTAACTAGAGGTTTTGTTGTAGGAAAGCTAAAAGGATGTCGGGAACATCAGGAGAAGCCTCCCAAAGGAACCGGCCTCCAGGAACATCAAAAGCAGTAGCTAAACCAAAGAAGATCAAGCCAGAACAGTTACCGTACACATTGAGGTATAAACACAGGAGCCTCGTTGTCACAGTGAGCAAAGTGGAATCGGACTGGTCAAACATCACCGATACAAATTGGGCCAATACAATTTTGAGGCACTGTATGCAGAAACCTTTGTTGAAGATGTAACAGGGAGGACACAAATAATTGTTGATTCCGGCTTGGCCCATATCACTCTATTTCCTTTATCAATCCAATGCCCAGAGTTGATCTTGACAGCTACAGGAGCTTACATTCCAGCTACCTGACAATGCATGGATTCCCAAGATAATGTAATCATTGATCTTACTCCTCATATGTTTCAAAGTATATTTAATGTCCTGGATCCCAAGAACTTGGTGCAGTTGGATGAGGCAGAGGCCTTAGAGAAATATAGAAATTATAAGAAATCCAATAAGTCTCACTTAAAAAAAAAGTGGTTAAAAACAGAGAAGAAGTCTCTGACCAAGCTTGCAGACCAACCAAAAAGGGCAGATTTCTATAAGGAGGTATCAGATTTAATAATGATGTTGTCTAGGGCTTTTGGGAAGAGAGATTCCTTTCATTTCAAGGAGTGGATATTTCCCTTCATCCAGATAATTTTAAATGGCACCCATTAGTTTGATTGGCCGATGATTGTATCAAATGCTATTCATGATCAATTGACCAGCATTAGGGAGACTAAATGCCTTTTCATGACTTCTTACATTGTCTATGCAGTAGCAAGATTGGGTATCTTCCCAGGTCTAAACAAAGTGGGGATAATGGGAGTGTTAGATGGACAGAAGAAGGTGTGGGAGCATTATAATTAGATGTCTCTACAGGTTGCTAAGACTTAATTCGGAAGGGTTAATGATGCATTCATATATGTGGTCATTAACCAACTCAACAGAGATGCAGGGTACAGACTGAGTCAAGAGGCCATGGCATTTATTGTTGAATGGGGATGTTGGTACATTCAATACCCTAGGTTTAATTTTAGGCTAGCTGGTTTTGAAGGTCATCCACAATTGCTGCCAAGGTGTTGCAATAATAGGATAGTGTTAATGGAATTTGTATATTAGGCTCTTGGGGTTATTGCCCGGTTTGGATTAAAACATAAGACAGGATGTCACAAGTCCCCCATGAAGTTGGGTGAGTATATCTGTCAGCATTTGGTAGGAGAAAAGGTGGTCTGCAGTGAGCTAATATAGTTAAAGATAGGTTTATATGCAGCTCATAAGTATTTTGACCCGAAGGGTAAGATGAATGCCTTGTTGCCTTCTGTGTTTGACAAGCATTTTAATTTATTAGAAGATTTTTGGAGTGACCGACAGGATGATTATGATTTGAGGAAGAAGAATTATGAAAGATTACCTATCGCACTCATGTCAGAGTTTGGAGTCAAAAATGACATTCTTGACACATTGGTGGATGATGGAGTTGTATTGGATCCATCTTATGAAGCTTTGAACATTGGAACTAAAAGTCTGGATCCAATTGACTGGGATAGTGAGGAAACTATTGATATTAAGCAGATAGGAAGAGTAGTCTTGGATAGAAGTGTTCAATGGTTGGTTCTAAGAACCAAAGCTCCTCAAGGACCAGCTCTTAAAAAGGGAAAAGGATATAAAAGGCTTAAAAGAAAGACACCTCCCAAGGAGCCTTTGGAGTTCCTTCCTCTAGACATTGAAGAAATAGAGCTTGAAGTCGTAGTTGATGAAGCGAAAACACAAGAAGGAGATGCTCAAATGAGATCAATTGTTTCAACACCTACATTAGGTGAATTGTCTACTCAAGTCCCACTTGAAAAACAGCAAAGTGAAGAAGTTCAAAATGGGACTCTTCATAGTATGGTTAAAACTATGAAGGGAAAAGAAGTGGAGATGGAAATTCATGATGTTGGAATAGTTTCAGATGAAACTCTGTCAGATAAAGGAATACAAGAAAATATGCCTCTAGAGGAGGATATTGAACAGGTAATGACACAAGAGGATCAGTGGGAATTGTTTGAAGAAGTCAAGAAGGCTACTGAAGAGCAAGCTACAGCAATAGAAAAGAAAAATTTAATGGATGCTAAGACACAAGCTAATGCCATACTACAGCAGCAACAAATTGAAGCTAAGTCAAGAGTTGATGAAGTAGAGAGGCACAGAGGCAGCAGGATCATGAACTCAAGGTTAAGAAGGAAAATGATAAGTTAGAATTGATACAAAAGATTCATGACCTTGAGGAAGAGAAGGCAAGACACCAGAGGGAGAAAGAAGTCCTGGTTGCCAAGTTAAAGCTTGCTGAGGAAGCTCACCAAAAGGAAGAAGAAGCAGAATGATTACGAAAGGAAAGAGAGGCCGAAGAGCTGGTCAAAAAGCAATGAGAAGAAGAAAAAAGGAAAAAAATCTTAAAGCTTTAGAGACAGAAGCTTTAGAGAAAGAAAAACTGGAAAAGGAAAGACTAGAGAAAGAAAAACTAGAGAAAGAAAGATTAGAGAAGGAGAGACTGGAAAAGGAAAGATTGGAGAAAGAAAAACTAGAGAGAGAACGATTAGAGGAGGAAAGGTTGAAGAAAGAGGAAGAAAACAAGAGAGTACAAGAGCAAAAAGATAAGGAGGAAGTGGAGAAGCTAGCACAAATGAGTGTGGAACAAGAGCAGCAACAGAAACAGAAGGTTGATTCTTAGCCTCAGGTAAATGTGCAACCTCCCTTAGCTACTACCTCCTCTTCTTCAACCATGATGACTGTTACTCCAGGAGCTCCGACTTGGTTGAAGTTAGACCTCAAAAAGAGAACACCGACACCTTCTCAACCTCTCAATTGGGAGGATATGATGAAGGAGATTGAAAGAGAAAGGCCTAAAAAGAAGGCCAAGATCCTGCACTCTACTAGATTGACTGACAAGGGAGAAATTGTGGCTAAGTGTGCCATACCTATGATAGATAAGGAGGCAGGGGATATGCAATTAATGGATTATCAACTAGGCACTGTAAATTTGGGGAGACCTACCCAGGATTAGCAAATGAATCTAATTGATGTGGTAGCCTCCTCAACCAAGTCTAGGATGTTAAAAGATAAACAAAGGAAGGATGAGCTTAACGCTCAACTAGATCAATTGCATGCTTTTCTCAAGAACATTTTTTCCCCAAGGTCACAACAGGTTGCTGCAATTGAGACCCCAGTTTTGCTGAGCAAAAAGGAAGTAGAGGATTTGGAGCAAGTGAGGGGCAAGGCAGAAATGTTAGATCGGTGGGTAAGTAAGTTGGATCAAGAAATGAATGAAGTTTTAGAAGACAGTTTTGAGGTCTGCAAAGCGACTAAAGATCTGATGGAAGAGATGAAACAATATGTTAAAAATTTGGAAGTACAAGAGGAGGAGTACAAGGGATACAGTCAGAAACTGAAAGAAGTCAATAAATTGTCTAAGACTACCCTCCTAGAACTATCAATATTAGAAGAAGACAATAAAAATTTTCTTGAAAAGACTTCTTGTATAGTCCGTTTTAGAACAGATTTCTTATTCAAACATAGGAATGAGGTGCAAGATTCAGTTAAGGAATTGAATGAGCAATTTGAAGAGTTGGAGGCTATCATTGCCATTTTGGTAAATGTTGAGGTACTTGTAAAAGGAGGCTTACCTCTAAATCAAATAAAGCAAAAATGGACTGAAAGACTTAAAGATGTTATGCAGAGAGGAGATGTCGGTGAAGATTTGCTAGTAGATAGATTGATGGACATCAAAGAGGAAATAAGAGTAGCTAGGAGAGAGTTGACAAAGCTAAAGGATATGAGAGGGTTTGCTGTAGCAGAATTGGAGCGAATTAAGTTTGAAGACAGCTGGGTGGATGGGCCTGAATCAGACACATTACAACAAGTCTTCTCCAACTATGACGAATATATGATGGAGCAAACTTCGCATGCCTAAATCTCATGCATGCATGGCTTTTTCTTCTTTGCATGTTGCATGCAACACTGACAGTTTTTGAAGCGCATGACTTTCTTATCCCCTATTCTTTTTTCTTCCAGTTTAACTAAGTTTCCAAGGATAATTGTAAACCCTAAAAGGGTGGATGACTTAAAATAGAAGTGGAGTTCAAATTTTGTATATCTATTGATACCCTTTGGGTATCATATTGTAAGGGTCGGCTGATAGAGAATAGAATTGGCCACCTGATATTAAGAGATATAATTTTTCATAGTGATTACAGAGATACATTGTTACTTGATTTTTACAGTTAAATAAAATTATAGGTTTATGCAATATGGTGTTAGAATTAAGTTTTACTTGATAAGGCTGATGAGTTATAATCTATATGTATGCCAGTGATTGTGCTGAAGCATGATTGTTTCTTATGTGATGGAAGTCATTAGAAGAAGCTGGATTTAAGGATTATCTTGTTAGATTATCATTGAATTAAATTTTTTGAAGTTTGTTGATCTATGATCTTGGCAATGAATGAATGTGTGTTCTTTTAAAAAAATCTTTGAAATAGTTGTGATAGGCGAATTAAAATAAGCACCTTAGATGCATACAATGGTATAGATTATTCTGTGAATTGTATCATGCTTTGGTTTTCTTGATCTGATTGGAAAACATTCATTGTTGAAGGTATATGTTTGGATGCTAGATGAGTTTTGTTCATGTTTACTGGTTTACCCTCTGATCTATCTTTTTCTTTTGTTTGAAACCCCCTTGATTTACTAAAATAGTTCGGTAAAATGAGTCATTGCTTGCATTCTTTGTTACTAGCACATGCCCCTTGAATATTACAGTTGCATGAACCAATTGGGTGACACCAGACAGTTGAGAACCAACTACCAAGACCTTGGGAGTTAGGCCGCTATATGTTGTCTTTCTTTTTCAGGAGAAATAGAGTAGAAATATTCTGTTTTAACGTTGTTTGTGTCATTTTCACCATCAACAGGGTGATCGATCCCAACGTTTGGAAAGCAAAACTATTGTGTGTCTTGATCCATGCTTTTAGTGTATCATATATATCTTGATAGAGTTCACGTAAAAGTAAGAATTCCTCGGTGATCACATTCTCTCCACATGCGCGATCTATTAATATCCCATTAGTGGGCTTGTCATTGATATGGCCAACTATGTAGAGAGGACCATCAAGTAAATTTTTAAGCATATCCTTAGAGGAGAAAGCAATTTCAAGAGGACTCTTAGTTTGACCCTTACAAGGGATGACATCTATCACCCCTACCATTTCATCTATAGGATTGACATTGATAGTATTATTTAGAACAGAATCATTGTTTTCATCATTTGTATCAACATTCATCACATCATTCTTTATAGTTTCGCTAGCTTTGACGAATGAAATATTATGTTTTGGCATTGGATTGGTGAAAATTTGCAAATTTTGGTTCGGGGGAGCAACAAACTTATTGCATTGACCGTTGATACTTGCAACAGATAGATGGTCAGAATCAATGAGGTCTTGCACAAGATGTTTAAGACACTTACAATGTTCTATGTCATGTTCATTTTTTTGATGATAGTGGCAATAAGCATTTGATTTAAAGCTCAAAGGAAAAGGCTTATTAGGGTCAGGTGTTTTGATAGGAGGTAAGGTAATCATTTTTTGGTTTACAAGTTTGGACATGGTATTATGGAGGGTATCGAGTAGGGGAGTGAAATATATTTTTGGATCTACATAACTAAAGGGCACTGTGGCTTTGACAACAACTACTTGGTTATTGATATTTTGAGTTGTTTGTTGAGGGGGATTGAATTGAAGGAACCCTTTATTTTGTTTTCTAAAAGGCTGGGAATTGTTTTGGTGTGCGAGATCGTATCTCTCGATTTGACTAGAAGTGGACTTTGTATCTCGACTACTAACCAAATTTTGATAATCGCTGAGGGCAGTGCACAAGTGCATGAAGGATGGGAATTTCATCATGGTAATTTTATCTTGAATCGTAGTTTGAAAATTTTCTACGAACATCTTTTAAAGGTGTGGGTTAGGGATATCGACATCGATTTGGGAATAAAGTGATTGATAGCATGAGATAAAATTAGTTATCTTTTCTTCTTATGCTTGCTTGCATCTCATCAAATTGGCCAAGGTCATTTTGGGAGTCATATGCACTTGGAAATGGTTTACAAATTCCTCAACAAGTTCATTGAATGAACGAATTGAGTTGCTCGATAAAGAAGAGAACCACTCCAAGGCGATATCTTTTAAGGTCCTAGGAAAGAGCTTTGCCAAAATTTTATCATCAAGGACTAAGTCACTACATAAGGAAGTGTAGGAATTAACATGGTTAGAAGGATCTACCTTCCCTCCATATTTATCAAATATAGGCACCTCTACACCTTGTGGCATCAGTGTTCATAATATCTCCAAGGATAATGGACTGCTTTTGACATAATATGTGGGTGGGCCATTTTGATTTTGGTTTATGGTAGAAATTTTATTTTGAAGGGATGACATGGTTTGGAAAAGATGAGTTATGAGAGTGTCATTGCTTGTGTTATGAGATGGAAGTGAAAGTGGTGATGGAGTGTATGTGTTTGTAGGGAAACTGAATGGACTGCTTATAGGTGGTAAGGTAGGAGATATAACTCATGATGCCACATAGGAAATAGGCATGCTAGCAGGAATATCCAGGGAAGGAATCACATTACTAACTTGTTGCATTGTTGTTGTGACTTGAGGAGGGGTGTAGGTAGGTATTGAGGCTATTATTGTGGGAGGAAGAATTTGAGATCCTCCTTGGCTTGGAAAATTGCTTGTTGGTAAAGGACAACTAGTGGTTGATGGGATATGTTTTCCAAAGATTTGCACTATTTTTTTCACAAGTTCAAGGCCATCTTCACTTTCGAGCATGCGATGAATGTTTTCTATGGTAGGAATTGTAGTAGTTGAAATATTTTCAAGGCTTATTTGATGTTTTAAGTTTACTAAATCCTCATGAATTTGAATTATGTTTTTTTGTGGGATACTATCATTCCTTGTTTCAACTTGCATTCTACTTGAAGGCAAATAATTGCTAAGGGTGTTATCCATGCCTAGTGTACTAGTGTCAATACTAGGAGTTGAAGCTCTAGATAACCCAAGATCCACAACGATTGTGCTATCACAGGATGAAATGAATCTCGAACTTCTTCTCACTATGGTATTAGAAATAGGACACCAAACACTCATGCAAAGGCTACTAAATGCAGGATGAATGCAAATGCAATGTAAGCTAAGAACAATGAAATTCTTATAACTAAAGTTTTGAAAAGTGAAACAGAAATGCAAAAGAAGCAAATGAAAAAATCAAAAACTAAATTCTAAATGCCAAAATATGCAATGAAAAATATGCAGAGGGATTGATTCACCCAAGGTGGCGAATGAGTCTAGGTACTCATTTTTTGAAAATTTTCAAAAAAATTGAATTGAAATTTATCCTTTTTAGGTTTTCTAAGCAATATATGAGATGTAAATGCAGAATTTGATTAATTTTCAATGAATTTAAGATGCAATAATGCAAGCTAAATAAGCTTTCACTAATGAAAACTTTAAAACCCTAGAATGTAAACTAACCAATGCAAAACCCAATGCAATGTTAATGCAAGCTAAATCTAGGATGTAAATGCACTCCAAATCAGAATAATGATGTCTAAATGCAGGATCACTAAAATGGAACCTCTTAAAAGGTAAGAGGGGTGTGATGGTTATGTATTCACACCTACTTGTTAAGAAGGCTCCAATCAAGGCTAACCCTAGAGATCTCAATGCAAAGGAGATTGAGATCTTGCAATAGGGTTGTCCTAGGGGTTGAATGATATGTAATGAGGGGTTCACCACCAAGTTTAGACTTTGAAAAGATAATGCAATGAAAGTTGTAAAATAAAACCCTAATTGTATGCAAACCAGGGATAACTTTAAGAAACCCCCCCTCAGCGAAGGTGTAAAATCTTGGTGAATCTTTCCTTTTATTTGAAAAAATATATTAATTTTCCCTGGCGAATCTTATGCACATTATTAAAAAAATTGTAAAATCCTGGTGAATCTAAATGAATAATTGGTAAAAATAATAATCACAGTGGCGAATCCTAGTGAATAATCACTAAAACAATTAATTACAATGGAAAATCTCTCCTTTAAAAATTTGCATAGTTTGTTGGTGTAGTTCCCCCATATTTTTTTTATTTATTTTTAATATTGAAGTAGGGGCCCGAGGGCGGCAGCCACCAGCAGGGTCAAGGGGCAATGCCTCTTGCGAGGGTCAAGGGGGTAGATCCCCCTTGTGGGGGTCAAGGGGGCAACACCCCCTTGTGGGGTCCAAGGATAGCAGATCTAGCATGCTCTTGTCACGATACAGGCGGGGTCAAGGGGCGGAGCCCCTCGCCACCAAGCATAAATTCACTATAAAAAATGCATTGGAGAACACATGGATTAAGTGTTTTTTAAGAGTCTCACTTTAAAAGTGAGAATAAATGAAAAGTGTAAATGTTACCATCGATTAGCAATTTATCTTTTTAATCGAACGGATGGAGGTTGATTATGTGGCCTAATACGCACATGCCTTTTAAAAGGCTTGTTGAGGCCCGAAATTTGTTTTGGGCCACACAATTAGATTTAATCATGTGGCCCAAAACAAATTTCAGGCCTCAACAAGCCTTTTAAAATGCATTTGTGTATTAGGCCGCGAAATCAACCTCTAGTCATTCGATTAAAAAGCTAAGCGATGATTTGATGACAATAAATAAAAGCCCTATTCAAGGCTGAAATGTCCCTGAAATTAAATGGTAATTTATTATTGTGGCTATATTTCCCCAAAACTAATGGTAGGAATATAATATTACTGGCGAATATAATTAATATTTGTGATTATAGTATAAATTGCTGGCGAATCAGTTCCAATGATGCATCGTTTAAAATATAATGCATAAGCGAATTAATCGAGACAAAATTATTTTTTTATAAAAACCTGGCAATTCAACATCCTTTTTAGCTTATACTATTCACCATTTCTAGAGGTCTTGATTTCCATTATTCACCAATTGGCAAAGATTCACCACTAAAGTTTTCCCTGATGCAAACTAATCCTAAATGGCTTAGAAAGATAGACAAAATGTAATAGAAAGCTATGAAACTAGAAGTGTGCACCTGGGAAATTGAAGAAGGCGGGATGGAGATTTGGATCACTGAAATTTTTTCTATTTATGCTGACTGGGACTCATTCACCAAGCTGGGAAAATCAGTCTAGTTTCTGAGAAAATGTGTAGAAACAGGTTTCAGCCAAAAGGGTATCCAAATCTGCAAAAATCTCTATTAGGATTGTACAGTGAGACTCATTCGCCAATAGTGGTGAATCAGTGCACTTCTACTTTTCTGTAAGTTCTAAACTAGATTCTATGTCTCTCGGTCTGCTCTACTCTTTTTGACTGGTTTTCATATCTGAATTTGTAAAATGCCACCTATAGGTCTTCTCCAAGCTTCTCCAAGGCTTGATGAGAACTTTGACAACTTTAGAGATTTGACAACTTTTCTCCAACTTTTCTTCTTAACAAATCTGCAACCTAGCCCTGCAAATCATACACAAAAAGAGGGGAAAATGTTGTAGGGTTATAGAATAGGCGCTTTCCTTGGTCAAACCCCTTGTTGGTAATTAAACCTTGAAATGAAAGCAAATATGAATGGAGAATGATGAATGAACAAATGACACTGTTGCAACTCACCAAACCCTAGCAATAAGGTACTACAAACATGTAAGTAATGGCTCCAATGGATGTAGACTTGGAATCTTGCTTGATGTTGATAGACCTTTGAATGAAGCACTTTCTTGAATCACAAACCCTACATCACAATTGTTATCCCTAAAACAACGTGATTCAAGCATTTTGACATGATGATTGACACTTGAAGAATGCTCTAAAATTCTTGATAATCTACCTTTGAATACTCTTGTGAATGCTTGAATGCTCTTGTGAACTTGATTATGCTATAAGGATGCTCTCACAAAAGTCTTAGGTGAAAATGAGTGAAAGAACCTTGTATTTATACTCAATTATACAAGAATTCCCAAAATTACAACACTACAAGCCGATAGTAAAATCTAGGAGAATAAAATCTCGTCAAAATTTTGAATTAAATTTGAATTTTGGTCACATGGGCCTCATTCACCCAAGGTGGTGAATGAGTCCCATCACACATAATGTATGGGACCAAAAATGAAATATGCTTAGAAATGTGTGAAACTTGCATCGAGGCCAAAAAGACCTAGGTGGAACTCATTCGCCCAAGGTGATGAATGAGTCCCAGACACTAAATTTAGGCCATGCACAAGCTATGAACACCTGAATTATGATTGGTCAATGATTGGTGTTGGGATTATCCTCGAAAAAATACAATAAATGAGGCTTTTGGATGAAAAATAGGGCCAATTAAAGCATAAGAAAGCCCAATTATTAATGACAAGCCTAGAGGAATGTGAAAGTATGTTACAACACTTCGAATAAGGCAAGATTAATGTTAATTGATTAAATTTATGCTTAGCTATTTGATAAAACCCTAGAAAAGTGTGAAAGTGTGTTACAACACTTCTCAACACTTTTACAAGGCACCATTAAAATCCATTATTTCACAAGGGCCCAAGACCTAATGTGAATGTGTTATCCACATTACAACACTAAATCAAGGCAACATTAAGCCAAAATCACAAGGAGGGCCCAAACAAGCCAAAAAAAGTAGAAGGGTTATTTGTTTGGTGGTCACTATATATATATGCATGACCTTGTTTAATCAATCCTAAAATGTGGTCATAATCAATTAAAATAAAAGGAATGTCTTCAAATCTTTCATCTTTATCTACATTGTATGTGTCAATAACAACTAAGTTGGCACCAAATTCCATTCACCGACACATCCACATTGTTGATCGTTGTAATTATCATAATCTCCCAAAATGCAGCCATAACAAAAATAAGAGTAATCCCTACTACAAAATTTCCATATGTAACTATATGTACTATATGTATGTGCATGACCTTGTTTAATCAATCCTGAAATGTGGTCATAATCATTAAAATCAAAGGAATGTCTTCAAATCTTTCATCTTCATCTATATTGTATGTGTCAGTAACAACTATTGGCACCAAATTTCATTCACAGACATATATCCACGTTGTTGGTCATTGCAATTATCATAATCTCCCAAAATATAGTCATAACAAAAACAAGAGTAATCTCTACTACAAAATTTCCATGTGTGACTATATGTACTCATCACACAATGCAAAGGTCTTATTTTCTTTACCCTCTTGCATCCATACATTATTCTTCTATCCACACCTACAAATTATATATATATATATATAATTCAAAATAAAATAAATATAGAGTTATTAAACTTAAATTTTAAAAAACAAATGAAATTTTTTCAAACAATAAATTATATACTTGATATCTCCCAAAACACTCTATTTGGACATGGGTTCCTCCCTGAAGATGTACCAACATCACATACAAAGTGTTTCTTACACCATTCAACAACATCATGTGCATCATTTATATGATCTCCCTCATAATTCATTTGATGTTTTCTTAGAGTGGGTTTGATGCAAGCTCATTTTCCATCATGTTAAACCTTTCCATGCCCACTCTCAAAGAAACTTCAAACATGTGGTGCATTGTTGTGTCGATGATATCTACATAGTGCATAAAATGGCCTTGATGATTTGAATTGTGATACACACCCATCAAACCATACAAAATTTTTTTCAACTTTCACACCTCTTCTTGCCAAATCTTCAAAACACTTCTTAAAGAAATGTTGGATAAAAAGTGTGCCATGCTCTTTATTATCACTGATATAAAAGTGATATTCTTTCTTAATGACTCATTTTCATATGTACTATCAACACCATCCAAATTCAATTGTGCATGTTGATAACACACATGCACCATAATAAACTCTGAATAGTAATATTGTATTTGAATCTCCTTTTTATGGATAAAAGAGTAATTTTCTATAAAGTCAACTAATGATAAAATTATTCAAAGAAGGAAAGTATCTCTTAACAACTAAAATTGTTTTGATTCCCACTTAGCATAAAATGCATGATGTATGTATGGTTGTATCAATTTAAGAAAAAAAATTATAAATGTTCCAATAGGTACCTCCTCTTCTACATAATCTAACCTTGTGGATTCTTCTCAGTTTTTGTTTCAAACTTTATGTATTTTTAACTCTTGCAATTTACCATTTTTGTCATGTCAGTATCTTCATTTCTCAAAGGAATTTTAGCCAAATTTCCACATGTTTCACAAATTCCATTTTCTGCACTTCATTGGACCATCTACATCATCATCAGATTTATCACATAATATGGATGCTATGAGACTTACATGTTTAGGAGGTGCATTTTGAGAACCATCACTTTCTTCTCTTATCTTTTAAAATACCTAATAGTAAAGATCAAATTCAATATGATAACGGTAAAAAAAGTTTCAAAAACCTTGTTTTCCTTCATATAATGTGGCCTTAACATTTCAAACATTGTTTTTCAATATTTATATGAGGATTTGCATCAAAAAAAATTACATACATCTCATTTTGTGTTATTTCTAACCAATATCTTATATGCAGTTCAATATTATCTAGCTTGATCTTATGTTTTAGAACATATCTTTTATTTGATGAGGGACAAGTATGATCGTTCCAAAAACTTGAGATCAAGTTCCTAACACCATCTTCAATATTGTTAGAATGAGGATCCCTACACATAAATTCCCAATTGCCTTCTATGGTAGTATCATCGAAAACCTTTCTCCTTTTCACATATCTTGTTAGTGTCTTTCTACTTAAGCCAATTTCAATTAAAAGTGGATAGATTTGATGCTTTCTTGACATTTGTGGACTTACAATAGATTTCAACATCACTCTTCTAGAAATTCTCTTATTTGTTGATCGATATTGCTTTCTAATGTAACCCAAACCTTTTTTAACATTCTTAACAATATCTTTTTCTAGGAATCTTTTCCTCTTTTTTGTGAAATCTATAATGGCTCTTTTAGCTCATCAAGAAGAAGCAAACTTGATAGCAGTTGGGCTTGACCAAGTGTATCATGTTTTTTGAAATAAGCCTCAATTATTTCCTTTGAAGTTCTATTCAATGACCTCTTAGTAGTTTGAATAGGTTTTTCAACACAAAATTTCAATTTCTTTATATCCATTTGAAGTAAATGATCTATATTTATGTAAGAAAATTTTCTCTTCACCTCTTTAATTAGATTCATAGTATGAATATTAGTAGAAGGAAGCAATCCTAACCCCTGTCCAACATCAAAGTGTGTATGGGCCTCCTCTCTAACATCAATTGTTTGTGCTTGGGTCTCCTCCCTAACATCAACTATGTGTGCTTCAGCCTCCTTTTCTCCAATAACTAAATTAGGCTTGACCTCTACTCTAGTTTTTGTATGTTGAGCCCCTATAGATATCATATAAAAGATAAGATTTTAGAATATATTTTTAAGGGAATAAATTGACATCAAAATATTGAACTTAATGTAAGTTATAGTTTGAAAATGAGTTTTAAAATGATGTTCAAACATATATAGTTTATAAATGTTAAATTCACGTAGAAGGATGGATGTATTAAGTTCTACGTTCAGTATGGGAAATATTATTTTATAGATTGTGTTATATTGTTTATCTTAATTTAATCATCAATCAATTATGTGCATGTCATGCTTTGACATACTAAGCATGACATACTATAAAAAATTAGTTTTTTCTTTCTTGAGAATCAATCCTACATTGGTAACAATGAACATAATTTTTCCTTTAACCTAGAAATATGGTCTTGAACCCATTGTCTAGTTTTTCATATCTAAATATGGTCACCTATAATAATTTAGGAAAATATAGTGTTAAAAGCACCATTTAAACTTTAGGATTATGAAACCAACTATGTTCTTATCTTGTTTTTTAAGCAAGCCAATTATTCAAATTATTTAGTGAAAAGTTTGTGAACATGCCAGGAAGAATGCCAATTCTTAAATATGTACTTATGAATGTGTATGTTAATTCTATGACTTTTTTATTAATTTTCAATGAGGATGTGATGTAAGATCATGATCAACTTCTTTTACTACTTGCACAATGTACTTATGAGGTTTTATCCTAAGGTCTTGCATGAATTTTGATTTTATAGTTCTATATATTAAATATTTTAGACAAGGTCTTGAACTAGATTAAAGGACATAACTGTAGGATTTACCTAAGACATGATTTATGTGAATTTTAAAGGTTGAGTTAGGATCTTGGGAGCATGGGGAATCAATTTAGCTTAACTATGGGTCAAATACCAACTGTCACAATAAAATATGCTATTTATAAAAGTTAAATTATTAAACTATGGATAAAGCATCAAGTTGATTATGAGAAGAATGAGAAAGAGTTTTTTAGGGATGTAGTTTTCATCCTTACAATTTTCTCCAACTGTGAATTACAAATAAACTAACACTAATTATGATGTCAAAGTAAACAAGAAGAGAAAATGAATGTAAATGAAAATAACATATTAGAATGATATGGAAATGGATGGTCATGTGCACAAGTTCCATCTAAAGTTAGTTTCATCCTCAATGTTACAATCATAAAATTCTAAGAGTATAATCTAATCAAAATCAATAAGAATTAATAACTACTTTCTAAAGTCAAATTATAATATATGTAGAAGTAAACTTATAGGTACATATTCAATATCTAGATTATTTTAACTAGATTATTTTAACCTAAAAAGAGATTTAATGTAATAAAGATAAGAGTGTGCCTACCATATTATAGATCAATATAACTAGTAAAGGAGGAGATATACTACATTTCATGAATAATTTTAACTATGCTCCTAATGGTCAAAGATGTTTTTGGACTTATATGTAAAGATGCATAATCGAACCAATTAATATTAGATCATAAATCATAAATATAACCATGCTCATGTGGTGTGAAATTCCTAGAGGGCTACAATAAACATGTGCATAAAATATTAGTTCAATATTATATATATTTCCCCTCTAAGTGGTTTTGCACAAATTATTTAAGTGATTAAACATGAGTGGAGAATAAATGAATGGTGAAAAGATAACATTGTAATATAAATAATCATGCAACAAGATGAAATAAGAGGTCAATAATCATATTTTATAAAGAACATCATGTGCACAAAATATATAAATTATTATAAAATGTGATCATGTGACTCCATGTACCAAAGGGAAATGAGCTATCGCCAATATTGCACCAACGATTCACTTGGATAATGAAAAACCATCATATCTCAATTGATATATAAGGACATGTAGAAATAGATAAATATAATATAAAATATAATCATGTAAGTAAAAGAACATGTAGATTTAAAACTCAATAATATTAAAGGTTTAAGGTTTAGGGTTTAGGGTTTAAGAACTCTCGCAAGTCTTTAATTTACTATAATTTATTTTGAACATTACAACTTTAATACTTAATTATTATTTATTTATGTACATACAATACATTCTAAATTCCTAATTTATGTTTGTATATATTAAATTTAATTTATTCGGAGAGAATTCAGCCAAGAAATAGTCATACACATGGAGATTTAACTCAATAATATTTAAGGAAATTAGGGTTTAGGGTTTAGGGTAAATAAGACTTAGGATTTAGGACTAGGGATGTTTCGAGGATAGTCAAATTACACATGTCTCTAGGATTTTTTGAGGATGGGGGCAACAAGATATATATATATATATATCTAATCTATCTTTCATCATTTTTTTTGGACTTAATTATCTAGTGTTTAGAATACGTATATAAAGATCTCACAAGGGGGAGGGTCCTAGATAGGACCTAGGGTTTATCATAGATGCACTTGGCGAGTAAGGTACAAAAATATAGTAGAAAGGAATTTGATTAGTTAATTTAGTGGGAGATACTTTGGTCAAAACATCTAATCATAGATTTATCTCAATAATATTTAGGGTTTAGGATTTAGGGTTTCTAGGGTAAACAAGGTTTAGGGTTTAATTAAGTAGAAGGGAACATAATGGTTTTAGTAGAGGACTTAGGAATGGTAATGGGATCAACAACAGAAATAAATGAATATATTTAAAACATACTTGAATTGAGAAAATTACTTCAATTGAAAATAATTTGATTTTATTGGTCCTAATCTTCTTTAGAAGATTATTTAATTGAAAAAAAATTCATAATCTATATAAAATATGCATACCTTCTCTTTGAGCATAATATCTTTGCATCATTTCTTCTCGCAATTTTTGTTCCCTTTTTGCATAATGATATCGTGTAGCCTTATTTTTCCTTATCCTTTTATTTACCATCTTCTTTACAAAGTATGATCTCAATAATTCCTTTGCCAATTCCACGTTCCAAATGTAAAGCACTTACAAAAATACCAAAAAAACAAAAATTTCTTTATTTTTTTATATTAAAAACATAAAAAATGACCTTGTATATTTACATAATTTGAATAAATGTTTAATTGAAAAAGGTCAACTAAAACTAGCCTTCATTCAAAGATTAGCTGCTAATTTTTTTAATACTATTTTATTCAATAACCTTCATTTGAAGGTCCTTTAAGAATATTATTTTTTTGGCTGAAACAACCTTCGTTCAAAGGAGCCTTCAATTGAAGGTACCTTTGAATGAAGGTAATATCTTCTTTCAAAGGTACCTTCAAATGAAGGACCTTCAAACAAAGGGCCTTAACAAAATTGATTTGGTGTCTACTTCAATATTTCCTCAAAAATTTCAGTTTCAAATCTCAAGTTGAACCTTCAAATATAATTCAATTGACAAGATAATTTACAATATTGTAGCCCTTGAAACTAACTTTCCAATAAGTATAATTTTAATATATTTTCATTTTATTTGTATTCAATTTTTAGGTTTAATTGAACATGGGTTTTTCACCGAACATCAAGTTCTTCATTCTACATAGATGGAAAGATAGTAAAATATTTTTAAAAAACCAAAAAATATATGTGCACTAGGTATTGATGTCCTTGTTTCACCAAAAGAAAAAAATTGAATTTTGATAAATACACAACAAGTTATGCTTGATGGCATACACCTATGTGCAAATTATAATTACCTTGACTTCAAAAATTAATTAAAAAAATATATGTAACAAAAAATCATGAAAAAATATCCATGCACTAGATATTGATGTTAAAAATCTGTATTTTAAAAATTAGAATTTTATCCTTTTTTTAAAAAAGTTATGCTAGATGAAATAAACGTTACTTTTTAAAAAAAATTAACGATTTAACTACTATAGGTCTCAAAAAGTGAAGATGTAGTTAAAAATGTTGATATCAATATCCATCTTGATGAAAAAGTGAGACTCATTATTGTGGGATTACCCATCTCAGATGTATACTTATATCCATCAATCATCTTTCTCTTTCTACAAAATTTGTCTAAATACTCAAAATTCAAACCAAATAGGCAATCTTCATTTTATAGTTATATGTGCATATTTATAAGCATGTGCAAAAAAATTGCTCTAATACTAATGATCTAAATACCTAGAAGATCAAGAGGATAAGCTTACCTTAGTGAAAGATAAGATTATAAAATATACAGAGGAAAATTATTTATGACAAAGTAATCCATTCAAATGGGTGGATTATTTTTAGCAATAATGTGCTACTTCTATTCAATAGAAAAATGAATATGTTATAATGGATGTTACATATGGAAAGACTAAGAATGAGAGTTCCAATTAATAGAAAGAGCTAAACAGATCTAAAAAATAATTCTAGACTATCTTATGTTATCAAATTCTTAATGTGAAGAATTGAATTTAAAATATGTATCCTAAATTGATACAAAATATTGCAAAGCAGTTACAAAATGGTCCATGTTCCTAACTAGAGTTGTTTGACCTTCCAACTACTGATAATTCAAGTATTGACGATTGATGTTCCAAGTACATTGTTTATAGAGAAAACATATTTAGTGTCATGTGTGCAAGGTACTATTATATTGAAGACATCTACGTGGTGTGCAAAGGATTATAGGAGTGTGAACAATGGCGTGAGAAGGAATACAAGAGTATGCACAATAATACACAATATCATGGATACTTTTAAGAAAACATGAAATACTATTAAAACTTATATACTAACACAAAATATTATTATAATTTACACAAAAAAAGTAAAATTTACATAAAATTTTCTTCCTTTTTATATTACACTTAAATCCTTACCAATCATAAATTATTTTACATCAAAATTATATATTTATTCAACATCAAAATTATATTTAGATATTTGTGTGAGTTGTGATTTATTTCCTTACAATTCTATAGCAAAGGGAACAACTTGCATCTACTCTTGGTGATAGATTTCCTATACGTAATTCTTTCATCGCATAAGAGAATATTAGTATTGATTATTGCTTGAGACAAGGAAGTTAAGTAATGATGAATTGTGTTCTAAGACTTTTAAATGTTGGGTGTTATTCAATACACACTTTACTAAATATATTTACTTAATGCATAACCAAATGATTCATGGTGTGTTTAACGAGGATAGAGATTATTAGACTAAATTTACTTGTACCAAGAAATCTTAATTAAAAGTTCTAAACTCATCGAAGTTGAGTAAGTATTTGTATTGTAGGTTGGACACTATTATGTCAATGAAGTGGATCCCAATTTTGATTACTTTGATGGCATAAACTACATTAGAAGGTTTAAGTGTAAAGTATATAAAAGAGAGAAGTTAACCTAGAAGGAAGAGCCCTAATAATAACATCATTAAAAAACATGACCCAAGATTTACTTTGGATTTCATCCCATGCAAGAGTCACATTGTTTTACTTTAATTTACTTCAATGATGTGCTTATTGGTTGAGGCACAATTAAACTATTCCTCAAGCCATTAAACTAATCTTCAATCCCCATAAATCTTTTAAAACTACTTTAAAAAGATGGTTGGTTAGTTTAGCTTTTTTGAAAGTTGAAATGTGACAGCCTAGCTTATATGTACTCCATTCTTTAAGGCATTATGCTTTAGATATATGGCAGGGTGAAAGCTTAGGGTTCCTAAAGATGTCAGAGATAATATTATATATTTATTGGCTAGTTTGTTGGTTATAAGGATGTCAATGATGGCACATACTCATTAGCTACATTGTAGGTGCAAACACTTGTTTAAGGAAATGATAGTTAAAAACCCTGACAAATTCTATGTATTATGTTAATATCAAGGTACCTAGTGATAGGCTAAGGATACTTATTGTTTATGTACCAACTTTTCTTTATCTTTTTCTTTGTCTATTGTGTTTGTTAGCAATGGCTGGGGGAAGCCCCATGTAAATATGGGTTCTTCTATGCAATTTTAGATATGGTTTTTATCCTAGTAATACACCCCAATCAACATTAATCATGTAAGCTCATATTTCAAGCCTTACCTTACCAATTGGTAGACATTAGGTTTGTGGGATTCCTATCCTCGTGACAATAATCTGTGAAATATGATGATGTATTAAATGTGTTGAAGATAATGTCAAACTATCACATTTGAAAATTGAATTAGTTGGACCTAATCTAATTGGGGAGCAAATCTAGAAAAAGCTAAGCAGTGATACCATCAGCATGCCTTGAGATGGCAAAGATAACATAATATATTGTTTTATTTGTCTTCATCCAATAAAAAAATAAAGAAAATACACAGTACATAATAATATAGCAAATTAAAATCATGGGCACATGTTTTTGGGTCATGTTTCGTGAAACTAAGTAGAAGGGGAAAAGAGTAATGAAGTTCAAAGAGAAATATTTTAGAACACTGTGAAGCTTTGCTAATCATTTTTTTTTAAAAAGAAAAATTCAAGGCTGTAGATAAAAGAAAAGTATGAAAAGAGTGATATCTCTTCTACAGTTTGAAGTTGATAAGAATTTAAAGATAGAGTTAACCAATTGTTCAGTAAAAAGAAGGTTATTATAGTTCAGGGCTTTAAGGTCTCACTTTCAAGATTGATTTTGCTCTTTTCGACTATTTTTCTATGTTTGTAACTGTTCATTATGTTGTAACGTTCTGCTGCTATTCCTCTCATGTTGTACTGTCATGGTTTTTGTAGTCTGCTGTAGTTTTCTTTAATTTGCTACAGCTGTGATTACTGGTCTGCTTTGTTTTTGCAAGCTTTTACTGCAGTTTTACACGGCAATTTCTTTGTAATCAGCATTTTTATTAATAAAAAAAAAAAACTCTAGTCTATTTTTTGGGTGGTTTCCTCATCAGCATGATTTAACAAGCAACAACTCAAATATGTTTTATAAAATTAATAAGGAAGGTGCAGATATTTAATTTATTCTGTGATATGGAAATGTTGTCTTAGTTTTTGTTATGAGATCTAAAATAATGATATATGTTTTATCTTGATTCAGTTATAGTTTTTGTTATTCGATTTTAAATAATGATCTAATTTATATTTAAAATAATAATTTATGTTTTATCTTGATTTTATTCTATATTGTAGTTTCAATCTAATATAGTTTTGAACTTTTATTGTGGTTTTAATCTTTATATTCTTGGTTTTCAAAAATTTGTTAGAGCTTGTTGTAATATGTGTGGGAAGCAACTTGCTCTTTTTCATTTACTTTAGTCAAACTCTTAGATCGATTTAATGATTTTGATCAAACTAGAAGACACGCCAAGTAGAAATGAAGAAGCCTATGTTGTTCTTCTGATCTCAGATGTTAATGCAAAGCTCTCTAAGTGATGCAATAATTGATTAAGAGACGATGAAGCTAATTGACAGGTCTCTAAAATGAATTAGAGTTTGTCCTTGTATACAACACCTTAATAGTTAGAAGTAAGTCAATCTAAGCTTACGTCAAAGTTTGATTTCAAAAATTTAATGAACAAACTTACAACTTTAATTCTAAATCAGTTTCAAGACTTGAGACAGATAACAACAAATATATAAGATAGATCTGAAACGACTGAAAGATGAAGACTCAAAAATTCAAAATCCAATAAATTATAAGTTCTATGCCAATTCTTATAAAAATATATAAATGAAAACTAATTTATCACATTCAAAACAAATAATCAAATTCTCAACAAAATAAATTATAAAAATTATTACTAATACTCTTTCCACCCTTACAATTTCTAAAATGTCATCATTTTTACTTGGAATAAGACTTCTAATCACTAACCTCCACAAAGAGTATAAAATTCTTGGCAAAAGTTGAGCAGCTGATCATAGGAGGTTAGAACATGTGTCTCTTCTTCAGCAATAGAAATATGGAGACCATAGGAGAACCCAACATGATTTCTATTTCAGTAACAGAGAAAGCTATGAAACTCTAAATCATATGTTGATGCATTATAATAGGTCACTGTGTTGTTTTATGTAGAATTCTGTTCATTTTTGTTGTTGTAAGCCTTTATATTCTTCCTAGCTTTGGTGTTTATTCCCTGCTCTGTGTTTAGGTAGGCAATGTAACTATCCTGTATGTATTCTGTGTGACTGTAGCTGTGACTGTAGCTGCTCTTGCAGCTGCTAAAATTGTATTTTTTCCCTTTATGCTTAATCCAATAAAAAAGAGATTTTATAAAGTTCTCTAATGAGTAAATACAATGTATCTTTGGGACTATGATGTGGAGATTTCTCAGTAAGGTTGGTTTGTTTGCATTGAATTATGGACACTGTAAAAGATAAAATATCAAGAAAGTTTGTAAAAATTGTAGGATAGGAATATTTTAGAGAAACTGAAGACTTTTCATAGTCCTAAGCAATCTATCTTCAACTGTTATAACCATCTTTAGTTTTAGAGTAGATTTTCCTACCATCTCAATAGTAGATTGATTGTGAAGTTTTGAAACATGATCGTTTGGACCTTTTGATCGCATGGTGAATCACCATAATAACCACTTGTTTTGATTGTTTGGCCTCTTTCCACTTGAGCATAGTTGATGCAACAACTTGGGTGTTGATTTTATTTGATGTGATTGGGAGAGATAATTATATTAGCAATATATTTTAAATATTAGTAAAAATAAATATTGTTGTACATACATAAAGTGAAAAGTTTAGTATTGTTTTTTTCATTTTATATTATTTTATATGGGTGTTTTAAGTGTAGGACTTACATTTCGCACCAATCTTAGTGTATTGTTGTTTGATTTGAGTTATAGTTATTTACAGTTTGAAATCTGGTTCTTAGAAAGCAGGATGCCAGGAGGGGAATGTAGTTCAAACCAGGATCTTGCAATAGAGTTAAAAGATAACAAATCCTATGCTTTGGCTCCCGTTTAGCCAAAGCTGATTGTTGGGAACGTGATGGAGGTCAAAAAAAAGGCCATAGCAAAGATTCATTATTGGTCTTTGATTTTGTTGTTTTAGCACATGATTTTGGTTGATTTGATATACTTATTGATCCTAGACTTAATCTTACATTCAAAATTATTATTATATCTCTATTTAAAACTTTCTCAACTCTTAGATCGCTATTCTATCTATCCAATTTAGGGTTGCACTTGCAATCTTTACCCAATTCAAGGCCACATATGTGACCTTGATGTGTTAGCAAAGATGACTCCATCTTTCATCCCGTTGTTCTAGTTTATTAATTGTTTATATTTATTTATTATTTTGGCCTCATATTAAGAAAAGGGGCATCTCACTTTATGTTGCCATTATTTGTTGTGTCAAATACTTTGAAAAGTATGTAAGATACTAAGAACTTGTAAAGTATATGATTTCATTATGATATATAAGAGCATCTTATGACATTGTAAGAAGAGAGTTACTTATGACAAATTTTATGATGCATAAGAGCATGATTATAGAGGATTTATATTGGAATCTTGACCAACATTATAACAACGTGTGATGCATGTCATAGAGCATCTTGGAATTGAGAACAACATAAAATGGGGCACCTAAGTTAGGCGGTCAACTATGACAAAGTTATGATAACTATGGTAGTTGTAAGGAACAGTCTGAAAATAGCTTAAAAACTAAGACTAAGAATGGGGTGCTAAAGTTTGTGCTAATTTAAGAGTCACTTTTGGGCTCATGGATTTGATACATGGTTTTGTAAAACCATATTTGATTTATCCCTTCTTCATGTTCTATAAATTGGGAGTTTAGTATGGGTGGATTATAGGTATCATTATGCTATTGAAATTGCTCCAAAACCTAAATGTAGTGAGACTCTTGTAAAGGAATCACTTGGAAATTTTGTTGTAACTTATTGGTTTTCAAAATAATATAATTATTTTTTCTTTGAAGTGCAAAGTTTTTCTCCTTAAAAGGTTTTTTTTGCAGATCAACCATTTTCTTAGGGTATTTTTTAAAGTGTTATAGTTTATTTTACGTATTCCTTCGCATATAATAGTGTAGGAAGTGTATTCCACATCTCTACCATTCATGGTCCTCCTTGTTCAATTTTAGAATTAATTTGTGTCAAGGAGATAACTCAATCCCAACTAGTCCTTACTCATGCACTCCCATGAAAAAATATTCAAATTGTGTGCCTAAGACTTGTATAAAAGGGCATCACCCCTAAGTCATTTCAAGCATCCATCATCAAGAAAATCTCTTCACATCTACTATAACTAATAATCACATAGTGTTTACATTACTCATCTTGGTTATAATAGCACTTACATCAAAAAAATCAAAACCCTGTGTCTTGTACTTAGTATATCATTTTAGCATTCATTGTGCAACATTGCAATATTGTCTCAAGAACTTAACATCATTGTACCACATCATTGTTATATACTTAAGCATATGTTGTAGTTATTAGTGTGTCTTCCAACCTTGAAAATAATTGAATCATTCAACAAGGCTTCACTAAGGCACAAGAAGGGAAGTTATCTAGCTTCTTTTCCCTAGCATAGAAAGCTCCAATAGCAAGTTTCTCAATACCACCAAGTTTTTTGTTTGTAGGTCCAAGTACAAGTGAGTAAACCTAGAAAATACTAAAACCCTAATTTATCAAAGTCTAGGATTTCACAAAAGTTTGGGGCTAGAATTTCAAGGATAGCTTTGTAATTAGAAGGTTCAAGATCAACTTTTGACAGGGATTTGGGTCTTCACATAGTTATAGATTTCATAATACGCATTCATATCAATTATCTATTTTGGTTCTAGTCTCATTTTCTAAGTATGTGTCCTCTATCAAAATTAAATCAATCTCCTATATGATATCATAATGCAAGTTAAGTTTAGTCATTTTATTTTTGTTTCGATTTTAGAATTAGTACATATCTAGAATTGATTCCTTTATCTAGGTTGATTTCTCAATTGATTTATATTATAATTAATTAATTATCTTAGATCTATAAATTAAGAGGTATTTATTTCTTCTCTTCATTCTAGTGAGCTTAACATTCTACAACCCCTAGGGCTTGACCTTAAGGTTTTATTTTATTTTTTTCTTAGAAATGATTTCTTAATTTATATAAAAATTGACTTTAATAATGGATTCATATATGCTCTTTAGTGATGATATTATTCTTACATGATCTGATAAAATTTCTATATCATTTAGTTTAGGATCTTTTGATGTCTCATCTTATGAGAGGTCTAAGGATATGGATAAATATGTTTTACTTCTCTATTTGATTTTTGTTTACATTATAATGATAATTTTTTAGCATCTTGTGTAGATTTCATGGATAGTCTTGATTGTTCATGCTTTGTGATGTGTTACATAATGATATTTTTTCTCTTACCAAAGATTTTTTCTTAATTATTTTGATGATACTAATGATGCATTTATTTATATGTTAAGTCATTCTTACATGTACTCTATGAGCATATAAAAAAATATATCTTTTTATTGAATGAATTTAGAATCATTTCAATTGATAAGTCATTGCAACATGATTTAATTTATATTATGTTGAGCTTAAAATTCATTCACTACATATGTTCATGATATATTGATTAATTTACTTCTCTCCCTAGAGTGAATAAGAATATTGGATTTTTCTATATAAATTATTATATACATATTTATATTATTCTGACTATACATTCTCCCACATGTGCGCCTAATAACTTATTATTTTTTAAGGAACCCATATGCTTTCTTGATTGACATATCTATGATTTTCCTTCACATTTGAATGTGATGTTACTTTGCTTAGTGATGATGATACCTTACATGTAAGATATTTCTATTCCTTCCTCTTTATATATTAGTGCATATCCTATAGATGATGCATTTAAATTAAGGATCTTAGTGATAGTTTCTTATGTGATGAAAATACTTTACTCTCTCCTTCACATGATGTATTTTATTGGCATCTTGTTTCAAGATGATTTGTTCTGTGTTTCTTCCCACATGTATAATTTTAGAGAAAAAAAGATAGGCTCATGGTATTTAGTTGAAATGAAGATGTAATGTCACATGTTAGATCAATATTATCTTCATATTGTGATAATATAAACAATGATGGTATATGAATGGATTAATTTAGAGATACGTTTATTAGTAGAGAAAATTTAATAGCTTGGTACATGTCATGGTTACTATACAATATTACATTCCTTTTTGTGTACATTTATATATTACTTTAGTCATAGCCCTCAAACATGTTTTTTTCATTCTTCTCATCTATCATCTTCTAGTGAACCTTCATTAGGATATCCCATATATTTATCTATTCATCATCATGATACCTAAATTTTGAATGTCTATGGAGACTCTAGTTTGGAAGGTTTTATGATTCTTTGTGATCTATATTTAACTAATTGTGAAGTTTCTAATTATTATATTGTTTTCCTCATAAATCATATCAAAAAGACACATGGCTCAAATTCACACAAAGAAGAATGCATGAGGATATCTTACAATTTTTACTAGGATTGTGTGAGGATAATATACAAAAATTTAAAAGCCAATACCTTAATATTTCCTTTACCCACTACACATGATATACATATGCATAAACTTACTGGGCATTTTGACGGAAATATTTATTTTCCACACAAATTGACCATCAATTTGAGAAAGTTACAACATGTGGAAAAAATATATTTCAATAATATTCAAAGATCTACAAAGAAGGATTAAATTAGTAAGATTAAATAATCATCTAGTATATGACAGTTTGACTTATCCTTTACCAAATGGATTCATGATACCTATTTTTACATTGTATGATGATAAAGGTAGTCCAATAATTCATAAGATACTTCAAACTACATGTTTAGACTATTTTTATGAGGACAATTTGCTTGGTAGATTGTTTTCACAAAGCTTTGGTGCTTGTGCATTTACACAGTTTTATTTTCACCTCATGATTCCATTATTTATTTTGGAAATTTAGTAATTATTTTGTTGAAAAAAATCTTTAGAATATTGGGCCTAGGAAAACTATTGGTCAAGTATCACAATGTAAACAAAGGTAATATGAAATAATCAAGTAATATGTATTAATATTTCAAATTATGGTTGTTGAAAATTAGCTTCAAATTACTAGATAGTGAGATTCAAGGTTTGTTTATCAAAGGTTTATTTATATTGCTAAAAAATAGACTTTATACCATATTATTATCATTCATTTTTTATATTTATGTGCTAGTGTATATAAATATGAGTGTGATTTATTAAAATATTATATTTAACATCATAGTATTTCTAGCACCCCCTCCACATTCCCATGAGTTTCCATCAATGCCAAAGTGGGGAAAATTTAGAGGTGAAAATTCAATCACTTGTACTTTTCCCTCTTGTTTTACTCCACTTTATGTGATTGTCCCAAGTGCATAAAAATAAATTAAAAATATAATTTGACATACTAATCCAATTCAATCTTGCACTCAAAAATATAATTGTACTTGTACTAAAAAATTATTATCTCTCATATCATTGTATCATTGCACTCTTGAACTAGTTTAGGGTTGCATATGTATTTTTAAAATTAATTGTGGCCATAGGCCAACTCATTCTCAACTAGTCATTACTCATCAACTACCATACTAAAATGTTAAAAAATATTTTCCTAGAACTTCTATAAAATGACATCACCCTTAGGTCATTTCAATCATTCATCATTAGGGCAATACCTCCACATCTATTATAAACACGAATCACTCAATAGACACAAATATATTCTAGAACTTAGTCTTTTGCATCAATCACCTTAGTTACATCACATTACATCAAGAAATATCAAAACCCCATATCTTGCACTCAATCTATCTCTTTAATATCCATTGCACTTCATTTCATTGTTATCCAAATAACTTAGCATCATTGTACAACATTATCTTTAGCTACTTAACTATATATTATATATGTTGCTTGGCCTATCTTTCAAGTTTTATAAATTTGTTATTTTTATTAATGGGGCTTGACTAAGGCATAAGGAGGTAAGCTAGATGAGTTATTATCCCTAGCATATCAAGTTCCAATAGTGTTTCTTGACACTATTTTTCCATTTGTAGGTGTAGACACATGAAAGAAATCACAAGACACTAAAACCCTAATCTAGCAAAGTTTAGTGCTATACAAAAGGTTTATATAATTAATTTTAATTTTCTATATCTAAATATAGTCTCCCATTTTGAATATATATCATCTTTCATAGTTATTTTTTAACACCAAGGTATACTTTAATTTAGTCGTTTAATTTATTGTTCAATTTTAAAATCAAGTTAGTTTCTAAATTGATTACTTTAATTAATTTATTAGTCTATATATTCAAAGAGGTTATGTTCTTTATCTACAATTAGGTAGGAATATTTATTAGATGCCTCTTTAACTAGTGTAGTTTAGTTAATATTCAACTACTACAAATTATTAAATGGATATGCATGAATATAAAGTATACAAGTACAAATGCAAATGGATTTCATGTGTATTTTAAGAGGAGTAATAAAATAATATCAAATGTACTTAATCAAAATTAAATCATTAAATCTAAATTTTATAAGGTTGAAAGGTTCATTTACCTTTAATTATCTTTTTTAATCAAATGTCTACAGACCCTTAATCTCCTTTATCATACCATATTGTAGAGCCAAAAAGTGCATACCCTTGCACTTTTCCATCTTATTTTGTGTCCTAAGTACACAGTCTTAGCCCATGATTTTTTCCTAGTTGTCAATTACTAGCCTAGACTGAATTTCATTCAAAATTACCATTCCACCTTTACTTATTTCAGTATTAGTTCTTGAATTGATGGCTTTTGTACCTAATTTATGGCTTTCCTTGTATCCTTTACCCAATTCATGGCCACTCTTGAGACCTTGGTATTCTCAATTGCAAATTTAAAAGTATTGTGGCCCCAAAACAACTTAGCCTAGTCTTACTAACTCACTAGCTTGCATGTTAAAAAATTCAAGTTATATTTGAAGGCATGAGGAGGAAAAAATTTAAGGGAATCTTCAGGCCAGAAAAATAAGCACTTTGACGAAAGAATCAGGTCAAGATCATTCCCGGTTTGAAAGTTATTCAAATTTTAGTTTTTGCTTTTTGCCTTGGAAAAATATTTCTAGTCCAGCTTGAGGCACTAAACGGTCTCGTATGGGCCCAGAAATCATCAGAACTAGTAGGGGTGGTTATTATAGTGTTCTTCACTCTGAGACCTTTCCAACGGTTCAAACGGAGTGTCGAATCAAAAGTTATGGCTCCCGGAAGTTGGTGCATTTTCAAAGATGTGCTAATTTTTTAATGTGCTTTTACAATTTGAATTTCAAATTGTAATTTTCGGCACCAAACCGCTAAAACTCATAATTTGAATGTTGTTTTTGGCTCCAAAACCAAAAGGAGTTATTAATGGGCGAGTTTTTGATTTTTGGGGGGGCTTTTGGGGAAAGGAGGGCATACTGAGGAAAGGGAACTTCTATAATTTTTTGGGAGGGCATGTATTCCAGAACTCGAGGATTTGGGATCCTCTGCATGTAAGCATTTAATTATTCTGAATACAATAATATCCCCTAGTTTTTGTGAGTGATATTCGGTGTCTCGGGTTAGCACCCTCGTCACATTTCCATCATGAGATATTAATAATGGCCACCATACTTCATGCACTTGAATATATAATTATAGAAAAAATATGTCCTAACATTGCATTTCCCTTAGCTATTCCAATTATATCAAATCTTGAATCAAAAATAATAAAACCTATTTTTTTCACTTGGTATACTAGTAAGTTGCACTGAACATCTGTTATGTCAAGTGTTAATAACTCATTAAATCATTACAACACATCATTGTTAGCTACTTGCACATATGTTGCATACATTTTCTATCATGTATTCCAAATAATCAAAAAATCATTTTAAATCAATTGATAAGGATTAGGTATCATCAATAAATTCTTGAGTATCCCCCATTCCCATAGTAAGTTCTAATTATGCTTCTTAACACCAGTTAAATTTCTATCAGTATGTACAAACACAAGTAAACAACTTTTATAAGTGTTGAATACTTAATTTGTCAAAGTTTAGGGCTAACCAAAAATCTCAAGGCCATCCAAATGGATCAAGGCTACCCTTAGGAGGTTTAATATTACCCTTTTAGCCTTAATTTAATCCTTCATACAATTCCATTTTTTATAGATTATATTCATCTAAACCTATTCTCAAATTATAGGTATCAAACATATGTCATAGTTAAATTGGTCACCTTCTCTCTAGATCAAAGATACACAATTATTACAAGATTCATTTCAATTATAAATTAATTAATGTTAGGTGCATGTCTATAATTATTACAAGCTAAACTTTTATGGGGTTGTCAAGGGTAACTTGGGCATCTCATGAGCAAGGATTTCTATCAGAGACTATAAGGGTACACTAATAAGGGTTGCATCAGTTTGGATTCCTCCTGGCATGAATATTGCAACAGAGGATCAAGAACTTTTACATGGTTTAAAATTGGCTATAGGTCTTAACCTTTCAAAAATTCAAATAGAGGGAGATTCATTTGGTGTTAATTAATGCATGCAAGGAAAGGAAAATTCAAAATTGGAAGCTAGATTATATCTTACAATAGATATGGAATTTATTGGATACGCTGGAAGATTATCAAATCAATCATACCTATAGGGAGGGAATTTAGATGGCAGATTTTCTAGCAAACTTGGCATGTGAGTAAAAAGAAGAACAAGTTATCTATGATTCCAATTCTACAAATCTTCAAGAGAATCTAAAATTTTATTAGAAAATTAAGGAGGGGAATAGGTTTTACCAAGGCTTTGCATGATTATAGTGGCTAGGAAGTGCTCCCCACAATTCTACTAGATATCATTTGGAAACATTTTCACTTCTTGTGAAATGGTGGGGAATGGCAAAATAGGTATCTTGAATAAATTGATTTATGAAGGAATCATAATATGTGCTAACATATTCACATATTCAAAATGTGTGATAAGTGAAGTATGAAGGACACGGTACGAATCATATTTAAGGATGGATCATGTCTAATGTCTAGATGGTGGGGGCATACACCACATATAAAATGTAATAATATAGTGCCTCCCCACAATTCTGCCAAACTTCACTTGGAAGTTCTTTCACTCTCTGTAGAATAGTGGGGAATGGTAGAGAATGGTAGAATAGGCATCTTGAATAAATTGACTTACGAAGGAAGCATATAATGTGCTAACATATTCAAAATGTGTGATAAGGACAGTATGAAGGACATGGTATGAATCAAATTTAAGGACTAATCATATCTAATATCTATATTTCATAGGCATAGACAACATATCAAGTGTAATAATATAGTGCCTCCCTGCAATTCTGACAAACTTCACCTAGAAGTCTTTTCATTCTCTATGGAATGACGGTGGAAAACATCACACATCAGATTCTAATAAATTTTTGCTACTAACCTTGTTTTCTTGTAGGATCATTAATTTATCTTGTTTAGAGGCTCATTTATTAATGTTAGTAATGCACATTTTAAAGTATTTAAATCTATGAAAAAATGAGCCAAATTAGGACTTACGTTGGATAGTGGATGCATATGTCACATATCAAATTGTATTGATATAGTTCCCAGGAGACCTCACTATATCAACATGAATTTTCACCCCTAACGCAAATTCCCTTTTGCCACTTAACACTTTAGAAAATTAAAAGCAGAGGTTTAATTCCACTTAAGCTCACTGCTTACATTCCACTTGGCGCATGTTTTGTGTGTCAGTGGGGGCATTTCTGTTGGCACGTAGACATCCCTAGTAGATTCCTGCGGCTAGAGACTACAGAGGTGTTACACTTTTGATTGGATGTCGAAGAGTAACGTCCCTCTCTGGTTGGTCGACCCAAATATGGTCTTTTTTCATCCATTTGTTCATAATCTCCACTCTTCCATCCATAGCTCTCTTCAGTAGAAGTTTGATAGAAGTTTTGAGATATATTGAGTTCATTGCTTCACATTTTCCCCACTCTTTCAACACCCATTCAAGCCTTGTAGCAACATTCTTTCACTCCATTGCAGCAATCCACTACTGCATCACTCCAATAAGGCGAGCACAAGACAGACACCGCGGCAACAAAGGCTTGAGTCCCTCTCATTCTCTCCTCCACAAGCCTTGAGCACTTTGGATGGAGGTGGTAAGCTCCTACATTCTCTCCTATTGTTTTCGATTGAGTAAGAATGTACTGCTTGAAGTGCTTTGTGTTTATGTAGCTTCTAGTTTATTTTCTTTATCATTATCTATACTCTATTCCAAACTTGGTTGTCCATGGAGGTGGAAACACCAAGATGGGGGTCTGACTGAGGCAAGCCCCTATACAACCCCAACAATTTCTCCCTTTATTGTGTGCAGGTGGAGAGAGTTTGAAGCAAGCTAGCAAGGAGAGCATTGTACGAGATCATCTTCGTCACCTTTGTGGTAATACGTCTCTTTTATCGTATTCATATTTGCATTTCTATTTTCTTAATCTTATTTTATCCTTTTAAACACCTCTAGACTAGGTCGATAATCTCCCTTCCTGAGTTAGGATCCTATCTATTTGGTTCTCTGGTCATACGGATGCCAGCGCACCTGTGAGATGCCATTGCATCACGTTGTCATCCTGGAACTGCACTTTCGTCCTCAGACAAAGAGCTACCTGAGACATGAATCTAACTCTAAAGGCTAACTCGCCTAGTCTCTTTCCAACATTTGAGATTGCAAAGTGATCGAAGGATGCATAATCCTCATCATTCTCATCCTCCTCATCCTAACTATCCTTTAAGTTGAGGTAAGTTATGGCAGCCTTCCACTCTTGGCCTTTCGTGACCTGGGGCCTTATAGTGCATGGTCCCCCTACCTTACATTTTGGTGAACCAACGTCTATCCATTTTTTGGCATCCAGAACTTTTTCTTATATACCTCTTGGTCATTGTACCCTGGTGTGTTGTGAAATTTTATGAGCTTCACAACCCAGTCTATGAACTCTAGGCATATTTTTAGAAGAAGTCTATGACACCTTCTGATGGACAAGATGAAGGTCTCCTCTAACTTCACTACCGGCCTTTTCTCCAGTTCTACGATTGGTCTGTCTACACAAAAGCACGTAGCATGAGGAAAATCTAGACTTCTTGATGAAACTGATCATGTCCCTACTCCTCTTGCGTCACCAACCTCTTCATCCATAGATGAGCATGAGTTTGTTTGTATCCCTTCTAAGTATGTCGTTAGTCTTGGTAAGGGGTTAGGTGCATTGGAAAATCACCTAGAAGGCAACACAAAGTTGGCTAGGGCTGCTAAGGTGATCGGTGAAATAAGATACATGGTGGAAAAGGACCAAACAAGTGTAGAACTCTTAGCTAGTCTTGTCGGTTTGGCTGAAGCATGTGCCCCCTCGAGCTTTGGTCACGTACTACGAGGTGGCCTCTTCGAGGAACACGAGAGGAAGCTGGAGATGTTGATGACTCCTATATCTGTGTATATGGCTAACACGGTCCCCTTGATCAATATGCCCGCTACTTCTGAAAGTTTCGATACTGTCAAAGTAAACAGAAACCCTTTGGGTTTCCACTTCACCCCTTTTTTTGCCTCTGATGGTGGAGGATTTAGCAGAATGATGAGCAGAGGCTTTAGCAGTGGGAACTTTAGAAGTGGAGGTGGCATTAGCAGAAGCAATGCCAATGGAAGTCATGGTGGTGGCTTTGACTCTGGTGGTGGCTCCGGTGGAAGTCACACTGGTGGTGGCAGCATCGGTGGTGGCTTTGGCGGTGTCTACTGTGGTGGCACTGGTGGAGGTCATACCGGTGGCAGTGGTATTGGTGGCAGTTCTGGTGGTAGTCATGGTAGTGGCTCTGGTGGTGGTTCTAGTGTTCCTATGTCTTCTAATGACCCTATTCTAAATACCCTTCTTCAGAATATAGGGAAGATGCAGAACTAGTTGGTGAACCTTTCCCAAGCCTCAGCCCACCCTATCTTCTAGCCCTTCTTTTGGCATAGCCCGTTGTCAGTTGCAATCCTAAACACTCCTTTCCCGCAAGGGATGGACATTCCAAAGTTTGAAAAATGCGGTGGTAAAGGGGACCCATAGACACATGTGTCTATCTTTAACGCCTTGTGCACATATTTTTTCCATCATGATGCGTTGATGGCTAAATTGTTTCCCCGATCCCTCAAAGATACAACACTAGATTGGTAATGTTTTTTGCTCGCTAATTCCATCTTCACATTCGATCAACTTGTGAACTAGTTCTTGCAATAGCTCCAAGCCAATATTAGGCCAAAAATGACCTTCTCAAACCTTGTTCGGTGCAAACAAGGGGACAATGAAAAGATCAAAGACTTTATAGCATGGTACCAAGCACTCTTCTCATAGATCTCATATTCGTTACCTGATTGGGATGTACAAAAGGTCTTCATAGGGAACTTACAAAGGCCTTGGCAAGAGAAGTTCACCCTAATGAAGTACCCTTCTTTTGCACACTTATGTGTGGCTTTACGAGAATACCAGCAAATGGTGGTTCAGTTTGGGGTTCCTCCCTCGCATTCTCATTCTGAAGGAAAATCTATCGTATCGATCTTGGGAAGAGGTAAAATTGTTGTGAATGTGGTAGCCATTGTGGATAACAATGGCCTCAAACATGACCAAAATTTTATGAAGCTATCAGAATCTTATTCTTCCATCTTGCAAAAGTTGGTGAAGGATAAGATCCTTACCTTGCCACCTCCTAAACTAGTTAGAGAGCCATACCCTAGTTGGTATGAAGAAAAAATTTATTGTCGATACCATCGAGTTAACGGACATGATACCGAACATTGTATGCACCTGCATCATGAGATATAGGACCACATCGAGGACGGTAGTATCCGTTTTGATGGAGGAAAAAAACATGAACAAATTAGTGGCGAAAGCTAACAGTGAGTTGTAGATATACACAGACTCATTTCTGTGACATTCTGCTAACATGATTATTAATCCCACTGATTCTACTTCTCACCTTGAGGCGTATATTAACATGGTTACTATTACTCCCTCTACTCATCTTGTGATCGGCTCATTGGATGTAACATTTACCTCGCAAGACATTCTAGCAACAGCAAGACTTCTTCGCTTTATATTCCCGCTCACCTCAATGGTAGCATTGTGACAGGGATCTTAGTTGCACCGCGAGTAGAGTGAATGTCATCACGGAGGAGACGTTACTCTTAAAATCCCTACAAAGGGAGGAATATGACAAAACAAAGTTCGTCATCTGCACGCATGGTGGAATTTCTCTTAAACCCTATGGATCTATAATTTTGTCCGTCCTAGTTGGACCTAGGAGTGTAGACACGGTCTTCAATGTCATCCTCGAGTCAGACCACTTCAGAGTGAAGCTAGGTATACCTTGGCTAGCTTCCATGAATGGGATTGCCTCTATGATTCATAAGTTCCTTAAGTTTTCCCATGAATATTTCATGCATGTGGTACATGACACTAGATATCATCTTGTGGTATCCCATGGGGATATTTGTTGGATCACTTTTGGCCCACTCCAGACAGTCCACTCCCATAGAGAATGGACCTACTTTACAATAACTATGTGCTGTACAAAACTGGGGACAAGGGATAGCCAAAGTTGACCCTTCCCATGGTGGAGCAACTAGCTACCTCCTCCTCCCGAAAAGGAAAGGAGAAGCTCACTCCCTCTCGAGTTGACTCATCCACTCCCCTCTCTTGGGAAAAGTACTGGATGAAAAAGCCTGGGTTCTTCCTGCTAAGTCCGATGATGCCTCCTTGGTGAAATCCCAAGGTCGGGATATTGGATCTCCCTAACGGGTCCCCAAGACTTTGGTATTATTTGTATGGAAAAAAGAAAGGCCCAAAGAGAGATTTTTCCCCTTGACCTATTCCTATTCGCTCGAACAAGAAAGGATCCACTACTAAGGTGGTAGAGTCAACTCCTCTCGCTGTTTCTAAGCCTGCCCCTCTTTCTCCCATTCAGGAGTTTTCCCTTTCGTTGGAGGCAACCATGGAGGACACTCCCATGGCTGAGCAGGATCCTTCTATCCCTTCACAATTTTTGGCTTCCAGTGTGAAGAGCCATAGAAATCACCTTGCACGTGAGCATAAGCAATGGTAAAAGGCTCTCCTAGCTAGGAAAACCTCCTTACAAAAGGAGGAAGAGAAGACCGCATCTCCTGTTGTATCCTCCTCTTTCCATCCTTCCATCTTGAATCTCTTTTGGCTCCCGTTGTGAGCGCACATGTACTTGGAAGGGTGCAAGTATTCATCGCTCCTTCGGTAGAGCTGCCCTTGTTGACTTTCGTCCTAGATGTCTTGCCTTTCCCAAAGCCTATGGACATGGTTAACACATCGGTTGTGTCCACTGTAGTTCTTTCCTCTGCTTCCTTGCCACTCCTTGTTTCATCTGTGGGGATTTCACCTCCCCCAATGAAGAAGAAGGTAGAGCGTGGCCCCTCCAGCAATGGAGGACGTAAGAAGAGCCCACCTTCTCTGAAAGGTGGCCCCAAACTGACTTGTTTTGTCTTAGTAACGGAATCGGTCCCAGCCTCCCTAGAGTTTTTCACTACTCCAAAGTCTCTCGATGAGCCTAGCAATGAACCTCAGGTGCAAACTCCTTTGTCCACCGGGGTGAAACATGGCACTCCTGTTAAGTGCATGTATAACTTAGTGGATGAAGTCTCGACCCTTTCAGTGATCTTCGCTAGGTCGTTGACCCTAGACCCAAAAGAGCTAAGCAACGGTGACCTTACAGGTCCCTCTGCTTTAGCCCTTATTACGGGAGGATCGGAAGCTCCTTCCCTTAACATTATGTCATTGTAGGCTCGTCTTCCTTCCTTCGATGATCTAGAGTGGGAAGTTGACAACCTCTTGTTCGACCAATGTGAGGGGGAGACCCTCTTCTTAATCTTTAGATTAGATGTGTGTGTGTGTCGTGACATGTGTTCCCCTATGATCGTACTACATGTGCCTGGATGACCCTCGTCACCCCTGTTGGTGCATGGATAAAGGTGTGGTGTGTGTTTTGTAAACATTCTTCTATACGTATCTCTATTCTTCCATGTTTGTGATTGTCTTTCGGTAAATTGGGGACAATGCAAAGTGTCGAGAGAATTTAGGCCTCCTTCCATGTTGACCCAATTTTTTATTTTACTTTGGCTTCTATGCATTCTTCCTAATCTGGTTGGGGATTGATGATATTTCGCCTCTTACCGCGGTTACCCACTACATATAAATAAAGGCATATCTAACCCCGCGTAACCAGATCCCCCTGTGCCCTCTGTGCATGATCTATTTTCTTTACTTTTCACTTTATCTTTCTCTCATCTTTTCTTGAGTTGTCCCTTTCATGTGTGACAACGCATCTTCTACATTACTTGGTCTTTAGAAAACGCATCTGTAGCCAAACGAATCTTTTCTTGAAGACCCTTCACACACTTCCTTGTTAGAATTGCATTCTCAACCTGAAACCCTAGCAAAACATGTTTCCTTCATCATGGGTTCGTAAAGAAAGGACTTGGAAATCCTCCTCCAAAGTGGGAAGGTATTAGTCTTCCCCTCGCATGAGCACATCTCCTTCCTTTCGAATTCCTTGATGAAGTGAACATCTTTCAAAAGGATTCCTTGGTGACAAATCGATTTGAGAAGGAAGACGTTAAACTTTTGAACAGTGTGTCCCTTGAGTGGACCCCTTCTTTTCACACCGAGTTCCCAAGGTACCCCTTCAAAAACTCTTAGCGAGTTCTATGGCATCTAGCTTGGGGGCAGCCCAACTAGACCTATTTCACACCTCGACGTCTAGTCTCGGGGCAACCCGACTAGACCGTCTTTGCATCCTTACGTCTAGCTTGGGGGCAGCCCGACTAGACCTTACTTTTCAAATAGCACGTCCCTTGAGTGGATCCTCCTTCCTTTTGAAGGTTTCTCAAGGGACCCCTTTGAAAGTCTTACAACTTAGCAATGGTTTGTGTGACTGTCCATTCACTGGCCTACACGACCACTTCCTGATGTTTTCTATTTGTGGGTAAACATGTCGCCATCTCGGACTCTGTGGAGTCCCCTTTGCTTGGTCTCCCTCATGTGAGAGTTCTTGGGGGATGCCTTCCTTGCAAGTTTGCGGATCTATAAGGTGCTTCACTTGGTCTCCCTCATGTGAGAGTTCATGGGAGATACCTTCCTTGCAGGTCTACAGGGCTGTCAGTTTATTTTCTTGATCTCCTTCATATGAGATTTCTTGAAAGATACCACCCTTGCAAGACCGTGAGCCTGTAAGGTACTTTTGTACTTCAGCTTTGTAGTTGTGCGGAACTATGAAACCCTCTCCTGCACTTATAAGTTTTCCATACCATGCTCTTCATCCTCGTTAGTTTAGGTATACATCTCTTACTATGTTACTTCTTTACTACTCTACTTTATTGAAGCAATCATCGCTACTCATGCTCGCTAAAGTGGGGGAAAAATGTATCAACATGAATTTGCACCCCTAATGCAAATTCCCTTTTTCGCCTTAACACTTTAGAAAATCAAAAGAGGAGGTATAATTCCACTTAAGCATGTTGCTTGCATTCCACTTGGCGCATGTTTTGTGTGTCGGTGGGGGCATTTCTATCAGGGATGCCTGTGTGGTGCGCGATGTGCTTACGTCCTTGGAAAATTCCTGTGGCTAGAGACTGTAGAGGCGTTACACTTTCAATTGGAATTCAAAGACTAACATCCCTCTTTAGTTGGCTGGCCCGAATATGGTCATTTTTCATCCATCTGTTTAAAATATCCACTCTTCCATCCATAGCTCTCTTCAACAGAAGTTTGAGAGAAGTTTTGAGAGATCTTGAGTTCATTGCTTCACATTTTCTCCACTCTTTCAACACCCATTCAAACTTTGTAGCAGCATTCTTTCACTCCATTGCAGAAATCCACTATTCCATCACTCCAACAATTGGATCACAAGATAGACACCACGGTAACAGAGGCTTGAGTCCCTCTCATTCTCTCCTCCATAAGTTGAGCACTTCGGACAAAGGTGGTAAGCTCCTACATTCTCTCCTATTGTTTTCGATTGAGTAAGCACGTACTGCTTGAAGTACTTTGCATTTACATAGCTTGTAGTTTCTTTTCTTTATCATTATATATACTCTATTCCAAACTTGGTTGTCCATGGAGGTGGAAACACCAAGACGAGGGTCTGATTGAAGCAGGCCCCTATACAGCCCCAACAATTTCTCCCTTTATTGTGTGCAGGTGGAGAGAGTTTGAAGCAAGCTGAAGAGGAGATCATTGTACGAGATCATCTTCATCACCTTTGTGGTAATATGTTTCTTTTATCGTATTCGTATTTTCATTTCTCTTTTTTTAATCTCATTCTATCACTTTAAACACCTCTAGACTAGGCTGATAATCTCCCTTCCTGAGTTAGGATCTTGTCTTTTCGATTCTCTGGCACTACGGACGCCAGTGCATCTGTGAGATGTCAGCGTGTTGCGCTTTCATCCTAGAACTGTGCTTCTGTCCTTAGACAGAGAGCTTCCTGAGACACAAATCTGACTCTAAAGGCCGACTCGCTTGGTCTCTTTCCAACATTCGGGATTGCAGAGTGATCGAAGGATGCATAATCCTCATCATTCTCATCCTCCTCATCCTAACTATCCTTTAATTTGAGGTAAGTTAGGGAAGCCTTTCCGCTCTTAGCCTTTCGTGACCTGGGGCCTTGCAGTGGGTGATCCCCCTACCTTACAATCACACACCAAATTATACTCAATTTTTCTATCACTAATCTTGTTTTTCTACAAGAACATTAATTGATTGAGGCTGATCACTTATTTATTAATATTGCCAAAGCTCACTTCAAAGTATTTCAATTTTATAAATAAATGTGCCAAATCTTCAATCGCATGTTGTGATAAGATAGCAATAATTAAGATCTCAATCAACAGATATTCATTGGTTAGCATGTTAGGCTATGGGATTAAAAATGGTAAACCAAATAATTTCTCAATCAGTGTTCTCTAGTGCGGTTTTTTTTCCAATCCATGTATCATGAAGGTGGTATATCAAGGTGGTGCATTATCTATGCTTCTAGGGTTCAAATTAGCAGTTGCTCCTCCAGCCTCTAGATTATGGGTTATCAACCAAAGAATCTCAGGGTTTCGTTTCAGGTGCAAAATTGGGAATAGCCTTTCAATGGGAACTTTTTAAACACAGAACTGGGCCAAATCTTTAATGTCTACTGCTCAAGTGTGGTTGAATGCATTCAAATCATTCTTGGTGAAGATATATATCGACCCCAAGCTCCCTGCCCCATTTTCCCATCCCAGATACTATCAATTTTTATGTCTAATGCCATGGATCTTGAGCAACGTTTTGAGTATCTAGAGGTGAGAGTATATGAAGTGGTTTGTGGCCAATTTCTGGGTGATAATGGTCTATTATGCAATGTACAAATGTATGGATTTGATAAGGGGAATGGTTAGGTTGGTGGTTTTTTTCCAAAAATCTACTTGAAGCACAAGAGAGTGTTTGTGGATTTTTATGATGCCATTAAGAAAGCTTTGCAAACGAATTGTATACAAAACCTATACAGAGTTTTGGAAAAAGATTCTGAAGAAATTGGTAACCAACTAGTAAATGGAATAAAGGACAAGTATTTTTGTCATTTATTTTCTCCATTCTCATTGCAGTCATCGCAATGTGAATGCTCCTCCTTTGTTGCTTGCTTCAATCCATGTAAATGATGATGAAGATACATGTCCAGAGTTTCAAGATGATAATTCTATGGAAAAGTGAACATGGTTTGAAAATCTATGATAATATGATAGAATTCAGATGAAGCTTCTTTTAGATAATTATAATTATGTAATATCTCTAGCTAATTCCTTTATAAGTTGTCATGCTAAGCTTCTCATATGGGACAGTGTTCCTTGGTCCTAGAAATTTTTTTTAATCAATAGGTGATAGCCTTCTTATTCTGATACTATTTTAATATTTCAATAATATGATATAATATAATATACAAGCTAAATGCCTTTTACTTAAAAAAATATTGATTGTCATAATTAATTGATTAGTCTACATATTTATTCTAAGGTTTTATTTCCCTAAATAAATTGATTAACTTAACATAAACCTAACACACAACATGGGGGTTTATTTAAATTTTAATGAGTGATTTTAGGATCATACTAATCTTTCAGCATCAAGTGACTATGATACTATAGTTTTTTCATGTTCATGAAAAAATGTTCTACGGATTTTTTCACATATTTTAATGAGGCATCATCTAGAGTTCATGAATATCATTTAGCTTCATATCACTATCCTACTTTATGACATGAGAAACCAAATGAGCATGAGATTATATAATCTATTAAAAATATTCATCATGATCACATCATTAAGTTAGAAGAAAAAAATAAAGGAAAATGAATAAACTAGGAGATCCTCAACATGTGTTATTGAAATAAATTTTGCAAGAATAGTTTATGAAGCTGGCTCCCATAAACCTATTAGCATGTCTAGACCATGAACAAATTAATTTAATATAATTATTTTTGTGACTATCATTAGATACACTAATAAACTATAAATAGATGCACTAAACTTAAACACAAAATAAAGGATCTTATTGATAGACATGTGATATAAGTTTAGGATAGTGGATGTGGATGGATATATAACACCTTATCACATGATAGGTAAGATTATTATAATCTAACCAATAAGAATAAACCTTTTTTTGACATGTTACCTAGTACATCATATAGCAAACATGGTAAAAATTAAAGCATTGTATACATACATATACATTGTTGGAATATGGCTAAAGAGTTTTTCTTGTAGGTGTTATTGATGGCAACCCAAGTCATGCAACTCAAGTCTTACATCTGAATGTGCATCACTATTTTGGCTTCTACCGGCATAATAGAGAAAAGTACAAGGGATCTGGTTAAAGGCATAAAATTTGATCCAGTCATCCCATCAGACAGATATTTTGGGTTATGAATCTTTGAAGAAGGTTCGTAGAGGCTTGTAGTATCTTAGTTTTTATGCACACTCATTGGTAAGCAATCTAGGAGGTGCGATGTACTAATATGTTAATTATCTACGCTAGAAGGCCAACCCAACACAGATGGAATTTGTAGATGTCTAAGATGGAATTAATTATAAGTCTCAATGTTGGATTAAGCATTATTTGGGTCCTCTCTTTGTCTTAACCAAATTTGGAGGATGCACATAAAGATTTTTTTGGTGGATCTAGCTGACAAGTTAAAATATCTTAATACTGTATGAAGCCGATTGTTGAATGAATTAGTCTTTGATTGCGGATATATATAAGAGATTTTTTCTATCATTTAAGGATGGATATGGGATGTAAAAATATTAAGAAGTGTGAATTGTGAGTCCTAGTAGAGCAGTAATGCTAATTTGATCATAAGTGATGCGAAGAGCAGTAGAGCAGAATAGGGTAGAGCGAAGTGTAAAGTCAGAAAGTAGATCCAGCATAAGATTCATGAGCTTCACCAAAACTATCATCTAGCATGGTTAGATGCTATCTCAGTTCACCCTTTAGATGGTTTTAATTTAAATTTTATAGGTAGTAAGCCTTTCTCTTTTGAGCAGTGCACTCTAGGCAGTGTGCCTGAATGCAAGTGCATTCTTTTTATAAACACTATATTTTGAGTACTCAAATTGTGGATTAATCTCCATCGTAGTTTTTCCCCCTAACAGATTTTCCACGCAAAAAAATTGTGTGTCATGATGTTATGGATGTTTACTTTCAATGCATACATCTTTTCTTTAATGCAATGATGAAATGGTTTCATGTTTTGAATGGATGAAGTTTGAATATTGAACATTGATTCACCCCCCCCCTCTCCTCTCAGTGTTCCCTTGAGTCCAACAATTGGTATCAGAGCTAGTTCCTCTGGAGAAGTTTTGTTGCTTGATGTGGATCTTGGAATGTGATGGACTTTGGTAGTCTTCAACAATAGCTTATGGTAGCTCTTGATGACCTTGATCGGTCTAAAGCAAAAGTTCAAGAATTAAAAGCAAACCTTAGAGATGTTGAGAAATTAATTTAGTTGTTGAAGGATCAGATTGTCAAATCCAGAGTGAAGAGAAAAGATCTATGTGATCAGATACAGTAGAAGGAAAATGAAGATATGGATGATGCTCGCTTGAATCAAACCCTGAAGGAAATAACCGAAGAATGTGAAAATATTGCTAGAGATAATACCAACCTAAAACATGAGATGAAATCTATGATGATGAAGATGACTAAAGAGATAGAGGAAAGGAAGAAAAGTGAGGAAAATATTGCTCAGACCCTAAAAGAAAAATCTAATGAATGCAGCAGAATGAGTGGAGAATTCACTCAGTTGGAAAGTGAATCGCAAAGAACCAAAAACAATGAAGAAGAACTTGGTAAGAAGATTACTACTCTTAGGAATGATCTTGTCATTGCAAATGAATTCAAAGAAAATTTTAAGATCAGTTCAGTAAAGCTTGATGAGCTAACTCAAGGACAAAAAAGTGGAAATGATAAGAGAGGTCTTGGATATGAAAAGGGAAAAAGTTCTAGATCAACACAAAAGAGTTTCAGACGGAACAAAAGTGGAAGGTATCCGCTAAGACAACCTAATGCTCAAAATTTTGATGGATAATATTTTTCTTGTAATAAGTTCGGTCATATGATTTCTCAGTGTAGAAGTAATTTAAGGTCAAAAGATTCATCATTCTTTGGTCAATGTTTCAATTGCAAAAAGCATGGTCATAAATCAATTGAATTCAGAAATATGTCAAGTCACTCTATTGTTAGAAGAAATGTTGAATGTTATGCATGTGGGAAGTTAGGGAATATTGCTAATCAATGCGGATTGAGAAGAAACCAATGGAATGGACAAAGAAACATTGTGTGCTATAACTGTAACAAGTATGGTCATATTGCTAGATTTTGCAGAAACAAGAACATAGATAGAAGAGGTCCGGTATACAGAGAAAGGAAAACAAAGAAAAATGATAAAGGAAAAGAAAAGATAACTATGGATGATATTAGAGATTAGATGAAGAAGACATGGGTAAAGAAAAATGATCCTAATGCTGGAAATTGTTTTGTACCGAAACCCGCTTTCGGTAATTCTTCTGGTAATTGAATTGAGGCCACTGGCCTAGGGGGATTTTTATTAGAGAATATTTCCTCCCTTGTCTAATAGATGGTACCAGAATGGATAAAATTATCATGAAGGTGCATTCTCAGTGTACAAAATTTTTGGATGATTTTAGCAAAGGAAATTCAGCAAATTTTTTGGTCCGCAGAAGATTTTTCTATCGTCATCTAAGAAAATGGAGTCTCCGGAAAATTTAGGGCAAGTGCATTTATTGCACATGTGTGAACTATAAAATTCAATTTTGAGCTGTCATTTGTCACCTTGCATTATTGAAGAGAAGAAGGAGAGCACTCGACAAGCGGATTTCGAAGCAGCAAAATTGAATTCATCGACAAATTTATCAGGTACTCCAAATCACTCTCAAATTCTTCATATAATTCAGTGTGTAGTTGTGAACCCTAAAACGTGAAAAAGAATGGAGAAAATTAAAGGTTCAATCACATTGGATGAATAAAATAGTGTAAAGATCAGATCTATGAGGAATCTATTCCTTCCTGATGAATTAAAACAATTGAGCGGAGCCAAACATGGAAATTTGGATATGTGGAATGAGTTTCCATACTTTGAGGATGTGGAATTCATAAAATTCTTGTTGGGCAGGTTGCATGGTGTTTTTTTAGCTTTGGAAAAACCCTACACAATCTCAAAAGAGGTAATTGAGTAATTAACTGGATTTTGCAAAGTCGGTGATGTTCCTAGGAAGAAATATATCTGAAACAAGGAGGTCGAAACCCTAACTGGGATAATCAAAGGTCAAAGAGCTCTATTGATAGCAACAATCAAGAATCCCATTATGAAGTACATTGCACACAACATAACCTATAAAATCTTCTACCGAAATCAGGAAGGGGCTACATCAGCTGGCACAGTATACATTGCTCATAAAATGATAATTGAAGGTCATGACTTTGACCTATATGGATTGTCAAAAGATCAAATGATGGAGAATGTTCAATTGAAAAAGGAGTCAAGGTATCCATTCAGGTTTGGCACTCTAATTATATGTTTGGTTATGTACTTTCTAAAATTATTGCCAAAAATCGACAATGTAGCATGGACATCAGATAAACTGGTATGCACCCAAATTTACTCTTATTCTAAGAGTATGTCCAACTGGGATTTAGAATTTGAAAGTTTCTATAAAAATGTGCTTGTGAAATGTGGATCAGTCATTATTTCCCCTTCGGCAAGGACAATGGAAGTTGGTTCCTCTTTCACTAGCACTAATAAGGATAGAAAAGAGGATAGGAAATTATTAAATACAGCCCTCCGGAAAGAAAAGTTCCCAAGATTGAAGGAAAAGGGAAAGAAAAGGAAATTATAGACATTCTGGATGAAGAATCTGACGAATAACATGAGAATCAACTGGAAAATGATTCTGGTATTGAAAAAGGCAATGAGGAAGAAGATCTATCAAAAGAAAAGCTATAACAACTTATCCAAAGTATAGGTGGTATGTAGAAAGTTGCAAGGTTATGGTCAATCAGACCATCTTACGATTGAGACTTAATTCTGGAAGTTTTGAATGCTCATATTGATCATTGTAAGATAAGATTGGAAAGTCTCAAGGATATTCTACCTAAAGATATGATTGAGTGTAGTAGAGAATCAATGGGCTCTAAAGACAAATGTAGAGAAGAAGGTGAAATTATCTCTCACCTGAAGGAACAATTAAGACTATCCTTCCTAAGCTTAAGAAGAAAATGAACGAGTTGAGGAAGTGCATTAAATCAACGATAGGAATCTACAACTATTGTGTTAGTTGGCCCCATGCAGTCAACAATTATAAAGAAAAGTTGGATCAGATTGAGACATAACTGAATGACATTGGCAAAAAAAATGACATGTCTCAAGATCCGGATGGCATTATCAAAAGCAGAATCTGGGAGTTGCAAACAACTCAAATAAAAATTCAAATATCCAAGAATGTTCTTGTGGACACCTTTTGGAAGGTAAAAGACTTAGTTGAATGCAGGCTGGAGCAGTTGGTGGAAATTCTGAAAAATGGTCAAAAGTTGGAAGAAGCAATCACAATTCCTAAATCTCTCATTGAGATTATCAACAAAACTTCCAAGAACAATAGCTTGATTATCAGCATTGGAATTGCAATTGATGGTTGGGAGAAGTTTCTTCCGGAAGTGAATAAAAACAACAAATTAATCTTCTAAAGATAGCAACAAAGTGTTTCCAAGTTTATGTAAATTTTGTTTAAGGAGAAGAACTATAAGCATATATATATGTTAAATTCCTAAAGTATTGATGATTTTGAACACGTGTTTTGTCACCTTTTTGTCAATTTTTTGGCATATGGCATCCCATATTTTTTATTGATGTCAAAGGGGGAGAGAATACAGTGAAAAATTCCTTATAAGGGGAGAGAATGACATATGAATCTCAGGGGGAGAAAAGTACAACAAGCAATTTGGTAGTATACCCATAATGATTTTGACACTTAGTCATTTTTCACTAGGTATTACCATCAATGCCAAAGGGGCAGATTGTTGGCATATGGATAAATATTTTGGCTTGTAGGTGTTTTTATTGATGGCAACCCAAGTCATACAACTCAATTCTTGCATCTGAATGTGCAGCACTATTTTGGCTCCTACCGACAGAACAGAGAAAAGAACAGGGGATCTGGTTAAAGGCATAAAAGTTGATCCAATCATCCCATCAGATAGATATTTTGGGTTATGAATATGTGAAGAAGGTTTGTAGAGGCTTGTAGTATCTTATTTTTGACACGCACTCATTGGTAAGCGATATAGGAGGTACGATGTACTAATTTGTTAATTATCTATGCTAGAAGGCCGACCCAAAAAAAGATGGAGTTCATTGATGTATAAGATGGAATTAATTATAAGTCTCAATGTTGGATTAAGCATTATTTGGGTCCTCTCTTTGTCTAAACTAACTTTGGAGGATGCGCATAAAGTTTTTTTTGGTGGATCTGGTCGACAAGTTAAAATATCTTAATACCGTATGAAGTCAACTGTTGAAAGAATTAGTCTTTGATTGCGGATATATATAAGAGATTTTTTTTATCATTTAAGGATGGATATGAGATGTAAAAATATAAAGAAGTGTGAATTGTGATTCCTAGCAGAGCAATAATGAGAATTTGATCATAAGTGATGCGAAGAGCAGTAAAGAGCATAACAGGGCAGAGCGAAGTGTAAAGTCAGAAAGCAGATCCAGAATAAGATTCATGAGCTTCACCGGAACTGTTACCTAGCATGGTTAGATGCTATCATCTCAGTTCACCATTTAGATGGCTTTAATTTGAATTTTGTAGGCAGTAAGCCTTTCTCTTTTGAGCAATGAGCTCTAGGCAGTGTGCCTGAATGCAAGTGCATTCTTTTTATAAACACTATATTTTGAGTACTCAAATTGTGGATTGATCTCCACTGTGGTTTTTCCCCCTAACAGGGTTTCCACGCAAAAAATCTGTGTGTCATGATGTTATGGATGTTTACTTTCAATGCATACATATTTTCTTTAATGCAATGATGAAATGGTTTCATGTTTTGAATGGATGAAGTTTGAATATTGTTGAACACTGATTCACCCCCCCTCTCAGTGTTCCCTTGAGTCCAACATACATATCATTGAAGTAATATATGGTGGTATGCTTGAATTAGAAATAAAGGTATATAATAAGATTCAAATTGAGTCCTTTATCTGCATATCACTTACTTACACTGGGTAACAAAATTTGTAGTATAAAATTTGCTACCTTTAGAAATAAAAAGTGTTTTACCTGTTTATTTTATATTTTACTAAATTCTTATATTCATTTATTTTATTGTAAATTAAATCAACAATAATAAGCCTATAAAAATACACTAGAGCTAGGAAATGAAAGTGTTATTGTATAAATGAAAGATAATAAGGTGAGAGAGTGCATCCATTATTTATGGTCAATATAAGAAAAATGTTGAAGAAAATGAAAAAAATATCAAGAAAGGTTCTAGAATTTAGATAGTTGAACATAAATAGTCTTCACTTATAATTCATGATGGTGACCTACTATACTAAAGTAGTGGCCTCTAAACCAACATTGGTGAGCTATGCTGCATATTATCATCCAAGCTAATAAATTTGAATAGGAATTGAGACTTCATGGTCCCAAACATATAAACTATGTTGCTAATCCCTACACCCTACTATAGACCTACAATAGTTGGTAGTGTCCTTTTCTTGTATGACTGTCCTTTTCTTGTATGACTAAATTTAGGTAATCTATGTTTAGGCCTTCTAATGTTTATGGTGGCCGCATACTTTAAATTATATCATCCTATAATGATATTAATGATATTTTTTTTGGAAAAGACAAGTGGTTAGTTTTTCTTGGTACATTACCTTGTTTAGTCTTTTGGTATGGTGTATTTTAACATTAATAGTATTATATTTTGGAAGTGTGTGATTCCTTAAGGTGCAATATGTGAAGGTGTTGGGTGCTTAAAAAAGTGTATTAAAATACTATGGAAGTTTTCTATAATGTATTTTATGTTCTATAAATGGAAGATTATAGGAAATGGACTCAACAAAATACCATGACAAATCTAGGGAAGGAATATTTTTCAAGGTTTAGTTATAGATAAAAATGGTAAGGGCTAGAGTAAGGGAGAATAATGATGAGTTCTTATGGTATAATTTAGATAATAGATAAGATGAAGTTTTATAGAAATCCAAGAGGAATTAGAAAATTTAAAAAGAAAATCTTGAATGAAGAAATTCTATTTTGTGCAGACTAGGCCTCAAATTAGCTATTGAAAATGTAAAAAAGTTGAAGGTATTCATTTTGTGGTTTCTACAAAATTAAATTTCATGGAGGAAAACATATTCTATAAAATACTATCTAATTTATTATTGAAACAATGTGAGATAAAGAAACCAATGATCTAGAGAGGATTGTTTAAAGTAGAAGTGGTAATAAGAGTAGTTATAAGTGAGTTAAAAAAAGATTATGAGTATGGCTATGTAGGATCCACCTAGATGTAGGACTATAAATGGGAAGGTTATCTTAGCAATGGGTTGGCACAAGGATTTGGAAGAACAACAATGGATGTATAGAATCCTTTGCAATGGTACAAGGAGAGTTAAAACCTAGTACAAGGATATGATGACTAAAAATAAACTAGTAGAAGGACCATAACAACTAGTAAGGGGAAAATGAAAATTATATTAGGAATAAAACAAAGAAGGTAGAGTGTATGCCCCCATTAATTAATTAGATACTAGTGGGTGCAATCAATTTTAGGAGTATGGAGAGAGAAAGGAACAAGTGCCAACTTATGATCAAGATTAGAGGGTGAGAAAAGAAGTGTCATGTACCCAAAAAAACCCATGAATATTTCACCAAGAATAAAAATAATTAAAAGGCATCAAAAGTGTGTGTTTGATGAGAAGTGGGAAAAATATATCATATTCATAGAAATAAGGGGAATTACTCCAAGTATATCCAAGTGGCTATCTCTATAAGAAGAGGAAGTGGAGACATAATTTTGATTCATGGTAAGAGAAGAATAAGAATGTGTCTAGTAGCAAGATAATATTAATAATGCATGAAGATAGTTGTGAGATGGAGAGTATAGGAAAAGTGGTCTTGAGAAACATTTAATAAGTTGCATTGAGTGGATATGAGAAGTTAATGGATGAATAGTTTAGAAATGGAGAAAAATAGAAATGATTATTGGGGAGCTAGATAATAATTTCCCCTAGACTAGTTCATGAGGAGCTACCATGATGAAAAAGGGGAAAGAACCACTATATATAGGATGCCAATACAAGATAAATCTAATAATAATAGGTAACAATAACATAGTGCACGTTAGTAGAAGTATAGAAGGAGATGATTTATATGATTGAAAGTTAAGTTGTTTTACAGAGAAAGGAGAAGAAAAATTTAGAACAAAAATATAAACTACACTAATTTGGGATTATTTTTTTGTAGAAAGGCACACTCATAGTGAGTGAAAAGTGAAAAATATGTAGAAATGACATCTCTAGATTTTTATAGGCATAATAAATATGTAATATGATGGGTGAGGAAAATAAATATGTATAATAAGAAGCTTGGGAAATGGAGAAAATTAAATATTAATAAAAAGGGCCTTTTAAAATTTAAATAAAAATAAAAATAAAGAAAAATGATAATGGAAGGGGAATATTATTAGAAAATTTAATTCACTTTTGTGATTCAAATTTTGAGAATTGGGAAGAGATAGGAGAGCAATTAGAAAAATTCCACAACATAGAGCTTTTGTGAATATCAGCTTAAATGGCTAAGGGACGATAGTGTTAGAGGTATGGATTCTCAATTTAATGAAATTTAAATTATATTTTATAATTTGTATGCACTATAGATGTCAAGAGGAGGATACGGGAGTAGTGACACTTGATGTGGATTATGTTGGGGCCACTTAGGAGGATAGATATTAGTGGGAGATAAGTTAAACACCACCATTATTTCTACCATTATAGGGGAAAGAGGAGTTAGAGGAGAAAGAGGTGTTGGGGGATGTAATATGGAGATTAGAGGATCTAGAGAGGGAAGAGTTCTAGGAGATTGGGGAAAATTGTAGGGGAGATGAGGAGGATGGAGGTGTTGAGGAGGTAGCAAGTGAGGAGGTACCAAATATAAAGGGGCCCTCAATTAATAGAGCATGTAGGGAGAATGATTTGTCGGGATAAGTGGAATGCACCTTGCAATCATAATGTTTAAAGTATTTATTTTTCTAATTCACCCAAATATTTAGGTCATCCCACTTGAAGTGGTACTATGTGTCACTTGTTGTTTGTATTTTATAAGTGTAAGATTCACTTTGTGTCATGGAAATTCCCAATTATAACTATTAAAGCTTGTAAGGTGTGTAAGAGTTTCCAAAAAGGAAAGGGCGTGATGAAAGGGAATTAATTGTGGACTTAGAAAAAAATATGAATCAACTATGGAAAAAAAGAAGATAAGACTACTTGAGCACTCAAGTTTGGTAGCGGTGGATTCTAACTTGTAATCAATTTAGCTTATTTTAGGTGTTGGATTAGAAACCATTCATGGTTTGTGGTTTTGTTCATGTCTATATATTAATTTCTCAATTTGTAGGTGTTATCATAATTTTTTATAAGTACTATTATGTTTTTGAAATATCTCTAGCACTATATTGACTTGATCTCTTGTAGATAATTAATCTTGTAAGTTATATTGTAACTATATTAATATTGGGGTATACAATTGGTTCAAGATTTAAAGTTGTATTTTATCTTTAAAGGGTTTTTCCAAGGTAATACCATATTAATTATTTTTTTTGAGTTACATTTCACTTGCATGTCTTTGCATGTTATTGCATGTTTTATTTTGTTATAAAAATTATTAGATATATGTCTCTTTATATTATATGTCCTCATAGATTAGTGTAGGAAGTATTTATACCACCTAAGCTTCTTTTGAGGATGGATGAGATCTAACTAAGGAGGTGAGATGTGGTGATACAAAGAGAGAGCAAAGGGAGGATAAGGAGTACCTATTATTAGTTCCTAAATTTGTAGGCCTCAAAATTTTCAAAATTGATCCATATCCTTTTATTTTTGTGCCCTTACCCTTTTTTTCATCAATTTGATACAATTCTATAGATCTTAAATAGGCCTCTATGTTCAAGTGTCTCTTTGTGTTGTATTTTTTCCCCCCTTATACTTCAATCATTCATCTAAGTTGACAAAATCCAAATTTTATCTAAATGTGATTATTTTACTTTTGTGTTCTCCTGGCATAAAAAAATTAAAGAGGTATCCTAGGTGCTTTCTAAGCTACCTGACATTCTCAAGGCCTTTGTTCGACATTATGAGCAAGTTTTCACTGCTCAAAAGTACACGCCAGAGTGACAACAAGCCCATCAGGATTGTCTTGTTGTGGTGCCACATAGGCTATCTTCAGCCCAAAGAACTTTTTGTGAAAAATTTCTCACAATTGAGTATTTGAATGAAGTCGTTCAATCCATGGTTGATGACAAGGGCCCTGGGATTGATGGTTTCCCTTGTGAGTTCTACAAGTCCCTTTGGGATTGCATTGGTAATGATCTGCATAAGGTATATCTTGAAGATTTTCATTTCAAATCCTTGGGTAATATAATCAACAAAGGAAATATTAAATTCATACCTAAGCCTGGAGATCCTAAGGATATTTATAACTAGAGGCCTATCACGCTCCTCAATGTCTCTTATAAAATCATTGTCAAAGTGTTGGCTTTGAAAATCCACCATCTTCTGCCTCAAATTGTGTGCCCGAAGCAAATTGGATTTATCATATCCAGATCTATTCTAGATAATATCATTGCCATGTGGGAAGGTATGGAGTGGGTCAGACGTTGTAACAAGAAGGCTATTTTTCTCAAGATAGACTTTTCTAAAGCATATGACCGCATTGAGTGGCCCTTTATTCTGTCCATGTTGAAATCCTTGGGGTTCGGGCCCAACTTTATTCAAGCCATCCAAATTCTTTTTTCAGATGCCTATGCTTGTATTACCATTAATGGCCACCAATCTTCACCTTTTGGCCTCTTCCGCTCTATTTGGAAAGGATGTCTACTTGCTCCTTCTCTTTATGTGCTTGTTGCCAAAGGTTTTGGTTATCTCTTGGCCAATGCAGTTTCTCAGCAGCAGGTTAGAGGCATTGCCCTTCCTAACTCCTAGGCTCAACTTGTTAATGGTCATTTTTCTAATGATTCCTTCCTCACCCTCTTGGAGGAAGAAAATAATATTAAGGCGGCTCTTGAGTTCCTTGAAAAAAATTGTAGTGCCTCTTGTTCCACCATTCAATGGTATAAAACTCTATGTTATAGGAAATCTATTTTTCCCACCCTTCGCTGGCTTCAGCAGTATGGATGGAAGTGGACTGGGCCAAGGGAAATCTTTCGGTTTTTTGGAATTCCCTTTGCCTTCCAGACTTCTTCAACTGATTTATGGCAAGTTGTTATCTCCAGGATTGAGAAAAAATTGGCCTATTGGATAACCAAGTCTCTCTCTTTGGCTGGAAAATTTCAAGTGTGCTCAAAGATTCTGGCAGCTACTCATGCTTATTACTCCTCTTGTTGGGCCCCTTAGAAAGTTTCTTATGCCAATCTTGAGAAGTTGCTTTGAGACTTTCTTTAGGCCTCTGCAGAGTTCCATAGAGGGTTTCACCATGTTGTCTAGGAATTTTTTTGCCTTCCCAAAGACTCTAGAGGGCTTGGTCTGCTAATCTCCACTCAATGACAAGGGACTACCTTGTGTGTGAAATAGATAATTAGAGCCCTTACTGGAGATGAAGCCTAAAAATTATCCTTAAGTATTGCATTCAATCTGGATTTCCTATTCATAGACCTGCCTAGAAGGGGATTAGCTTTCTAACCCTTCTGGTCATGAAGGATCCAGTCCAAATCGTGAGTAATTTTGTGTACAAGAGCATTTGGAAAGCCTGAGATATAGTTAAGCCTTGGCTCCACTGGGCCAAATCTGGTTTTTGTGATGGGTTTTCACTCAATCAACAAAATGTTTGATGGTCGCCTCTCTTTGCTAGTAATGGCCAACCTTTGGCCAAATCGTATTGGCTTAAGGTGCTAAGGTTCTATAAGAAAGGCATTCAAACCCTATAGAATGTGTTTCACAAACCCATAATGCGCATTATGTCGTGGGAGGATTTTTTGTGTGCTTTAAAGACTTCAGAACCAAGACCGTGATACTTATGATGGTCTGGTGAATGTTATTCCTGCATATTGTCTTCATAAGGTTGGAATTTGTGGGTTCAAGCCCTAGTGGAAGGACTGGAAGTGGTACCCAGACACCCCTTTACAAAATTACAAGCCTAGGCTTGGCTATATGTGGCTATCGCCATATTTTCCAATAATTGACAGTCTTAACCAAAGATGTCTTCTCCAATCCTTCGCTCATGTCTGGCGAAAAATATTCTCTGCCATTTGATCTACAAGTGTTGAGAAAAAACTAGCTCACTTTTCTTGGTGTATTCTTTTCGAAGGCTTGCCTGTGGGGTCTCGACTTGTTCACTTGGGGGTTCAGGACCCTCGGTTCCCTTTTTGTGGGAAAGCTAAGTCTTTTAAGCATCTCTTCTGGTTTTGCACTAGAGTCCAACAATATTGGACTTGGATTCATGACTTCTTTTGACCTTTCAAGATGGAGCCCTTCTCCTAACATATGGTTCTGCTGGGTGATTCACCCAGGATTATGGCTAAGTATACCTAGCTTTGGCACACTTTCAGAGTGGAAATCCTCTTCAATATCTGGAAAGATAGAAATGACTGCATATTTTCTCACACTCAATTGGATAAAAATGTTTCTTTGTATTCTAAAGCTATTATTTTCTCTAAGGTGCTTCTACAAATTCAAGTGCAAGCGAACAAAGTTGTGCTTGAGGTGGATCACCTTTAGGTGCTTCTGAATCATTGGGCCAATGGCCCATGTACTGTGGCTCAAGTGTCTGCCTCACCCTCCTCCTCTCACGGTTGGTTGCCCTCTTGGGGCTGGCAGCAGAGTGGCTTTGCTCGCCCCTGCTCTCAGCCTCCTCCTTGGCATGGTTCTCACCCTCCTTGGTGGTCTCATTCTCCTTCAGGAGCTGGTCAGGGGTGGCCCTCTGGAGGAGTTGCGAGGAGCAGCAGTGGCAGTTCTAGATGGCCCTCTGATACTACTCTTGGCAAGGGCTCTAGTTGGCCCGATAGTGGCTCTGGTTGGCTAGATTCTGGTAAAAAAATTCTTCGTTTGGCACTTGCAATCTCGCCTCAGTGTGAGGAAGATAAAGAGTAAGAAGAAGAAGTTGATGATGGTTGGGGTCCTACTCCTGATGTCACTCCTAACCCTACTGATGTATGGGGAAGAAAGATGAATGATAGAGACCCTCCTAGCTCTACCAACATTTCTTTGGCCGCTTAATGGCTATTTCATTCTTTTTGTTATGTTTATGGATTTTTGGGCTAGGCCCAAGTGACTTGTTTTTTGGTTTTTTGGGATCTGCCCATGTGACTCTCGGGGTGTGCCTTTTTACTACCCACCTTTTTTTGTGAATATGTAACTTTATCTTTATGATTTAATTTAGATAGCTGCCTATTCATCAAAAACAAATTGTGTTCAAGTTTAACAAGTTGAGAATCTCGTGAGTTTTCAAATCTCTCAAAACCTCAACAAAGGAACAAATAAAATCCACCTAGTTTACAAGTTCACAAACTCTACAAAAGTGAAAATAAGGGTTAATGAGTTCTTAATTTTGTTGAAAGTGTTACACGCTGAAGAGAAAGAGAAGAAGAAATAAAAATTAAAGAGATTGAAAAGTGGCCAAATTCTAAATTTCATTAAGTTCACAAGTTCATAAAATTGACATAATTTTTGAAAGACCAAAAAATATAACAAATAAAGAAGAGGGAAAATGCAATGGGTTTTGAAATGGTGAAAATGTGGTATGGTGCTAGCATGTGGTTTTAAGACATAGAGCACACCCACTTTTCCAATTTCATTCAAGGATATCCTTGAGATCTCAATGCAAAGGGGAAAGAGATCTTGCAAGAGGGCTATCCTAGGGGTTGAATATAGACTAATGAGGGATTCACCATCAAGTTTAGACTTGGAAAAGATAATGAAATGCAAGATGAAATACAAAACCCTAATATGATGCAAACTTGATTTAAATGATCTAGAAATGCAAGTAAAACAAAACGGAAAGATGCAAGCTAGAATGTGTGCACTTAAAAACATAAATATGAGTGGAAGGAGTCCTGAATTGATGCAAATGTTGATGTTTTGACCTAGTGGGACTCATTCGCCATTCTGGGTGAATCAGTCCTAGTTTTGGATTTTTGCACATAAGCAAGTTTTGGGAAAAATGGTATCTGAATCTGCAAAGATCTTTGTCAAACACCTACAGTGGGACTCATTCACCACTTTTGGTGAATTAGTCCACTTCCGCTTTTTTAGGGGTTCAAAACCTAAATCTATTCCTCTTAGTTTGATTTGTCTTTCCTAATTGATTCTCGGATTCGAAACCCAAATTTGTAACCTGTAGGTGATCTCCAAGTATCTCCAATACTTGATGACAACTTTGACAAATTTTGATCTCCTTGACAACTTTTCTCCAATCTTGCTCCTTAGGAAATCTATAACCTAGAACTACAAATAACACTTAAAGGATAGGGGAAAATGCTGGAGGGTTAGTAGAAAGGGGTTTGCCTTGGCCAAACCCCATTTTGGAAATCAATCCTTGAAATGAAATCAAATAAGAATGGAGAATGATGAATGGACAAATAACAATGTTGCAATTCACCAAACCATTGCAATAAAGTGTTATAAATATGCTTGAGATGGCTACAATGGATGTAGATCTTGACTCTTGCTTGAATGATCTTGATCTTGAATGAAACACTTGCTTGAATCACAAAACCCTACATCACAATTGTTAGCACAATAACAAACATGATGCATGAAATCTTTGACATGATGATTGATGCTTGAATAATGCTCTAGAATGCTTGATAATATGCTCTTGAAGACACTTGAATTCTCTTGTGAACTCAATTATGCTATAATGAATGCTCTCACAAAAGCCTTAGGTGAAAATGAGTGAAAGAACCTTGTATTTATACTCAATTATGCAAGAATTCTCGAAATTGCAAGCCTACAAGCCGACATCAAATTTAGGAGGATAAAATCTCACCAAGAATTTGAATTAATTTTGATTTTGGGCCACACGGGACTCATTCACCCAAGGTGGCGAATGAGTCCCACTAGGCTTAATTTTTGGGACCATTTTTAATAATTCTTAGAATTATGTGAAATCAGACTCGGGGCCAAAAAATCTAGGTGGGACTCATTCACCCAAGGTGGTGAATGAGTCCTAAATCACTAAAACTGAGCCACACAAGCCTAAAACACCTGAATTATGATTGGGTATTGATTTGTGTCAGGATTATCCTTGAAAAGATGCATTAAATGAGGCTTGTGGATGCAAAATAAGGCCAATTAAAGCATAAGAAATCCCAATTATTAATGATAACCCTAGAAAAGTGTGAAAGTGTGTCACAACACTTTACAACACTCCAAATAAAACACCAATAAACTCATTTAGCTCTCAAGGACCAAGACCTAATGTGAATATGTTAGACACATTGCAACATTAAATCAAGGCCAAGTTAGGGGGACCTTTTTCTATCATTATAGGTTTTATGGTACAAAAAGGGTTCTAAATGATTTTTAAATGCATCATCCAATCCTCTACACTCCATCTACCCCAATCCACACCATGAATAAAGTAGATGACTCCTTGTCTACCAAGTTATCCTTGCATAATCAATACCTTTCATTTTGAGTGAGAGGTTGTCCCTAGCTATTCACTTCATAGTTCAAATAGTGAATATGTTTAATTCATCAACCATCATAAATATCTTGTAGTTTTTGATTTGCATGGTTTTCTATGTTTCTATATATGTTTTTCTTCTTTTTTTGTTGGTGGTTACTAAGTCAATTTTTTGGGCTAGAAAGGTATGCAAGTGATTCTAGGGCATCAAATGCCACATAGTTTAGCTACAAACAAAAAATGAATTTGGTGAAGAGTAGGAAGGTTTTGTAATAGTTCATATCCATGTAATGGATGGTACTTTGTAATGATTAAGGGGGAGGTATAGTCGTAATTATTTATTTTCTCTCACCATATATGTTGGTGTGATTATAATAAGGGTTGGATATAAGTGTGATGGCTTCTAATGATTTACAAATATTTTTTAGTGGTCTTTCCTCTTCCACATATGAATTATTATAGTTATAGTATGAATTATTATGTATTTCCATCACATGAAATGTGATTTTTGATTTGCATGTAAATTAAATCTAGTTATGTTAATAGTTTACCTAAAGGCATCTCTTTCATCTTTGTTGTTCATGACTTTGTTATCCAATGGAGTAGGTACCAGTCCACATCGATGAAGGATTGAACATCATTCATTTAAACACCCTCCATCCCTATTAGATCAGGATTATAATAGATTTAGTTTAGGTTATGCATGTTGTTCATGATTTGGTATTACAAACTAGGGAATTAATCTCAAGAAAACTTAATCAATTAATTCATCAAGGAATCATTTTGTCCATTTTTTCACCTACCCATCATGCATGTAATATCAAATAAAATAATCTAAAGGGATTATGATATTGTTTTCATCTATAGGTAATTTTCAAAGTTATATTAGAAGTTTTATATAGCTAGTTTTTCTTAACCTAGTGACAAATACAAGAGAAAGTGTACATTTTTTATAGCTACTAATTACTACAATAATGCTACATTTTAATTGGTTTTAAACCTATTAATGATACCTATAGGAATACCCTCCTAGTTTTAGTTGAGCACAAAGTGAAAGAGAGACCACCCACTCTCATTCATTGGCCTTTATCCCTCAGTTTGTTGATAAACCCCTTTTTTAACTTCTTGACAAAAACTCCCTAAGCCTGAAGGTAAGAATTTTTTTAGGATTATGGAGGATTAGTTTTGGGAACTAGCACCTATAATAGTAGAGGAGGAGACAAGGCTCATAATAAGGGAGGGGGAGAAGAGACAAGGATCAAAATGTGGAGAATAAAAGGGATGATTTAGGTGGTAAGAGAGGAGGATAGGAGATAAAAAGTTCACATTGGTGAGGTAGAAATGGATCCACTCTAATTTATTGCAGACAATCAAGTGAAATCAAGGTGATCTAGTATGAGAAAATAAATATGATATTTATAATTAATTTAAATTTTAATCATGATTTTTAGTTTGTATAATATTTTATATATGACTAATGTAATGGATTTTATGTTATAATGTAGCTAACATATATGAACTTTAGTTTAATATATTGATATTAATGGAAAAAATATTGTAAAACATGTCATCCCAAGTTATGGATGAGTGGGAGAGACTACATGTGGAGACTAGAAATTTTTTGTATCATGTGGTGAGTGCATGGTTATTGTACTCTTTGAAGTATAAGGTATGTGATATTTGATCTAATATATTAGATTTGAGCATGTGATTTTGAACTACAATATAGAGGATCTTGTGGTAAGGCTAGAGAAAGTTATAGTTTCCTAAGACCTAAGTGTTGAGGTGGATCAAGTTGTAGTAGAGAGGGGCCAATTGTAGGATTTGAAGAGTTATTTGAGTGTATAGAGAGAGTAGATGATGGGATAGGTAGAGGAAAATGTGAAAAAATATAATATTTATGGCTTAAGAGAGATTGACTATATTGGGAGCTATAAAAGGTGGTGGTGCAATAGTTGATGTGACCACCTACCAGATCATTTATAGATATACCCTTGTGGGATTTGTTGGATGTTACATGTGCTAAGATTGTGTAATTATGAGAGGCACTTAGTTCAAATGATGGGATGATGTTTGTAGACACCATTAGAAGATCACTAAGTTCTACCCAATTACTCTCATGAGTGCACTCAACATTGATATGGTCATGAGAGGATATACCATTAGGTAGTGCACTCTCACCACCATATTAGGGATATTTTGGAGAGAGAGAGATAGACCAACCATATTAAACATTAGTGCTGGTTTATTTTGATATTTTTTGTATTTGAAAGATGTTAAATATGAAGATAGTTTCATATTTTATTTATATGATGGTGTTTTCTATATATGATTATACTATAGTGCATAAATGTTGTATTTTAATTTTCATGTTGCATTATTTTTGTGTATAATAATATGTGAAAAATTATGAATAATATGATTTAATTAGTAGAGAATAAGAATAATTGAAAATAGATATATGTAGTAAATATAATGAGGGGAATAGCTCGCATGGGTAGCAGAGTTGGCTTGGGCAGTGGGTTTGCTCCCCATTGGTCTCGGGTTCAACTCTGCTCCCAGGTTTAAGAGGTGGGACTTCTTGCAGGCGGTGGATCTCACCCGTGGGGGACTAGTCTCGCCCCATCTCGCCCCAGGTACCCAAGATACGGGTTGTTGGGCCGCTAGGTTGGGCCGCAGGGACACCCCTGGTGTATTAAAAAAAATAAAAATGAGGGGAATATTTATGTAGTAATATAACAAAAACTAGGAAAATATTTATTTATGTCATCTAAATAAATAAACAAGAATAAAAATGTTATGAAGACTAAGAAACTTGTAAGGAGATAACATAAATCAAGAAAATAATTATTTATCATTTATTAATAGTAGGAATGAATAATAATATTAAGAAACATGTATGTAAATAGAAGAAATAGGAAAATAAGTATTTAAGCCAACTAACGTATGAGAATAAATATTATGAACCACAAACAACTTAGGAACCTATACCAAAAATATAGAGAAATAAGAAATTAATGTGTGTATATGGCATGAGAATAAATTATCTAAGAGGAAATACCTAGTAGTAAGTGTCAACTAATACAAACACATCGAGAGAAAGGAAAAACATAGTTTCATATGACCATCATATAAGAGAAATAGATGTGGACATATAAGAGGAAATGGAATAATCCCTAAATAAGAATACAAAGAGACACCCATACTCAATGACATGAGGAAAATAATAAATCCCATCTTTGTATGTGGTTGAATCAAATAAAATATAGGAAATAACATATAACATAGAAAAAGGATATATACCAATGCCTATGGATAATAAAAAATAGTCAATATGTATAATTACATCATTTTGTGAGAGAAGAAATGTGTTAATTCCCATGGGGGGGAGGAATATTAAACTCCATATTGGCACATGGACCACAAATATATGTTAAAAAATATAGTAAGGATGAAGAGTAATGTTTCCATCCTATGAAACATGGTTGAATAAGAATGGACCATACAAGTATGAGGGATAATATTGAGAACTCGGGTATAGGATTGAATTATATGAGTATTTTTAATTATTCTTAGTAGAGAATAAGAATAATAGAAAATAGATATATGTAGGAAAGATAATGAATGGGGAATATTTATGTAGTAAGACAACATAAAATAGGAAACAAATCCTTTGTCATCTAAATTCATAAACACGAATAAGAATGCTATGAAGTCTAAGAAACTTGTAAGTAGATAACCCGAATCAAGAAAATAATTATTTTTGATTTATTAATAGCAGGAGAATAATAATATTAAGAAACATGTATGTAAATGGAAAATTTAGGAAAATAAGTATTTACGCCATCTAAAAATATGAGGATAAATAGTATGAACAATAAACAACTTAAGAACCTATACCAAAAACATAGAGAAAAAAGAAATCAATGCGTGCATATGACATGATAATAAATTGTCTAGGAGGAAATACCTAGTAATAAGTTTCAACTATTAATAAGCACATTGAGAGAAAGGAAATCCATGGTTGAATATGACCATCATATAAGAGAATTAGATGTGGAACATATATGAGGAAAATGAATAATACCTAAATAAGAATACAAAGAGAGACCCATACTCAATGACATGGGGAAAATAATAACTCTCATCTTGGTATGTGGGTGAATCAAATAAAATATAGGAAATAATATATAGCATAGAAAAGGGAAAAATACCAATGCCTATGGATAATAAAAATTAGTTAATATATATAATTATATCATTTTGTGAGAGAGAAGAAATGTGCTAATTCCTATTGAAGGGGGAAAATTAAACTCTATATTGGCATGTGAGCCACAAACATATGTTAAAAAATATAATAATAATGAAGAGGAATGTTTCCATCCTATGAAACATGGTTGAATAAGAATGGACCATACAAGTATAAGGGATAATAGTGGAACTGAAGAATAGTATTAAATTATATGAGGATTTTTAAGAGTTCATTTAAGAGTACCATCCATAGTAAAAATGTCATAAGCATACAAGCCATAGATAGATTAAATGGAATAAGGGCCTAGAAAATTTGAGCATAACTTTCCTTTAAGATACTCATTTGTGTCACATCAATTATATTTTAGGGGAAGATAACCAACTTAGAAATAATGCAAGAGAATGCACTAATTATGATCATATATTACAATATTTTGGTATACCTAGGGGAATTCTAAATCATTCACATGATTCTATTAATATGTTTTAGATCTTGAAGATGATTCTCATGATATATTGTATCCTTGATGAGCTTGTCAAAAGAGATGTGAAGATAGGGAATTTATAGTTCAAGGGGCATGATTGTTTTAACATTATAAACTATAGAATAAGGAGTAGTATCCATGGAAGTATGAATGCTTGTGTGGTAGTACCATAAGGAAATAAAAGTTAGTAATTGAAACTAGCACCATTTTGATCCATAATGATTTTACAAGAAGAGAATTTGATTTCTTGGGCATCCTATTGGATGGATTCAAGTATAGAGGCCACTTCAATGCCTAAGCATAACATTACAGAGAAATATTCTACAAGGATTGTTGAAGAGCATCTCTATATAAAAAAATTTGGATGAGTTTCTAAAGAGAGATCTTAGCTTGTCTAGATTGCAATTATTCCACTTAGGATGTTTTGAAGGTATGTGAGGTGGATGAGGAATATTGGGAATAGTTGGTGGGAGAGAAGGAGGAATAAGAGGGTTATTTATATTACACCTTATGTAATATTGGGAGGATCATCAAATATGATGATGAGATGGGACGAAAGGGAAAGAATAAAGGTCGGAGAAAGATTAAGTGAAAAAGAGGGTGAATTAGGGAGACCTTATAGAACTAGTTATGGTTGTGAGAAAGGATGATGATAAGAAAAGGAGAAAAGTGAGGAGGAGGATGGGAGAAATGAAGAAAATAAAGAGTTCTACCTCACAAAATAAAATATTGGGAAGATAAAAATGAGGATAAGAAGAGTGTATGTCTAGTAATTGGAAGAGTGTAGGAGGAGGGTCTAACTATTTCTTAGAAATGTCTATATATTATTTGTTGGGACCCTTAACTATATGTGTTATTAAATACACAATATAAAATGAAGGATATGGGAGAAAGGAAGTTATTTGGGTAGCAAAAAAGGAGTGTATTCATCTTAGAACGTGCCTAATAACTTTATTATTTATTTTATGTAAATATAGGAAGAGTGAGTTATATAAATAAAACCACTTGAACATAGTTAATTTGAAGTGAGAGGGAAGAGCGAAAGAAACATTTTTATTATATTCTAGTAAAAAATAGAATAAAAAATATTTTTGAATTAACTTACTACATTCTACATTATATAAACATTTATATTCCAAAGAGAAGAACTAGATGTGACAATGGTATTTGCATACTCTTATCACACTTTTATCACTATTTTAGCCTCTTTTCCCTTGCGTGTGTATGCCATTTTTTTTATCATTTTTCCCTAGCTTATGTTGTCTCCTAGCCATGTCATTTCCATCTACTATGTTTTCCTAAGACCTTTTTTATATTTTCTAAGTGGTGATTTATATTTTTAATTATTAGCTCTACCTCATGTCCTAACTTCCATTTTATGCTTCCTATGTTTTTGGCCTCTTTACCCCTTGTTTTCCCCTTAGTTTGTCATCCCTAGGTTAATTTACCATGTGCACCCCACCTTTTACAATACTAAAGCATTCCTATACAATAAAACTTTCACCAAAATAATATTTTCTATATTTCCACATTGCACTATTCTCTTAGAAATTAGGCCCAAGCCCTATTGGAGGACATTTCCTACACTTGGAATCCAACCAAGTCAACCTTAAAAATTTATCACTCTAAGAGATCCTTTATATCGCATATCATTTAATAACATACCTACCTATAACCAATGGGAGTCTCTCCCAATTATTTCTTAAAATATATAAATGGGCCCAACGTTTGCCTCATCTTGACATAGAAAATGTAATTTTTATCATAGTTCATCAAGGATATTTTTTTAAAATAAGTTTCATAGTTCTAAAGTATTTCAAAAATTTCTTAATTTTTCTAGCTTCAATATATAACCACCATAATATTTTTATCATGCTCATATAATTGGCCTACTTCAACTCTTTATAACTAGGTCTCGATTTTCAAGTTTTCCAAGCAAGGTATAATTTTCTTTAATAGGTTTTGTATGTAAATGATATTATTTTTCTACTATATTATATATGTACCTTTTTTATTCATAAAAAAAACCCTTTCAATCCATCAACCTTCTATTTCCATCCAATTTCATTATATTTTCCACCCCATTTCATTCTATTTTCATCTCAAACCTTCCCCCCTAAGTTAGTTTGCATACATCCTATTGTAGTGGACCTAAAATCAAAGGTTTAAACCTAAAAAATCATGAATAGACCTTTTTCTCATAATAAAATTCTATTAGAGTGCTTTTATTCATCCCTCTTTAATCATCAAAATCCCATTTTTCCATCTAGGCATGTTACCCAATCACCCTTTATGAGTGAGTGTCTCTTTTGCTACTATTTCAAAGACCTTGGCCATAACTTAACCTGAGATATATTAGAGGTATTGTAGAATATTATATATCTCATACTAATATATTATCAACCCATACAAATATTTTTTTATCAAAATCTATTTACTTATCCAAACACTCTCTCCCAGTCACACTACTCTCCCCCACCCATACTACTCTCTCCCACCCATACTTGTTTGTACAATTTCCAAGAACCCTAAAACTAGGTTTTAAAGTTTTAATGGCATAGGAAGTGGTGTATAATTTATTTCTTTAAATTATAAATAAATATATTGTAATGTTTTATATTCTTTCTGCCATGCTAACAATTTTTTGAACATCCACAAGGGGGGTGACTAAGGGAAGCTCCCCTTCTAAATCTTATTTTTGTAGGGTCAACCATTGAATAATATTATATTGTAGGTTTATTTTGAATATAGTTTAAATTTATCAAGGAAATAAATAGATAATAATCATCAATCCAACCAACAATTTCCATATCATCAAAGTTTTTAAACATGGTTTTTTGGAGCACTAGCCATCATATGGGGGCTATCCTTAATATTGGTCATCCACATTTGGACCCATCCTTCTCATTGGTCATCCACCTTTGGACCTGGCCTTCTTATTGGTCATCCCCCTTTGGACCTATCCTTCTTGATATCCATATATCTTTGGACTTGGTCACCACTTCTCTATAGTAGCTTCAAAAATTAGTCAAATCAATTGCAGATGTTCCCAATGCCTTACTAATCCCATCCATGTTTAAAAATAATTAATTTATCATATATAACTATGCCATTTTGTCAATTTAATAAAAAATCTATTTAGGTTCTCAACCCATTTTCCAAGATAACTTATATAGGTCTAAGCATAAAAATCCTAGCATACCCATTCTTAGTGTCTTCAATCAACCCATTTGGTTGTGTCTTCATTATCTCATCTATCAAGTGATATTTTTCCGTGATCCCATGTCTCTAGTTCATTTTAAATATTGTATTAGTCTATGAAAGGTTTCTTATTAATTACTACTATGCTATGTGTTTGACAAGTTTTTACTAGTGAGAAGGTATATTAATTAGACCTTGTGAAACCCAAGAAATCCAAGGATGTGTGGCCTTTCTCTTGGTTGTACACCTTTGGACCTAGTATTCCTATTATCTATCCATATTTTAAATTGTTACCACTTCTATATTTTTTCCCTAAGTCTCCATAAAATCTTTAGAATTTAATGTTTAACACTTTTTTCAACCTCGATGCATCAATATAGGTCCATTTGTTACTCCATTTTCTTAGTTTTTGAAAACATATATTAGTAATGTAATTTTTACATCAATTTATGTAGCCTCGATTAGGATTCAATCACATTATCTATCCCCACTTAATAATGATACATATAATTAATATTTGGCTAGTTAGAGATAGTTCTAGGCATCCTTATATTATATTTAGTTTACATACAATTGCACATAGGTTATTTTGACATAATATCTATAGGATCTAATAGTGTGCTCACATACCCCAAGATCGGTTGAAAAAAGAGAGGCCTTCCACAAGATATTGTGGAAAGAGAATAGCTTGCTTGATTATGGATGCAACAATGGTACAACTTGATCAATAATGGATAAATCCCCTGTGATACAAAATGTGCATGAGGCCTTGCTTATATAAGCAAGGTGAGAGATGGGATTAGACAATATCGTGACAATTGTTTTAATCCTATGACATGAGACAACAAACATTAAATGACCTAAGACACAAGAAGTAAATGGCATAAGATAAGATAAGATCATATGACAACTAAGACTTCTATAAATATTCCTAGGACCTAAGTAAACTTAACATGTGAATATGGCCTTATTCACACCAAAAATATATGTGTACTATTTCAATATACTTGCATATTTACCATAGTTGAAATTAAGTTACACTTAAACACCATGTCTTTTAAGAGACACTAATTGTCTTCCTACTTGTTAGGAGAGGTTATTATTTTGTCTCTCACAAAATAATATAAATTTTATTTTCAAATTAAAAATATTATTTTAAAATTTAAAATTATTTGAACAAGTAAAACATACAAGAAGGGGAGTAAGGGGAAGTATGGAAAAGGAAGGAAAAGGAGAAAGTGAGAAAGAGGTGTTAGAGTAATAATTTATTACGCTTAATTAATTATATCATACTGGTTAATTAATTAAGTCTCTTATTCCTCTAGTTGCTTAAGCTAAACTTAGGCACATTAATAATTGATTAATTATTAAGTGTGCACACTAGGGTTTCATTTAGGGTTTCCCTTTTAGGGTTTCTTGATCTCCTTCATAAGGATTGATCTTTTTGTAATATTTGAGATTCTCATAATGCATTTTACACTTTGAGGTTTACAGAACATCTTGTTTGTTTTGCATGTCTTTTGCATGTGACAGGTATCCATTTACATGTAGGTGATCTTGGATTCTAACATGGTATCAGAGCTTCAGACCTACCGCTGCCTGTTCGTGATCTGAAGATATGGCTTCTTAGTGAGTTTCAAGTGCAAGGGTTTCCACAAGCATCTTTTTTGCAAGATTTGGGGGTAGTCAAATTTTTGGGACACCATGGGCTCAAACGGACGTCGCCATCGTGTTCGCAGCGCCCCAAAACCCTAGAAACGCCTGTCAAATCGTCCATTTTCGAGCAGTTGGTTTCTGAGCCAAAAAAATTTTGCTAGAAAGGTCGTACGGCCTCCCCGGCACGTTTCACGAGGCACGAACTCTGAAAAAAATTTAAAAAACCGCATGTTTTTTTAAAACCTTCGGCGCTCGCAGAAGAAATGAGGGCGCCGCCACCGCGCCACCCGGCGGCCACCAGGAGTGGCGGCCTCGGGCGGCGCCACCCCTTCACCACTGTCGGTCTGCCAGCCCTTGAGGACTTCACTTCCTCAGCCGTAGGTCACATGGGGGACCGGGAGCTCCACGCCCAGCCCTCACCCAACTTCAGCCCCCTGAGCCCCCGCCCGCAGTCATATGGCGACCAGGGGCCGAAAATTTTTCTGCAAGGAGTGTTTTTTTGCGACAACGGCCTCCAGGCTGTCAATATTTTTCCCAGGAAGTACTGACGTCAGCATGACGTCATCGGCTGTACGGCAGTTTGTCCCCCTAACCCTTATTTGCCTTAAAAGAGCAGTTTTTTTGTTTTTGGCATAACTTGGGCATACGGTATCAAAATCGGGCAAACGAGATATCGTCGGAAAGCTGGTTCTGAGTACTTTCATTTGGTGTAGTTTATTTTTTAGTATTTTCCTATTTTACTACATTTATTTCTGGTTGAAGTCAGATGTACTTTTTATGCTTTCGAGCTCATAACTTGTTGCCACGATCTCCGATTTTCGCTATCTTTGTGGCGTTGGAAAGGTATTGAGGAGCTCTATGTTTCTATCCATGCACTTTTTTCTGTATTTGTCACAAGTTTTTTGTTATTCCAGATTTGACCCGATGGGTGTTTTGGAGATCTTGGATATTTTGGCAATTGGGAGAGTGCATCTTGCATCTTTGCACTTCGTTTTCAGTGATACATCATTCAATAATCAACTGTTGCTTCATAGATTCCAGCGTTGTTCCCATTTGGAGTTTTCGAGTGTTCCGTGGCATCGGGTCTGTTGTTGCATCATTATGATTCCAATATGGTTTCTTGTAGACAAAAGTATCTTTCCTTGCTTGCCAGATTGTGGTTCCAGTGTTACTCTACAGTGTTCTTCTAGTGCTTCTTTGCAGCATGTCATATCCTTGTAGGGGGGTTTTGTCCCACTGGGTTTTCCTCCTCTACCTCTTTCTTGCATTTGTAAATGGGTACCTGATTAGGCCTAGTTGTCGGGACCCATCTTTGCTTGCATGCATCTTATTCTAGTGTTTTAGCTTCTTCCTAAGTTCATCTTAAGGGGGGTGTTAGAGTAATAATTTATTACGCTTAATTAATTATATCATACTAGTTAATTAATTAAGTCTCTTATTCCTCTAGTTGCTTAAGCTAAACTTAGGCACATTAATAATTGATTAATTATTAAGTGTGCACACTAGGGTTTCATTTAGGGTTTCCCTTTTAGGGTTTCTTGATCTCCTTCATAAGGATTGATCTCTTTGTAATATTTGAGATTCTCATAATGCATTTTACACTTTGAAGTTTACAGAACATCTTGTTGGTTTTGCATGTCTTTTGCATGTGACAGGTATCCATTTGCATGCAAAAGACATGCCAAACCAACAAGATGTTCTGTAAACCTCAAAGTGTAAAATGCATTATGAGAATCTCAAATATTACAAAGAGATCAATCCTTATGAAGGAGATCAAGAAACCCTAAAAGGGAAACCCTAAATGAAACCCTAGTGTGCACACTTAATAATTAATCAATTATTAATGTGCCTAAGTTTAGCTTAAGAAACTAGAGGAATAAGAGACTTCATTAATTAACCAGTATGATATAATTAATTAAGCGTAATAAATTATTACTCTAACACCCCCCCTTAAGATGAACTTAGGAAGAAGCTAAAACACTAGAATAAGATACATGCAAGCAAAGATGGGTCCCGACAACTAGGCCTGATCAAGTACCCATTTACAAATGCAAGAAAGAGGTAGAGGAGGAAAACCTAATGGGACAAAACCCCCCTACAAGGAAGAAAGAAAAATAATAACATGAGGAAGTTATTAAAGGGCTCTAGAAGGGGAATGGTATAAGCTAATGGAGTTGACAAATGTGGTAAAAGTAATAGGCTAATACATGGTAGAAGGAAAAAGAAACTAAAGAAGGAAGTTATGGAAAGGGGAAAATAATGAAAAATGAAGTGGTTGGAGGGAGGGAATATGGTAATATTAACAAGTGGGATGCGTAGGAATGTTCAATTCATCAAAATGTAGGATAAAGTTTACTATATTTAGAAAATAAAAAATTATTTTCTTTTTATTATGCGTTTTCATAATTTATTTCATTTATTTTTAGATTGAATTTATAAGTGAAACAATAATAACCAACCTATAAAATACACTAGCTTTGGGAAAATAAATGGTTACTATGTAAAGGAAAGAGAATAACATGAGTGAGTGCATCCTTGATTTTATGGGAAACATAAGAAGAATTACGAAGAAATTTGAAGAAAGATTTGGAAGGAATTATTTTGGGACATAGATAGTCTCAACTTGGAAGTCATGGTCATGACTTGAGAAACCACAATAGTGACCTTTGAACCCACATATATGACCTCTAAATAATGTTACCTTTCAAGTTGAAGTAGGTGATTAGGAACTAATAATTTGCAACCCTAACCATATATACCACATTATTGATCTTTTGAACTATGCTACCACCCTAATACAAGTGGTAGTGTCCTTTTCTCAACAACTCTAAAAAATTTAGGGGTTTTTTCTTGGGCCTTTCCTCATAATGGTTGAAAAACTAAAATATGATCCTCTTAAATGGGATATTCATGGTAAAATATTATGAAAAAAAAAGTGATTAATTTTGATTGGGAAATTACCTCAACTAATCCCTTGGTGTGGAGTAATTCAATATGAACAATAGTAGTAGGTTATAAGAGTGTGTTTATTCCCTAAGATATAGGATGTGAAGGTGGTGGGTACTTCAAAAAGTGTAGAAAAATCCTATGGAGGTTTTCTATAGTGTGTGTTGTACTATGTGAATGCAACAATATATAATGTGGACTCAACAAATTTCAATGGAGATTGTAGGGAATTGGAGTAATCATAGATGGAGGGTCAAAAAAGAACAATCCAAACCATGCAGCTTAGAGTCAACACAACAAAAATAACACAAGAAAATATTATGAAAATATGAATATTTATTGAATTAGAAATCTTACAGGCAACATATTCCTCATGGGCAAATAACCAGGGCTCATAGGCCTACCGCAAGGGCATTCAACATTACAACTGGCTAAAGGCCTTATTATAGTCCCTCAACAGGGTAATGCAAAATTCTAACTATCCAACTATCACTATCTACTCATGAATGACTAAAATGAATTACAAATGATCTTATATATGATGCTCCAACTCAAACAAATGTCCACGTCAGCCACAAGGGTTTACGAAACCTGATGAATGATCAATGTGAAGGCCATCCTCAAAACATAAAATATAATTCTTTGCAAAGTGAAACGTATTGTGAATCTCGAAGATAGATCCCATTAGACCCAAAATTCCTGTATGATGTCCCATTAAGTTCTGTACATTTTGGAATAGGTCTGGACTAAGAAATCTGGACCAGGTCAGCCCCAAATGTGCCAACTGTGAATTACATTGAAATTCTGAGAGTGTAACTTTTTGAAAAAAATAAAAAATGATCTAAAATTTGGATATGTTGCAGATGACCTCGTGTAGATGTTATATCCTACTCTGCGAGATAAGAAACATAAATGTAGTTGAAATGTTGAAACTACTATTGAATGAAATGAAAGAAAATAAATGTTTTTGGTTGATACATGTGATTTCTTTACAACCAAGGATGCTCCTACATCAGACACCCGAGGTTGGAAGAAAAGTGAGTCCCTCACTTTTTGGGGGCTAGAGGAAAACCAAAATGTTCCACCTTAGCCTGAGAAATCCATGATGAATCCTCCACTGGTCTTCCTTTCCATTTTTCCAAGTATTCCTTGTACTACTTATTCCTAGTGCTCCTTCTGGTTTTAGTATCCAAAATCTATTCTTGATCTCCTTTGGTTGTTGATGTGGTAATTGTACCTTCAAATAAATTTATTTCTATTGTCACTTGACTATCCCTCGTGGCATTCATATATATCTACAATATTGAAAATAGGTAATATTCCCAATGTCTTTGGTAACTCCACTTCACATGCATTTCTGGAATCAAACTTCCTTAGAATCTTACACGGTCCAAACTTCCTCATCTTTAGCTTATTGTATGTTCCTACTAGAAATTTATCCTTTCTTAGATACACCATTACTTCATCTCCAACAACAAACTCCTTATGTCTCATGTGCTCATCTACCCTTTTCCTTATACTTACTATTCATTTCTTCCAATTGCTTCTAAACTTGATTGTGCAATGTTTCCATAAAATTTGCAAACTCTTCTACCTCCACACTCCTCTTGTTTTCCATACTGATATATCTTAGTTTTGCAACTCCTATGGGATGTACTCCTATCACAATCTCAAATGGTGTCTTCCTTGTAATTCGGTTAACTGGATTATTATATGCAAATTCTGCTTGTGGTAGAATTATATCCCAATTTCCTGCCTTATCTCCAACCAAACATCTCAACAGGTTACCCAAACTTATGTTTACCACTTCTATTTTTTCATCTGTTTATGGGTGATATCTCTAACTGAACTTCAAGTTTGTCTTCATCTTCTTCCACAATGTCTTCCAAAAGTATCCAATGAATTTAATGTGCCTGTCTGAAACTATGCTTGGTGCAGGAGCACCTAGGAAACACTAGGCCTTATGAAGTCTAGGATGAATCTTTGTTTTAATATTTTGCCAAGAAGGTCATGTTGACCATTGGAATAGTGTGAGAGGCTTAATAATATGCCTTGGTCAGGAGTGATTAGGAGTGATCAGTAGGTTAATGAGGGGGAAGGTTTAATGAGTTTAGAAACTCACTTTTCCTAGTTTTCTTTGAATTGGAAAAAGTGGCAAAATGGTACATTTTGCACCTTTTCCACTTTGTAACTAACATGTCCGACCAAGGGGAAATTTAACTACTTTTCTGACCTATTTAGGGAGTGTCTCGACCTGAGTGCAAGGTTGGATGCATTCGAGTTTGAGCAAAAGTTTCAAAATCAAGAAAATAGTGATTTCTTATGTGAATTTCCTGTGTTTTTGCTTTATTTTTGTGTGTTAATGAATTGATCAGGCACTGTGAGTAGTGTAGGATGTAGGGTAATTAACTTTCAAGCATTGTGTAGGAACAGTAGGTATATAGTTTCTTTATTTCAAGCATTCTTTGAATAGTTAGTTCATTTCTTGTAACTGTTGTTCTGACTGGCAGACTGTCAAGAATGGAGAACTAGTCCATGTTCCCACTGTACCTGGTGTACGGGATTTTGGGGATTGGGGCTAGACTCCATGTTTGTAAATATGTTAGAGTTAGGAGAGGTTAGGATTCAGGGAGTCACTATGAAAGTCTTCTCCTAGGCGAGCTTGACAGTGCCCGACTAGGAAAGACAGAATGTGCAAAGCACTATTAAGTGCAGGGGTGTTCATTCAAAACAATCTTCTTGTTGAAGAGGGAAGATGTGATGGTTATCAAGCTATGGAAAAAATGAGGAAACTCCATCAGTTCATTTGGTGAGAGGAAACCTCAACGGTTTGCAAAGAAGACAGGAAAAGACCTACAAAACCTAGGTTCTTTGATCATTTCCAGTTTAGAGTGTTGTAAGGACAATGGAGACTTAGGACCCCTGAAATATTTGAGAGATGGTTATGTACCCTAGGAAGCTCAAGGAAAGATTGGGTGGTCTTTGGAGAACTTTAGAATTCTGACCAGTTTTCTCGGAGTTAGAGGCCTAATAGGGGCTCTTGGCTAGTAGCCTTTTTAACCCTAGATGAGGGTTTGGAGAAAGCAATGGCCAAAGGAAGTAAGGTGGACTCCTTAGAACCATGTTGGAATGATGTGAACCTATTGGAAGCACTCCCACACCCCTGCAAAGAACAAATTGAGTTTGAAGATTAATTAGCCTTTAGGAAAGAGTAAGGGCTAAGGGAAGAGTAGAAGCATTGCACCAAGGTTGGCTTGGTAAGTTGTTTTGTATTGATAGAGGGGTTGGCCAGAAGAACCAGGGGAACCTAAGCATGGGGAAGGTCTTATAGGTTCAGGTGGTGAATTCAGACACCAAGGAGATCGTGCCAAGAAAGATTCAGAGCATGGAACAGTGATTGTTCCATCCAACCCTACCCTATCAATGCTCTTAGGTAATCCATGCAATCTCACAATCTCCTTGAAAAATAGGTCAGAAATATGCATAGCATCATTAGTCTTCTTGCAAGGAATCAAATGTGTCATTTTATAAAATATTCCCACTACTACCATTATAGAATCATATCCTCTCTATGTTCTTGGCAATCCCAATATGAAATCCATGCTTATATCTTCTCAAGGTCTCTCCAGTATTGACAAAGGTTTATACAATCCAATATTCTGACTACTCCCTTTTGCAACTTGATAGATTCTGCAACTTTAAGCATACTTCTTGACACCCTTATATAGTTGTAGCCAAAAATTATATTCACTCACCAAAGCTACTATCTTATCAACTCCAAAATGTTCTACTAGTCCTCCATTATGCTTCTCCTTGATCAAATTCTCCCTCATTGACCTCCTTGGAATGCACAATTGATTTCCTTTGAACAACATGCCTTCTTGAATAAAATAGTCCATCTTACATGCTTTCCAAGCTTCATCAAAATCTACATCATCCTCATACATTTTCTTCAGCTCTTCAAAACCCAATACTTCTATCCTCATCTCTGTTAGAAAATTCCTTCTCATGCTTAATGCATCTACAACTTTGTTTGGCTTGCCACTCCTATGCTTCAATACAAATGCATAAATTTTCAAGAACTCAACCCATCTCATGTATCTCTGATTCAACTTCCCTTGACTATTCAAATAATGCAAATCTTGATGATTTGTATACAACACAAACTCCTTAGGAAAAAAATAATGTCTCCACTTCTTCGAGACTTTAACTATGGCATAAAATTATTGATCAGAAACTGAATATATTCTGTTGGAATCATTCAACTTCTCATTGAAATAAGCTATGGGTCTTCTTTCTTTGCTCAACATTACTCCTATTACATTTCCATTGGCATAACAATCAACTAGAAATACTTTGTCAAAATCAAGAAATGCTAACATTGGTTGATTTGTCACCTTTTGCTTTAACAATTCAAAACTCCTTTGTGCTCTAGATGTCCACTTAAATTCCTTTGTGTCTGCTCTCATTATCTCTATCATAGGTGTACAAATGTTACTAAATATTTTGATAAACTTTCAATAGAAACTTTCTAATCCATGAAATGATCTTACTTCTCCAATATTCACCGATGTAGCCCAATCAACAATTTCTCTAACCTTTTCAGGGTCCATCTTCAATCCTTCAAAATAATTAACAAAACCCAACTATACCAACTATCTTCATAAAACTACACTTTTTGACATTAATCAACAACTTCTCTTCTCTCAACCTCTGTAATACTTGTCTGATGTGCCACAAATGATCTTCTCTAGTCTTACTAAAAATCGGAATATCATCCAAGTAAATAATGACAAACTTACCCAAGAATTTCTTCAGTACCTCGTTCATCAATCTCATGAAAGTGCTAGGTGCATTGGTCAATCTGAAAGGCATCACTAGCCACTCATACAATCTTTCATTAGTATTAAATGCAATCTTCCATTCATCAACTTCGTTGATCCTTATTTGATGGAATCCACTCTTTAGGTCAATCTTGGTAAAATACTTTGCTCCACTCAAATAGTCCATAATGTCATCTGTCCTTTACAATTAAAATCTATACTTGATAGTGATCCTATTGATTTCTCTTCAATCTATACACATTCTCCACTCTCCATCTTTCTTTGGTGCAAGGACAGTAGGTACCACACATGGGCTTAAAATTTCTTTGATCAATAATTTCTTCAACAAATCTTGTATCTATCATCTCAGCTCTACATTCTCTATCAACGTTATTCTATGTGCTTCCTTATTTGGAGAATTTATCTCAATATTAAATCTATGTGATGACTGATGCTCTGGACCGATGGTAAGCCATCTAGTACATTCTTTGATATGATATCTTCGTACTCTGCTAACAGTTCTGCTAACTCTTCATTTTCTATAGTAGAATTCTCCACCTTTGAACCATTTATTTTCTTTGGAATCAATACAAAACACATGTTCTCATGCCTCAATCTCTCCAAAAATTTCCTTCCATCCACCAAAAGCAGTCTTGCAATGTCACAAACTTTAGTAATCTCTTCTTCCTCTAAAAGTATCAACTTAATTCTTTTACCATTTGAAGTTACACTATAGGTATTTCTTCTTCCATCATGAATTTATTTCCTATCATATTGCCATGGTCTTCCTAATAGTAAATGATAAGCATCCATAGGAATAATATCACATGACACCTCATCCTTATATGATCCTATATGAAATTTCACCAAACATTGATCATTCACCAATGTTTTATGCTCATCCTGAATCCATGCTATCCTATAGGGGTTTGGATGTTTCAATCTCTTCAAGTTTAACTTGGTTACCATCTCTTCTGAAACTAGATTATTAGTGCTACCACTATCAATTATAACTTTACATACCTTTCCTCCAGACTCACATCCAATCCTAAACAAACTCTTCCTTTGCAGTGGTTCCTTATTCACTTCTTCATGCATCAAATCTCTCCTCATAACCAATGATTCGCCCTTCTCTAGTTTCCCAACTGAATTAGAGAATTCAACGGGTTCTTCATCCACATAAGCTACTCTTCTAATATGCTCAATTTTCTTTCAGGTACTTCCTTGATGACACTCAAATGCTCTATTTCCTTCACCTCCACACTTGAAACATGTTCCTTTGAATGGTCTCCTCCCACATATTCCTTCATCTCTTTGGTATCCATCATTACAGTAAGAATTATGACATCCTCTGTCACTACGGTAGAAATTTTGATATTCTCTTCCTCTGCAGTATGATTTGTGATCCTTTTCTTCACTATGGTAGGGTTTCCTATCTTTGTTTTGTTTTGCATAATGTCTTCTTTCTCTGGTTTGTGATCCTATCATTAGTGTAAAGGCAAGTTGAAGCATTCAAAAAGAGAATTTAAAGTAATTGCAAAAAATACCCAAACCCCATCACTTCAAGCATGGAAAAAATGAAAGGGCCATCCACTATGATAACAAAGCTTTTCAAATTACAACTTAAGAAAAAGAATAAATTTCCTAGATGTTTTAGACCATTTAGTCCCTTCCCAAATAAGAATGATGGTATCGAGAATTTAGAAAATTTTAATGAAACTAATTTTTCTTAGGGAACATGATGGAAGGAAAAAGGTGGTGGATGTGAAGTGTTAAAGCTTTGGCAATGATTTTATAAAGAGACATTAAACAAGGTGATGAACTACTAATTGATGATAAACTTAGGATCCCTAGCCTTGGAGATAAATTTTATGTTTCCATAGTTGATCAATGACCCCAAGGAATGGTTTTGAATAAATTCCTTATACACTTGGAGTAGGTTAGGGTATATGAAGTTCTAAATGGATTTACAGAACTTGCAAGAAAAACCATCAAAGCCTTGTACCTTTTCATTATCCATTTGCATAAGAGTATCATAGTGCTCCTCTAAAGTGAGTCAAGAAGTATAAGAAATTTAAGCTCTATGTGGCTAACTTTAGTGAGAACCGCCTCTAAATATTATTGAAATATATGATGCCACTCTAATATCTCTTCCTACACTTTAAAGTCCATCTTATATTGCTATATAATAAACTTTTTAAGATCTTAGCGACCATAGAAAGTCCCCCATGAGTTGTCTTAACCATTTTTATTTAGAACTCAACATACTTGACACATATAGTCTAAAAAATATATACAGTGGCTCTATCATCCACCTTGAGACAAAAAAGGTGAGATCATATTTGAGCACCCTTATATCGATGGTTATAAAAAATCTCAAGGATGTGCTTGATTTGGGACACCCAAATTTAAAGTTATGTTAAAAGGATCATTCTCAAGCTCATTTGTGACATGGGAAAACTCAACCACAAATACATTGTTGACTCTCTTGTGAACTTGTGCACCCTACTTATTAAACAACCCCAAGAAGATGGTCATGTGAGAAATCACTAAGTTGTATGATCCAATTAAGTAGATAGGATGCCAGAGGACATGACTCCAAGTTTAAAACTCACTCAATGAAGTGGACAACACCTTTATGATTAAGGGGTCGCATGTATAGGAAAAAATATTATTTGAAATTTTTAACAATGCATTATCCTACTTAATCTTAAAACTAATAAGATTATGGTTAGAGAGAACTATCTCTGAATAAAATCTTATTGATATATCTGTTGTCACATGAAATTGCACCTTACTAAACACGAGGTTCAACATTCCAATGACACAATGCAAATGACCTCAAGGTGTGGGACCTGTTGAAGGTGAAAATGACACAAACAACGTTTAAACAGGATATTTCTACTCTATTTCTCCTAAAAAAGAAAGACAACATATAGTAGCCTAACTCCCAAGGTCCTGGTAGTTGGTTCTCAACTGTCCAGTGTCACTCAATCGGTCTATACAACTATAATATTCAAGGGGCCTATGTTGGTAACAAAGAATACAAGCAATGACTTATTCATCGAGCTATTTTAATAAAGAAAGGGGTTTTTAAATAAAAGAAAAAGATAGATCAGAGGGTAAATCAATAAACATGAACAAAACTCATCTAGCATCTAGACATATATCTTCAACAATGAATATTTTCCAAAAGATCAAGAAAACCAAAGCATGACACAATTTACAGAATAACCCATACTATTGCATTCATCTAAGGTGCTTATTTTAACATCACAATTCTCATATCACAACTATTTCAAAAATTCCAAAAAAAGAACACACATTCATTCATCGCTAAGATCATAGATCAACAAACTTCAATAAATTCAATTCACTGATAATCTAATGAGATAATCCTTAAATTTGGTTTCTTCTACTGACCTTCATCACATAAGAAACACTCATGCTTCAGCACAATCACTAGCATACAGATAGATTATAACTCATCAACTTTATCAAGTAAAACTTAATTCTAACACCATATTGCATAAAACCTGTAATTATATTCAACTGTAAATGAAGTAACAATGTATCTCTATAACAACTATGAAAAATTATATCTCCTAATATTAGGTGGCCAATTCTATTCTCTATTAGCCGACCTTTACAATATGATACCCCAAGGGTATTTATAGATATACAAAAATATGACGTCCTCTCTATTTTAGGTCATTCCACCTTTTCAGGAATTAATTCTTCTTGGAAACTCAGATCAATTTGATCTCTAGTTCCCACTTTGATCACTAAGTTACACTAGAAGAAAAGAAAATAGGAGAGAAGAGAAAACCATGCGCCCAAAAAAAACTGCCAGTCCTACATGCAACATGCAAAGAAGAGAAGAAAGCCATGTATGCATGAGATTTATGCATGCAAATTTTGTTTTGCAATGTACTCATCAAAACTGGAGAAGACTTGTTGTAGTATGTCCAATTCCGGCCCATCAACCCAAATGTCCTCAAATTTAATCCTTTCCAACTCCGCTGCAACAAACCCTCTCATATCTTTCAGCTTCGTCAACTCCCTCTTAGCTGCCCTTATCTCTTCTTTAATGTCCATTAATCGATCTATCAACAGATCTTCACCATCATCTCCTCTTTGCATAACCTCCTTAAACCTTTCATCCCACTTCTCCTTTATTTGGCTTACAGGTAGGCCTTCCTTTACTGGTACATCAACGTTTACTATAACAACAATAATGGCTTCCAACTCCTCAAACTGTTCATTCAGATCTTTAACAGAATCTTGAACTTCATTTCTATGTTTATATAGAAAATCTAATCTAAACTGGAGTATGCAAGAAGTCTTTTCCAAGAAATCTTTATTATCTTCTTCAAGTATCGACTATTCTAGAAGAGTAGTTTTAGGCAACTTATTAATTTCTTTCAATTTCTGACTGTATCCTTTGTACTCCTCCTCTTGTTCTTCCAATTTTTTAACATATTGATTCATTTCTTCTATCAGTTCCTCAGTCATTTTGTAAACCCCAAAACTATCTTCTAGTACTTCACTTATTTCTTGATTCAATTTATCAACCCACCTATCTGACATTTTCGCCTTGCCCCTTACTTGTACCAAATCATCTACTTATTTCTTACTCAACAAAATTGGGGTCTCAATAGTGGTAACCTGTTGTGTCCTCGGAGTAGAAATACTTTTTAGAAAAACATGCAACTGAGCCTTAAGCTCATCTTTCCTTTGTTTATCCTTCAGTATCCTTGACTTGGTCAAAGATGCTACCACATCAATTAAATTCATTTGTTGATCTCTGGTAGGTCTCCCCAAATTAACAATGCCCAAATGATAATCTATAAATTGCATGTCTCCTACATCCTTATCTATCATGGGTATAGCACATTCCGCCACAATTTCTCCTTTGTCAGTTAGCTTATTGGAATGTAGGATCTTGGCCTTCTTTTTAGGCCTTTCTTTCTCAATTTCTTTCATCACATCCTCCCAATTGAGAGGTTGTGAAGGTGTCGATGATCTCTTCTGAAGATCCAATTTCAACCAAGTGGGAGCACCTGGAGTAACAGTCATCATAGTTGAAGAAGAAGAGGCAGTAGTAGAGGGTGGTTGCACATTTACTTGAGGTTGAGAATCAACCCCCTATTTCTCTTGCTGCTCTTGTTCCACACTTGTTTGTGCAAGCTTTTTAGCTTCCTCTCTGTCCCTTTGTTCTTGTATTCTCTTATCTTCTTCCTCCTTCTTCAACCTTTCTTCTTCTAATCTTCTTTTCTCCAATTTCTCGTTTCTTTCTTCGTCTAATGCCTTAAGCTTTTCTGCATCTTCCTTTTCATTTTGTTGGTTCTTGATCAGTTCTTCAGCATCTTTCTCCTTTTGCAATCATTCTGCTTCCTCTTTCTCTTTATGAGCTTCTTCAGCAAGCTTCAACTTAGCCACCAGAACTTCTCTCTCCCTTCGATGTCTTGCCTTTTCCTCCTCAAGGTCATGAATTTTCTATATCAACTCTAATTTATCATTCTCTTCCTTGACCTTGAGCTCATTCTCTTTTTGCCTCTGCTGCTTCTCTATTTCATCAGCTTTTAGCTTAGCTTCTATGTGTTGTTGCTGAAGTACGGCATCAGCCTGTATCTTGGCATCAATTGCCTTATGTTTCTCTATTGTTGTAGCATGTGCTTGATCATCAGTAGCCTTCTTGGCCTCTTCAAATAACACCCACTAATCCTCCTCTGTCAACACCTGTTCAGTATCCTCCTCTAGAGGCATATTTTCTTGTGCACCCTTCTCTGAAAAAGTCTCATTAGAATCCATTCCAATGTCATGAATCTCTACCTCTACTCCTTTTCCCTTCATGGATTCCACAATATCATGAAGAGTCCCTTTTTGCACTTCTTCACTTTGCTGCTTTGTAAGTGGAACTTGAGTAGAGGATTCACCTAATGCAGGTGTTGAAACTACAAGTGCTATTTGGGCATCTCCATCTTGTGTCTCTGGTTCATCTTGAGCCGCTGCTTCAAGCTCAATCTCTTCAATGTCTGGAGGGAAGAATTCCAAGGGCTCCTTGGAAGGTAATTTCCTTTTTATTTTTTTGTATACCTTCCCCTTCTTAGGGGCTGGTTCTTGAGGAGTTTTAGTTCTTAGGACCACCCAATGAATACTTCTATCCAAAATTGTCCTCCCTATTTGCTTTATGTCAATTGTCTCCTCACCATCCCAGTCCATTGGATCCAAGCTCTTAGTGCCAATGTTTAATGCCTCATATGATGGATCTAATACTCCATCATCTATTAATGCATCAGGGATATCATCTTTGATCCCAAGCTCTACCATGAGTGAGATGGGTAACCTCTCATAATTCTTCTTCCTGAGGTCATACTCATCCTGCCGGTCACTCCAGAAATCTTCCAACAAATTGAAATATTTATCAAAAACAGAAGGCAACAAGGCATTCATTTTCTTCTTTGGGTCAAAGTACTTCCGAGCTGTATACAAACCCAGTTTTAGATGTATCAACTCACTGCACACTACCTTGGCTCCCACCAGATGTTGATAGTTGTATTCACCCAATTGCATGGGGAACTTATGACATCCTGTTTTGTGCTTCAATCCAAACAGGGCATTAACCCCCAGAGCTTGATATACAAATTCCATCAACACTATCCTATTACTACAACATCTTGGTAGCAAATGTGGATGACCTTCAAATCCAACTAGCCTGAAGTATGTGAACTTGGGGTATTGAATGTACCAACATCCCCATTCCGTGATAAATGCCATAGCTTCTTGGCTTAGTCTGTATCCTGCATCCCCATTAAGTTGGTTAATGATTACATATAGAAATGCATCATTAACCCTTATAAGTTGTGTTTCAGATACCTTCAGAGATAACTGATCATAATGATCCCACACTTTCCTTTGTCCATCTGCCTCTCCCAATATCCCCACTCTCCTTAAACTTGGAAATATACCTCCTCTAGCTGCTGCATAAACAACATAATAAGTCATAAAGAAGCATTTGGTTTCTCTTATCCTTGTCAATTGGTCATGAATAGCATCAGAGACCACCATTGCCCAATCAAACTGTTGTTTTCCGTTTAGGATGGTCTGAATGAGGGAAACATCCACTCCTTGAAGTGAAATGCATCCCTCTTCCCAAACACCCTAGACAACATCATGATCAAGTCTGATACTTCTTTGTAGAACTCTGTCCTCTTCGGTTGATCATGAAGTTTGGTCAGAGACTTCTTCTCCGTTCTCAACCATTTCTTATTCAAGTGAGCCTTGTTGGATGCTTTGTATTTGCTATATTTCTCCAAAGCTTGAACCTCCTTTAATTGTACCAGGTTCTTTGGATCCAGGACACTAAACATAGTTTGAAACATTTGAGGAGTGAGATCAATAATAACATTGTCCTGTGAATCCATACCCTGCCTAGTGGTTGGATTGTAGGCCCCTGTTGCTGTCATAATCAACTCCAGGCATTGGACAGATAGAGGGAATGAGGTGATATGAGCCAAACCAGACTCAACAATTCTTTATGTTCTCCCTGTTATATCTTCAACAAACGTTTCCGAATATAGCTCCTCAAAATTGTATGAGCCTAGATTGGTGTCGGTTATATCAGACCAATCTGATTCCACTTTGCTTGCAGTAGCAACATGACCCCTATGATTATACCTTAAAGTATAAGGTAGATGCTCAAGCTTTATCTTCTTGGGCTTTGTTGCTGCCTTTGATGTTTCTGCAGGTCGATTCCTTTGGGAGGTTTCTCCTGATGCTCCTGACATCCTTTAGCTTTCCTGCACAAAAACCCACAATTAGATCCTTCAATAAACATCAGAAAATATGCCTTAAAACCTTACCCTTCATATATATATCGAAGGTGGAACCAAACATAAAAACATTCTAAAACAATCTTCTTTAAAACATTGTCGGGCTCGGAGCCAAAACCGATATTGATATTACAATAATAACAAGCGGGATCGGAGACAGGACTATCATGGTGATCGGAACTGGAACCGGAATGGAAACTAATTCGGTTTCTTTTAGATTTTCTAATCTCATATTCCGTTTCGGTTCCGCTTCCACTTCCGCCTAGGTTATCGCTATTTTGAAAGAAGGCTTCTCACTATAAGCGGAGTCGGAGATGGGATAGAAATGGAATCGATACTTATTTGGAAACATGATCTAAATTTCTAGATTGATTCTGATCCTGCTTCCGCCTAAAAAGATCATGACATCATAAATGTTTTTAATAGTTTAATGCACAACTTCATGATTAAGGACTAGGTCATATTCAACGAAAAGGGGCTTATGATAAGACCATCCCCATATGACCGAGAGACGACTGTACTTTCGAGGGCATCATATTTAAATTAAAACACGAAAACAAAAATGTACCAAGAAACCCTAAACTAAAAAACCTTCGATTACAAATAACCAGGGCATGAATTTAACCCTATCTAAACTAACCAGATTGAATGTGTAATAGATTTCTTAAGTAAAAACAACTATCTACCAAACCCTTCTCACTGTAAAACCCGAATTTAACCTATGCATTTCAAAATTAGGTCACCACGATTCGGTCATGGCTAAAACGTGAAAATGACCGTGTCTAAACAAACCAACAAGAAACAAAACCATAAAAGAAATACAAAAACAAGCAAAGCTTTAACAAAAACAAAACAAACCAAAACATACAAACCTACAGAGGAAATCGCACAAAACCAACAAACCAAGAAGAACTAAAATGAAAAACATGAAAGTAAAAAGAAACGAGAATAGAAAACCCTACCTCGAACGCAAATAAAATAGGCTAAACTCCTGAAGAAATCCGTAAGCATCTATCTCTCCTTCAATCTATTTACTCGCACAAAAGCTTCACTGCAACTCTGCTTCGCTCTTCAATCTCTTGAGGATAGTGATAATAACTATGCGTTAATCCCTAATTAAGGAAAAAACTAGCAGTTTCACGCATGCCTGGCCCCTGTCATTAATGCAATAAATGTAGTAGAGCGGAGTCAAAACTACAAAAGAACTGGCCTATTACTGCCGTGTGACTTCAGTAAAAAGTCAACAACCAAGAAACAGCGGGAGCGGAATCGGAATGAAAACTGACTTGGAAATTTGTTTAGTTTCCCGACTTGGTTCCCGTTCCGAGTCTGGTTCTGCTGACAAAGAGAAAAACGAAACAAAATGACAAAATAAAACAAAAAAGACTGAACCAAGAAAACTTAACACACAAAACCTAGTTAAAACGAAAGACCAAAAAGCGGAGGCGGAGGTGGACCGAGTTTTGATTTTGAAACTTAGAATAAATATCGACTTAACTTCCACTCCGGCTCTGGCTCTGACAAAGACAAAACAAACAGTTCAAAAGAGAGACTGTCGGGATGGGGATCAGAATGAGTTTTGAAAAAAGTTTCAAAACCCGATTCGGTTCCGGTTCCGATTCCGGCAGAATAGACCAAAGAAAAACAAAGTGTTGGAAAAGAAAGACTCCAAACTTTGTTTGAAAAACAACCAAGGATAAAAACATAAAGGGGGACCCATTTTGACCAAGGCAAAAGATGGAGTGGTTATGCAAGGCATAACAAGACCTTTGCATGTATGAGGTCAAATCTCTAGAGAAGGCCGACTTCCTCTTCCAATCCAAGTGCAATGTTCTAGTCCAACCCAACACATGAAAACCTACCACTATCCTACTCTAACATCTCATAGGCGAAAAGGGTTAGAAGGAATGCATGAAAGGGAAATAGAGGTGGTACACTAAGATGGAAATTTGTTTCTTCCTGGCCAATATTTACTCAAATACATCATTGAAGAGGACCACAAGACTCACACATATTTGTTTGGTTGATTCTCACAAGCATACAAGAAGGTTAGGGTTTGACAAGTTGCTAGAAGAAAATAGAGTTTCTCAAAACAAAAATTGCAAACAATTTAACTCAAACATGCATACATAAAGATAAAAATAAACAATCAGATATGAAGGTAATAAACTTACTCAAACATAAAAGAGTTGAGAAGAGGAAAGCTTGATCGATTTCATTAATGTAGAGGCAAAAGCCAATCTTTACAATGGTAGAGTGTAAAATACAGTGTCTACAAAAGAAAAACCCTAGAGGAGCCAAAGGAAGAACCCTTAAAATGAATACATTTCTTGCCTTTATAGATCAGGCATAACTTAGAATCACAAACCGAACTCTAAGTCTAACTAGGGTTAGCAATGAAGTTTGTGTGTGAAAGGATGGAGTCATCCCATGAAAATCATGATCAGGGCATGGTTCTATAAGGAAAGTCAACAAACAACAATAAATGGGCATGGGCACCCATAAAATCCACCTGCACAAGATAAGGGATGCAATAAATGTCATCCTTGAAGCCCAAGAATAAAAAACCACTCAAAAAGTGATTTGAGCGTTAATGTTGTCGCACATAAAACATGCCAAATCCATCGGAAGGTCGAGGCATCAGGCCTGAAAAGAAACCTTTACAAGCATTAAATGGTTTGAAGCCGCTAAACAACCTCTTTGTATCGGTTCCAGACCATCGAAGATCAAGCTTCAGGCGTACCGTTTACCATACACCAAAGGAAACAAAAGAAAAGGAAGGGACTGTGAAGTCAAAAAGGAACCATCAAGGATCAAAGAGAATGGTTACCTCTTATTGAAGAAAGATAATAGATAAAGGGGAAGGCCAAAGCTTGAAATTTGAAAGCTCAACACAATCAATTTTTCAAAGGAAAGAGTGAAAGTGAGAAGGAAGAAGGAAGAAAGCAAAAATTTTGAAGTCCAAAAGCAAGAGGTGAGATTTCAAGGATCAAAGATCGAGAGGAAGGCTCATGCCTTGCAAAGTAAATAAGGTAGGAGGGAAGAGGTAAGGTTGAAGGCTGATACCTGAAGACCGATAGAAGAAAGGAAGAAAAAAAGGAAGAGAAGAGAAGGAAGACCTATCCCCAAAGTCCAAAAAAATAAGACTTAGACAAATGTTCAAACATTTAATCAAGCTTTGGTGATCGAGGATAAGGCTTGAATCTTACCATGAGAGATCGATAAGGGGTAAGGTCTAAGGCTGAAACCCAAAACACTTAGAGGAAAAAGGAACAAAGAGAGGAGTGAGAGCGATGAAGAAGGCATGCGAGTAAGTAGGTAAGCGAAAGTCCAAAATCTCAAAACCCTAGGCCAAACAATTTTAGGAACCTTCAAGGAGGATTCATGCAAGATGGCCCATGTAGAATCTCTTAGATTGGTTATCAATGATGGGTCATCTAAGGGTGGCATGAAATGTCAACATTTTAGCAACTTCTGCGGGATGATTGCCTGCTAATCATGGAATCCAGTGCCTTATTGGTCCATTGGGAATGGAGTCATGAGGGTAAAAATTCAACAATTGGGCCTCCTTAGAGAAAAAAAAAACATGTGCAGGCATGCACTTGGAGAAAATCATGAAAACTAAGAGCATGCATTCCCTTAAGGAGAATGCAAGGTGTGCAAAAGCACTTCATGAAAAGCAAGATATTTACAATATAAATATTTAACTAACAGAAAGAAAAGAAAGGAAATTTTCCTTTGTCAAAGCTAAACCTTTTGAAGGAGTTGATCTTCCTCAAACAATAGTTGCAAACCTCACCTAGCTGCAACCACTAAAAACTATTTCCAATATGCATGTAACTGCAAAAATATTCCTGTAAGGTGAAGGATCACTTTACTATAAATTTTCCATTACAAGGGAACCATATGATACAAGTGTTAGACTCATTTGACACTGGTTCCTTAGATGAACATACAACATCAAGGGTGAAACCTTTTGAAGATGGGTCAGCACTTAAGAGAAAACCTTTTGTAGAGGGAAGAGAACTCACCTCACAAAAGGATAGACCAATATCATCACCATTGACCTCCTCATTGCATGAAGTGAAACCAAAAGAGAAAGTTTCCATCTCACATAGTGATGCAAAATATGCCAAAATTGATTTTTGATGTGCACAAGGAATTTCTTCTTCATGCACCTCAAAAGAGAAACTTTGAAGCTCAGACATACAATCAAATTGAACAGAAGGAGCATCACTCTCCAAAAAATGTGTGGTTGCTCAATAACTACTGAGCTACTTGTATTGATGCACACTTCATCAACAAAAACCTCATATTTTTGAGACACTTCAAGTGAAGAACCGAATTCTTCAAATTGCCTCTCTATTTTAATCTCTTCTTGGCAACTGGCTGCAATAGAAATAGACTCTTGGCATGTAATGACTACCAAATCCTCTATTTCCTCCTCATTCTTATAATGCTACCCACAAAGCTCCTTTTTTGGGGCAAAATATTGACATCCAAGCTTGAACAAAAAGCTTCTAAATCATCCCAGAAGAGGTCCTCCACCTCAGAACTGTAGACCTCATTAGGTATGGTAGTTTCCTCCTCTATAACAAGGGCTAAACATGTTTGTTGTTGTTGCTTCAAAACCATGGAGTTATCTTTATCCATCAAGCCGGGACCAAGCCACTCAGAGGCTTCAACTGATGTAGGTATACGTGATCTATCCTCCTCATCTTCAAATATAAAACAAGGCAAGACATCAAATGAGAGGACTAGTTCCTCTACTCTATCAATTTTTTCTACCTTTTTAATGCCTTGTTGTTGCAACACTATTTCATCTTCAATATTTTCTTGCAGCAAATCAAAACACTCATTTTCTAGATCACATGAAGGCTCCTCAGAAACAACAATCTCTTCACGCCTAGCCCAAAAATACTCCTTCCTTTGTTCTTCTAACCAATTAGGATCTCATACCATAGGTCCACCTTTAAAGAGTGAAATATGAAAAGAGAGATAAAAATAGTCAGGTCAGTGCAGGATCATGGGGGTCCAAACTTGGCCTCTAAGTGGCAATGAAAATTCAAAAAATAGAGTAAGGCAACTTGACATAAAAATTTGCATAGTTTATTAACATAATTTGAAAAATATGTAAGAACAGAAGTTGTAGAAAATTGAATGTAGTTTCTAGGCTACTAGTCCTTTTTTGGAAAAAAAGATAAATTTGTTTTGTGAAAATTTAAAATTTCAATGTAGTGGTACTAAATTTTTCAGGAAAAAGATAAGAAGCAGGTGTATGTCTGACCACCCTAAGTACAAGAAAAAAAAATATGTTTTTTTGAATCTTTCAATATATGTAGATGACACATGCCCAGATGTGCCAAAAAAAAATTGTAATTTTTTTCCATGTAAATAATTAGTTATGATTTTTTATTAGAACATTTCAGAATTATTAAAACGTGTGTGTCTGACCACCATAACTTGGTCAAAAATTTATGAAATTCATTTTTTTTAATCCTATAGTATGTGAAGCATAGAATGTGATGCATCTTGTAGGTTTGAAAATTGTTAAGTAGTTTGAAAGTTATAAAGTTTTTTCAATCAGCCTATCAATCAACACCTTAGTCATAATGTATGTAAAAAATCAATAATAATTATTTATTAAATTCCAAATAAGGTATATATTATATTGGTGGAAAGCTGACAATTTTTTCTATAAACCCTTTTCGTTTCATGAAATTCGAATAAAAAAAAGTCATTAGCCACAAGGGCGAACTTTGAAAAACTACGAAATTTTTGCAAACATTTTTTTAGGGTTGACTTTCCAAGTTTGGCAATCCAAAGCCAATAACCAAGGCAAACCCAAGGGAAATCCCAAGGCTGCAAATTTTGTTAGACAAAATGGATATCCGTTTTGGAAAGCAAGTACCCATTTTTTGAAAAAAAAAATGGATAGCCGTTTCAAATGAATATCTATTTTGAAAAATAAAATGGATATCTGTTTTGAAAAACAAAATGGACAAAACAAATATCTGTTTTGAAGACCTAAAAAGCCCTCTAGTAAAATGGGCATAACTTTTGTGTTTCTTATCAAAATTTTGATTTTTTTTTCAGGCGTTGGAAAGATGATTAAGAGGTCTATATAATGGACTAGGTAGTGTTTCTATATTATACACAAAAAATTAATTATAATCATTTGAACTTCATATTTCATTTTTGAAACATCAAATGCTCACTACTTTCGCATGCAAAGTCTCTTTTTCATGATTTTTTTGTAACACTCATCTCAAAATACTTAAAACACCAGAAAAAAGTAATCAATAATGAAATATTTATATTTTTTGTAGTAAGGAGATGAATAAATATTTATAAATCATCATATCTCTTTGTCCCTTTCTCTACCTCTCTATATTTCACTATGTCTCCCCTTAAGCTTTGGACCTATCCCTCCACTTGTTTCTCCCTCCCTCCCTCCCTCCCTCTCTTTCTACCTCTTTAGACCTCTCCCTATCAATCTATTGAACTGTAGACTTAACTATCTACTTCTCCATCCCTTCCTCCTTCCTTCTCTCTTTGTCCCTCTTTAGACCTATCTTTCTCACTCTCTCTTCTTGATCTCTAGACCTATCTCTCTACCTCTCTCTCCATCCTTCCTTCCGTATCTCTTTGTCCTTCTTTATCTCTCTTCATTCTCTCTCTCTCTCTCTCTCTCTCTCTCTCTCTCTCTCTCTCTCTCTCTCTCTCTCTCTCTCTCTCTCTCTCTCTCTCTCTCTCTCTCTCCCAGGTCCCTCCCACTCCATCTCCCTCTCTCTCTCCCTCCCTTTTAATTCTCCCTCCCTCTTAAGTCTCTCTTCCTCTTAGGTCTCTTCTTAGGTCTCTCCCACTCCCTCTCTCCCTCTTAGGTCTCTATCTCTCTCTCAAATCTCTCCCACTCCCTCTCTCTCTCTCTTAGGTCTCTCCCACTCCCTCTCTCCCTTTCTCTCAAGTCTCTCTCAAGTCTCTCTGGTCTCTCTCTCTCTCTCTCACACACACACACACACACTCCATATCCCTCTCAGGTCTCTCTCTCACTCTCTCCCTCTATCTCTCTCTCTTTCTCTCCCTCTCAAGTCTCTCTCTCCCTCCCTCCCTCTCTCTCTCAGGTCTCTTCCTCTCCCTCCCTCCATCTCTCTCTCGTTGGTCCTTCCCACTCCCTCTCTCTCCCCCTCTCCCTCTCCTCAGTCTCCATATCCATCTCTCCCTCTCAGGTCTCTCCCACTACCTCTCTCCCCCCTCTCTCAGACTCACTCATTTTCCACCTCCCTCTCAGGTGTCTCTCTCTCTCAGGTGTCTCCTTCCCACCCTAACTAGATAAATCTCCCTCCCTCCCTTCCTCACTCCCTCTCAAGTCTCACTCCCTCTCCCTCTCCCTCCCTCTATCTCTTTCTCCCTCTCTCCCTCTCAAGTCTCTCTCTCCCTCTCTCCCTCTATCTCTATCTCCCTCTCTCTATCTCTCTCTCCCTTTGAAGTCTCTCTCCCTCTTAAGTCTCTCTCCCTCTTAGGTCTCTTGCTCTCATGTCTCTCCCACTCCCTCTCTCTTCCTCTCTCTCTCAGGTCTCTCCCACTCCCTACCTATCTCTCCAGGTACCCTAGATAAAGAGAAAAGGAGAGAGATAAAGAGGGAGAAATAGAGAGGGGGAGATAGAGGGAGGGACAGTGGGAAATATATAGAGAGGGTGTAGATAGAGAGATAGAGGTAGAGAAAAGGAGAGAGATAGGTTGAGAGGTAGAGAGAGAAGAAGAGGGGCAAAGATCATGTATATCAATATATAGTGGGAGAGGGAAAGAGGGAGAGATAATGATAGAGGGAGATATAGAGAGATGGAGAGATATGGAGATAGAGGTATATAAATATATGGATAGAAAGGGATAGGGAGAGAGAGAATGAATAAGAGAGAGAGGTAGAGATAATGAGATATAGATAGATATAAAGAGAGATAGAGAGATATAGATAGATGCAGAAAGAGTGAGAGATAAAGGAGGTGATAGAGACAAGTAATAGAGATAGGGAGAGATATGGAGAGAGGGACAAAGACAAAGAGATATATAGGGAGGCATAAATAGGGTGTGTGTATATAAATGAGTGAGAGAGAGATATGGAGATAACTTGATGCAAATATAGATTATATAAATAGATAGAGGGAGGGAGATGGTGAGGGAGTGAGAGACATAGAGAGAGAGGAGAGAGAGGGAAGTAGTGAGATATAGAAATATGGAGTGAAATAGATAGAGGGAGATAGGTAGAGATATAGATAGAAAGAAGGAGAGATAAGTAGAGATATATATAACCTATGAAAGATAGAGGGGAAGAGAAAGGGAGAGAGCTAAGTAGAGAGGGAGAAAGAGAGGAGAGATATAGATAAAGACAAAGTATGGGAAATGTGGAGAGATAGGTAGAGAGGGTAAACGAAGGAGAGGGGGAGAGAGGGAGAGATAGAAAAATAGATAGAGGGAGATATAAATATGTTCTCCTAGTTCAACTTGGGTAAAGGTATGCATCTGATCAAAGACAACAAGGAGGACTTCTATGATTATTTATGCAAATTTTTACAGTCCTTAGTAAAAAAAATAAAAAAAATAATTATTTGTTACTTCTTTAATGTTTCAAGTCATTTAGGATGATTATTGCAAAAAAACCATGAAAAAAGACTTTGTATGCAGGAATTATGAGCATTTAAAATTTTAAAACTTAAGGAGGAACTTAAAATAATTAAATATAATTTTTTTGTGCTCAATCTATCAAAATAATCTTATACATTGTGTAGAGCTCCACTCACCTTTCCAATACCTATAAAAATCAAAATTTTGATCAATAACACAAAAGTTATGCCCATTTTACTAAAGTGTGCTTTTTGGGCTTTTCAAAATGGATACATACCAAAAGACTCACCCAAAGATGTATATTCTAGAGTCATCAGGTGCCTGTAGGATTGCCTCCAAAGGTTGAAATGTTGAAGAGTGCACCAAATCCTCAATAGGATGAAGTGAAACTGGGCTACTTGAACCAATTGATTTTGAATGGAGTCACCATGGTGTTTGATGATATGCCTCAAAAGGCAAAATACGTTGAAGAAAACACTAGATTCTTTAACTTTGAGAAAGTGGTCCCACCAGGTATGCCAGAAACTGTTGTCACATGAAATTGCACCCCGCTGAACATGAGGTTTAGCATTCCAATGGCATAATGGAAATGACCTCAAGGTGTGGTACCTTTGCGCGTATGAGGTTGAATCTCTGGAGAAGGTCGATTTCCTCTTCCAATCCAAGTGCAGTGTGCTAGTCCAACCCAACACATGAAAACCTACCACTATCCTACCCTACCAACTCATAGGGGAAAAGGATTAGAAGGAATGCATGAAAGGGAAATGGAGACAGTACACCAAGATGGAAAGTTTTTTCTTCATAGACAATATTTTCTCAAATACATCATTGAAGAGGACCAAAATACTCACACATCTATGTTTGGTTGATTCTCACAAGCATACAAGAAGGTTATGGTTTGAAAATTTGTTGGAAGGAAAGAGCGTTTTTCAACACAACAGTTGTAAACAGTTTAACTCAAACATGCATACATAAAGATATAAAAAAATACTCAGATATGAAGGTAATAAACTTACTCAAACATAAAAGAGTTGGGAAGAGGAAAGCTTGATCAATTTCATTAATGTAGAGGCAAAAGCCAATCTTTACAATGGTAGAGTGTAAAATATAGTATCTACAAAAGAAAAACCCTAGAGGAGCCATAGGAAGAACCCTTAAAATGAATATATTTCTTTCCTTTATAGATCAAGTGTAACATAGAACCATAAACCGAACCCTAACCCTAACTAGGGCTGGCAATGAAGTCTGTGCATGAAAGGATGGATTCATCTTGTGAAAATCATGATTAGGGCATGGATTTGTTAGGAAAGTCAACAAACAACAATAAATGAGCATGGGAGCCCATAAAATCCACTTGTAGAAGATAATGGATGCAATACATGTCATCCTTGAAGCCCAAGAATCAAAAGAGGTCGCTCAAAAAGTGATTTGAGCATTAATGTTGTTGCCCAGAAAACATGCCAAATTTGCGGGAAGGTCAAGGTGTTAGGCCCGAAAAGAAAACTTTACAAGCATTAAATGGTTTGGTGTTGCGAAACAACTTATTTGTATCGACATTAGACCATCGAAGATCGAGCTTCGAGCATATCGTTTACCGCACACCAAAGGAAAGAAAAGAGAAGGAAGGAACCACAAAGTCAAAAAGGAACCATCGAGGGTCAGAGAGAAGGGTTACCTCTTATTGAAGAAAGATAAGAGGTAAAGGGGAAGGCCAAAGCCCAAAATCTGAAAGCTTAACACTTAGTCAATTTTTTAAAGGAAAGAGTGAAAGTGAGAAGGAAGAAGGAAGAAAGCAAAAAGTTTGAAGTCCAAAAGCAAGAGGTGAGATTTTGGGGATTGAAGGTTAGGAGGAAGTCTTATGCCTTGCAAAGTACAAAAGGTAGGAGATAAGAGGTAAGGTCGAAGGTCGAAACCCAAAAGCCTCATAGAAGAAAGGCGAAAAAAAGGAAGAGGAGAGAGGGAAGATTAACCCCCAAAGTTCGACAAACCAAGAATTAGACAAATCTTGAAAACTTTAATTGAGCTTCGGTGATTGAGGGTAAGGCTTGAATCTTACCATGAGAGATTGGTAAGGGGTAAGGTCTAAGGCTAAAACCCAAAACACTTAGAGGAAAAAGGAACGAAGAGAGAAGGAGCGAGAGCAATGAAGAAAACATGCGAGTAAGTAGGTAAGTGAAAGTACGAAAGCCCGAAACCCTAGGACAACCAATTTTAAGAACCTTCAAGGAGGATTCATGCAAGATGACCCATGTAGGATCTCTCAAATCAGTTATCAATGATGGGTCATCTAAGGGTGGCATGAAATTTCAATAGTACCATTATGATTGATAAGGCAACAATTGTGTTGCTTAGAGATCATAAAATGATCGCGACATTTAAGCAATCTATCCTCTATAACTCACAAATTATACTATGTTTACCATAGATTTGATGTAACAAGAAATAATAAAAATATGGGCCCAAAAATCCCTAATGGATTTAAAACTAAAACCAAACTTCTTGTTCTCCCACACACCAATGCATTTGAAGCAAACCAAATTTATCCTCAGGTGACTCCACCATATTAAATTCACCACAAAAAGTTAGAAAATAGAAAGTTAATATCTAGCCAATGACATGATTCTACTCTTTTTAGACCACCAATAGGAGTAATTATTTATGATGCTTATTGAAAATGATCAATAATGCCAAGCATAGCTCATATGAATCTATGGTTGGGTTCTTCTCTAGAGACAATAATGGTTCTTAAACCTAGATAAATTAATATGAAATATCACCATGCCCAACATCATGCTAGACCTTACAAGAAAAAAGGCATGAGGCCAAATGGTCCACAAGCTAGCTTGAAGCAAAATAACTTTGACTTCCTATAATTAAATAATATCAAACGAACCAAGCTATCAACATACCACCCAAACAAAAAATGTATGGGAAGCTTCTATAAAGCTATGAACATTCCATGAAATAACATTCATATGGGGGCTTCTCCATAAATGGCTTATCTATTTATCATCATCAGTAACTAAAAAAACAAGTTGGTAGCTTAGAGAATAACATTGGATTGGTAGAATATAGTTGTTGAGTGAAATAGAAAGGTACTTACCATTGAATTTTCTCCTTGGTTATGCCTCATCACTAAACAAGTTATGAGAGTACCTTGAGGGTTGAGTTCTCATAAGAGATGTCCTACTGGCTACATAACAACCTAAAACAATGAAAAATTATGATTATGAACCAAGAGTTGGACTCTTGCCCATTATTGTATTGTTACTTATAGTCATTGTAATGACATCACTCTTTTGAACAAACTAGGTTTTGGGTAGGGGTTCATTGGCTTCAATCAATTTAATAACAACTAGCTTTTTACCAAAAATCATTGACCATTTAGTCTCTTAAGGGCTCTTGAACAAGAGGGGCTAGAGATTACTATTGGCTTGGTAGGTGACCTAGTCATAACCAACCAATCCCTAATTTTATAATAGAGTGCTTGGCATCTAAAATAAATATTAGGAAGGTTGATATAAGTGGCCTTTGGTGTAAAATGTAAACCACTTGCTTGAATCTCAATAGGTTTCTTAAGATTGGACGTGAGATCCACCACCTCATACAATCATTAATGGGGCTAAGCCATAAATAATTTTTTGAGTTCATGGCAAATAAAACAACCAAGAGGCTAGATAACTTACTATAGAAAATCTCACCAAGGAACATGGATTCCTAGGATTTCAAACCACACTATGAATTTTAGGGATTCTTATTCTCAAACTTCTAAATCCTAGGCCTCATGAGAAAACACTAGCAAAAATTTTATTGTAAAGTAATAGTTATATTGATCAATATATTGACTTGCTAGGAGTAACGAAAGGTGAACACGAAAAAATATTATCATGAGGCTCCTAGGAATTCTTAACACAAGACAACAAATATTACTTATAAGAGATACAACTTACATAATACGCAATACAATTATAGCTCTCATGCTAATTATAAATAAACTCTACAATATCTATCGACAAAATAAAATTAGACTTCAAAACATTACCTCATACTAAACCTTCCAAATGATTAATTCTTGTTATTATATACAACATTAATTAAAAAAACATATAAATTTAATCATTTATAAAATCTCGTACCACTTACACAAACACCAAAAATCCTACAATAACAAAATATATACAAATATAACAAAAAGAAAACCCTAAAATAACATAATTAAATTTAACCAAAAATACCAACCCATAAAATATAGCAACAATCTCCTTCAACTTGGTTTGCATTCTATCAACATTAATCATTAGAACATATACATTTAATACATAGACCAATGTGTATGGTCATATTAACCATACACATGAAACTCCATTTAATACATTCAACAACTGGCATTTACTTTACATGGAGGATTTAGCAAAAAGGTACTTAGTTTGATTTGCATTATATCAACATTAATTCTTGAAATTTAAACATAAAAATAAAATCTTGGAAGATATACAAGTGATACATAAACCAATGTGTATGATCATATTGACACGCCAAACAAAGGTCCATATTATATTCACAACAAAAATCACCATGATATCTAAACATGATGTAAGTCTTGGGTGGAGTAACTAAAAGCCAAGGTAGAATCAATACCCAACAGCCACACCCACTCCCATGACCAAAACAAAAGGGGGGAAGATTAAAAGAACATATAAAAACAAGTTTGGTGTATTGAATGGAGGAGAAGGCTGGTTGGGGAGCTCGAAAACCCAGAAAAGACCAGCTAAGTAAATACATTTGACCATGTGACAGACATAGGTACATTAGTTTTGGGCAGAGTCACTTAACTGCGAAGGCCACTGTTGCTTTCAGTTCTGTTGTTGTGTAATGGTTGAAGGGAACATCACCTGCAGATTTTCAGTATTCCTTATTAAAAAAGGTGCTCCTGCTCTCCAAAAGAATCTAACTTAGGACCACCTTTGTTTTTTCTTTCATTGTTGTTTTCTTAAAGAAATTTAGTTGGATGCAGAAACTGGGTCATTTCAATGGGAGCCATTTATGAAATATGCTTCTGTCACTGCTGCATTTCTGGACTAGGTAGTACTGTTGTTGTAGTAACTAGCAAGTCTGTAAGTTTTTTGCTCAGCGTTGATTGATTGATTGACAATAAAAGTTTAGCTTGTTTTTTCTCTGGTCACTCAGCCTTTTAGAACTAGGCTAAAATTGTAGTTTTTGAAATTAGGCCTTATGGCCTCCAATGATCAACATGACAAAAATGCAGTATTTGATAGAAGAAATTCGAGTGCTAGTGTGAACGTGAACTTTCAGACATCAGGACCCTGTACAAACTCTGCTATGATGAAAAACAGTGTACCCACAAATAAAACATCTTCATTGCAAAATGTGAAGTCCTCTGTTCCCAATGCTTCATATTTTAGTAACTGGGAAACTAGTTGTAGTAGTATGCCTCTCAATTCAAACACATTAGTGGGTTCTTCATCTATTCCAAGCAATGCCATTGAAAATGGTGGTAGCATGGCTGCCGATGGTGTAGTTATTGGTAGATCAAGTGGGTTTTCTTCTGCTTTGCCATTTAGATCTTCAGGGGGTTGGAACGCTTCTGGGATTTTAATGCAAAATGGAGGAACATCAACACCAGGCATCACTCAGTTAGCTTGTGATAATGGGTTTGCAGAAAGAGCTGCAAGGTTCTCTTGCTTTGGTGGGGGTGGTGGTAGTGCTGCTGCATTCAATCTTAGTGAACCTGTCTTCCCCAGATCTGGGGTTGATAATTCAGCCATGCCCAAGATCCCCAGACCTACAAATATGGTTGAACTTATCAAGGCTGCTGCTTCTCCATCAAAGGAAGAAGTATGCACTCCAAGAAAAGCTGGAAGGCTGTCAAGGTCTTCCACACCAGGGGGTAATGACTCTGATGATGCTGAAGCTAGTACTGCTAGAGAGGATTCTTCCAGTTCTGAACAGATTACAGGCGAAGCTGCCGGAAGGAAACGCAAGCAAATACAACAATTGCCAAAGGATAAGGCAAAGGAATTGTCTCTGTCTGAAGCTGGAATAGATACAAAGGTAGTGTTGTCTTTGAATGACTGTCATAAGATAAATTGGTTAGGTAATTCAAGTTTGATCTTTATTTGTTTATTTGAAGAAATCCATGAACGAACTAGAAAGTTATATCCGTTGAACAACAGAGATAAATGGAAAATCTCACCTTGTAAAGTTTTTTTGTGCATTGTGAAAGCATAAGATGAAACTGGATTTCAATGGGTCTTGGTCTTGATTTATCCTTTGTTTAATTGAAAGGTATTCCGAATTCTGAATCATGGGCTTGTGGGAAACGATTAAGGAATGATATTTTTCTTTTATAATGAGGGTATATTTGGATAATAATTCACCATCTTTAGATATCCTAAACTAATATATACAATCACTCTCATGGTGGCCAAGACAAAGAAGAAAAATAAAGATAAGTAATGCCAGTAAAACGATTTAAAGACGAATGCCTTTATATCTTGACGCTCTTCTCTATCTATACCAAAGAAAGGCACTAAACTCTGGCCATGTTGACCTTACATACATGGCCCGGAGTTCCTGACAATTTCTGTATTATATGTTAAAAGTTTTATCAGAAAACACAAACCAAACATTGACATTTGTATGTTATGGTGAGTGAAGAAACATAGGTAATATTGACTGTAAACTAATATTTTTGGGAAGTTTTAACGATTCATGAATTTAGTTTCAAAATTGGTGGTTCAGAGTCTACTTCTAGACAATCGGAAAAATATAGTCCATTGAATTTTTCCCTTAAAATAATTCTTGTGCACTGAAAATTAATTGTGAATGAAACCTTATGCACTGAAAATAGCTTCTGGATAGGCATTTCGTAAGTCCATAGTAAATAAATAGTGGTGGTCTTTTGAACTCAAAAGTGTTTTCTGACAGTAGCATATCTTTCCTGACAGAGTATAGAAGCCGATGAGTTGAAATGTATGAAGTACATAGCTTCAGAAGGTTTGTTGGAAAAGGATGATGTAAAATCCAAGGCACAACAAAGTTCTGGTGTGAATGCTAAGACTTTAGATGCACCCAAAGAAGATTACATTCATGTCAGAGCAAGGCGAGGCCAAGCAACTAATAGTCATAGCCTTGCAGAGAGAGTATGTTTTGTAAATAGTTTCTAAGGATGAAATATTATGATTCTTGAACATTTGAGTCATTATCACGATTAATTTTGTCAGATAAAGCTAAAGTCATGTACTTGGCAGGTGAGAAGGGAAAAGATTAGTGAACGCATGAAGTTTCTGCAGGATCTTGTTCCTGGATGTAGTAAGGTAGTGCCTATCTGCCAGTTGCATTATTGGAATTTTGAAATTTTCACATATTCTACTTTCTGTTTTTGCAATACGGGCTCTTCATGCAACATGTTTGAAAGAGGTCTAACCTTGCAGGTAACTGGAAAAGCAGTGATGCTTGATGAGATAATAAATTATGTTCAGTCACTTCAACGGCAAGTCGAGGTAAGAGAGTAAAATGCATTTCATAAAGTCCCTAATATTTGTTCAATCTCTCAATGCCACATTTGTGGATCAATCTGATTTGGCTTGGATTTTATTGTTTGCAGTTTTTGTCAATGAAGCTTGCAGCTGTTAATCCTCGTTTGGACTTCAACATAGAAGCACTTCTTACTAAAGATGTAAGCTTTGCCACTTTATGAGAATATCAAATGTCCATATGTACAGAAACATCTTCTAGCTGAATCTTTGATCTGACATTCAGTACTACAGTTCTCTGTCATTCCACACCCCTGATTGTTTATTTTTTGTTTGTGAATTCTTAGTTCGTTGGGTGATATTGTTCAATCCTAATAAGATACACTAGCTAGTTCTTTCGATTGCTTGTAAAGTGAGAATGGCAAGTGTAACAAGTATTGTGCATTCATCCATTTTGTGGTATGCCAAATTATGTATAAAGCTCATAGCTGAGTTGGTTGTTATCTCAAAAATGCTTCAGTTGCGAGGCTCCTTACCAACCATGCTGTGTGCCCCGGAGTCTAATACCTCGTATCCCCAGCTTCATCAACCCCAACAGGGGCTTCTCCAAGTTGCGACAGAAGGACATGGCGTGCTAAACCAAGCAGAAGCAATTAGAAGAACAATGAATGCTCAATTAGCTTGTGTTGACGGTTATGGAGATGCCATTGCACAGGTAACTGTAAACTATGCATATGATGAAGTGCATTATTGTTGCACCGATGAATAATGTTTTCATCTGTTTTTATGTTCTCCTCCCTGCCCTTGTGAAGAATGCATGTTTGATTTTAGTTTTAGCAGGAAGTAGAAATGTCCTTTCCTGCTAATTTTAAACTTGTGGATGCAAATTATAAAACATGTGCAGTTATCAAATGTATGGGATGATGAGCTCCAGAGCATTGTTCAGATGGGATTTGCGCAAAATATTCAAACTCCTTTCAAATCCCAAGGAAACAGTGGTATGTTCCGAACTTTATGTAGGCTCAATGAAGTGAGTTTTTGTTCTCTCCTTACAAATTGGACTTGTTTTTGCAGGGTCAATGCCCACAAGCAATATGAAGGCTGAACATTGATTATTATCTTTGTTTATTGTTAGAAACTAAGATATGAAGTGAGACTTGTGATTCCTACATGGCTCAGAATTAATGAGCTAATAGGCTCCAAGAGTTCCAGATAGACGACAAGCAGGGTGAGAAATGTAACTTGATGATCAGCGCTCAACCTAAATTCTAAGCTGGATGCTTAGATCATCTGTACATACAGGAGAGTCCTGTAATCAGAACCTCTGCAACTGGCACGAGTCAGGGACCATTAAATTTCGAATTTCTATGCGAAATCCATTACAAAGATAATCCTCCAATTATCATACAAAATTAATGTAATTCTGGCATTAAGTCCAGACAAAATAGGTCTAAATTCAAATGTATAATTTATACAGTATTCAGTCTTATCAATAAACCTTATTGTTGTTAGTCACCAGCTATTAATAGGATTGCTAGAATGGAATATAAAGGGTAGGTTACCTATACCTGTAAAACTGAATTAATTTGTTATAGCCTCAGATTCGACTTGCAGATAATCAAGAAAATACTTACATATGTACGGCTCTCCATGGCTTTCTATTACAAAATCCATTTCTGTAAATTCTATTTGAATTTGACTGAGTTGCATGTTTTACATCTTTCTTAAAAAGCAATTGTTAGTATAGAATGCAGAATAGACCACTGGGAATTTCAAAATTTTACTTTGAGCTTGTTTTTCCAACTTTTGAAGTAGAAAATATACTTGGCAGAAAGTTTGTAATTATGCGTTTGTTTTAATATGATTTGACTCAAAGTTTGTGGTTATGGGTATGTTTTAATCTGATTGACATTTCCATTTTCTTGGCATCTAAGCTTATGCAGAAGCATTACCCAAACTGATCTGAAATTGTACTTTTCAGCCTTTGTGCCATATTTTGTTGGGCTACACAATGTTGAAAGTGATATCTAAGCAAGCACGCTAACAACCCTAGTAAAGTGTGATCCATCAGGTCTACCAATATTTGCTTAATGATGGTTGCCCTTGATGTAAGCTGTCTCACACTTCTCGTTTAGATCCAAGGTATGGAAACATTATATTAATTAGGAAAACCTTTGAAGGTGCAGTATCACAGAATTCCTTGTCTATCAAGCATGTCTTCAACACCATGCAGTTTAACAATGTAGACTTGTTAAGAGTACACAAGGCATGTGTTAAGTTGCGATATAGCTTACATTCTTCTTTTGATCAAAATGACAATCTCATGTGGTTACTGGAAGTTAAATTATCTTACATTGTTACCATCAGATCTAAGAATTTAAAAAAGAGCTTGTGGAACAATCTATGTAGAGAGTATGGAAATTGCTGGAGAATTAAATTATCTTACATTTGTACCATCAGTTCTAAGGATTAGAAAAAAGAGCTTGTTGGAAAAACTGTGTAGAGAGAGAAAGGAAATTGACATTCGGGTCTCCTAAACATAATGAACTGTGGAAGTTGAAATTTGTTAGTACAAAAGTTGAAACATAAGATTAATACCTGTCTGAAGAGAAATCCTGCTTTTGGGAGAAAAACTAATCCTGCTTTTGGGAGAAAAACTTAAGAAATACAGCTCAAGAGAACAAGGTTGTGCACTTGCTCTTGGGGTCCAACAATAGTCTAGTGTTGTAGGCTTCTTTGTCTTGAAATTCTAATATCTTGCAACTTTTCTCGAGAAGTCTTTTGAGGCTCTGGTTGGCCCTACTCTTGGGGTCCAACAATAGTCTAGTGTTGTAGGCTTCTTGTCTAGAAATTCTAATATCTTGCAACTTTTCTCGAGAAGTCTTTTGAGGCTTTGGTTGGTCCTATCCACTGTTCCAAGATTGGCGCAGGTAAGGATGGATTTCTTATTTCAGTACCATCTTCAACATACCATCTTCAACATAATCTATGAAATAGATTCTCCAATTTCATAAACTTTTTTAGAAAGAAGAATTCTGAGGAATACATTTTCCAAAGCTATCCTGGACAAAAACTTCTAGGCAGGTTATCTAGAGGACAAGCAAAGGTCTAAGAGCACATGAGAAGTTCAATATTGAAGATTATTCGGATGACATGATGCATAGGTAGTTTCAGCAAGTTTCAAGCTTCCCTGTGGGGATCGAATCATGTTGCCAATTGTGAAAGCGACCAGGTCAAGTGCTAGTCCTATGATGTCTTAGACAGAATAGAAATTCGCTAGACCTAGTAGCTTAGTTGATGAGAATGATCATAATTTCCTATACGAGAAGCAACTCCTGTGGGACATGTTTGCCAGGCAGCCTAGCAGTAAAATTGTGAGCATAATTTTACAGTCAGTGCAAGCCATAGGGAACATATCTTAAAATAGCACTGTTAACCCCCAAAAATGAAAAGAACATGAAATCAAAGGTTGGTAAGAGTGATAATCAATCTTGACCATCCGAAATAGAGCAAAAAAAACCCTAATAAATACCAACAATAATGTTTATGTGGTTTCAGCATGTTCCTTGTCATCCCCAACTTAGCAATGTTGGCAGATGGTCAGAACTCCCTTCAAGATTCCTGACAAGGGATTATGCGATCCATGTCTCTACCATTTGTATCGGACATTGATAGATCAATCTTTTAACGCAACGACAAACGTGGGCCAACAAGCACTAGAACTCACTAAGTGCTAAGTTGCTATCAACAATAACATGTCTTAGCATGTTTTAATTAACAATGGTAGATCTTTGCAGTGTGTTATTGTCTCACATAGAGGGCAGGGTATGGCTGAGGTGTTGGAGATGTCATTTCAAAACAGGGTATCTGATTATATGAATGAGGGTACGGCTATATAATACTTCTAATGCAATTACCAAGATATTACTGTAGAGAAGGTTTCTGAACCCCAAGTTCCATTCAGTTCAATTTAATAATAGCAGACAACACCAAAATAGAGAAGTGTCTTGTTTGACAGTTCGAAAGGAAGATGATGATATGTTATATCGACCTCCAACATCAGTCCCCACCCACAGATATTGTTTAAAAAGGGGCAGTGCTAACAAAAACATCGAACAGATGAGAAGACGTGAGTGGATCCCATGACGTTCACAAAATAAAACCTTTTGTTCGTTAATATGTTACTGGAAGTTTGTGAAAATCAGTTTCCTTTTGAATATGGGCCCAAGAAAGATGAATAAGTCAAAAGGAATTTGGAGATGCTTAAAAATATAGTCTTGTTATAAAATTATCGAAGTCATCATTAGAATCATCATGAACCGAAGCACGGAGCATACCCAAGAATCTTTTTATTCTTATCAACTTTTGATTTAATTGTGACAGATACTTAACATAGAAACTTTTTAGCTTCTACTCTCCATGAATAAGAAGTCATATTGTCACATAGTCAAACTTTGTAGTTCAAACAACCTCCTTGGCCTTTATTTAATGATATATCATTTAAAAAAAACACTCTATTTTTTTATAATTTTGTTACATATCTCTTCACTAAAATATACATATTAATAGATTCTACTTTTATTATAAAAGATCTCTATTGTAAAATGCAAATCTATAATAAAATTGAATAGTATGCTTACTTTATTAACAAAGTAATCTAAACAATCCATAAACATACAACGGTAATATTATCTCGTGAAAAACTATTATTAATAATGATAGACTCTTTTATACTTAAGTATAAATCTTCTCACAAATATGAGAGCAAATGTGATTTTTTCCATAGATTTAAGTGATTTAGGTGATTTAGGTGCGTAAGGACTCTAAAAGGTTGTATTTGAGAGAGGGGTGTGAGAAAATTTGGAGGGAAGCCTTGGTAATGTAATTCAAATAAATATGTTCTAGGTAATGAGCTATGACTGATATTGAAATAAATGTTAAATTAAATGTAGAATTAAATAAATTAAAAGTGATAGTTAAATGATTGATGACTAAAAGTGATGTGTCAAATATCGAGAACCAATTTAGCAATGTTTTAGATTTTTAAGGTCAACTTAGATGAAGATCTCTCAAGGAAAGTAAGGATGGGTATGTTAATTTTTAGATCCACGAAGAAGGTAATAATAGTCTATAAGATGGAAAAGAAACATACAAAAGTGTTCTTCAAGTAGATGAAGCAACACAAGTTCTAGAGGTGCCTAATTTTGTAGCAAGCTATTGTTATGGAAGAGAAATCAACATATTTGAAGGAAAACACCCCACTAATAGTGGAAAACAAATTTGGTAAGGAATCCTCTCACCCTAAAATGCTAGTTGTTAAATTGAATCATGATATAGTGAAAGTGGTAAAAAAGAAGAGAGAATTAGAAGCATTGCTATTTTTTGTTTGTCTAGATAAAGATGCCTTGTTATCTAGACATTTTTATTGGATAATGGGTTGCTAATGTTTGGGAAAGAAAATGAGTTTATGTGTCCTTTTGTAATGGTTCAACATGTTTTGTTCATTGCTTTCTTGAAAAATTCTAATATGCAAATGAAGGTTTTGAATAAATCCTTTTACACCATGGGAAAAATCATCTTTAGGGCTATCTCTTGAAATCCCAAGCTAATTCCTTTTTAGGTTAGCTCCAAGGTGGGTGGAAATTAAGAATATCCTCCCTCAATAATGGGCTCTAATTCCTCATGCCCTAAAAAGTCTTGGAGAGTTGTTGTAGGTGTAAGACACCAAGTCTACCCTACCACATATGAATGCTATACTTTTGCTAGCTATAAAATTTGAAAACCCCATTCCTAAAATTTTTTGTTTTCAATCTAGAAATAGAGTTATTTAGTGTGAATTTTTCCAACTAGGCAATTTAAATACTTATTTTTAGTGTAAATATAATGGTTATCAAAGTAAAGTTTACCTAAAAATTGTTAAAAACCTAATGCCTCTATAGGTGACTAAAATTCTCCTCTATCTAAAGAAATTGCTAGAAATATCCAAAATAAAGTTGGAAAAAATAATTAAACTGAAGAAGTAGTGGGTGTGGAGGAAAACCCATGTAAAAGATATGATTCCTTCTCTTTAGTAGCGTACATTGTTATTCTAGTTGAAACCCCTATTCAAATAATACAAATGTGAAATTACAATAATGGGGATAATAATAGTATGAAGAATAATCCCTTGGAATTGTTAAACAATATTAGTAAAAGTGTGCAAGAGAAAAATACACCTCAAGAACCGGATGGATTGGGTAATTTTTTGATAGGCATATCTCAACTTTTGGGGTTGAAAACCAAGAATGAAGAAAATGAGAGGATTTTATAGATGGTATTATCTTGGCATATAAGAAAGCTTTCAAGGAGTTTGAGGTGGAAGGTGATTTTATAACTATCATTTCTACTCTTAATAGAGGTATGAGTCCCACTTAGATGAATAATTTATATTTGGATGATCCAAAACTATGGATAGATAAGCTCTAAGAGGTTAAGTTTTTCACTATTTCAAAGAACAAAATGCTATGATTATCTCCTAGCCATAAGCATTGACAATAATATTATAATGATTATTGAGAGAAATGATGATAATGAATGACATGAGATAAATGATTAATTATATATCCTTAATCCCATGTAATTGAGTTGGTAATCATTAATTTTAATGGTGGCTAAATTTTGTGGGATATTATTTTCAAGTGTGTTGGTTTTTATTTCATAAGATGTTGGGTACACAAGTCATCATGAGAAACTATGCTTGGGGATTGTCTTTTTATATATTTGTTGGTTTTTTATTCTATGGAAGCTATTTGTGAAAGAAATCCAAATACAAATTCCATAGTTAATCTAAGAAGATAGACATGCAAATAGAAAAGGTATATAATTTTAAACGTAAAAGAATGAACACACAACCATAACAAACCATATACCCTAGGAAAACCATTTCAAGAAAAAAATCAACCTCCAAATGTTGAAACAATTATACTATGAACAACGTAAAGAGGGTTACAATACAAATCTAGGCTTAATCTTTCACCAGAGATTATACCAACATATAAATCTAGAGATATTTTGGTAGCATAACAATACTTACAAAAATAAAGTATGAAACCTCTATCTCAAGCACTTTAAGAAATACATGAAACCATAAAATGGTAATAAGGAAATTATGAGATAAAATGAACAAAAATGTGGCACCCAAGTCCTTAGTCAAAAATCCAACACATAAAACCCAAGATGAGTCCATAGGCTAAAAATAGCATTTTCCTTACACTTGTCACAAGCTCATCATAATCCACTTGCCAACATAGGCACTCCATTTTGGCTCCATCATCTCCATTCAAATGTGGCTTATGAAATTTCATAACATATGCCATAATTTTATCAATAAGCGTAAATCCCTATTATAACTCTCTTGTGCATCATAGATGCTCTTAGATTTTTTATGTGGGGGGATAACTTCCGAATTTCATAACTTTTGATATGCGAATCTTATTGAACCCATTTTAAAAATTGAAGGTCTCAAATAATTCCATGTTATTGTTATCGACTTGTGCTAGCTAAGGCCCATTTCAATATTTTATGAGGCTAAAATTGGCCTTTATTGCCCATAAATTATATTTTTGTGTTCTTAATTGTGACAAGTTTCTTAACATTATCCCACTTTTTAGAAACCTTGGAAGAGAAAAGAGAATACCAACACTATCAACTATCTATTAGGGTTGAGAGGCCCATATAATTACTACACTACCTATACTTCTTTGTGTTGACTGGCTTTGTTTAAGCATCTACACCATTCCCTAGAGAATCAACCTTCTCTAGTATTACCCTCCCATCCACCACCATATCATGAATAAAAACATATCTCCTTAACCCTCATCTACATATGAAAGGCAACTCTTTGCCAATTTGATGGCACTTTGATTTTCATAATAAAATCTAGTCGCTCTTTGATGCAACCCAATATTTTAACATAATCTAGAGAAGATAAATAAAATATTTATAGTTCAATGAGTAGCTACCATTTAATTTTCATCTGTAATGGATAAATTAATCATAGGTTATCACTTTCTCATCCGATTCACTATACCATTGAATAAGCTAAACACAACCACAAGTAGACCTTCTATTTTCAAAATCCCTTGCCCAATCTAAATACACACAATACTGAAGTTCTAATGAGTATTGTATATCTCCTAAGGTATCACCTCCATGATAAAATATGGATTAATCTAAAGTACCCTACAAATATCTAAAGACCCTCTTCACTACTACCTAGTTATTTTATCTAATATTGTTAACAATCTGAAATAGATTGAATAACCCAAGGAACTTTTTAAGAGAAAATCAAAGTTACATAAACTAGAAAAACATAAGAATGCAAGCTAGGACTCCAAGAGTTTATGTAATGTCGATGTGACAATATTGCATTAAGAGCTTCTAAGTTGAAAAGATACAATGCAAAAGATTGCAAAAGATTCAAATACAAGCTAGGTAGTGAGTTTATATAGAACTTAGGAGAGGAGGTAGGTGGAAAATCCAACCAATAGGAATCAACCAAAAAAAGTGGAGATGGATCACCAAAAGTGGAGAACACCACCAAAAGTGGAAATTGGTTCCACCCTTTAAGGAAGGGGACACCACACACTTATCTCCTAGTAATAAACTCACTTTATTATCCTAAGAAAGCTTAATTAAGTTTAGGAAAAACCTAGGACTAAGAGAAAATAAATTAACCCACTAGGAAAATAAAAACCTACACCAACACCCCCCCTTAATCACAACTTAGGAGGATGTAAAAGATGATGGGTCCCAACAAATGAGGCCATGTTAGGTAACCATGTACATATCAAATTCCTCCGAAGGAAGAAGAAGCCCCCCACAAATAGAGATAGAACACCCCCATTATAGAGAGAAGAAAAGAAGGACTAAGTAGCCCCCCCCCGCCCCAAAGAGGACACCAACCACACCCCAAGAAAAGCTTGCAAATGAAGGAAATTGCTCTCAGTGAAGGGTTTGGTGAAGATGTTTTCAATCTAATTGATGTTAGATAGTACTTGAGATCAACTATCTCACCATGAATCAACTCTTGAATGTAGTGCATATGGATCTTGATGTGCTTGGTTCATTGATCAGGGACTGGATTATGAGAGATCTAAATCACACTCTGGTTATCACAATAGATGACTGTGGGATTCTAAAAGGGAATGCCAAACTTAGTGAGAATGTTCTAAATCTAGATGGCCTCAGTAGCGACATTAATTGCTCCTTGATACTCAGTCTTTGTAGATGAAAGAGGAATAATAAACTGCTTCTTTCTCGACCAACAAACTAGACCGAAACACCTACCCTATCTAAATTTGTATGTCCCACCAAGTCAAAATGCATGTTCATTGCATAATGAATCCCTTAATTGTGAGTACCCAAGTGATGTATTGAAGAATCTACTTAACTGCTTTCCAATGTAGCTCATGTGGCTCCTACATGAATCGAGAGACCATGTCTACTACATATGAAATGTTGAGCCTCATATGAGTCAGATAGATGAGACTACCAACAAGTTGTCGATACAAAGTGCCATCAACCAAAGGTGAAGAGCATTTAGCCTCAAGTTTGACGCTTGATAGGAATGGAGTTAGCATAGGCTTACAATCAACCATGTGAAACCTATGGAGCATGTCAAGTGCATAATTAGAATGTGCAAGAGTGATGCCTAAGCAAGACCAAGTGATGTCAATCCCTAAGAAGTAGTGCAACAAGCCCAAGTCTGACATTGAAAACTGATCATGAAGGGTGGTTTTTATTGCTCGAATAGTGGATGAGTGACTCCCTATGATCAACAAGTCATCAATGTAGAGAACCAAGAAGGTGTGAGTATCATCCTATTGTAATATGTAGACATTAGGATCAAAATGGCATCGAGTGAATCCCACTTTCAGAAGGAAGAAGTCAAACTTGGTGTACCAATCCCGAGGGGCTTGTTTGAGGCCATAAAGAGACTTTCAAAGATGACACACAAGTGAAGAATCTTGAACGAACCCTTGTGGCTGCTCCATGTATATCTCCTCCTAAAAATCATTGTGAAGAAAAGTACTCTTCACATCCATCTAATGAACATCGCATCTATGTGCTTTAACTATAGCAAGAACAAGTTGGATGGAATTCATTTTGGCGATTGGTGCAAAAGTCTCAAATTAGTCAATCCCTGGAACTTTGGAGAATCCTTTGGCAACCAAGCAAGACTTATGCTTGTCAACCAAACCATCTATTGCATATTTTGTTCGATAGGCCCACTTGCATCGAACAAGTTTCCTTCCCTTAGGAAGTGGGACAAGATCCCAAGTGTGGTTCCTCTCCAAGGAACCAAACTCTTCCAACATGGCTACATTCCACTTAGGGACATTGGAAGCTTCCTGAAAAGTCTTTGGATTGGAAGTTGAGGCCAGGAAGACATGTGGAGCATCCTGAAGTTATGATCTTTTTATTCTGTGATCTAAAGGATCCCCTACCCAATCACTTGTTGAATGCAAACTCTAATGAGCCCAAAGAGGCCCTACAATTGGAGAAGGAGAGTTAGGAGGTGAATCATCATCCTCTGAAGATGAAATGTATGCATCCTCTAATCACTATCATCATCTAAAGTGGAGAAAGAAGACTCGTCATCATGATCTAAAGTATTATGAACCTCTGAAGAACTATCATCATGATACAAGGACTCCAAATTGATGGTTGTAGGAGAAGTGTCAAGAGAAGGACTAGAAGAACTCTCCTCAAATTGAACACTCCTCTCAATGAAAACTCATGCGTGGTAGGATGAAGAATCCTATAGCTTTTGACATCATTTGGGTAACCAAAAAATATGTAAGGCTTGCTCTGCGGATCCATAGCCTTGTGTTTCTTTGTTGGAATGTGGGACCATGCACTAAAGCCAAACTCTTGAAATGCTTAACTGACAATTTTCGACTAGTCCAAGCTTGAAAAAGAGTTACCCCCTTCACAGCTTTGTCGAGAATGCGGTTCTGGATGTAACATACATAGTTAATGGCTTCTACCTAGAAAGGTGGTGCCAAAGACTTGGAGTAAATCATACAATTAGCCATATCTTTTAAGGATCAATTCTTCCATTCTGCAACTCCATTTTATTAAGGAATGTATGTTGCAAATCAATTCCCTTTGAAGCATAATACTACACAAACCTATGGTTGGCATATTCTCCCCCCATTATTTGTATGCATAACTTTGATAGATTTTCTAATTTGTTTCTTTGCAAAAGTCTTATATTCCAAGAATGAATCAAAGACTTCAAAATTTTATTTGAGAACTTGAACACAACGGTGTACCTAGAGAAACCATCAATGAATGTCAAAACATATCAGGCTCTACTAAAATATGGATGTGGAAATGGTCCTACTAAATCACTATGTACCAACTCCAAAAGATGTGAGGCTCTCCAAGCTTTTCCATTGTCAAAATTCTCTTCAGGATGCTTGCCAAGAATTTAACCATGAAAAACACCTTTAGAAAAGAACTATAGGAAATCCTATAACCATGTCTTGTTTGTTGATTTGTTGCAAGTAGCAGTAGTTAAAGTGGCCAAACCATTGGTGCCAAAAATTACTCATGTCATATGAATGAGTGCGCAAAGCAGTTGAAGGAGGATCAAGAACAAAGTGAAAGAAAAAATAAAGATGAGGTTGATGATCTTCTCTCCCAACTACAACTGTAGAATCATTTTGCATCTCACGAATCACCAAGGAATCAAGAGTAAACTCAACTCTCTTGCCTATGCCTGTGTGAGTGATTTGATAGATAGATAGGATATTAGTTGATAATAAGGGAACACAAAGAACATCATGAAATGTGCTATCCCCCATATCAACAGACCCTCTCCCACACACCTCAAGTGGAGTGTCATCACCCATCAAAATAGAAGGCATAATACATGGATCCATAGATTCAAGTTCATCCTCAATTGAAGCCATGTGGTGTGAAGCACCTGAATCAAGAACCCATGTGGATGGTGGAGAAGAAACTGCTACAAGGGCCTTACCCTTTCATTTCCCCTTGTTGTTGTCTTTGGCCTTGCGAGAATCCTCTTCTGAACTCTGCTTGATAGATTCAGGAACATTGGGATTATTCTTCTCAAGAATGTGTTCAAGTGATCAAATTGTTTCTTCAAACACTTGTGATCATCATGAATGAGTTTCTTACAATAGGCACATTTGACCCTATGTTTCTTAGGGTTGTCACCTTTTGAAGATGAGGTCTCATTACTTTCTTTTGGAGTAGCTAATTTTTTATTCTTCTTGTCTTTTCTATTCTTGTTTCTTATCCTTATTACTACTTTGTCCTGTTTGTTCATTTGTGCCAAGGTTGGCAGCCAAGGCATGGGACTTAGAAGACTTAAGAGTTCCCATCTGAATTAGCTTATCCTACTCTTGTGTGAGAGAAGTAGAAAAACCATCCAAAGATGGCATCTTGAATTGAGACCCAAGTGCATCCTTAGTAGCATAGAAGGTAGAAACACATACTGAATATTCAAAACTTAGCATTGAGAGAATACTTAGAATCAGTTGTTCATCTTTCTTATCAATTCCATATTGTTGTAGTTGTAGCCTTAGTGATTTCATTTTGGTGAAGAAATCTTGAATTATGTTAACGTTTCCTGGATTTAAACTGATTAGTTCATTCTCCAAGATATGACCCCTCATGGAATCTTGTGCACTAAAAAGAGATTCTATATTTTTCCATATTTCAGTTGGAGTATTCAAAGATTTAATATAAAAGAGTAAATCAGGAGATACAAACACACACAATTATCCATATTCTTTATCACATTTGTTAAACCACTCAAGCTTATCTGCATCTTTAGCTGGTTCAGTTTCTAGTCCCATTATTATTCTATGCAAACCAACTCTTCTTAAGTGAATATCTATTTTTGATTCCACTCAAAATAGTTGTATGTAGTTAGAGTAGGAACTGTTGTTGATGCCATGATGAAGAAATGGAAAAGAAAATGCAGAAAGAAAGTAAACACAAGAACACCCCCACCCTTTTCACTAGTATCAAAGATCACCCCCCCCCAAATATTATAAGGTTGGCACTTTATAATTCAGTGTGTTTACAAAGCCTTTTCCAAGATATAATGCTTAATAGGCTCAAAATAGCCAAAAATACAAATTTTGATACAAAATGAGCTTGAGACAAAATTTGGAAAAATTATCCTTATATGAAGCTCTAAATAATATAAGCAATATATGAAGAGGTTATTAGATTTTTACAAATCCTTTCTAATTCTCTAGATCGTTCAAAATGCAAGAGAAAAGTATACAATAATTTACAAGATCTTTACAAGAAACTCAATCTCTCAATCAAGAATATATGAACTTAGATTTCTCAAAACAAAAGCTTTGATACCATGTTAGAATTATGAAATAGATTGAATAACCCAAGGAACTTCTTAAGATAAAATCAAAGTTACATAAATTGGAAAAACATAAGAATTGAAACCAAGACTCCGAGAGATTATGCAATGTTGATGTGACAATATTGTATTAAGAGCTTTCAAGCTGAAATGATACAATGCAAAAGATTGCAAGAAGATGCAAATACAAGCTAGGTAGTGAGTTTAAATAGAACTTAGGAGAGGAGGTAGGTGGCAAATCCAATCAATAGGAATCAACCACAAAAGTGGAGATGGACCACCAAAAGTGGAGGATGCCACCAAAAGTGGAAAGTGGCTTCACCCTTTAAGGAAGGGGACACCACACACTTATCTCCTAGTAATAAATTCACTTTATTATCCTAAGCAAGCTTAATTAAGTGTTAAAAAAGCCTAGGACTAAAGGAAAATAAATTAACCTACTAGGAAAATAAAAACCTACACCAACAAGGATTAGTCATAAAATTACTCAATAACCTCATTTCTTGGAAATTTTTTGTTCTATTTTACATTGCAACATACATAAGGCTCCCAAATAGACTAGTATAACACATTATTTCATTTCCTCCATCTCTATAGATGTTGAAGGATAGTACTCAACTAAATGATTTATTCTTGGATAGAAATAGGAACATTTACTAGTTTGCTATCAACTATACTAAAATATTATAAAATAGAGTTAGCATGCTTCCTTTGACTCAACCAAAGTTTTTTGCTAGTTCTATCCCATATAATTTCCACCCCTTAGATAAAATAACATCTAAGCATTTCATTTCAATTTTTTATGAAATTTGAGACTTCAAGTCCCTAATCCTACTCTTATCATTACCGAATAGCAGCATGCCATTAAAATACAAAGTGGTAAGAATAAAATGATCATCAATCCATTTGTAATAAAAATAATAATTAGATTTATATTTTCTAAATCCTAACCCTACAAACTTTTGGTACCACATTGTAAGAGACTATTTAAAATTATAGATGGATTTCTTCAAAAAACAAACACACTTTTTATTATATTTTTCAATGTAGTGCTTTGGTTGTTAGATATATATTTCTTCATCTAAGTAACCCTATAATAAATCTATCTTTGCATATATCTACTCAACCTCAATTCAAATTGAAAAAAACAAGACAATAAGAATATAATGGATGTCATTTTAGCAATAGGATAAAAAATCTCACCAAAATTAATTCCCTCAACCTAGGAATATCCTTTTGTAACAAATCATGCTTTGTAGTTTTCAACATTGCCATCTAAACTAAATTTATTCTTAAAAACCCATTTTTCATCCAAAAAAATTATGACCCTTAGGTAATTGAACCAAATTCCATGTATTTTTTAATGCAATTATTTTCTATTTCGTAGCCAACTTATAGGATTCACTGTGAATTCATTTTTTGTTTCTATCTCTACTTAGTATACCTCCTCAAAGGATAAGGTGTAGGTTCTTCCTCCTTAGATCTCAAATATCTCTCATGACTATCCTCCTCTTCTAGCCCACCATGAACTTAGGGTTCATCATGTGATGTATCCTTTTTAGTCTTTGGTTGTAGTTGAATAACTAACTTAGCATCATCATTTATCTGAACTCAAGTATTGACCTAAACCATAGCTGCTTGAAAATTATATTTTTATTATGCATAGTTTGTCTAATTACATGATTTTATATCTTGTACTTTTTACACCTTCACAATAGCTAATGAAGATACACTTAAATTTTTTTTATAGTCCTACTTAGACCTATTTTCTTTAGGTACATGAACACATGTCTCACAATTGAACACATGGATATGTTGACATGAGGTAATTTTGATCAATAGAACCTCTTGTGAGATTTTGTCAACAAGAACCAATGTAGGAGACCTACTAATTATGTAATATATAGTGCTAACCACTTCTACCTAGAAATTTTGATCTAAAATAGAACCACTAAGAATAATCCTAGCCCTCTACATTAATGTCCTATTCATTCTCTTTGTAACTATATTTAACTAAGGGGTGTACAAATTTTTCTTGTATCTCATGATTTCATTTAACTTACATAATGAATCAAAATAAGAGCCTTAAACTCTTTCAACCAATAGAAGACCTCAAACTTTTTCTTAGAAAAATATATAATTTTTTTCTTGGAGAAGTCATCAATGAAAGTAACATAATACAATATTTTCTAAGGTACATCTATAGAACAAACAACATCACTATGGATAAAATGTTAAAAAAAAGATCTATAAGAGATTTAATAAAAAATAACACAATTTTATTTCCCATATATGCAATGTTTATAGAAATTAAAATCTAGATTCCAATTAAATAACATGTCAACTAGGTTTTTTTAATATTTCAAGGTCCTTAGGCTTTTCTCACCAATATGCTCCATACACTCATGCCACAACATGTCTTCTTGGTAGGAATATTGTTTTTATTTGAGGTAAGAGAAATATTAGGAACCCATACAATTCATCTAGAAGATCCAAATATAGATGTCTTTGTAGTAGGTTATAGAGACAAAGGTGAAGAAGTTGTTTGTCTCTTCACTATAGGTACAATACAAGTATTGCACTATATGTGTGTGTGTGTGTGTGTGCTCACATCATGGTAGAAAATAGTTCTAGAATGAAATTCATTAGTAAGTACCATGGTACCATGATCCATCTTTCAGCCCCACATTATTCATCTTACTTATAGACAATAGATTTTGTTCCAAACTTAGGATACAAAAGACTATAGAGTGGCCTTTTATCCTCCCATCACTAAAATATAATATTGAATAAAAAATGACCAATGATATTGGGAAATGTATCATCACCAAGGTAGGCTATTCCACCATTTATATTTCAATACTAAAAAAGCCAATTCATGCGATAATTCATGTGAAAAGAAGCACTAGAGTCAATCATCAATATATCATTACATCCATAAATTCAATTTCACTTAGACTGGTATTAAAAATAACCATATATTTAACAATGGCCTCTTCGATTGTGGCCTTATTCTCATCATTTTCATCTAGATACATTCGTGCATTTTCTTCTAGTAGACCAAAATTTACAATGCTATTAAATAAAGCATCTAGTTTTATAGGGTTGTGCTCCCTTACTAGAGGGGATTTGTCCTTCTTGCCTTTGCCCTTACCCTTAGGAGACTTTTCTCCTTCACTGGATCTTCTTTCTCTCTTTTGAATGGCAAATGTCTTCTTCTGCTTCCCTACATTGACGCATAGAGGTGCCTCCCATCTCCAAGCATAACTCAAATCTACATACTCTCATCACAACACATTATGCAATACAAAAAATCTAACACAATAAAACTCATATAAATTCATTTCATTTTCAACAATGAAAACAATTATATAAATCAGCAAATTAAACTTATTACATTAGCCATCCATGGTTTCTCACACACATTATCATTCCCACATTCCTCACTCTCAAATATCCAGCATAAAAATTTCTTCACAACTCTTCAAACTTTGTGCTGGATGGTTTTCCTCTTGTAGGCATCAAAAACCCTCTTTTTCTTCAATATTTTTGCTTCTATTTGCTAAAAACTTGTTGTTTGGACCATCTACTCCATTATAGCTGCCTTTTTCTCTTACAAATTGATATTTTAAATTTTCTCTCACTGTTGTAACAACTCACCCTTTTTTTGGACGTGAGAGTAATGTTTTCTCTTCAAAAATGACATTACCAATCAATGCATTTTCCGTTACAAATTGTCATGGATTAGTTTTCTCAATTTGGCACCATACTCAATAACTATTCTTAATTGAATTTCAGTTATAAATTCATTAAGAATAAGTCCAATAATAAATTTCTAAAGGAGTATGACAATGAATATTAAAATTGATTTTATGCAAGTTACCACCGGCTGCCAATAATTGCATAAAATTTATTCTTGGCATAACTTTTCATTAGAGGCTCATATTCACCTAAAAAATTTCTAAAATGCATATAATGTCATTTCAAACCTTTCCACCAAGCCGTTTTTCTCCAGCCTTCATAAAACCCAAGATTTTAAATTTTCTGAAAATTATCAACACATATTTTTTACAAACTTTTGGCATTAAAATCTCTCAAACCATGAAATATTTTACTCTGATTCTTTTTGCATATTTTACATGGTACCTCAAAGAATATCTTTGCAAAAGGATTCTACTCCAGCTCTTACAGATTTTTGAGAATAAATTTTCAAAAACTACCCGAGCCTTTGAAATAGCGAACCAACGAAAAATTGAAAATTGCAATTTTGACTAAATTTTTGAGTTCTTGCTGCTGTGAGATGCCTATAAACACCAATACAAACTAAAACAAACACAACACTAAAAATCAAACTGAAATGTTTTTGGGTGATGCAGGATCGCCTATGGACCCAGATGCTCTCAAACACGCCGGGTGAGAAGTTTGTGAGCATACACTCACAAATGTGGAGTTGAATGGTAGGACCATCCTTTATGTAGTGAACTCCATCACTAAAATATGTGCACAACAAGTTCTTATTTTTCCTCTTTTTTCTAGCATCTTGTCGAAACAAGCTTCTCTCTCCTCCAACAAATTTGCATTCCATTCTTCTCTCTTTTTATGGACTTGCATCCACCATGTGACATCCTCCTCTAACAAATTATTTCTCCCTTCGTGGGATCTAACCCACCACAAACCGACCACTTCCACCAAGTTTCACCTGCACCATCTTTTACAACCTCTATACATAGACATGCATCATCCACATAACAATCTACAACTTCATCCTCTACAATTGAAATCTCTTTTATAGAAGGTAAATAATAATCATCATATTCAAAATTAAAATTTACCTCAACCTTCTTCATTGTTCCAACATCATCTTCTTTGTCATTCGCTGCAACATTCATCTTCTTTCCTCCATCGACAAGCTTATCAAACCACTCTTTTTCCATTGCCAAATCTGCAACAACAAATCATCTTCATCCTCTTTATCTGCTACAACATCCTTAAGCTCTATCATTTCCATTTCAATCTCCATAGCTGCATCTTCTTCACTGTTCATATTTTCTGTTGGCAAAACAAGGATAAACAACTGAGAGGGGGGGTGAATCAGTTGTTACCAAAATCAAACTTATTCAACATTAATCAACCTTAAATCTCAAATCTGATAATTAACAGTGCAAGCATAGATTAATAACACATCAAAGACACATGAACACCAAGATTTTATATGTGGAAACCCTGTTAGGGGAAAAACCACGGTGGATGTTAGTCCACAAGATTATACCCTCTTAGAAGTATAATGAAGAATGAATAGGGAATACACTTGCATTCAAGCACACTGCCTAGAGCACACTACTCAAATGAAGGCTCACTGTATTACACACAATAATCAGATTAAATCCATCTGATGAGTTTGAACTAAGAAATTAACTTCTACAAAATCCTGATTACAGTTTCGATTAGGCACACAAAAACTTCTACACACTCTTCCACACTCTGCTCAATCTCTTTCACACTCTTCTTTGCTCTTGAATGATTTGACCTTTATTCTCACATGTACATCACTTGCACACACCGAGCATACCTCAAAATGAGGAAAACAACCACTCATATATATTCACTACACAGATTTACATCAACAACTCTGTCGACCTAAAATAAAGAATGAATTACAACTATCAGCCTTAATATATGAATAAATCTTAATGTGCACCAACACAAGTCAGTCACAACATAGTGAGGACCCAAAATAATATCCTCGAACATGCCAAACAATAAAAGATTAATCCATAAAGATCTGCAACACGCTACCACCATCATGTCAACCAAGAACATGAAAACTTCAAGCATGCAATGAAAAATATTCAATCACGAACACATCAGCCAATGCAGACGTACCAAACTGATAGAGCACGATCTAGAAACATCTCTGAACATCACAACAACATACACAACAATACAATTTACCAGACTTGCAATCTCATCTTCCAGAAACACCTACTACAGTAGCTGAATAACTGTAGGAACACATAACTTCATAACTTCCTTAATTCTTGATGCGTACCACTAAAATTTTTGGACAACATACTAGATAGGCTCAACAACAAACCCTTTGATGCACACCTTCAGATCTTCAATGTACAAAAATTTCCAACACTCTGACCTTCTCAACTCCACTAGCTGCCTACAATATATTTATTACAATTTTCTCAATATCCTCGACATATACAGTCTTAAGTACCATCAATGCTAATAGTGTTGACATCAATGACAACCACATATCAGCAATGCAATCACAACATCCAACAATCTCCCCCTTTGGCATTGATGGCAACACATGATGTGAAAAATAATGCCATCAACCCAACTAGCTCTTCTCCAACAATCTCCCCCTTAGGTTGTGCACTCTTTTCATGTTTCCTTCTTCTCCCATGTTTTTCACATTGTTCTTCTCCCCCTTTGACATCAATGGCAAAGGTACACATGCTCTGTCACATATTTGAATCATCTGACTACTCCCCCTAAGTAGTAGCCACCACAACATCAATCCAGAATAAGATATGACTATGAATTCATAGACCGATGCAAAGACTGGCATCACTTAGTTCTAATCAAGAGGGGAAATCACCCCTAACTTGCCTCCGAGGTACTCAAAAGTATCCTTAGGCAATGGCTTAGTAAAGATATCTACAATTTTCTCCTTGGTAGGCACATACTCTAGCCTAACTTCTTTGTCACTTACTTTATCTCTCAAGAAATGATACTTGATGGATATATGTTTTGTCTTGGAGTGCAACACTAGATTTTTTGAAATGTTTATGGCACTTGAGTTATCACAGAATAAAGCAATGGTTTTTTCATACTCAATTTTTGACATCTCTCAGCATCTGCTTCATCCACAATACTTGAGTACAGTTGTTTGCAACAACAATGTATTTTGCCTCAACAGTAGATAAAGAAACTGAATTCTATTTTTTGCTTAGCCAAGCAACCAACTTCTTCCCTAAGAAGAATGCACCATCACTGGTACTCTTCTTGTCATCCACATCTCCTACCCAATCTGCATCAATAAAAGCATTCAGGATAAGATCATCATCCTTGGAATACCATAGACCAAAGTCAACTGTCCCTTTTAGGTATCTTTAGATTCTTTTCACAACAGTTACATGAGACTCTTTAGGATCAACTTGATATCTAGCAACCATGCATATAACATTCATTATATCTGGCCTAGTCTGAGTCAAATAGAGTAATCCTCCAATCATTGACTTATATCTTGTTTGATTTGCTTTGTTTCTGACCACTTCACCTTATTCATTCAGTTTATTCTAAAACACCCATTTGTTTCCAATCACATTTGTGTTCTCAGGTCTAGGAACAAGATCCCATGTATCATTCTTCTCTATTTGCATTAGTTCTTCTTTCACGGCTTCCATCCAATATTCATATTTGCATGCTTCATTGATATTGCTAGGATCAGTTTTGGAAATTAGATAGTACTCTTCCAAAATTCTTCTTTTAGTTTGCACACATTTTCTCTTATCTCCTATGATTTGACTATCAGAGTGATTTTGCCTTACATACTTGGGAGTTTTAGGATTTTCTATGACTTATTGTTCTTGTGTTATTTCTTCTACACTTCTGTTAGTCTCTAGCTCTTAATTCCCTTGGTTCACTGGAACAATTTCAAGTTGGTTCTGTGTCTGAACATCATTCCCATTGTTAGCACTATCATATTGATCATCTGAATCATATCCACCACATCTGGATGGTCTACCAATATCTTCATCAACTTTGACATTTGCACTTTCAACCATTTTCTTTAATCTCTTATTAAAACATTGGTAAGATTTTCTTTTGGTAGAGTAACCCAAAAAGATTCCTTCATCACTTATAGCATCAAACTTGCCTATATCATCATCTCTCTTGATGTAGCATTTACTTCCATTTTTTTTGAAATAATTGACAGTAGGCTTATAACCAAACCATAGCTCAAAAGGGGTCTTACCAGAATTATTGTTGGCATTTACCCTATTAATGGTATACACAACAGTACTTACAACTTATCTCCAGTAGAAATGAGGAACATTTGCTTCCAGCATCATGGTTCTAGAAGTGTCTAGAATGGTTATGTTCTTTCTTTCAACAACTCCATTTTGTTGAGGGGTTTGGGGAGCAGATAACTGTCTTTGGATTCCACGCTCTTCACAGAAATAATTGAATTCCTAGGAAGTGAATTCACCACCTCTGTCTAACCTTAGGGATTTGATCTTTTGACCTGTCTCATTTTCCGCCATAGCTTTAAAGGATTCGAAATTTTCAAATGCTTCATGTTTTTCTCTTAAGAAAGCAACCCATATCATCCTAGAGTAATCATCAATGATCAACATAAAATACCTTTCACCTTGTAGACTTCTGATTCTGGATGGACCACATAAATCAATATGTATCAATTCCAACAATCCATTAGAGTTATATTGTTTGCCACGGAAAGAATTTCTTGTCTGCTTTCCCATCTGACATTCCTTGCACATAGTGTTAGTAGGATTCACTAACTTAGGAAGATCTCTGATTGCTTGAGTAGAGCTTATCTTGACAATGTTATCAAAGTTCACATGACACAACCTCCTATGCCATAACTAGCTTACATCAATCTGAGCAATTAAACAACTTTCACTAGCAACACTCAAATGAAAGATATTACCTTTTGTCTTTGTACCTGAAGCAATCATATTTCTAGAACTTCCCCTTATTCTACACTTACCATCCTTGAACTGAAGATTGTATCCCTTTTCTACCATCTATCCAACACTCAACAAGTTATGCTTTAAGCCTTCTACATAAAGAACATTATCAGTATTATGCTTACCACCAAAATAAATAGTGCCTCTGCCATGAATCACATGAGAAGTTTTGTCTCCAAATGTTACAACACCACCATCATAGTCTTCTATGTTGGCTTCTTCTGTGGCATTTGTCCTTGATGTCAAAACTGCCCTGGGTTGGTGCCTTGGCATTTCACAGTTTGGTCTTATTATGGCATTTGATTGGCACATTTGATATTTGGTATTCATTTGACATTGGCACGGTTGGCGTAGTTTCTTGTAAGGGTATTCAGAAAGATCATGGCACATAGGTTATCGATCATGCTGAACATTTGTAGGCTCAGTTTACAAAAACAATCAGTACTTCAAATGTCAAAACACTCATTTTATTGTGTCATCGGATATTAGAAAATGGACATAAAAGTATGTAGATGAAATCAACATCAAAAAGTGTTTAAGAGGTTTGCATGATTTATAAGTGATATAAATTTTTGGTAACTTCCTTGGTCGGCATTATTGCATAACACATTTTAAAAGTGCACTCAAGGTGACTATAGTTTTTGTGATCGGGTTCTCTATAGTTGACATGTTTTTACTGGCATGGTTATATGGAACAATTGATATTTGCATGGGAAAATGACTTTAAAGGGAGGCATATGTTTATGGTATTAAAATGGTTGTCATGGGTATTATACTTTATTATATTTCTAAAAGCATTAGAGATATCGGGTCTTGTGGTGTTGATAAATCACTAGGCCTTAAGGCCGACAACAGGTATAAGGTTATGATGATTTAAAATGTCACCATGGAAGGGCATTGATTACTTGGAAACAAATAAGTCTAAGGCAATCAACATTTGGTTTGTAATGTGGTCATGTCAAATAATGCAAGGCATTATTTGGTTGGCATTTTCACTTGGTCAATAATTGCTAAATGGTAATGGTGTTGGTCGGCATGCAAGTCATTGAACAGTCTACGGATTTCAAATTGCATTATGAGTTTTTGAATTATTAATTCAGTCCTTTCGGACTTCAAACTCTATCAAAATTGGTAAAGGATATCGACTGCTTTGGTTTGGAAAGATTAAGGCAATCATTTTGTTTCATTGGTCGTGGGTTTCAAACCCTATTCTGGCCGCCACCATGGAAATCTCCTCACAACCGTTTCACTGTATTTGTTGGCTTTCTGACTTTCTTGGACAGCGTATGGGGGAATATGAAAGACCATCACCATGGTCGATTCTTCTGTTAGTCTTCTATCATTGGGTAAGAGCTCAAAACTGGAAGAAGCTCATGCTACTTTGTTGTTCAATTGGTCTGGTAATTTGCTACATGACAAAATTTCTTCCAATCTTCTCAGGTATTCATCTCTTAAATTTCTTTGCAGAACCATTACTTCTACTGGTAAAGATAATAAACAATATGTGCTTACTTCTGTATGGAAGATGAAAAATGGGTTCATTCACTTCGTGGTCAGAATTAAATGCACGAATTCACTTAATCTGAATTGCATTTCACCATAGTTTACAATATCAAAATTATGGGTCGGTGTTTTTGGTTTGTGGGTAATCATGAAGTCTACGAATATTTTCAGTTTCTTACCTGGATTCATTGATAACTGTTCTTGGATGCATCATTATGTGATTTCGGTTACATTGCATTGTGGTTTCTGTTGCATTGCTATTGCAGTTGGTTTTCGAGGGTATTGCTCATGAATTACATACATGCTTTAATGTTGTTTTGATAAGCACTGCCTGTGCAGGCTACTTGAGAGGACAGGGTTTAGTCTGCTTTCTTAATTTGCATGTTGCTTGACTATTCTTGTTAGAAGAAAACCTTCATGATGATCTTTCTCTTAGGAACAAAGGAACATCTGGCAAGGTTGTTCGACAAAAAATGAGTATTCTGATAATCACCTCTGTTTTGTTTTTGAAATATAAAAAAGAAGGTACTGTTGTAATATCCAAGAGATGTAATAATGAAATTTGTGTGAGAAGAAAAACAAAGAGATTAGGGCTTTTAGTCTTCTGGAAAAATTGAGAGGATGAGTTAACTATTTTGTGTGAGAACAAAAATATGAAAGTGGAGAACAATGAGAAATAAGTGTGAAGGATAATAAAAAATGACTGTGAAATATAGTGAGAACATCACAACTATTGTAATTAAAGATGTTCAGTCTTTGAGATTGAAAATCTGAAATATGAGTTTAATATCAAGATGTCTTGAGGCTTGACAATGGCTGCAATTATGAAGGTTCATTTTTGAACTTTGAGGATTTTAGATATTGTCTGTCAAGAGGCAATTGATAGATAAGAGAGAAACATAGAAATCCTCTGTATCATTGTATATCTTACTGAAAACAGAAAAGGGGTTGGTGCTCCTTGAGATTGGTACTCTAAATGAGGGGTTGGTGCTCAGAAATTAGCCTTTAAGGCATTATAAGCAGTGGTTTTGAAATTAAGCCAATAAGGCAGTTTAGGAGTGGTTTTTCTACCCCAGGAGGGTTTTCCACTCGACAATTTCTATGTCTCTCATTTGTGTGATTTTTTTCTATCTTGCATAATCTTTCTTTCAGTCATTTATGTTATTGTGCCCATTCATTTGGTCAATGCTCTGATACTTTAAGGTGGTTTAAATGTTTAATGTCAATTTGTTCAAGTTTGTCATGCAAATTTAGTTTGTGCAAAATCTGATGCAAAAAGTCTTTCATAAAGTGAATTTACATTTGCATTCTCTATTCATTATATAAATGCTCAAAAGTTTGTCATAAGCAAGTCAAAGTTGCATTTTATGAAGTATTATAGTTCTGTTCATAAAGCACAACAAGATTGTTCATAAAGCTTTGATTGAACAATATCATATGATTATTTTAATATGGATGTTAGTCAAGTTTCATGTCAATTTGATGTAAAGTGTTATTGTCCACTTGCTGAAATAAATCTGTCACATTGGGTTAAAATTAGTAAAAGCTTCATTATGCATTCAAAGTTAAAAGTTAAAATTATTCCACTCCGATTCACCCCTCTCAGGGTGAATCCACTTCCAACATTCTAAGCTTACAAACTTGCTTTTGTCACTAGTAATATGATGTGAGCATCCGCTGTCAATTACCCACTCATCCTTTTCTTTAATTTTTTCTACAAGAGCTTTCTCAACATTCACATTACTAGTAGATTCAGTGGACACCTGACCATTTTATTTGATGGCAATGAATACCCATTCATCTTCATTTCCAGTTTCTTTATTAGATTCTTCATCAGTTACACCTTCTTCAGCATAATAGCATTTCCTTTGAAATCTAGTCTTCTCAGGTTTGTACTTAGAAACTCTTTTAGGACATCTATATGCAAAATGACCTATTTTACTGCAAGAAAAACATTTGATAGGTAACTTTCCTTTGTACTTACCATGACCTCTAACTTCTCTTTTCATAATCAATGCTTCCAGCTCTTCTAATTCTCTTTCTTTATCTTCAATCTTTTTCATCTCATCTTCATATTTGAATGTCCTTTTGGAACTCTCTCCCGGATTGTATCTCTGTTGGCTTTTTCCAGACACAGTAGCTTTGAATGCGGATTTAGTCTTAGGATCAAATTCGCCAAATTCACTTAACTCAAAGGCAACAAGTTTTCCAATCAACATGTCTCTTGTCACATTTGTCACTGTCCTGAGTTCATCAATAGCATGAGCTCTTGTTTTGTAGGAGGGAGGCACAAATCTAAGTATCTTAGCCACAATTTCTTCTTCATCCAAGGTTCCACCGACACATCTAATGCTCATCACCAGTTCATTTATCTTTTGAGAGAAAGAGAGGATGTTCTCATCTTCACTCATCTTCATGTCTTCCCACTTGCCTTTTAGACTTTGTATCTTAGCACTTTTCACTAATGCATCTCCTTCATACAATGTTTCCAGCTTTTTCCAAATCTGGTGTGCAGTCTTCAATCCTATCACATTTGTCATCTCTGAATCTATCAAAGCACTCAATAATGCTTGAATAGCCTTGGTATTAGCTTTTTCTTGCTTGATCTCATCTTCAGAGGAGGGACCATTCTGAGGAATAGTATATGCACTTTGTGTAATCTTCTAGAAGGGTTCACCAATGCACTTCAAAGGACACTCCATTCTGAATTTCCATAAAGAGTAGTTTGTACCATCGAATCTAGGACTATCCTTCTTGTATGATGCCATCTCAGATCACCTCAAGTTGTTAAAATTTCTCTTTAGAGGAACTAGCTCTGATACCAATTGTTGGCAGAACAAGGATAGACAACTGAGAGTGGGGGTGAATCAGTTGTTACCAAAATCAAACTTATTCAACATTAATCAACCTTAAATCTCAAATCTGATAATTAACAATGCAAGAATAAATCAATAACACATCAGAGACACATGAACACCAATATTTTATACGTGGAAACCCTGTTAGGGGAAAAACCACGGTGGATGTTAGCCCACAAGATTATACCCTGTTAGAAGTATAATAAAGAATGAATAGGGAATGCACTTGCATTCAGGCACACTGCCTAGAGCACACTGCTCAAAGGAAGTCTCACTGCCTTACATACAATAATCAGATTAAATCCATCTGATGAGTTTGAATTGAGAAATTAGCTTCTACAAAATCCTGATTACAGTTTCGGTTAGGCACACGAAAACTTCTACACACTCTTCCACACTTTGCCCAATCTCTTTCACACTTTTCTCTGCTCTTGAATGATTTGACCTTTATTCGCACATGTACATCACTTGCACACACCGAGCATACCTCAAAATGAGGGAAACAACCACTCATATATATCTGCTATATGGATTTACATCAACAACTCTATCGGCCTAAAATAAAGAATGAATTACAACTGTCAGCCTTAATATATGAATAAATCTTAATGTGCACCAACACAAGTTGGTCATAGCGTAGTGAGGACCCAAAAAAATATCCTTGAACATGCCAAACAATAAAAGATTAATCCATAAATATCTGCAACATGCTACCACCATCATGTCGGCCAAGAACATGAAAAATTCAAGCATACAATAAAAAATATTTAATCACGAACACGCCAGCCAATGTGGACGTACCAAACTGATAGAGCATGATATAGAAACATATTTGAACATCATCAACATATGCAACAATGCAATTTACCAGACTTGCAATCTCATCTTCTTGAAACACCCGCTACAATAGCTGAATAACTATAGGAACACAGAACTTCATAACTTCTTTAATTCTTGATGTGTACCATTGAAACTTTCAGACAACATACTAGTTAGGATCAACAACAAACCCTTTGATGCGCGCCTTTAGATCTTCAACGTACAAAAAATTCCAACACTCTGACCTTCTCAGCTCCACTAGCTGCCTGCAATATATTTATTACATTTTTTTCAATATCCTCGACATATACAGCCTTAAGCATCATCAATGCTAATAGTGTTGACATCAATGACAACAACATATCAGAAATGCAACCACAACATCCAACAATTTTCTTCCTTTTTAATCGTTGCATCTCCTCTTCTGCTTTCTTCTTTCATGTCTTCAACAAGACTAACTATTGCAATCACTATCTTTTCATTTCATCCTCTTGCATGAGGATCTCATCTTCACACATTGTTGCATCTTCTTGTTCATCTCTCATTTGTCGTTGAAATAAAATGTCTATTTTTTTCATTTGCTCTTTCAACAGGAGATCTTCTTCCTTTTCACCTAGTTCTTCATCAAATATAGGACCTTCAAAGTCCATCATCTCAGCTTCTATTGCAACCTTTTGCATTTTCTTTTCTTCTTCTACACTTAATGTATAATTAATTAGAGTGAAGCTACATCAAATCGATGATTTTACTTTCACTTTTAAATCCACTATCTCAAGGTACAAATTGCCTCACTGTTCTACGATCTATTTGTCCACAAGTCCTGGTGCAAATTGACTCACATTCAACGATCTATTTACACGCTCAAGGACTTCCTCCTCAATACTCCACCCTCAGGTCCTAGTGTAAACTGCCTCTGATCAGTGGTTTTGTCCACACACTCAGGAACTACTGCTCTGATACCACTGATGTAGAGAGGTACCTCCCACCACCAAGCATAACTCAATTCTACATACTCTCAGCATAACACATTATGCAATACAACAAATCTAACACAATAAAACTCATATAAATTCATTTCATTTTCAACAATGAAAACAATTATATAAATAAAAAAATTAAACTTATTACATTATCCATCCATGGCTCCTCACACACATTATCATTCCCACATTCATCACTCTCAAATATGTAACACAAAAAATTCTTCACAACTCTTCAAACTCTGTGCTCGACGTTTTTCCTCTTGCAGGCATCAAAAACCCTCTTTTTCTTCAATATTTTTGCTTTTATTTGCTAAAAACTTGTTGCTTGGGCCATCTACTCCATTATAGCTGCCTTTTTCTCTTACAAATTGGTATTTTAAAGACGTTCTCACTATTGTAACAACCCACCTTTTTTTTGGACATAAGAGTAAAGTTTTCTCTTCAAAAATGGCATTACCAATCAATGCATTTTCCGTTACCAATTGTCATGGATTCGTTTTCTCAATTTGGCACCATACTCAATAAATATTCTTAATTGAATTTGAGTTATAAATTCATTAAGAATAAGTCCAATAATAAATTTCTAAAGGAGTATGACAATGAATATTAAAATTGATTTTATGCAAGTTACCATTGGTTGCCAATAATTGCATAAAATTTAATTTTTGCATAAATTTTCATTAGAAGCTCATATTCACTTGAACACTTGCCAAGATTCATATAATATCATTTCAAACCTTTCCACCAAGCTGTTTTTCTCCAACCTTCATAAAACCCAAGATTTTAAATTTTCTATAAATTGTCCACACATATTTTTTACAAACTTTTGGCATTAAAATATCTCAAACCATGAAAGTTTTTACTCTAATTATTTTTGCATATTTTACATGGTATCTCAAAGAATATCTCTGCAAAAGGATTCTAATCTAAATCTTACAGACTTTGGGGAATAAATTTTTGAAAATTGCTTATAGAGCCTTTAAAACAATGAACTGGCAAAAAATTGAAAAATTGCAATTTTGACTAAATTTTTGAGTTCTTGCTGTTGAGAGATGCCTGTAAACACCAACACAAACCAAAAAAAATACAACAATAAAAAACAAACCAAAATATTTTTGGGTGATGCAGGATTGCCTATGGACCCAGATGCTCCTACATCATACATCTTCTTCGCTCTCTGTATCAACAATGTCAACTTTGATTTTATTTTCACTTGTCTCTACTTGATAATGGACTTCCTTTTCTAGACCAATTTAGGTCCTTCTTCTTCTTTATCATCATAGCTCCTTTATAACTCTCTCTTGTAGCTTTCTCTTTTCTTCTACTCTGCGGAGGCTTCTATTATGTTGTAGGGGCATTAGATGTATCTTTCTTCTTTGTAGCAGTTGCAAAATTTGTTTCGAAGGCTTTTGGAACAACTAGAGAGGGAGTAGAGGTCTTGATGGAACTTCTAATGCTTGGTGTACTCTACAAATCCATAGATGGGGCTTTGATCTTCTCTGTAGTCCTCTTGGAAGAACCAACAATCTCTTCCAATGATCTACCTTCATTTTCTCTACATTTTTATTTATTTCCTTTTCTTTGTTTCAAATGCACTTGACTAGATATCTCCTCATATGTTCCAAACCTATCTACAGTAGGGTCTCTCTTTTTTCTCAACATAAGATCTGCAAGACTAGTGATTACATCTTCTGCCAATTCATAACCCATTTGAGGAATCCAGATTATTTTGGATACCACTACTTCCATTATGCATTCATCCTTAGTAACCATAAAGGTTATATCATTCTTGCACTTTTCAAAAACACTCCTAGGAATCCTTTCTCTTTCTTGCATCTTTTCTTGAAATGTCTTAAAGAAACCCTATAGCATATTATCCTGATTTTCTATGCTTCTAAACCTTCTTAAGTGATCCCTATTCTAAATTGCAACAAGTAAGCCATCCAACAATACAAAATTCTTTGCACCAAGTAATTATCTGAGAAAGTAAAACAACAAAAATATGATAAGAGTACCATACTGGAATGGGTACCGAAGCACTTTTGTCTTCTAAAGATTCTCCATCAATTGTTGTCTTAGGATCACACATAGATCTATGTCCAAACATTCTTTCACCATCTGGTGAGCAGTATGAATAGCAATTTCCGACACTGAATTATCTATGTTGGTGTAGTAAATCTTGTAACCTATCATCATGGATGCATATTTAATTGCTAGATCATCTATCTTTTATTGTGAGGGCATGCTTGTCAAATTTCACTCTGGTGAGATTCATAACCAACTCATTCTTCACGACCTTCATTAAAAAAATGGGTCCTTCAAAGCACAAACCAATAACCGCCTTGATAGCTTTCTTATTGATTAAATACAGAATATCCAACCACATAAACTTGTCATAGATGCGGCTCAATGCATACTTATAACAAAAGTTCAAAAAATTATTCCATACATCTATCTTCTCTATCAAGCTCTTTAATTCGGGTTTCAACTCAAAGTTATCTCCACTAAGCTCATTCATCCAAAAAAATATTACCTTGGTATGATCATATTATTCCATTTTCACATGAATGCACATTTGTACATCCTCAGTATGCATTACACCATAAGGAACTCTCGAAAAGGTGCCTTTCTGATTTGTTTCCATGGATTTGAAGGGGTGTTTCTTGAACTTAGGTCTTGGCCATTCCAAGACATCAATTACTTGAGTAGTAAACATTGTGAACCACTTTTGAAACTAGTGTTTTAGCAGGAAATGATAAAAACCTTCAAATTCTTCTATTGGTAGGGTTTCACACAACAATTTTTAAAACACTTCACTTTGCCTTTGCTTTGCTTCTTCACTCTTCAAATACTTGATTTACAAATGAATTTTCCATATGCAAAAAATACATATAAAAACCTTTTCTGAAGACCTAAAGTGCTTTCATTGCAATGAATAATGTTAGGTTCAAAAGAGGACAAACTCTAACTATTCGGTCATAGTCACCTTCAATCACTCTACAAATCTCTGCAACAGGAAGTTTCATACTCAAAATGACTTCAGTAGATCTACCATGTTGATCTACACATATATCAGTGCGTTGAGAACATCAACACCACAACTTTGGTGGGAGATCAACAATCTTATGCTAAAACTCCCCCTGAGCCAAAGCTCTTCAATTTGTTTTCAGACGAAACATTTGCACCACAGACTCATCCTTCACTTCACTTTATCCTTTCTTTTTCTAGATGTTGTTCATTTCATTCTTTATTTCAATTGGATCAGCCTACTAGATCATTCTTCTTTGCCAGATTTGATGGGGTCATTGTAATCCTCATCATTTAATTTTTCAATCCAAGGTGGTGTCCATGGTTGTCTGCAAGAGAGAAAGTAGAAAACTTGCTTGACAGTCTATTCTACTTGCAGAAATAAATCCTATTTGCATGAAAGAAAAGTTGCATGAAAGGGAAATAATCTAAATAACACTTGCAAAAATTGAAAATTCTAAACTACTTCACACTTGATGGAAATGAAAAGCTTTCTTAAATTTAAATTTACTCTAGAAAGTTGGAAATACATTGTTGGAAATGAAACTAAAACTATCCTATTTCCTCAAGCTAAAAAAATCCTTTCTAATTCCCCCATTTTTCTCCAATGATTACATTGTATTTATAGAATTTATATTCTATATCTATCCAACCAATTCACTAAGAATGAGGATCCAATATCCTATTTTTGAGGGGTCGTTTACAAAACTGTAAAAAATTGAAGTTGTTATCCTCCATCACGCCACTTTTGTCTCAGTCAATTTCTGACACATACCACTCCTTCCTTGATGCAAATCATGACAAATAATCAAAAGGGTTTTTAGCCCTCGTAATCTACTTTCCAAATCATTTTGAATTTTTGAATTTTGTTGCAAAATGAGGGAGATATTGCTATTTTACTAAGACTACGTTTTTGACAATTTTAGGGCGCCTGATTTGAAGGAAGTCTTCACGTATTGGACGTGAATGAAGGAATTATTCTTCAGTTCAATCAACCAAATCATTGATCCTTAGCATGAATAACATGCTACAATCATGCAACACTATTTGAGTGATGTGGTAACTTGAGTTATCTTTTGTGGAAGAAGGAAGCATGAAATTCAATAACTGTGAGAGATCTTAAAACTCAACATGAAACAAATACTCATCCCATTAATTAGGAATGACTAATGCTCCATGATTTTGCATGAATGTAGGAGTCTTTTGGGAGTCTTCTTTATCTTCTCATTATTTCTTCAAAGCCTTCTATAGCTTTCAGGAGTTAGCTGCTTCAAGTGTCTAGAGCTCTCTGTCGCAAGTGTCTATGAAACTTCTTCTTACCATGATTTATTTAATAACTCATGTATCTGCATTATATCATCTTAAACACTTCATGGAGATGTATTTGAGGAAATTTGGATCATATTTAATTATTAAAAATAAACCAAACATTGACTTTATATTCTACTTTAAACAAGTTAAAAAATTTCAATCATTACTGAAATCCACTTTAACACTAATGCATTAGGAAGAAATAGATGACTTTCTTTGATAAAATAGGAGACAATTTATGGTCTCATTAGGATTAGTCTTCTTTTGTGAAACAAATGGTTTCACATTTCTACTTCTAAAAAACATTGCTACGTGTCCTGATTTATTGCATTTGTGACATATGACACCTTTTTGAACAAGCTTAATTCCACCCATTCTAGATCCGCATTCATTAGCGTTATGCCCAAATCCATTACATGCATAACAGTATCCATTGAAATATTGAAACCTCATGCCATCTTTATAGCCATTCATCATCTAATTTTTGCATTCACTAGCTCTATGACCAAATCTATTGCATGCATAGCACTAACCAAGAAATGATTAAACATTCTAGTTCATTTTGCTTTTGCATTCTACAGCTTGATGTCCAAATTTATTGCAGTAATAATAATAACCATTAAAATATGGGTACCTTTGTGCATTTAGTTGTTTGATAGGTGATCTCTTGATGTCTTTCTTTTGGTTCTAGATTTGTGTGACATTTCCCTTATTGTCATATTTATTTTAAACATTATTTGGAGTCTGATCTACCCTTGAACTTTCACCTTTCTCAAACCCTAATCCTTCTATGTCCTTATAACCCTTATGTCCAACCATCATCTCATCAAGAAGTGTGGAGCTCTTCTTGAATTTTTCTTCTTGAATCCTTGATTTCTCTGGATTTGATCTCAAAGTAACAATCTCTTGTTCAAGCTCTAAACATTCTTCAGATTTACCTTTCAATTTGGCATTCAAGAAATCTTCAACTCTTTTACCTTCTTCAACTTACACTTTCAGATTGGAAATAGTATCATTGGATTTCTTAATCTTCTCATTTGTTTCCTTGATTCTATATGTAGCTTTCTTGAGTTTCTCTCCCAGCTTCTTAATTCACTCATCTGCATCACCAATATCCTTTTTTAGATCTCTATTCTCAACTTCTTCTTTATCCAAATCATCAAGAGCTGATTTGAGTTCTCCTTCCATGTCCACCATGAAAATATTATTTATTAAATCCTTCAAATATAATCTATTCTATAGGAATAGGATACTTCCTTGTAGCCATGTGTTCAACTCCAAGATCTACCTCAACGTTCAAGTCAATTGAAGGAACCGACCATTGATACCAATTGTCGAACACCCAAAATACTGAGAGGGGGGTGAATTAGTATTCTTAACAACTTAAACATTCATTCAATGCATCACATTAATATAGAAAGGAACATAGAAAGCATGCATCACATCAAATAACACAAGAATGCCAAATTTACATGGAAAACCAAAAATGGGAAAAACCACAATGAGGATTAGCTCACAATATAAATATTGTAACTAGTTACAAAGTTTGATACAATTGGTGGACTCATTATCCGACTCACTGTCCAAAAGAAAGAAAGGATCACTATTAGTGGCTCACTACCACAAGGATCACTGCCTGTAATAGAAAGAGATAGAATAAATGTGGCTCACTGCTAGATATGAACTACCAATAATGCATCTGACCTATGCTAAAGATATAGTTCTAGTGAAGCTTAGAATACTAACTTAACACACTTCATTCTTCACCTCAAAAAAATCACACTTCTCTGCTCTAAAAATTGCACACACTTAATTATCTCACATCTCTCAATTACACTTCCACATAAGGAATTAACCTTGTATATATACTGTAATCAACCAAACATAAATTAGGTCGGCCCAAAACATGTACCATGCAACAGTTCATCTTGTCAGCTCAAAACTCAATCATACACACCTTGAAAAAGTAACCAAAATGTATAACACATTAAGATAGGTCGGCATGACCTATAGTTATTCCCATAATTTTGCTCCAAACTCTACTTATCTCTACACAACCCAAAATACTTAGGTCAAAACCATTGGTGAAGTAACCATAGAATGAACCATCTATTCACTCACAACTTGACACATGAGCAACCAAAACACTTACCACTTAGAGAAAACATACTACAAGCATCCTCAAACACTTCTATAAATATGCATACCAAAATATTCACCCGTTATGGAATGCATACCATTCCAATCATACACTCTGTCATAGTTATACTGATATTTCCAGACTGATACTCTGCCATTACTATCTTCAACTATGGAAGTAGAGTCTTCCAACATACACCATCATTACCTCAAAATGAAAGAACTAAATTCTTAATGGCAGAGCAACGCAAACCAAAAGACTGGTTCTTTAATCACTGATAAACTATACTCTAGACTTAGGCAAATATCCAAATAATCTAGTCTTCTCTGGATCAAAACTTTTGCATCTATTCAATAGGTTATTATCAATGACAACACCATATACTATTATTCTCATCAATCTTAATCAATCTTCTACTCAACTATCTCTTCACATCAATGACAACATCTATAGAATACACAAGCTTCCATCAATCTCCATATCCAACCATCTCCATACCATTGAAACCAATGACAACACGTAGCATACTTGCAATAGATTGGACATGAGAACCAAATATTAGAAGGTTCAAAATTCCCTTAGAACTTCATAGAAAAGTGAAAGGAATTGATGAAATGGATGAGGGAAAGTGTAAGAAAATTTTATGGGATAGACATTAGGATGGGATGCCAATAAAGGGATGCAATATTTTAAATTAGGAACATAGGTCAAAATTGGATTAGGGGATGAAGGTCCTAAAGTTGAATAAAATAGTCCACAAAAGGAAAAAATGATTAATGGAAGAAACATAAAGACATTGCATGGTTCTAGTGTGGAAGTGAAAAATATGGAGAAGTTGTTGGGTTTCATGCAGGACTAGACACTAGAACTAAATATGGATGGGTAGGAAAATATTCAATTGTCTAGTAAATGTCTACAACTTCACTCTAACACTATAAAATAACCAAAAACACCCCAATTGGAATTTATTTGGATTTTTACAATATTCAACACATGATAGAGGTATTAAGGGTGGTGAGGAACCATAATTAGGTGATTTTGGTCAAGCAAGACCTGTGAGGAATTATCTTATATTGATTGTAGATGATAGGTAATATGACACTTGAGGCATAAAAGGAGTTAGGAAATAAGAAAATATGTAAATAGTTAAATTATGTTCCAATATAATCTATGCCAAGGATTAATTATACTTAATGTAGCCTCTACACATGACATTTAAAATTTCCCCATATCTTTGGTATATACTCTTCCATACCCAATCAATCAAATCTATATTACTGGGCCACTCTATGAAAAATATGTCCCAAAAAAATTTATAATAATTTTATAGTCCTAAAAAAATCTCCATTTTTCCAAGGATTTTACCAACCATTTTTCTCCATTTTTAACAATTTATTTTTTTATTTTTAACATATTATGACATGATTTTGACCAAAAATAACCTACCCATATTTTTCATGCACACCCAACACTTGCACAATAGTTTTAGCTTTGATTCTTTTTGTAAATTCTCTTAAGAATGATTTTATAAGATATCAATAATTATATGATACTCTTTTGCCTCTCAAAATTGGTTTCTCTTATTGGGTTGTTTAAAGAAAGATTATACTCTTCCAAAATACCCATCAAAACATTGACCTTTAAATATAGGATGAAATCATAAAATAAATTAATCTACATAAAGTGTTTTAAAGTGATGCTAAAGCTATACAAAAACTCTTGGATCTTAATATTTTTCAAACATGGCATTTATTAATCAAAACCCACACTCAAAGCCAAAAATATTTTCAATCTTTTTTATTCTATTTTTGATAATGTAATATTGCTCATGGGTTTGAATGCTCCTACATCATATTGCTATTGGAAACAAATATTTTGGATAAATAAATTTTATAAACTATTAATAAAAACCAATACCACCTTACCATGGATGTCAAAATAACTTATAACATATGAATATCAAGTAAACAAAGAAATTCGCTCACAAATTTAGAAAAGAATAATATAAACATACAAATTAAATTGAACACATATTTTCCTAGAGAGAAACTAACTCAAATGAAAATATCCAATCTAAAAAGCAAAACATCTCTATTTTATTATAGAAAAATTGTTACATAAATTGACATGAAAAAATCCAATATATCTTATAGATCCCTATCTATATCTACAATAAAATCACAATTACACATAAAATTTTATACACTTACAAAATCATTAAAAATGTATTTGCACCAACAAACATTGGAAAATCACTTTGAAATATTCTTTTATCTCCCCAAATATGAGAACATGAAATCCCAAACATCAACTTTAAATATTACCAAGTTTGAACAAAAACTCTTTAGAGGTATCACATTCCATTCTCGATCCATACCATTCATTTTCACATACCTATTGAATTGATATTATAATGAGTTTCTTATTAGGATTCTTAGAAACACTCTAATGAGCTGGGAAAATTTATATCCTAATGGTATTGTATAATTAGGACCCATTTCTATGATCATGTGATCAAACATATACATCTTTATATCTAATTAATCATATTATAAATGATTTGTTAAGTGATCAATTAATTTTTTAAAGTAAAATAAACTAAAGAAAGAATGCACACACATATAAACTAAAGAAAGAATGCAAACACACACACACAAAGATATATTGAATCAAGATATCTATATCTTTTAAGTTTAGGTGACTTGACTTGACACCTATCAAAGTTGAATACACATGTATGTGTGCACACACAAATATTTATTTATTTTGAATGACTAACACTTGTGACTACATAAATTTAGATAAGTTCTTTTTTATTAAAGAAATCTCTTTTAATATGTTTAGACATCTAATACTTTTATTATGTTTAGACATTTAATATTTTTATTGATATTCGATATTATTTTATATCTTATTAATTAATTATTTTATTTTAATTATTCATTCAAAAATTAATGAATTGATTGATTAAAAAATAAATGTTATCATGATATTTTTTAATTAAATTATTGTGTTTAATACAAAATAGGGTTTATATTTAATTCAACATTCATATGGTAAAGAGGGAGAAGTTATTAAAAAAATTAATGTACATATATAATATTGTAAGTGAATACAATATCTTTTATATAAATTTAGGTTAATTAATTAAATGTAATAAACAAACAAATAATTGATATAGATTAATTAATGTCGTGTTGATTATTTTCATAAATATAAATAAATATAAAAAATTAACATAAGAGGAAAATAAAATAAATGCATAGGTAAAGAGATTTAGTTTTGATGTAAAAATATTGGTACTTCTCAATATTCAATATTTAAAAAATGCATTTAAGATATCTATGATAGTTAAACAAAATTAAACAATTAAAATATTTTTTTGGAATGTAAAAAATAAAGTAAACAAAAAAAATCTCGTGTGTGTGTGGAAATATTTTAACTAGATTAATATTGGAAGAGTCTATTGATTCAAGGGTGGAGATTAAAATAATTAAAATAAAATATGAAAAATTAATGTTTGAAGTAGATGGATGTAAGGACTCTTTTAGTGGTTATATGCCACTATTTAATTATATTTGATATTTGTATTCTTTGATTTAATTACTTTAAGTTTTTGAGAAGTATCAAATCCACCTAGGATAAATTTTAATTATGAACAAAAATATTTCAAGTTAATTCTTTAAGATAGAAACATGTCGCATTATTAAATATAAAAAATTTCACCATAATCACTCTAGTATGTTAGGAGCTATTTTTTATTTTTATGTTCAAATCCATATCAACATCTTTATTAAAAAATTATATTGATAAAATTTTAGATGTTGGATCACCATAAAAAAATATTGTTAGAAAAAAAAGGTGTCTCAACCTTTGATTATTTTTAACATGTTTAATTATTCAATGTTGGAATTATATTTGATAATTATCACATGTTGTTTTGTGATTTAGAACTTGTAGCTTCTATTTTCAAGGAGTCGAGTTGGAAGTTACCATTTACAAGTGGAGTTGTGCATGAAGGCAATTTCTATTTCATGTTGAGTTTCCATGTAATGTGAGCTTTGAAGGTATAGTTATATTTTGGAAGGTGTAAGTTTGTCATGTGTAGGTTTAGTGACAATTGGCAATTGCAATATTGCATGTGTTGACAATTGGAAGTTTACATTATACATGTGTAGTGGTTTTGGCACTTTTTGTGTTGCATCTTCAGCCTTATGTATTGGATTTTAGAAATGTTTAATTAATGCATTGTAAGCTCGTATATATTGAGCACTTATATTTTGGAGTAGTAGATTGTTGTTTTGTTGAAGTACCGTTATGTTGCCACAATTACTCCAAAATCGAGAAGAAGTGTGAAGACTCCTGCAAAAGTATAGCTCTACAATTATTTTGTAACTTGTTTGTTATTTTTGAATAATATAATTAAGTTGTGTTTTAGAGTGTGGGGTTTTTCTCCTAAAAGGGTTTTCCCACGTAAATTATGTGTAATTTTCATTTTTTATCTATTTTTGATATCTATGTGCATCTAAATCTGTAATAGTTTAAAGGTGGTTAAGAAATTTTTGCAACTCTCCTACTTAGATTGGTGTAGGAAGCATCTTATATGCACTCGACTTACTTTTAGTTGGTATTAGATCCCATCCAGCCTTGATTTGGTTGTTGGGTTTGAATTGTTTTTTGAGCTAATCTTTGTTTTAGTGGGAGTTTTGCAGAAGAATATTTTATAACCTTGTTGTAGGAAAAGTATGGAAAGCACATCTAGTAGAATCGAAATGAAGAAATTTAATGGTGGAAACTTTGAGTTATGGAAGTTCAAGATGGAGGATATGCTCATGGATAGAGATATGTGGGATGCAATATATAATACAAAACTAGGTAGCACAACCTAGGAAGAGTGGGATTTGATGGATTGAAAAGCCAAGGGTTTGATAAGATTTTTTTTGGCTGATTATGTGCTCCTAACGTCATGAAGAGAAGACTACAAAATCCCTTTGGAAGAAACTTGGAGACATTTATCAGGCTAAATCTTTGGTGAACAAGTTATTCCTATGAAAGAAGTTGTATTCTTTGAAGATGGAAGATGGAGGGTTCATTGCATATCACCTAAAAACGTTTAAAAATTTGAAACACAAATGGGTTTTATTGGTGACAAGATCGAATATGAGGATCATTGCATGCTTCTATTATGTTCTTTTCTAGACTCATGGGATCACCTACAAATTTCCATTGGAAATAATACCACCAAATTCAAGATGGATGAGGTGGTTGCATCGTTGTTATCAAAATAGATGCAGAGGAAATATTTTGAGATTGCTAAGGAGGATCTTGTTGTTCATGGTTTATTTAACGAGAATGGAAAGAAGAAGGAAAAGAAGTCAAAATCCAAATCTCTTAGGAGATTTACTTGGAATTGTTGTCATTGATGTCAAAGGGTATTCATGAGATCATTGATGTCCATGGATTAGCTCAAAAATATTCTTTGAAGTTGTAGTATAAGTCCTAAAGAATTGTCAATGTTTGGACTTTGATGTTTGTACTTTGGGAGTTGGAAATACCTTATACCGCATGCTAAAGCGTTGTAAAATTTTGGGCTTTGGGCTTGCCTTATTTTGCATGCTAAAGAAAGGAATAAGATAGTCTCTTAGTCCAAAGTCTGATCAGGCTTCAAACTTCGGGTTGTTCTTACACCACATGCTTTAGGTCAGGCATCAAAAGATGGAAAGAAGCTTTATTCCTAATCATAATGAAGTGAAGAAATAAAAGAGCAAAGTGCAAAAGGAATCGAGCATCAGAGGTCAGTTGTTGGATTATGTCTTACCGTAAAAGTAAGGCAAAGGGTATGATGAACACTCAAAGGCCGATATTTGAAGGGTTAAGACAATCAATACTCTGGAAAGAATGGATTTGGGGCTCACAGCTCGAAAGGATGGCTTAATACTTTATCGAGAAGTTAGGAAAGAGGTAAACATTAATTGTGAAGCCCAATGACCAATAAATCAAGACTTAGGAAAATTATGAAGGTTTCGGGGATCACGGTTTGAAATGAAGGCTTAAGCCTTATCAAAATGCGGTAAAGAGGTAAGTGATAAGAGAAAACCCCAACATCTGATATCTCAAAGGAAGTATTCAGAATTTTGGAGATCAGAGGAATGGTTCATGGATTAAGATAAATGATGGTAGAAGGTAAAGGGTAAGGCTGATGGTCGAAACCTAAAATGTGAAGGCATTTTAAAGGATGGTAGAAGGTAAAGGGTAAGATTCATGTTCGAAACCCAAATTGCAAATATGTTTTTGAATAAAGTGACGAACGTGATGATGACACATGTACATGCTTGGTGTTAAAGACAAGATCAATGCTCAACATTCAAAGTGAGAAAATGATTATTTCCAAAAGATAAAATTTGATGGGCAATTACAAATTGGAAGCTGATTTAAATATTTTTCTAACAAATCATTAATATGATGGTTTCAAAGGTAGGCGATGTAGTTAGGGTTTATGTAACAGTGGAAATAGTTATTGTTACTATCAGAATGATGGTGTGAGTGGGTGTTGAATATAAAATCTTGTTGTATCATGTGTATAGTGTAGACATTAATGTAGATCATTCAGATACACAAGGATTATTAAATTGAATGTGTTTTGGAGATTAGTAGAGGATTATATTATTTTTAGATAAAAAAATTGTTTGTGTGATGATTGAGAAAGCATGAATGGAGAGAAGTGTAGAGTAGAGGAAGCAATGCAAATTAATGAAATGAAAAGGTGCATTCTTAGGTTGAAGAAGAACCAACATTTGCATATATAAACTTTAATATTATAGAGGTTGGTGCCTCAAAAAGATTGAGTTGGTGCTAAATTGGGTGTGCAATGTACCATGAGGTTGGTGCCTCAAAATATTGTCTTAGGTGTGCAGTGTACCAAGAGGTTGGTGCCTCAAAAACATTCCTTAGGTGTGTAGTGTACCTAGAGGTTGGTGCCTCAAAACATTGTCTTGGGTGTCAATGTAATTGTAAGTGAGTGCTTATAAAACATATGTAATATCTTTGATTGTGAGGTTGGATTTGAGTAGTAGACTCAAGCAACTTTTTCTCACTGTGGTTTTTCCCTTCTATGGTTTTCCATGTATATCTGGTGTCTTCTTTGTGTGTGATTTTTTTGTGGAATCTTAAATCTTTTTTGTTGTATTAACTTGGTAAAAAATTGTATACAATGATTCACCCCCCATCTCAATGTATTGGTGTTCTTTCAACAATTTAAGTATCCTCGCAAGTTCAAGGAAAATGTTGGAACTATAGAAAATCTAGTCATTTTTACAAACAATGCAAGGAGGAGAAAAAATAAATGTAAAATTTCTCAGACTCTGAATATGATAAATCCTCTCAAGATGATGCAAATTATTTTTTCACAACCTTGGCAACCCATGCATCAGAAGATGTGTAGTTAATAGACTTGGGTTCTTCTTCCCACATGACCTCGCATAGAGGCTGGTTCTCAAAGTATGAAGAATATGATGGTGGGAAGGTCTATCTAGGTGATGACTCTCATATGAAGATTTTTAGCCATGATAGAATCAAGATCATATTCCTTGATGTTAGAGTGAACTGGATTGATGGTGTCTTGTATATCTTGCATTTGGCATAAAACCTACTCTCAGTGATTAAATTGAAATGATTCAGTTGTGTAGATTATTTTCTCAAGTGAAGGATGTAAGATGATGAGAGGAGCTTATATGGTGTTGGCTAAGGGTGTTTAGATCAACACCTTGTACAAGCTAGATGCATGCATAGTTAAGTGTAACATTTCTTCTAAAAATCCAAATAATATAGCTTCAGATTCTTCGTCCTCAACATCGAATTGAGCAAAGAATAAGTTATCTAATGGTCATGCATTTTGGGTACATAAGGGTGCTCATTCCTTGGAAATGAAGCTTCCTGCAAAGAAGTCAATGTTGTGGCACCAATGACTTAGTCACATTGGTGATAAGGGTCTTGGATCCCTAAAATATAAGATCCTTATTGAAGGCCTTCATGATTGTAATCTTGAGTTCAAATTTTGTGAATATTATGTATATGGAAAGTAACACCATATTTCTTTTTATTCTAGTTCTCATAAGTCTTCTAGGGTTTTACACCGTTTGCATGCATATGTGTTTGGTCATTTGAATGTTCCCTCATTATCTATATTTTTTTATTTTTTCTCATCCATAGATTATTAGAGTAGAAGGACATTTATTTATTTTATCAGAAGTAAAATTGAAGTTTTTAGTCGGTTTAAGGAGTTTAACGCTCTTGTTAAAAATTAGACTAGTAGAAAGATTAAGTGTTTGAGGATTGACAACGATGGTGAGTTTTGTTTGAAAGAATTCAATAAGTTCTATAAAAGAGCATGAGATTAAGAGACTAAGATAACTCCATACACCCTGTAGACATCTGAATTTGACCTCTCCCATAAGGTCAAATTCATCCCCTTTATTCATATATCCCGCATTTCCCATCGGTGTTAATTAAATGATTTATTTAATTAATATTTCCCCCTTTTCCCTAATGTTCTTTTAATTTGAATAATTACATACTTTACCTTTATTCCCTTCCCTCTCTAAATTAAATAAATATTCCAATTTGTTTAATTTAGTCATTTTCCTTTATGAATTTAAATTAATTTTTAAATTCATTATTTCTCTCTCCTTGTCTCATCCTCTATAATCCCTCCCTAATCTGGATTAATTTAATTAATCTTTGATTAGGATGTGCACACCCTTAATCAAGATTAATGTCACATCCTCCATCATTGTACACTTGCCTTAATCCTTCATTAACCACCTTAATCCCTTGTTTGCACAACCTAATTACTTGATTAGGTCAACCTAATCCTTATGCCATTTATGGCATACCCCCAAGTCAACCTTTTATTAAATGCTTTCTCCTTTTGGAGAAGGCAACCCTTTCCCAATGTGAATTTTTAATTCACATTTATTCTCCCTAGGCCTTTTAAGGAATTTTTAATTCCTTGGATGTCTCATCACTCACATGGGGACAAGTACCTCCTTTATGAGGAAATCTTGTCCCATTCCCAAGGAATAATAAAGTATTCCCGCCTCACGTCCCTTTTGACACCTCACCTGCCACATGTCAAGATGTGAGGGCTTGTGATTTCTCAACTCACCCTAGCCCTTGATCTTGTCCATGGTGGTTGCATCTTGACACTCCATTTTTTAGTGGCATTTCCCCTAAAATTAGAGGATTTTTCTCTCATTCAACACACAACATTCATTCAATCACTCAAGCATTCACACACTCAAGCATCCAAGCATCCAAAAATCTCCATTGTTGCAGCACCATTGGCATCCATATCAAGCATCCATTGCAATACCCACTTGCACCATTGCATTCCTCATCATCTCACGATTATTTAGAACTAGGTTTTATGCCATTTTCCATTGGAAGGAGCACAAAAATTAAATGATCAACAGGGCCAACCAACTCATCAAATTGGACAAGGTATAACACTCATTTAAACTTTCATTTTGTTCAAGTTCAACTAAGCTAATCATTGTGGTGTTGTTTGTGTTTTTCATTGCTTACATCTCCTTTCATTTTGCATTTTAGGCTAGGAAAATTCTCCTGCACATATTTTTGGCATGCCCAGTGGGACAGGCAAGTTCACCCGTCCCCGAGCAAGCTCACCTGTCCCTTATTTGCCCTCCCCGTAGGAGTATTCACCCCACATATAGGCAATTTCGCCTCTGGTACCCAACCAAACCTTCCAAGGGTAATTTTGCTGAGCGGATGGGCGATTTCACCCATTCACGGGTAACTCATTTCTTGTCTACCTAAACCCCAAAAACCCTCAGTTGCTAATGCATAAACAATTTGACAAAATTATCTGAAATCACAAACTAGGGTTTCGAAACCTACCTGGCAGGGTACCGTGTGCTCATAGTAGAACTCGTGCACCTCCTTGCCTTTGTGGATGATCTCATCATCCACTAACCCCTCGTCCTCGCTCCACACGTCAGCCATCCTCGTCACCTTCTTCCTCTCTCTCTTGCCGACTCAACTTCTAAATGTGCAAATGGTGAATATTAATTTCTCAAATTACTATATATAACATTTCCCTCTCTTTTTAAATTTTTAAGTTTTGGGTATTTTTACCCTTTATTTTAACCTCTTTTTAATTTAATTCCTCCCCTTTCTTTCGTGGGCCGCCATTTGCACCCCATTTGTCTAATTTCTTCCATTTGAAAGCTATTTTTTTGGGTTTTTCACGCTCTATCACGTGATACCCTCCATTTCTCCATATCGAGAAGTCCCCCCCTTTTCTTTCCCATCCACCATCTCAAGGGGGCATACCTGTCATTTTCCTCTGTTCCTCCGTTGTGTCCATATCCTGTGACACCGGGACATCTTCCTTCATTTTCTATGATTGGATAGCCTACAACACCTTTCCTGCATTGGGGCATCATTTTCTAGTCCATTCTTCTATCGAGTAATCTGCATTTTATTTTCTTTGAAACATTGTTATTCTAATAGTATTTCGAAGAGGGGAAAAATGTAGACATCTGAATTTGACCTCTCACATAAGGTCAAATTCATCCCCTTTATTCATCTATCCCGCATTTCCCATCAGTGTTAATTAAATGATTTATTTAATTAATATTTCCCCCTTTCCCTAATGTTCCTAAGGTATTTAATTTAAATAATTAAATACTTTACCTTTGTTTTGATTAAAGTGAAAAAAATGGGGTTTGAAGGGGCCTAAAACCCTTTACAAAAGAGTGCAGTTGATAAGAAAATATAACAACATTATGCAACAATCAGCCCAACGTAAGCAAACCAATAGCCAAAAAATAGCCAAAAAAAAGCCAGCCAAATGCACTATATATTCTTCAGGATCTCAACAGCTTCCATGTCAGTATCAACCATCTTCTGCACATTGTCCATAGTATCAGACACCTCCCTCCCAGAGGCCCCAACCCAAGCTTTCATTCTATTTCTAGTTCTGACCCCAGGCCCACCAGTTTTTACCTCTTCAATCAAAACTTTACCTTTAGCAATATCTTTCTCACCAACACCGCCCACATCCAACACCTTACCCCTAGCAACAAAAACAATAGCAGGCCTAAAGTCTTTTCTCTTTTTAGTAGTAGTCAGAGGAGAAATCATAATGGTAGAATCTGGAGTGTCCACAAGCTTAGACGCCTCACCACTCTTCAACACCACTTTCCTCATGGAAAAATCCGGAGAACCCACAAGCTTAGAATCCTCACCACTCTTCATCAACATTTTCCCAATTTTATCCTCAAGGGATAAAATTCTACCTTCCAAATTCTGCTTCAGATTGATGGTTTCCTCTGCCATGGTATTAGCCACAATATTCAGAGATTCCATCAAATTGTCAATTTGGCTTTGAACAACAAGGTCCTGAGCCTTACTTGCCACACCTCTAAGCCTAAAATTAATCCTATTGATTTCAAAATACTTTACCTTTGTTCCCTTCCCTCTCTGAATTAAATAAATATTCCAATTTGTTTAATTTAGTCATTTGCCTTTATGAATTTAAATCAATTTTTAAATTCATTATTTCTCTCTCCTTGTCTCATCCTCCATAATCCCTCCTTAATTTAGATTAATTTAATTAATCTTTGATTAGGATGTGCACACCCTTAATCGGGATTAATGTCACATCCTCCATCATTGTACACTTGCCTTAATCCTTCATTAACCACCTTAATCCCTTGTTTGCACAACCTAATTACTTGATTAGGTCAACGTAATCCTTATGTCATTTATGGCATACCCCCAAGTCAACCTTTTATTAAATTCTTTCTCCTTTTGGAGAAGGCAACCCTTTAATCACATTTATTCTCCCTAGGCCTTTTAAGGAATTTTTAATTCTTTGGATGTCTCATCACCCACATGGGGACAAGGACCTCCTTTATGAAATCTTGTCTCATTCCCAAGATACAATAAAGTACCTCCACCTCATGTCCCTTTTGACACCTCACCCACCACATGTCAAAATGTGAGGGCTTATGAGTTCTCAACTCACCCTAGCCCTTGATCTTGTCCATGGTGGCTGCAACTTGACCCTCCATTTTTTAGTGGCATTTCCCCTAAAATTAGAGGATTTTGCTCTCATTCAACACACAACATTCATTGAATCACTCAAGCATCTAAAAACCTCCATTGTTGCAACACCATTGGCATCCATTTCAATATCCACTTGCACCATTGCATTCCTCATCATCTCACGATCATGTAGAACTAAGTTTTATGCCATTTTCCATTGGAAGGAGCACACAAATCAAACGATCAACATGGACAACTAACTCATCAACTTGGACAAGGTATAACACTCCTTTTATCTTTCATTTTTTCCAAGTTCAACTAGGTTAATTGTTGAGGTGTTGTTTGTGTTTTTCCTTGCTTGCATCTCCTTTCGTTTTTCATTTTAAGCTAGGAAAATTCACCTGCACACATGCCCCACAAAAAAATGGAGTTGCAAAGAGGATGAACAAGATGTTGATGGAGAGGGATAGGAGTATGCTAAGTGGTGCAAGCCTTGAGATTTTTTTTTGTGTTGAAGTTGTAGCGACTACATGTTATGTGAACAATAGATCTCCTACATCAACTCTTTTTGATCTCCTACATTGACTCTTGTTGATAAGACACCCATGGAGGCATGGTCAAATAAAATCCTTCGATGAGACATCTCAACATATTTGGTTGTGAAGCTTATGCTCATGTTCCAATTGAGAGAGGTCTAAGTTGGAGAACAAGGTAGTTATTTATGAATCTTCATAAACTATAGTGTCGATGTGAAGGGGTACAAGATTTTGGATCCAATGTCCCAAAAGGTTCTCTACAATAGAAGTGTGATTTTCTAAGAGATGAAACCTGCCATAATGGAGTTGAACCAAAGAAAGAGGAGAAACATAAGGAGATAGTTCAAATTCCACCTACTCTGATAAAAGAAGAGCTACATACTCCTATTGGACCTGATGATGATGAGAGTTTAAGAAGCTCTAAAATTTCTAAATAAGAAGAATAACCTTAACCTTAGCAATTTCGGAGGTCTACCAGAGATAGGTGGCAACCTAATAGGTTTGGATATTCACCTAAAATGTTTGGTTATTCATTATTGGATTCTAGTTTTATTTTTACTTTGATTGCTAACATTGATGAGCCTAGGATTGTTAGAGAGGCTATGGGTATGAGTGATGCAGATTCCTAGATGAAATCCATGGATGAAGAAATGGTTGTATTGAAGAAAAATGATACATGGGATCTAGTACCTTTTCTTGAAGGATAGGAACCCGTTGTATGTAAATGGGTGTTCAAGATAAAATCTAGTCCAAATTGTAGTGTTGAGAAGCACAAGGCATCATTGGCCACTAAGGTTTATTCTCAAGTGGATGGAATTGACTATGGTGAAATTTTTCATGTTGCGAAGTTGAAATCTATTTGGTTCTTGTTATCACTTATAGCAGTGTATGATCTAGAAGTGGAATAGATGGATGTGAAGAAACATTCCTTCATGGTGACTTGGAGGAAGATATATATATTCCATAGACAAATCATTTCATTTTAAATGTAAAGAACATATGGTATGCAAGTTGAAAAAGTATGTGTATGGTCTTAATCCATCTCCTATGATACATGGCACCAAAAATTTGACACCTATGTGTTGTTTTGGGTATTTTTGAGATCTAAATCTGACTATTATGTTTATTAAAAATTCGATAATGGTCACATTCTCATAATTATATTATACATAGATGATATGTTGTTTTTGGGAATGGTAAAAGTTTGATTTTAGATCTAAAGTCTCAGTTGTAAACATAGTTTGAGATGAAGGATCTAGGTGTAGTGAGGTATATTTTGGGGATGGAGATCAAAAGAGGCATATCTAACATAATATTTTGGTTAAGCTAAAGCAAGTAAGTGAATTCAGTGTTGGAGAGATTCAACATGATAGCTTGCAAACAATTAATTATTCTTGTAATGTAGGGGACAAAGCTTTCTATGGAGGATTGTCTAAAATATCCTACTAAGATGGAGGACATGACCAAAGTATCATATACGAGTGTTGTTGGTATTCTAAGATATGTTATGGTATGTACAAGGCCAAACATTGTCCAAGTAATGAGAGTCCTTAGTTCGTTTATGGATAATCCTAGACATATATATTTGGATGCAGTGAAGAGAGTGTTTAGATATTTATAGGTTACTTTCAAGAATTCCCTATGTTTTCATGGTTATCCTACTAGACCTCAACACTCAGTGAGTATTCATGGATATGTGGATTCAGATTGGGTAGTTCACATTGATAGCAGAATATCCACCAATGGCTATGTGTTCATGGTGTTTGGTGGTGCTATCAGTTGTATGAGTAAGTGATAGGTTGTAGTTTCTTTTTCCACTATAAAAGCAAAGTACATGATAGCTACTCATGCTTGCAAGGAAGGCATTTGACTTAAGGTATTGTGTTTTGATATTAGTTTTAATGTAAGACATATTACTATTAGTTGTGGCAGTCAGAGTGTCATTTTCTTAGCAAATAATCCTACTTTCCATGCCAAAACAAAGCACATTGATGTTCAATTTCATTTTGTTTGTGATATGGTGGAAGATAGAAAGGTTAAGTTGGAAAAGGTTGATATTTTGGTAAATATTGCAGATGCATTGACAAAACCAGTGAACACTAATAAGTTCATATGGTGTTTTGATTTTATGGCTCATGAACACTAGCAATTAAATCTTGTTTTTTATTGGCTCTTCAAAGGTGTTCAACAAGTGGGAGAATGTTAGGAAGAAAAATGTGTCTCAACCTTTGATTATTCTTATCATGTTTAATTATTTAATGTTGAAATTATCTTTGATGATTATCCTTTTTTGCTTTGTCAGTTACAAGTTGTAGGTTTCTATTTTCGAGGAGTAAAGTTAGAAGTTATCATTTACAAGTGGAGTTGTACATGAAGTAAATTTCTATTTCATGTTGAGTTTGCAAATGTGAGATTTGGAGGTGCAAGTATATTTTGGCAGGTGTAGGCATTGCATGTGCAGGTTTAGTGACAATTGGCAATTGCAATAATTCATGTGTTGACAATTGGAAACTTACCATTATGCATGTGCAGTGGTTTTGGAACTTTCCATGTTGCATCTTCAACCTTGTGTGTTGGATTTTAGAAATGTCTAATTAATGCATTGTAAGATCCTATATATTGAGCACTTGTATTATGGAGTAGTAGATTTTTGTTGAAGTATTGTTATGCTACCATAATTACTCTAGAATCGAGAAGAAGTTTGAAGACTCCTGCAAGAGTATAACTCTGCAATTGTATTATAACTTGTTTGTTGTTGCTGAATAATATAACTGAGTTGTGTTTTGGAGTGTGGGGATTTTCTCTTGAAAGGGTTTTCCCCATTTGAATTTTATGTAATATTTTCATTGTTTATTTATTTTTTATATGTATGTGCATCTAAATCCGTAACAGTTTAAAGGTGATTAAGAATTTTTTATAATTCTCCTACTTAGATTGGTTTAGGAAGCATCTTCCACACACTCGACTTCTTTTCAAATATATTTTAATAGGGAAATTTAGTCTTTAAATTGTAAAAGAATGTTGTATATGAAAAAAAAATATGTATTCAAACTTTTTATTTCTAATATGAAAATTTTGACTAGAATATTATGCTTCCTTATAATGAATTCACAAAAAAAATCTCAATTTAAAAATTATTTTTATAATATTATTATTTTTTCTAAATTGATCATTAAAATTAATATTATTTTTATTTAAATATTATCAACAATAATATGTAAATTATAGACACTTAAAATAGTCTCGAGTCAACGAGTATATTTTCTAACTAACTTTCATCTAATCCTAATTCTGACTAACCCTAATTTATATATGAACCCGATTCTAGTATTTTCTACACTTATCATTAAATAATTTTAATTATTTAATTATTCTAATTCTATCTCTCTCATCATTTCTTGGAATTCAATAATTATTTTTTACTATTTAATTCCTTAACTAATTTTGTTCATGATTAAATATATATTTTCATTTATTTAATTATCCTAACCTAAGTTCCTCTATAATTAATTTAATTAAAAATCTACACGAGGTGGAAAATAAATAAATTTTATTTATTTATTTTCAAAAACTTGCCACAATTTCCTCTTTACTTAACTCTTTCATTTTTTTAATTTTTTTTCGGTTAACTCTTCTATTTCTTTATTTCCTTTTTCACTTGACTGCCATTTTCTTCCACTTGGCTGCTCCTTTCTTTCAGTTAAATCTTCCTCTCTCCTCAATTTTCTCCACTCATCTCTTACATTTTTCTATTTCCCCATTCACTTTTCTCTTCCATATTTCTTACATTTTCCATTTTTTGAACGAGCAACTTTCCTTTGCACGTTCTCTCAATCAATCTCATATGTCGATCATGCCAACCTCTTCTATAAATTCAATCTTGGTCTCTTCATTTTAAGAACCACCATCTTCAAATATTTGTCATTATTATCGTCTTGAGCCAATCAATAGTGCACTCCCAAAATATGAGAGCAACACCACATTTTCACAAAAGCAAAGAGGAGAAGGGCAATAGAGGTGATTCAACTATGGCATGAGAGGTATAATTATTGTTTTTTGTGCTTTCATTCAGTCTTCTATGAAAATTTCTTTTCTATTGCTTGATTGTGAATTTTTAGCTTGATACTAACAGTTTGGTGGTTGTTGTAAACATTTTAAGTTCCTATACCTAATTTTCCCCACTGTACATTAATAATCCACCTAATGATTGTTGTTACACCTTATACACCAAAATTGTCTCCTACTCTCCATACTACTAGGCCTAGCAAGGGACATGTTACTGTTGGTTTCTTGAATTCCCATGAAAAATTATTCTTATCATATTATAAATGGGCTAACATGCATAGACCATAATTATACACTTCTCTAGCCCCCTCCATAGCTTGAATTAAATGAACCATCCCCCAATCCATCATTCCTTATCTCCCATAAACAATAACCATAGTGAATACAATAGTAATTGAAACATCTTCCAAGGTAAAAAGGTTTTCCCCTAGATAGTATTTCTAGTTGTAAATTACCTTGTAAGTCAAAATCATGTTCATGTGGACACTTCTCCCCCATGTAGTACCTATATGCCTTATATATCTCACTACACCTCATCTTACACTATATTGATACATGTTATACCTATAATGGAAAGAAAAGGATGTGCCACACATCCTCCAACATAATCTTCATGTCTTGTGTTGGGAGGAAAATCATGCAATTATCTAAGTTCCATCTAGATTTATAAACATGCTCACATATACCTCCATGTTGTGAAGCTCCCAAATAGACCATAGGTCTACCTAAACTAGTAAATCTCAATACTACTATTTATCCCCCATCTCTAAAATCAACTAGATCAAGGTATATTGTTATCTATCTCAAATGGATATCAAATCCTTCAAATCAAAACATTAGTCCCCAAAATACAAAATTATATAATCAAATACAAAAATTAGTCCTAAACATCATCATTTCGACATGCAGAGTCAAAACATGATCAACAATGTGTAAATATGCAAGTAGACCTCAAAATTTCTAATTTAATTTTAAACATGACAATATTCAATGCTAAAACATTTAAAAATACAAAATTATCAAAAATCAAATATTTCCCAACTTGGCCCTCTTGGCATAGTTTTGGCTTGGGTGGACTTGACTACTACGTTAGTTTGGTTGAGTGGAATAAATTGTAGAACTGACCACTAGAAAAAATATTCCAATGAACTGATTTCTTGAATGGAATGAGACTACTTGGTTGGTTTCTTGAGATGGGATGGTAGCCTAAGAAGTACCATTTCAAAGGGGATGATGTCCCTACTACCTAATTAGGGGATAGCAATTGCTATCCCAGCCCCATCTATGAATTAGGGGGCCAATGCCAACCCAAATTGTCCCATATGACCCCTCCCTCAAAAATAAATTATTTTTTTCAAAATTTTTGAAAAACCTACAATTTTTTAAAAAATCACAAGAAAAAAGAAAGAAAGATAACTAACAAAAAATCCAAAAAACCCCTGTTAGAATTTCATTCACCCCTTTTAACACAAACATAAAGAAAATTAACAAATTAAAAAATATAACAGACTTATCTTCATAGACAATCACTTTGGTTGTGGACTATCCTAGACTCAATCTAGAGAATGAGGCTTGTATTCATTTTACTTGAGCATTTTTACCTCTACATATCCTCTCTTTGTAAATTTACAAATGAAAAAAGAGCACCTTCCCTCCTTTCATACCCCTTCTCAGAATATTCTTGCCACAAAAGTTGCACCCCTTTCAAAAAATTAAATTTTCCTTCATTAAATTGCACTTTTTGTTGGGGATATACACCCTTGTTACAAATGACTAATAGATTGGGAATAAATAAACATAATATTATATGCACCAAAAAATTCAATAGTATTTACAAAATTTATATAACACTCATATAAGTAAATAAAGTAGTATTCTTTCACAATATTACACAAGACTCAAGGATTTAATTGAAAATCCTTATCGGATAAAATCCACCACCAAAATACATTCACAGTTATATTATTTAGAATTAGAAATTCAACACAACATGGAATTTTTATAGATTCTCAATCTATAACATACTTCTATAACTACTCTAATGTCTCACACCAATAACGTTTAATCCATTACTAACCTTTCATCTTGTACAACAATCCAACCTTGGTACCTTAAAATGATGCAAATAGACATGTACATGGAATTACAATGGTCTAGCTATCTGACCAAAACAAAATACCAAGAATTATGTAATTATAATATAACAATATTATAACTTTAGCATACCACACATATCACCAAATATGATGTCACCACATGGGAAATCACCTTGTATATATAGTTGCTTTTAAATACTGTGAATCAATAGTTACACACTTAACACTGTTAATAAATTTATACTTTGTGTATATCCACCACTACCAAATCCAAGTTTGTATTAGCACATAAAAACATAACATCACTTCCAAATACTTATGATACCTTGTGCCATCTTCCAAAATTTTATCCTACTCTCAAGTTGTGTCACATGAACTCCATATCTATCACAAGTACATTTTATTTATCATTTATGATTCTAGCAACACTATTTTCTATATGTGGTTGTGATTTTCTCAATTGACTTTCAATTGATATTATAACACCACCACATGTAAAAAAAACATTTATGCTATACCACAACATATAAAACTCATTGTATCTTACCAAATTGAATTTTTTAGACAAACTCTTCCTATGGGTGAACATTACCCTTGAGTCCCAACACTTTTCAATAGTTCTACTTGTCCATTTTTCTTAAAAAAAGTGCATTAGATTACACTTTTTGGCCTATTTATTTTGGCACACATACACCCTTATTTCATATCTTTAATTTTTAAGCCTTTTTGAGGCCCCTTTTGGTGATGTTAGTCTATCTTCTCTACCTATTGTTTTAGGTTGATCATTTTCATTCCTTCTTTCAAGTGTACAAATTTGAGGGCTAAGAGAAATAAATTTCAATAGTGAGACCCTCTTATTATGAACAAGGATCATCCAAATCAACTCTTCCAAACATTTTTTATTTCCCTATATTCTATCGACCACTCATGTAACTACCACATACATACTTGAGCCCATTTACCCATTCATACCCAACACTTTCCATGTTGGATTTTTATTTTATAATCTTAATAACTTTACATATTTTATCCTTTCACACTTTCATCCATTAGCTATCTACTTTTGATTGTTGTTCTCATATGCTAAGCACAATGCATGCTATCAATTCTATGAGAACTATTTTTCTTCTATTCATCCCAATATCCAACACTTAGTTACAACTCCTAAAACATCTTTTGTGGAAAACTGTTCCTCATTCCTTGCTTGTAAAAAGAAAAAATCAAGAGAAATTTACATAAATTCTTGATCTAATCCTTGATGATGAGACATTTCATCTTATTAGTTGTGTTAGGTGGCATTGAAAAATAAAAATAAAATAAAAAGTAAAGAAAATAAAAGAATCAAATAAAAAATAAAAAAATCATGCAATCCTAAGATATGAATTCCAAAGCCATATCAAATAAAACTGAAGGCATTATAAAAGTTAAAATAAAAATCTCTACCATGTTGCAAAGACGATTGTCATTACACCAAAATATCGGCCAATTAATGTCCGATAATATCCTCAGAGTCAATGAACCCATGGGAGGCGGTTAAGCCATGTCACAAACCCAAGCACTATGCTACATAACATAAGGAGACCAAGGGAAAACACTTTGGAACAATCTCCCCAACGCAAGTGAGGGGTTCAAACCTATGACCCAAGCTATGATACCAATTGTTGCAAAGACAATTGCCATTGCACCAAAAGATCGACCTATTAATGCCTGACACAACCATTGAAGTTAATGAATCCACGAGAGGTGGTTAAGCCATGTCATGAACCCAAGTGATGCACTGCACAACACACAGAGACCAAGGTAACACACCTTGCAACATACCAATCTTGAGGTCTCTTGCATATCCCCTTCCCAATCCCCATTATTTATTCAATATGAGCCCTAATCTAAGATTCCTTATTTTCCAATTCTATTGGTACCAATGACTTGAGAAGTTCACATCAATAAAATCATATTCCCTTCCATATAACCACCTCTCAACCCCCATATTATTGACTATTTCCACAATCCCTCAAGTTCCAAAGCACCCTATTTTAACCAACATCAGATAATTTGGAACAAGACATTATCCAATCCACCCAATCTCCCATATTACCACTCACATGTATTATATCCCAACACATTCCATTCTTATGCATAAAATAATATACAATTATGGTTGGACCAATCAAACTATTTATTGATCAACCTAGTGCATAAACATTGGAAGTTACATTGAAATCCATTGATCGAAAATCTTCAATGTTGAATGTACTGAAATAAATTCTTAACATTTTTCATGTTCTATTGTTCTTTCTCATTTTTATATTTTTCCCTTTTTCTCTTTTGTCACCTTTGACCATTATTATTGTTGTTTCCACCCCTCATTGGTTTATTATTCTTTGCCTTATTTGTGTTTCAACCCCATCCCACTATGATGAGTTAGAGAATGATTATCCAGATTTAGATACTATTATATATATCTACTATTAGGAATGAATTTAACCAAGGTAACAAGATAAAATTCGGTCCTTTTTTTTATCACTTGATCATGTTATTTCTTACCCCACTTTTGCATCCATACTTGTTCTCCCATGCATCTTTAGATCATCATTTGTGATAATTACTTATGATTTTTTGGCATCTATTTTGGACTTTATCTTGTATACTATTTGAGCCCTATACATATTGGTGTTGTTTACCCTTTGCAAGTTCTTCCCCTCATTTTCTATTATTCATTCCAAATCCTCATTGACCATGATCTCTCATTTCAAGTGACATCATTGATCCATATTTCAATATCCTAGTGGTTCATTACTTGTACCACTGTAGGAGCATGACCATGAAGTCCCCCTATTTGTACCTCATCACTAATGTATCTATTGATCCCATAGTAGTTCTCCATCATGTGTCATGTCTTATTTTTCAAGCCTTCTTACTATATCTAATTGATTCACTATTAGGGTTTACTAGAGGTCCTTCACATCTTCATCATCCTTTCTTATAACCACTCTTAGGATAATAACTATTATGTTCCCCTTGCACATCAATTAATCACATCAAAACTTAGGAGAATGTAGAATTAGCTTCCCTTGTGATCTTATTGAGGGCTCAATATTGATCTATGTTGTTACCAATCATCTTTACCTTTGATAAATCAATCATTAATTTATTTTAGGTCTTATGTTACTTGGATTAATTTACTGAACTCTTTTCTAGTCAACTCAAGGGGGAATGCATCCTAAATCACTTGATATCACTCCTTTCTTCATTTCATTATTACCTTTGGATCATCACTATAACTATTATTCAACTGACCTTGATGATGGCCATTTTTTCTAGACCATGCAACTTATCTAGGCTTACTCATCTAGTCAACCAATTAATGACTAATTTTCTAGTTCCTACAGTTAGCTATCATATTTAATTATAGGTTGGCTCCAACCAAGTTGTGAAACTAGTTTCTATAGTCAATTTCCATCTTTATCTGTAGGTTGGATCCCACCAAGTTACCAAACTAGTTTCTAAATTTCAAGGTTCGCCACCATATTTAGTCATAGGGTGGCTCCTACAAAGCTACCAAATTAGTTTCTAGATTCATCTATCATTTTTATCTATGAGGTGGCTTGCCAAGTTTCCAAATTAGTTTCTAGATTTTAAATTCCCATTGGGTTAGCTAATATATTGAAATGTAGAAAAAGTTTGGCCCTAGGATTTTACTTTAGGGTTTAGTGGTTTTTCTTATGTGTTTCATTTAGAATTTGAGGTAGTGGGAGTTTGATGGATTTGAACAAGATATAGGACTGACTTACAACGTGAAAGGTGAGTCAACCTACCCTTGACCAAATTTGGAATGGATCTTGGAATGAAATACAATGATTTAAGCAGGTTAATGATGTGAATAACTATTCTAATGAAAAACAATATATCCTGAAAGCCACAAACAAATTTAGACTTCAAAAACAGATTAAGCAGAGTACTATGCACCTGTGATATAAATTTGGAATTGATTTTTGAGGACCAAGTCACCCTGGGTGACTATGTCCTAGTAGATGAATTCTAGATCTGATTTCATAGTCCTCTCGAGCCACATTAAAGCCTTCTTTTACTAGGTGTCGCATTGCCAGATCTTCGTCGGGTGTTGAGATAATTAAGTTTTTGTATGTTGTCATGGTGTAGGGTTTGAATGCAACAATGAATAATTGACCTTAAAACTTCTCCCAATATTCTTCAGATCTAAAACCTGCACATTTAAAGAGAGAGGAAGGGTTGTGCTATATAGGGGCTTGCCTCAATCAAACCCTGTGTTGGTGTTTCCACCTCCACAATGGCAATGCCAATGAAAGAGAGCTTATCCTTTTGAGGGATAGAGGCTAAAGGATGAATGAATGATGAATCAACAATGGACTGCAACTCACCACCCAAAAATGGCTTCCTTGAAGGAATGAAGTCATACAAAACCTCCTCAAGGCTTGATTGTTGTTCACTTTATTTTCTTGAAGACCCACAAGGGTTAGATCTCACAAATAATATGATAACAAAAACATGAACAAGCTCACATACACTTTGACATGATGCTTTGATGTTGAATTGTTGCAATAAATCTTCTCTTGACTACTCTTGACTTGCTTGATAATGCTCTTGACAATAATTTGTGTTCTTGATTTTTAATTCTTTCTTAATTAGTTTTCTAATGATGAAATGATTAGGTATTTATAGGTATTTAATCTAATTTCTCAAAAAAAAATCTCAATAGTCGACATTTGATATTTGAAATTCAAATAACAAATTGTTGTTCTCGACATATTAAATTTTAGAGGCAAAATATGGGGAACAAGTTGCCTAGGGTGACTTAGTCCTAGCCCTATTTTGCAAAGTACAAAGTGTTGGGAGAAAAATATTAAATGTATGCATTGGTTTTCCACATGGGTTTTCTTGGTAAATGTCCAAATGGGCTATAGAATGCATAATTTAGGAAATTAGGGGTACAATTAGTTCCAATCACTTAGGGGGGAGAAAAACATAGTGTGAAATTTTCAAGGGTGACAATTTATGATGCTACACATATTTAGCCATAGGGTGGCTCCTACCAAATCACCAAACTTAACCAAACCAAACCAAATTGAAAAAAGTTGGGAAATATTTTTGATTTTTTTATTTATCACCTTATTGTTGGCATGTCTTAGCCCTCTTTTACCATTGGATCTTTAATATCTCTTGATTATATTTCTATTATGTTATTTTTTACTGATCAATTACCAAGCCATTCATATTCTAGTTTCTGATGCAAGTCACTATTAGGCAACCCATCCTCATATTATTCTTAGGGAGTAGATCTTTCCTACCAAAAAAAGAGTTAATTATCAATCTCATATCCATGTAGTTATTAGATGTTTTCTATGTCTAGAATTTAATTCATTACATAACCATATTAAAACCTACCCATAATGTCATTTTCAATTTTTTGTGCAACCTAATTTTCTTTGTTAGCATACATGGACTACTCACTTTGGGTGCTTTATGGAAGAGATACAAAAACCATAGAAAGAATGAAGATAAAGAATAAATATCAGTATCTATTATTTCAGCATCCAATATACTTTTCATTTAATGATTCATGTTACTATATTCTTCTTTAGCTAGAATTCCTCTTATAGCCTATTGTAATCCTACAAAAGTGGGGGGGATATGATAAAAAAAAATAGCATACCCTACAAATTCCTTATTAGACTTGTGTGTCCATTTTAGTCCCTAGCTAATGTGTGTTCATTTTGTGTTGTTTTAATCCCTTTTGTCTAGCCCATGTCACTCTTAGCCATATATATCCCCTTTATAATATTGATTTGTTTAGATATTTCTTGGAAATATTTGTAAAAATTAGAAATATAACAGACCACTTCAAGGGGGTGACCTCCAATAATTAGATAATAAAATGTATGATATGATGATATGGGAGAGAATTATTATCTTTATTTATAGGCTAAACTATGTAGGGACATACTCCTTCATTTTAATTAAGGGGTATTAGTGTATTAACTAACATATATGTTAGTGGTAAGCATGCCACAAGTGCTTATCCTTAGGAATATATCATATTAGGATCATAACATTCCCTTTAGCTTTAGAAAATAATTGCCTTCAATACTTAGTAACTCTAAAATATTTTGTATGATTTGTTCATCATTCCATGTTGCATCTTCAACAAGAAAATTCTTCCACTTGATTAGGAATTTTGAGGTGGCCAGGGATAACTTTAAGAAACCCCGCCCCCCCCCCCTCGGCAAAGGTGTAAAATCTTGGCGAATCTTTCCTTTTATTTGAAAAAAAATATTAATTTTCTTGGCGAATCTTATGCATAGTATTAAAAAAATTGTAAAATCCTAGCGAATCTTCATGAATAATTGGTAAAAATAATAATCACAGTGGCGAATCCTAGTGAATAATCACTAAAAAGATTAATTACAATGGCAAATCTCTCCTTTAAAAATTTGCATAGTTGGTCGACACAGTTGCCCCATATATATATATATATTTTTGTTTTTAATATTGAAGTAGGGGCCTGGGGGTGGCAGCCACCGACGGGGTCAAGGGGGCAGAGCCCCCTTGTGGGGCTCGAGGGGGCAACGCCCCCTCGCGGGGTCCGAGGACAACCCCTCACCACCAAGCATAAATTCACTATTGAAAATACATTGGAACACACACGGATGAAGTGTTTTTAAAAAATCTCAATTGAAAAGTAAGACTAAATGAAACTTGAAAATTTTACCATCAATTAGCTTTTAAATCGAATGGCTGCAAGTTCATTCCATGAGAAAATATCAACGTGAGTGAACATCATCGATGGGACACTTAGGGATGTCTTGTCAATACACGATGATGACATATATCATGAACTATTGGAAATAGTGAACGGTGGAGATCAAACAGAGCTTTGATTGGATGTCTTTCCGGGAGCTTTGCGTGAATATTATAGATTCCCTTCATGATTCTTCGGAATTACACAAGTCGTGTACCTATGCCTTGGTGGACCCTAGGTGGAGTATGGAAGCCTTATCGGCGTGAGTGAACATCATCGATGGGACACTTAAGGATGTCCCAATGATACAGTGATGATGATGTATGTCATGAACTATTGGAAACAGTGAACAATGGAGATCAAATAGAGCTTTGATCGAACATCTTTCCAGGAGCTTGGTGCGAATATAGTAGATTACCTTCTTGATTCTCCAGAATTACACAATATTACTGGCGAATATTATTATTATTTTTTAATTTTATTGTATAAACTATTGGCGAATCAGTGCCAATGACGCATCATTTACATGGCGAATTAATCGAGAAAAAAATATTTTTTTGTAAAAACTTGGTGATTCAGTCTTCGTTTTAGCTTGTACTATTCACCATTTTTGGAGCTCCCGATTTCTATTATTTGCCAATTGGCAAAGATTCGCCACTAAAGTTTTCCTTGGAGGTGGCTCTATTTTCCAATCATATTTTGGAAATTCCATGAAATTTTTGTATATTTTGTATGAATAATTTTCCATAATATTAGTGGAAAATAGATGAGATTGTCCACAAAAATATGTATTCTTAATTAGTTTATCCATAACAAGGAAAATTACATCAATATTATTTATCTTTCGCAGCCCCATAATGATGTCCATTAATATTTTTTCCCAGTGTTGTATTGGAACGCCTAATATTTATAAGAGGCCTAGCGTCTTTATTATTTCCCTTTTATTTTGTTGGCATATCAAACAGTCTACCACAAATTTTTGCATATTCACTTTAATACCTTCCCAAAAGAAATTTTTCTTTATAGGATGATAGATATGAACAAATTTTCTATAGTATCATGTTAGACCCAAAAATTCTCTCTTCTTAGGTTCCATCTTAACACCTTTAAGTTACACCAAATATCTTGAGTATTCTACTTGTTTCAACCTAAAGACACATTTGGATTGTTTTGCATAGATTTTATTTTCTTTCAGTTCATTCCACTAGGAATATGAAACTTTTCTTTATGAGTGATTTTGTTTAATTCTTGTAATGTGGGCATATTCCCCATGGATCATCCCTTATGTTAAGAATAAGAAGAGGGGATAAATAGGAATTTATTTTGGGATAAACAATGCTTCTTTATATTGATTCAATGTCTCCAATTAGAGGTACATCCTTGGATTCTTGAAATACTTATTGATGGTGTTGAACAATCTCTTGAATTTTTGGTTTATTTTGAGTTATCATATCTTTTGCTTCTATAAAATGTAATTGTGCCCCTATATTATAAGAACCTTTCTTGAGTAATTTCTCCATCATGTGGGAGCTAATGATTTCACTTGGTGGTGATTTCATTCCCAAAATTTCATACTTTTTCCATGTATCCTAAAAGTCATGGATAAGTCTTGAAAATTGAAATATATTGGTCCTAATTGTATAAGCCATTACACACCTAAAACTTCATCCACTCCCATAATAGGGATAGCAAATATTTTTGAATCTAGTTGATAAATTCTCATTGAGATTTTTACATGATGGCATTTACCACCACAAGGTAGTTATTCCCATCAGTTGTCATGACTTGAAAATTAGAGACAAGATAAATAAAACAATTAAATTCATTAGATGATCTTCTATTGATAAATTTATGTGTACTATTCGTATCCACTAACACTTTCACATTTTTATTTTTTATATTACCAATTACTTTGATTTTTTGTGGTGCATTTGTTTCATTCAATGTATGTAAGGAGATAATAGTGCTTTCCTTTTCCTTGGAGTCCTCATTCTTTAAGTTTTATGTTTGGTTGTTTTGTAGGTACATATCCATCTTCTTCAACCTCAATATTTTTCTCCCTACTACAACACTTATGACTCCTTGACCATTTGCTATCACAATTACAATATAGGTCTTTTTCTCATTTCTCAATCTCTTATCGAGGAGAGAGTTTGATAATTTCTCTTAGGTTAAAGAATTTTTCCATGTTTTTTCTAGTAGCATTAGTCACATTTTTATCAGTTACACTCATTATTTCACCTTTGGTGGTGTTTTGTTTATCAATATGCAAGGCTTGTTACATAGCTTTCCTAATTGTACAAGGTTCCAACAAACAAACATCATTATTGAATTTGGTCCTTAAGTCCATTGATGTACAATTGTAGCCTTTTATATGGTGTCACTTTGGGAGTTTCGAGTGCCAATGTCAAATGCTCATCATTATATTCAAATAAAGACCTCAATTTTTAAATTATTTTAGCTAGGTAAAATAGTTTTCAATGCATGGTTTCTCATAGAAGGTTGTTAATTTTTTATCTAATTTTTTCCAACTGAACAATTGCCCTTGTCTATCACTCATCTTTCATTGGTACCATTGGTGAGGTCCTAATTCTAAATATAGTAAATTTATGTAAACCATGGCATTATTTGGTATATTGTGAAGTTTAAATTTTTGTTCTATGAGGCTTATCCATAAAATTATACTTCTACCATCAAATATATGAATGTTTATTCTTGGTAGGTATAATTGTTGACCTCAAAAAGGTTCTCCTATCCCTTGATTTGATTTCTTAGGGTTGTATCCACCTTGGTGGTTTTCTTGAGACTTTAATTTTGATAAAAAAATACTTCGTAAACCTATCTAAGCCCTCATTTAAGGATTTTACAAATGGGTCAATCAATTTATCTTTAATGAAATGTGTCGTTGTTTCATGTCCTTGTGGAATTATTTCCTCAATTTTAGTTGGTGGAAAATAAAATGGATCCTTAGATTTTGTATATGTAGAAAGGTCCTCTAATCCTAAAGATGGCATGGCTTTAATTATTATTTTTATTTTAAAATGTATAAAGGTAGGAAAGCATTTGGTGTGAAAGAGAATTTTATGTTTTAGTTTGGACCAAACTTAGATCACTAGATTATAGAATATATTTTATGTCTAAAAATAAATTTCAAAGAACTAATCCTACCTGATTTTTGATAATCTTTCCAAAAATATATATTTTTTACAAAAATTCCAAAAACTACAACCTATAGAACAGATTAATGAAAATTTTGACTAAACCTTGACCATTAAATTAAAGGATTTATTGTATTTCCAATAGTAAATTACAAAGAACTAACCCTAACTAATTTTTATAAGATTTTTAAAAATATAAATTTTAAAAAAAGCATAAAATTTTGGCCTATAGAGCAAACTATTGAAAACAATAAAATATTAATAAAGTTTACAAAACTTACCTTCAAAGTCTGGTTTTTTTCTAAGATCTTACCTAATACATACCTCAAAACACAAAAAAAATAAAATCCAAATTCGGATTCGTTTGGAAGTTATGATGGAAACTGTAGACACTTAAAAATGTCTTGAATAGTCTTACACACTTCAATCCGATATATTAACATTGTTTCATCCTGAAATCCATCCTCTTTTCGCTTGTTTGATTAAATTAGCCTAGATATTTAATTAAATGTCTCATTTCCATCTATTAATCTAATGGACCTAATCGGGTTAATTCACCCCCCTCTCATACTAACATTTTACCTTGTTTAATTAAGTAATGCAAATTATTTAATTTAAACCCTAAGTCCTCTTATTTAATTAAATAACCCTAATCTATTTAATTAAATATCATATTGCATCCTCCTTTTCATTAAATCAATTATTTAATGAATATCATATTGTTCCTCATCTTGCACATTCAAATTTAGTTTTAATTAACTAAATTGCTAATTTCCCTCCAAAAAAGGTAATGATTACTCCAAACAAACTTTGAAACAACCTTTTAAAGTTGTTGCAAAGTTTGTTTGTTTGTTTGAATCATTCTTATCCCTTGATCTTTTCTCGATCCATGCGATCTTTGATTCTCATCCATTGATGAGAATCCTTGATCCATGTTTCATCCTCCTTTCATTATTGACCATTGATAGATCAAATCGATCTGAGCCCTTGATTTTTCATTTGCTTTCCTATAAATAGAACACTGTTTGGAGAGAAATGGATCCATATTTTGATAGCAAAGTCATACTGTTGAAACTCACACACATTTGCATACTCCAATTGCTATCACTATCTTTGAGGGCCATTGGATTTTATCACATCCATTTGAGAGCATTTGCTTCAACATCATCCAAGCTTATTTCAACAAAATGGGATTGGGAAAGGGCTGAATTCCACATCTGATGCAACACCAATCCCCCAATGGGATGAGGTTTGTTGAGTTTAATTAGGATTCTTTGTGCAATTTGAGCTTTATTTCAAGTTTTAATGGCTTCTTAGTTTAACTTTGCAAGAATTTCATTGGGAATGTAACTTGATTTAGCTAATTACATTGTTTTAAATTGCTTATTACAATCATGTTTAGCTTAATTAAGATTTACATCCACAAAATGGTGCTAGAAGGAGGGCAAACTTTAATGTTTTGAGTGTTCTTTTAAGGAAGTTTGTAGGTTACACCTAGAATTTTGCTTGAAACCTGTCACATATTTTTAAATCACAAAAAATGGGCAAATTAAAGCTTTCAAAATGGTTTCTAGGTTTTTTATATCTCGATCTTACCTTTCTACAACTTTTTACAACTCTCAATTTCATCAAGAATTGAAAAAGATATCAAAATTTTAATTTTTTTGTGTTTGTTTTAAATTTTGGGTTTAATCTCTTAAATGCATGATTTTCTTTCATCTCTAATAAATTCTATATGATTAATTTTTCAGAAAGGTTTATAGGTTTTGAAGACCTCATGTTTAGCTTTCCAAAACACTTTACAAATTCAAAATTGTCAAGATTTGAGAAAGTTGTCGTTATCTCAAGTTGTTATAATCATGTTTTTTTAAAATTTTGGGTTTAATCTCTTAAATGCATGATTTTCTTTCATCTCTAATAAATTCTATATGATTAATTTTGCAGAAAGGTTTATGGGTTTTGAAGATCTCATGTTAAGCTTTTGAAAATACTTTATGATTTCAAAATTGATCAAGATTTGAGAAAAAAGTTGTTATCTCAAGTTGTTGTTATAGTTGTGTTTTTTTTTTAAAATTTTCGGTTTAATCTCTTAAATGCATGATTTTCTTTCATCTCTAATAAATTCTACATGATTAATTTTGCAAAAAGGTTGCTAGGTTTTGAAGATCTCATGTTTAGCTTTTCAAAATACTTTACGATTTCAAAATTGATCAAGATTTGAGAAATTTGTCATTATATCAAGTTATTATAATCATCCATCATTAACACTTGAGAAAGTAAAGTGTTCATCAACACTTGGAATGACATCTTTTAATCTAATTTTCTAAAAGTGTTTCTCAACACTTAGTGAAAGGATAATATCACTAGCTATTTCATTTTATGTTTTAGCTAAACAATCTTTCAATTGGGCTTAAAATCAACAATTCAATAAATTAGCTTTCAAAGTTGGATAAAACTAAACCAAACAACCTCATATTTGCTTTGAAATGCTAAAATTGAACAATACAAGCTCATTTATCCTTTTGTTGCTTAAAATGAAGTCATTTTGCTATGTTGGATTAAAATGAACTAGTGTTTTTCGTGCTTGATTATGCTTGTAAATATTTAGTGTGTATTATCTCCCCTTGTGCTTTGTGCGATCTTGGGTGAAGAGAAACACTCAAGTATACTTTTTTTCTTTTTATTTCTTGTGTATACGCAAAGTACATGTTGAGTTTTGCACCATGTTTTACCTTTAGAGGGCCTTCCTCCTGACTTGTGAGAGGGAATGACCCAAGTAGTACTTTCATTTCGGTCTGCTATATAAATAATCGATATGACAAAAGTCATCAACCAGCTGGTGTGGATACTCTATACTGACGAAAATATCCCCTAGTATCCATGTGATACGTAAAAAACCTTAGATATTTCTAAGGGTTGGGAGGCCTCTTAATTGAGTGAATCACCACATGTATAGACACCAGTTTATCTCAAAAAACACTAATTATGAACCTTGTTTTTAGTAGCTAACTTTGTTCATCCAATGATTTCTTTGAAGTGGTGCATTGGAACTTGAATTCCAAGAAGTTACTTTCCATGTTTGTTCTTAGTTGACAATATAGAGGTTAAGAGTTCATTCTTAACATACCTCTACACTCTTACTTAGATTGCATGTAAAATCGTCTCTTCTACTACGAAGAGCATAAGGCAAGCCCATCAAAAGAATGTACCACTTGAGCTAGGGTTGTAATTTCTTGTGAGCCGGTTTAATACTTTTCTTGGTTCCAAAACATTTTCAAACACATATCAACAAGTTTCTTAAAATTTCAAACCCTTTGGTTTAAGCATGGACACCCTTTGAAAATTCTTGATATTGATGCTTGTTATAAGGATTCTATCCTTAGAGACTTCTAAATATTTAGACTTATATCTAAATCCACACTTTCCAAAGTTAACATAGGGAATTATGGCCTTAGCTTCATAATTTTCACATTATGGACTTTGTGAAATGAAGGTTGCTTTTGACATAGACATTTTAGTTTGAACTCTAATTAAAAATTTCTTGATGTGGTAATCAAACAATCTCATTTAAGCAAAGATTAAATCAAATAAACACCCCACATTGATGTATGTTCAAACATTGACTCCCAAAACAAGCAAATTGAGATAAGGAAAGTATTGCAAACATTGAGTTCAAGTTCTATTTTATCAAAATCATTGAATTCTTAGGGTTTTATCACTTTAGAGGTATACCATGTTTCTCACCATCTTGGTCTTGCAAAAAAAAGAACCCTTTTAGGTTAACACATTTTGGGCCAAACATTCCATTCATCTTCATCACATTTGACATTACACATCACCAAACAACTTTAGAAACTTTTGGACACATCAACACTCTTTAGACTTAGGAAAAACATCAAACCAATCCCCTAACTTAGCTACTTTGTGTGTGTGAAATGAATCCTTTTTCATACACTTAGTTGAGTTATTCATCACATTTTTGAACTAGTCTATCTTAAAGGTCACGAGACTACCTTGAAGATTTACATGTTCATTAACACCTTTTATCCAAGACATCAAAACATCAAACCTCTTTGTCTAAAAAGTGTTTTCCAAAAGTTTATAAAGTTCATCCCCCATATCATTCACCCTTTTCATCATCCACTTACACCATTGGTCCAAAACACCTTAGAGGTTCACTTTTGTAACAAGGTCAAAACACAATAAAAACATGGAATATAAAATTGATTCATGCATCATGAGTGATCTAAATCAACCAAACTATCAAAACCTTGCAATACCAATTGATTATCAAAACTCACATGTATACAATTCACACATGGGATCATTATATCCTAAAAACCTCAACGCTACAACAAATGTGAGATTGTCCAATCTAAATTTTGGAACACCTTTCCCTATGGTAGATTTAAATTAAATTCAAAACCTACAAATATATCAACCAAACAATCAATACATGAGTCTTCAACAAAACAACATTATCCCATCAAATCAATACATACCAAATGTGAATATACCAAATAAAAACTTACAAAACATGAACATACCAAATCCACACTTGGTGAACTATGGGATAAATATGTTTGTGAATCACACCAATGTTGTTCAAAATCCAAACAATATGTTGACAACTCAATGTATTGATCCAAGTCAAGGTAACACCATGGAAAATCAAGGTTACCTAAATCAAAGAAATGTGTTTCCCAACCACAACAATGTTCAATTCCAACTTCTAATGCAAAATCTAAACATCATCCCAAATCATAACATTGTCCAAAATCAATTTGTGCATGATCCCATACAAATACCATAAATGTATATTCCAAATATTCTTGGCCAACAACCAAATCAACTATATCAAGGGTGTCAAAATCAAAATCAAGATCAAATTTGCAACATCAAATTGTGTCACTTACCAAAATAGTCGATTCATTGCACCAAGAAACATTTACGCCTCCAAATCAAAACACTCTTCATCGAAATCATAAAAGCATTGATTTTTATCAACAACATCGACAACCACATTTCCAATATCAAGATATTGGATATCAAAAACCACAACATCAACAATCACATCTCTAACATCAAGACATTGGATATCAAGAAGAACAACATAAACAACAAGATCTATCCCTACAACCTCAACAAGATCAATCGCCGCATCTCCAAGATGAATCATAACTAGATCAAACATAACAAGCACAAGCTTCACAAGATAACAACACCATCACCAAATGTGAATACACTCCTTTAGGGGAGCCAATTGAATCAACATTAAACATGTTAGTCCATGCTAAACTTATCAATCTTCTAGAGTCATTTGGTGAACCTAGCTTCAGGTTCTCATGGTATGATGATAATGCTTATTATGAATGCCATAGCACAAATTGTCATGACACGTCAAATTGTATCAAACTCAAGAACCTCATCCAAGACCTCATTGATCAAGGAAAAATAACTATTGACGATAATGATCAAGATTCAATCTTAGATGATCATATTCATAATCATGATAAAAAATCCTCACCAATATCTAACAAAAATCCATTTATAGAAATCTTAACATCATTTGATCTCATGGTTGAAGACATCAACCAAGTTTCTACCATAACTGTTGAGGACAATAATCAAGATTCAACCACTAATTATAGTAGTGACAATCTCTCCACCACAATTGTTGAAAATAATGATCAAGATCTATCCATAAATGAGCACCTTAAAGATGTTTCTACCACATCCAATGATCAAATCAATATACATCAAGACTCACTTTTTAATCATGATCAAAACCCATCAACAATATCCAACAATGATCCATTTTAAGAAGCGTTAACATCATTTGATCCTATGATTGAAAAGATTTACAATATCCCTACCACAATTGTTGAGGATAAAATTCAAGATTCATCCACCAATGATCATGTTGACAAGGTCTCTACATAACCCAATGAGTTAGATGGTATACCTCAAGAATTTATTCAAAAACATGATCAACATCTTTCACCAAAGTCTAGCAATGGTCCTTTCCAAGATGTATTGACATTATTTGACCTCATGGTTGTTGATTTTGAAGAAATTCTTAATTCAACACTTGATCCAAATCCACTCAAAGATCAAGAGGATATTGAGCCACTACCCATGAATAATGAAGACATTCAAGAACCCTTTGCAAACAATCCATTCCTTGAAATCGACCCATGTCAAGAACATAAACCAAATCATACTGAAGATAACACCACATAGAGTCAATATCAAGGATCTATATCTCCAAAATACTACCATGATTTAATGGGTATTCTCCAATCCATACAAGATGTCACAAATAATGATCATATACATATATCACATAATCCTCCATCTACCCATGAGATTCTAACTCCTAATGGACATGTAGATGATCTTCATCCAAAACAAGAGTCTCATACTCTTGATATCATTACCAAGGAACAAGAGTCTCTTACTCTTAATATCTTTTAACATGATCAAGGCATAGCAGAATCCATAGGCATATCAAAAATTGATCATGAAGAATACCTCTACATGGATGGTTAATTAGAAACATCCTTTGAAGAGAAAGCAAAAATGAATCATGAGGAAGACTCCCATAGGGATTGTAAAGCATCAACACCTTTTAAAGAAGCATCAAAATTAGACACATCCTCCACAAATTGAAGAAAGTGAGTATAAGGATGTCAAGCATTATCAAAAATCAACAAACATAAACAATCTTGAACAACAAGGAAATGGTTTGTTAGTCGCAGAATCAAAGCATGTCAGTAATACTCCCATAATACTAGGGGAAACTTTATCTAGCACAAACACCAACATGGGGAGCATGAAGATTCCTTATGATGAAATAGCTACCAACACTCCAACTATTCATATCATGAATCATCATCCATGCATATTTCCACCCACTAATTGGGACCAACCACAAGAAAGAGGTCTAAATCAAAGAAAAAAACAAATTATTGAAGCAAAAGAATCGAAAAAGAAAAATGGGAAAAGCCAATTCAAATGGATACCAAAGAAACAGAAAGAAGATAATCCCCATCAAACTCCATTAGTCAAAGAAACTATGGGGAAAAGCGAAAAGGGAAGTTCATCCATCAAAATTTTCTATCGATACAAAAGAAAGCTTCAAGAGAGACCTACAAGGTATATCAAGAAGTTGGTCCCAATCGAATCTCCATATCCACCCATCATTGCTCATTATCCCATGTTTGGAGAATCAAAGATTCGAAATTGTCGACCAATCCATCTACATCTCATATCCCTCAATGCATTCCACCATCCACTTCAATATCCATGGTATCCAAATCTTGTATTGACCATGTATTGGTAGGAACTATTTATCATAAGGATTCTAAGGGAACTCTATTGCGTTGTGTGCATCTAGGTAAGGTTAACTCCAGTATCAATAAAAAAGACGAAAAAATCTAGGGGTTACATTCAAGCACCTATATCTTAGCAAAGCAACTCCTCCAAGCAGGATATCATTGGCACATCATTATAGAAACAACATAATATCAACACCACCAAGTGGTTCAACATGAGCATAAGATTTCAAAAAAATCAAGAAAATAGTCAAGAGAAAAATCATCCTCTAGTGAAAACCACTTTGGTAGCGCTTTGGACAAGTACCAAGATGAAAACATGGCAAAAAATTGTCATGAGTAAAATTGAGAATCTTTTGCATCATTTCAGGTGGAAGCATCTCATCCCATCCATAATAAATCCCACATTCTATCCATCTTATCCATAATAAATCCATGATTCATTATCCAATTCATTTTCATCCATCCTCCAAATTATCTTGATCTCGAGAAAATTTTGGTGTACACTTTACATTTTCTTATGGTAAACATCTTGACATGGTTCATTATCATTGATCCTATCCTACCCAACATTATCCTATCACAAGATAATCCATATCCATCCATCAATTCATTTATCCATGTATCCACCCATATCATTCTCTACATTGCTAAACATTGGGGGTAAATACTTACATCTTACTTCGGGGATAAATCTTGAGCTATATCCTATAACTCATGTTGTGATCTAAAAAATTTCTAACATGAAATAAAATTGGTCAAATCATTCGTAATAAAAAATCTAAATCACAAGCCCATGGCACATTTTGACGAGAAGATGCTCCTTATCAAGCTTTATCTTTTATCAAACATCACTCCAAACAATCAATATCAGTTGCATCTACCTTACACTTCAACGTCACATTAAATAATTCTAATAGATTTTGTTCCAAGCCTAGATTCAAAATCTTGATCTATATTATCCAATCAATCCATCATCTCAAGATATCATTTCCCAATCCTTGTGTTGTTCAACACTATCTTTGCATTATTATGCATCCTCAACAATGTTATCACTATCGGTAATCTATAAATCAGATCAATCAATCTTGGCTTGGTTTTCAAAAAAATCCCAAAATAGGTCATTGAAATTGTCACATGTCCATACACTCATCAACATCGTGTGAAAAATCCAAAACATATCGAAATCCCTAAACAGGTCAAAATCTCTTAAAAATTGAATTAAAAACATTAACTTGTCGAACTACATTGTCTTTGAGCTTGAACGTGGGAAAGGCCATCATTGATGTGTCCCCGAGACACTTTAGGTCAATCCTTTAGTAGGCCATCATAATAAATTGGCAATCCATCAAGTGTTCATATCTCATCAACTGATGCAAGAGCATCCTTGGTTCCTGGCAATCTTGCATCAAACAAAAATATTTTCATTCAATTTTTTTCTTGTTAAATTCTTGTTCAGTTCAAGTTGGTAGATTTCGTATTTCATCATGTTTTCTCTCTAGACCCTACAGATCTATGTTTTCATTGAGGACATGTTCATTTTCCTAATTCCAAGATTTCAACTCGATTGGATCTTTTTCTGGCAAGTTATCGCTTTCAGATTAAGTGATTATTTGTGGAACTGGCCCCAGAATAATTTCAAACCTAATGGTTAGTTTGATCGATCATGGATCTTTCTCATTGCTTGTAGATCCCTGTGAGGTGTCTTGAATTATTTTGTGGAGTGTCCCTGACCTTAATTTTAGGTCCACACTTCATCATATGCACTTGTCATGGAGAAATTCAAATTTGAAGTCGACCTGTTCATGCACACATTATGTTTCCTTCATAGGAGATTGTAATGATCTTTGGTCGGCGCAGATGTTTCTAGATCTGCAGATATGATATAAATCTTGTAATAGATCATTAGGATGGAAACTAATCAAGAGAAAGTAGATTAAGATGTATATAGAATTCAATCTATAAGGTTTTTGCTCGCATTAAGGAGCATGTATGTTGTAACAGGCCTGTGAGTTGAATTTGTAAGCTCGGATGTGGCTGACTGTATGTAATTGAATTTTTCAGATAATGAGAATGTTTGAACCTACATTTTCCTTCATATTTTGTGTCGCTTTTATTGTGTAACTCTTGTTGCACGATCTGAATTGTTCTCTTTGAGGACCCTCCTACCGTGACTACACCAAATTGGTATCAAAGCGAGATTTATTTCATGGAAGATCGTTAGAGTTTGCGAAATCCTATTGAATATTTGTTGTGGGGTGGCGGATTGAGGATCTGACCTGTAGCTATAGAGGACTTGTGTAAAGATGTGGGAAGAATAAATGGTAGAGGAAATATAGTGTGTGGAAATGTAGAACCAGATATAATGGAGATCTTGAGAGGAATGACTTCTAGATTAGAAGCAATCAAAACAGCCCAGAGGAGAGGTCGACCAGTTGATGATGTGAGTGATGAAGAAGTACAAGAACAAGAAGAAAGGGAAAGAGAAGATCAACCTGGCCTTGATCAGGGAGAAGAGAGGTTCATAAGAGCCCTAACCAGAGTGAATACTAAACCACATTTCAATCCATCGGATTATAGGGGTAAGTTGGATTCAGATGAATTGCTTGATTCGATAACAGAGATGGAGAATTACTTCGATTTTGAAGGTACCACAGAAGACAAGAAGGTGAAATTTTCTTGTACAAATTTGAAAGGACATGCATCCCTTTGGTGGGAAAATTTGCAGACAGATAGACAAAGAAAAGGAAAAGAGAAGATAAGATCATGGGATCCGATGGAAAATAAGTTGAAGACAAAGTTTATGCCTACAAACTATCAGATCAATTTGTTTCAAAATTTGCAAAACTTGAAGCAAAAGGAGTCAAGTGTGACAGAGTATACTGAGGAGTTCTACAAGTTGAATATCATATCTGGACATTCAGAAGATGAGACCGAACAAGTAGCCAAATATATGAATGGTTTGAGGTCGTTTATACAAGATGAGATCAGTTTGATTAAGTTGTTGAGTGTGGAGGAGGCATATTAATGTGCCCTAAAAGCATAAGAGAATTTGAACAAAAGACATGAGCAGAGACAAAGAGGAACAGGTGGAATATTTCAGAGAGATAATTTTTACTGGAGGAGGAAGATGACCTTTTTTAGATCAGAGTAAAGTTAAGGAAGTCAGTAAGAATGATAATTTATACCGTAGAAATGATGGAAGCTCTTACCATAGAGGAGGATATGGTGGTTACCAGAATGATGGTTACATAAAAGACAATAGAGGATAGGAGAAAAGAATATTCATAGGATCTTTTTATAAGTGTGGTGGAGAAGGGCATAGAGCATTTGAATGTAATCAGGGAGAGACAAAAAGAAGGACAGAGAATAGTAGAAGAGCAGCCTTTGTTGAGGAGGATTATACTAGATCATCTAATAAACTGGAAGAGGGAGAAGTGTTGGTGAACAAAAGAGTATTGTGTCAAAGTGAGATGGAGCAGGAACCATTGTAGAGAAAGAATTTGTTCTGAACCAAATGCAAGGTAGTTGGTAAATGTTGCAAGGTGATTATTGATAGTGGAAGCTCAGAGAACGTGGTTTCTGAAGAAATGGTGACCAAATTAAAGCTGGAAAGATTGAAACACCTGAAGCCCTATTCGATAGCATGGATTCAAGATGAGCATAAGATACTGGTAAGTGAACAATGTTTGGTGAAATTGAAGATAGGAAACTACCATGATGAATTTTTGTGTGATATCATGCCTATGGATGTATGCCATGTTTTTTTGGGAAGGCCTTGGTAGTATGATAGAAAGGCTATTCATGATGGAAAGAAGAACATATATACCATTGTTGCAAATGGGATGAAGCGGACTTTGTTTCCATTGGAGGATGTTCCTAAAATTGAGGTTTGTACGAATGCTAGAATTTGTTTGGTTGATGGAAGGATATTAATGGATGGACTCAAACATGAGATCATGTGATATGCATTGGTTCATAAGAAGGTTGAAGACTTGAAGCATGTAGAAGAACAACCATAAGAGATAAAGGAATTGCTGGTAGAATATGAAGCTATCATTTCAAATAATGTACCTAATGGGTTGCCACCTATGAGGACTATTAGTCATTGCATGGACCTAATTCCTGGAGATAGTTTGCCTAATAAAGCAACACACCAAATGCCACTGACAGAAAATAAAGAATTAAACATACAAGCGTAAGAGTTGTTGAGAAAAGGTTTGATCAGAGAAAGCTTAAGCCCTTGTGCAGTACATGCAGTGCTAGCACCTAAGAAGGATGGAGAATGGAGGATGTGTATAGACTCTAGAGCCATAAACAAGATCACAGTGAAGTATAGATTTCCTTTGCCCCAGATGGATGACATCATGGATTGTTTGAGTGGAGATAAATACTTTACAAAGATATATTTGAAGAGTGGATATCATCATATCAGAATCAAAGAAGGGGATGAAAGGAACACAACATTCAAGACAAATGAAGGATTGTATGAGTGGTTGGTGATTCCTTTTGGACTAAAAAATGTACCTAGTACTTTCATGAGGTTGATGAATAAGGTATTGAAGAAATTCTTGGGTAAGTTTGTGATTGTCTATTTGGATGACATATTGATTTTCAGTAAGACCAGAGAAGAACATTTGTTGCATATAAGACAAGTTTTGCAGAGGTTGAGAGAAGAGCAGTTGCTGATAAACATTAAGAGTGTAGTTTCATGAAGGAAGAATTGGTATATCTGGGATTTGTGATATCAGTGAATGGATTGAAGATGGATCCTAAGAAGGTAAGAGAAATTTTTGAGTGGCCTACACTGGAAATCATTGGATAGGTAAGATCATTTCATGGATTGGCTAGTTTCTACCAAAAGTTCATTAGGAATTCCAGCTCTATTTGCAGTCCTATGACAAAAACAATGAGATGAGATAGGAAGGATTTTAGATGGACATCTAGAGTAGACAAGAGCTTTGAGTTGTTGAAATAGAAGGTGACTAAGCAGCCTATGTTGGCTTTACCATAATTTAATAAGTTATTTCAGGTAGACTGTGATGCAAGTGGAAATGCAATTGGAGCAATATTAAGTCAAGAAGGAAGACCAATAGCTTATTTCAGTAAGAAGTTGAATGATGCAAGGAAAAGGTATTCAGTGTATGATCAGGAGTTCTATTCCATAGTTCAAGCTTTGAAGAAGTGGAGACATTACTTGTTGTCTAAGGAGTTTTTGTTGTATACAGATCATCAAGCCTTACAATATTTGAACAGTCAAGGTAAGTTGAATCAGAAACACATGAGATGGGTGGAATTCTTGCAGATTTATACTTTTGTTTTGAAACATAGGAGTGGAAAGTCAAATAGAGTTGTTGATGCTTTGAGTAGGAGAAGGAATTTACTGGAAAAGATGAGAGTGGAGGTATTATGCTTTGATGAATTGAAGAACTTGTATGAGGAAGACTCGAATTTTGTAGAATCTTGGAGAGCTTGTAAAGAACCAGTCTTGGAAGATAGGAGTCAGTGGTTGGATTATTTCATTCAGGAGGATATGTTGTTCAGAGGAAATCAGTTGTGTATACCCTAGAGTTCAATTATGGATAACGTGATGAAAGAGAAACATAGTGGAGTATTGGCAAGACACTTTGGAATTGATAAGATAGTAGCATTGGTAAGTGAGAATTACTTTTGGCCTCATATTCATAAGGATGTTAGGAAATTTGTGCAAAGCTATAGAGTTTGTCAGGTTATAAAAGGGAGTAATCAGAATGTTGGATTGTATAAGCCTTTGACAGTTCCAAAAAGACCTTGGGAGGATATCAGCATGGATTTCATACTTGGTTTTCTGAAGACACGGAGAGGTAATGATTCTTTATTTGTGGTGGTAGACAAACTTTCTAAGATGGCACATTTTATACCTTGTAAGAAGACAACGGAGGCGGTACATGTAGCAGACTTGTTTTTCAGGGAAGTGGTCAGATTGCATGGATTACCTAGAAGTATTGTTTCAGACAGAGATACAAAGTTTGTTGGTTACTTTTGGAGGACACTTTGGAAGAAGTTGAAGACAGATTTGAAGTTTAGTTCTACTTTTCACCCACAGACTGATGGACAGACAAAGGTAGTAAATAGGAGTTTGGGAAATTTGCTAAGATGTTTGGTTGGAGAGAAGATCAGAAGCCGGGATTTAGTCCTTGCTCAAATAGAGTTTGCTTACAATAATTCAGTGAACATGAGTTCTAGAAAAAAACCTTTTGATATTTTTACTGAAGTTCATCCTAGAGGTATATCAGAATTGTGAGACATCAATAAGGAGGATAAAAGAAGTGTTGAAGTAGAGGAATTTGCAGAACATATGAATAAAGTGCATACTCAAGTAAAGCAACAATTAGAAGATACGAACTGAAAGTATAAGGAACAAGCAGATGAAAAGAGGAGACATAAGGAGTTCAAAGTTGGAGATGAAGTGATGGTGTATTTGAGGAAGCAAATATTTCCAGTTGGCACATACAATAAGCTCAAAATGAGGAACATTGAACCCTATAAGGTTTTGAGGAAATTTGATTCAGTAAATTCCTATGAAGTAGAGTTACTAGATGGCATGGGTATATCACCTACATTCAACATTGCAGATCTACATCAATACCATGAAGCAGAATTCAGTGAAGACAATAAAGAAAAATTGGAAGAATGGCTTCCTAAACAACAATCAGATGAGATAGAAGAGATATTGGATGTTAGAGATGGGAGGAAAACTCATGGAAGGTAGTACAAAGAATATCTTGTGAAGTGGATAGGTAGACCAATGGAGGATTATTCTTGGATTTCTTAGGCTGTGGCAGACCGTATTGGTTTTCCTTTAGCCCTAGCAAAGAGAGGGACTCACTTTTCAATAACCTCAAATGTCTGATGCAGGAGCATCCTTGGTTCTTGGCAATCTTGCATCAACCAAAAATGTTTTCATTTAGTTTTGTTCTTGTTCAATTCAAGTTTAGTTCAAGTTGGTGGATTCGGTATTTCATCATGCTTCCTCACCAGACCCTATAGATCTATGTTTTCATCGAGGAAATGTTCATTTTCCCAATTTCAAGATTTCGGCTCGATTGGATCTTTTTCTGACAAGTTATCGCTTTCAAATTAAGTGACTATTTGTGGAACTAGCTCCAGAATAATTTCAAACCTAATGGTTAGTTTGATCGATCGTGGATCTTTCCCATCGCTTGCGAATCCCTGCGAGATGTCTCGAATTGTTCTGTGGAATGTCCCCGACCTTAATTTTAGGTCCACACTTCATCATATGCACCTGCCATGGAGAAATTAAAATTTGAAGTCAACCTATACATGCACACGTTACGTTTCCTTCATCAAAGATTGTAATAATCTTTGGCTGAAGTGGATGTTTCTAGATCTGTGACTATGATATAAATCTTGTAATACATCATTAGGATGGAAGCTAATTAAGAGAAAGTAGATTAAGATGTATATAGAATTCAATCTGTAAGATTTTTTCTTGCATTAAGGAGCATGTATGTTGTACTAGGCCTGTGAGTCGAATCTGTAAGCTCGAATGTGGTTGACTATATGTAATTGAATTTTTAGATAATGAGAATGTTTGAACCTGCATTTTCTTCCATATTTTGTGTCGCTTTTGTTGTGTAACTCTTGTTGCATGGTCCGGATTGTTCTCTTTGAGGACCCTCCTACCGTGACTGCACCATCAACAATAAGTCAAGTTAGTCAAACTACGTGGTCTTTGTGTGTATAATGTAGGCAAGGCTCATCTTTGATAAGCCCCCAAGGCCCCTAGTATAATATTTTAGGTTAGGTTCTTGGTCAAATATCAGAAAACCCTAAAACATTTGAAAACTTTAAAAAATACAAAAACATTTAAAAATTGAAAACAAAAACACACATAAAATTACAAAAAGACCAAAAACAGCCTCAAAACATTTTCAAAATATCAAAAACATTGAAATATTCCAGAAAATTCCAAAACTATCCATCCCATTTTTCTTTCACTCAAAATAAAATCTCATTGATAATAAATCAATCATCATCTTCAAACTTTGGTAAAACAGACATAAAACAAGTACCACAATTAGGAAAAGTAGAACCTAAATGCAAAAAAATCAAACTTTTTATCATTATCAAACATGTCAATAAAACCTTATATCAGTGGCCTTTTAAACAACCTATCAACCTACCAAAATCTGATAACATGCCTAGGATGCATCCTTCCTACAATGGGCATTATCATTGGTAATCACTTTGCATATTTATCCTCAACACACATTACACCTTTGGCAAGAGATATAAATAACATTGACTATTTTTTTTATCTTGTCTTATGATTTATCTTGTTGACCCATTCCAAGGAGCTCTCGATGATGTCTAAACAATTTAGAGATAAAGGAATGGGGCATGGATCATTATCTTTTTTGTGTTGTGCATGTGGGATATTCTTGTAAAATAACTTTGGCACGTACTTGCTTTGTTTTGTGTAGGGAGGTCATTTAGAGTAGATTGTTGACTATTGTGTATGCTTTGGTTTGAGATATTCTAAACTACATTCCAATAAGGTTTTTGTATGTCAAGGTGTGAACAACTATCCTATCTATTTACAAAGTCAAAGTCCATCACACTAGATACAACATCATCCTAGTTTTTAATACCTTGATGCATCGTGTCTATGTCTTATATCAAACATAAGGAATGACAGAGAGTCCCAATCCCAAGATATGAGCAAATCATTCATCTCATCACCATAATCTAATAAAGTCTCGAATAATCATAGGCTTGTTGGACTCCTTAATCAATCTCGAAATCAATGGTTAATCCATCCATCTTATTCTTCTTATTCTTCTATCTTTACTAATATTTATATCCAAGTGTCGAATATGTGTGATATATCAAAATTTACATGAGGCTACCCATGGTTGATGATTTTTTATACATTATAAAATTTGTCTACATAAAAACATATGAGCTTTCTTGTCCTCTCTGAGCTGGACTGATCCTAAACCTTTGTCACGAGATCAACCCAAAATTCAATTTTTTTTCCCGATCTCTCAAGGGGGTAGGGAACCAAGTTATTTTCCTTTTGTTGGGGCAATAGGGGCATCCAAAAAATCAGATTTATTTTTAAAAATTTATATGAGTAGCAGTTTTAATTTGAAAAAAATCAACGTAACAGGTACCTCGCTTCAAAGAGGGGGAAAATGTAGACACTTAAAAATTTCCTAAATAGTCTTACACACTTGAATCTGATATATTAACATTGTTTCGTCCTGAAATCCATCCTCTTTTCGCTTGTTTGATTAAATTAGCCTAGCTATTTAATTAAATGTCCCATTTTCATCTATTAATCTAATGGACCTAATTGGGTTAATTCACCCCCCCATACTAACATTTCACATTGTTTAATTAAATAATGCAAATTATTTAATTTAAACCCTAAGATATTTAATTAAATATCATATTGCATCCTCCTTTTCATTAAATCAATTATTTAATGAATATCATATTATTCCTCATCTTGCACATTCAAATTTAGTTTTAATTAACTAAATTGCTAATTTCCCTCCATCCACTTGCATAGGGAGTTCCAAAGGAATATTCTCCTATTTTCCTCCAAAAAAGGTAATGATTACTCCAAAAAAACTTTGAAACAACCTTTTAAAGTTGTTGAAAAGTGTGTTTGTTTAAATCATCCTTATCCCTTGATCTTTTCTTGATCCATGTGATCTTTGATTCTCATCCATTGATGACAATCCTTGATCCATGTTTCATCCTCCTTTCATTATTGACCATTGATAAATCAAATCGACCTGAGCCCTTGATTTTTCATTTGCTTTCCTATAAATAGAACACTATTTAGAGAGAAATGGAGTCATCTTTTGATAGCCAAGTCATGTTGTTGAAACTCACACACATTTGCATACTCCAATTGCTATCACTATCTTTGAGGGAAATTAGATTTTATCACATCCATTTGAGAGCATTTGTTTCAACATCATCCAAGCTTATTTCAAAAAAATGGGATTGGGAAAGGGCTAAATTCCACATTCGATGCAGCCCCAATCCCCCAATGGGATGAGGTTTACTGAGTTTAATTAGGATTCTTTGTGCAATTTGAGCTTTATTTCAAGTTTTAATGGCTTCCTAGTTTAACTTTGCAAGAATTTCATTGGGAATGTAACTTGATTTAGCTAATTACATTGTTTTAAATTGCTTATTACAATCATGTTTAGCTTAGTTAAGATTTACATCCACAGAAATAAAAATTTGGCCTAAATCATAGCTTTGATACCACTTGTTAAGATATTTCTTGGAAATATTTATAAAAATAAAAAAATATAGCAGACCACTTAAAGAGGGTGACCTCCAATAATCAAATTCTAATATATATGAGTTAAATATTATATGATATGAAGATATGGGATATATTTATCTTCCTTATTTATAGGTTGAACTATGTAGGGACATACCCCTTCATCCTAATTAGGGGGTATTAGTGTATTAACTAATATTTGTGTTAGTGTTAAGCGTACCACATGTGCTTATATCCTTAGGAATATATAATATATACTTAGGAATATATCATATTAGGATCATAACATGATCCCATTACATTGTTTATACTTCCTACATTTATTTACTTTGTATTCCCATCCCATGCACTAACCCATCATTTAACACTTCATTGATTTAGCTCCCTTTACCCCCTTGTTAAACCTTAAAATTGTGTTCTTAGCCTCATTCTATATGTAAATCCCACCTTTCCTCATTATAAACTATGACTTCATAAGCACATAATTAATGTTGACACCTACCCTTAGATGGCACCCTTTAAGATAGAGTTTCCCTAGGAAACCAAGATAAAATTTTAGTCACAAAAATTTCCCATAGTTTTCCACCTAAAAGGGTGTTCATGTATTTTCTACTTCAACCAAAAGGTCTAGATATGATTTCATTAATTTATAGGTCTTCTTACCTACTAATTTTTCATCTTCAAAATGTTACATAAAATTATTTAAAACTAACCACCTTTGCCTCATTTTAACATAAAAAAGAGAAATGTTGAGTTGGTTGTAATTTTTTTTTATTTCTACTAATGCATGAAACCCCAACAATCCTTCAAAATTGTTAATACTGATCTATTAATGTTCCCAAGGTATCCAAGACTTTATTTTTTCATTGGATGTTGTTGCAACATTATTTCCAAGACTAGATGGTTGATTTTCAAGGATTTCAACTAGGTGAGGAACTTACTTTTAAATATTTTTATGAAAATTAAATTAGTTTTGTAATTTTTTATAGCAAAATCTTCTTAACCCTCTCCCAAACCCTTTCAAGCCTTCACCATCCATTTTCATCACCATTTTGATATATTTTTCCATCTCCCCATTACCTTTACTCATACATTTACCATAATGTTGAGTCATTTTTACTTGATTTCTCTAAAAGACTTCATCAAATCACCTTAGTGATTTATAATTTTAGACCCTCGTATCCTCTTCTACCAATTTCCTTTTTCCATCATGGAGTCATCTCAATATTTTAATGTGTTTTCTATTGATCCTTTATGAGTGCAAGCCTATTTGCACAACCTTTTGAAGAGTAAATCCATAACCATACCATTTATCCATTATATTGATTCATAGATAAGTTTTCCAACTCCCATAATAATCTTCTTTAATACCCAAAACCACATTTTGAGTGACTACAATCCTTGTTTCTAAAATATGTCTCCCACCTTGCTTGTCTAATTATGTTTCCGTGAACCCTTTACCATGATGTTGTAAATTTTAATGGCTAGGTAGTGATAAAAATTTATTTCATTTCATAATTAGTATTATAAATTATTGTTTTTGTCATATTTTCAATGTGGATCCATACTTGAAATCCCACAAAGGGGACTGACTAAAGAAAATTCCCTTTTTAACCTTTATGTTTGTAGCGTTCCTATTCATAAAAATTTCATATTAGGATTATTTTAGAGAAATTTGTAGAGTATTAGAGAAGTGATAGAAGTGAAACATGCCTTATGTTTACTCTCTGTAAGTTACAAAGCTTTGTAGACAAGGTTGCCCAAAGTGGACAAGGATACCCTGTTGGTTGTCAAAAGCAAACAAGACTACCTTATAGGTTTCCATTTATTCATTTTAGGGCCTACATCAATGATTTTATAGTCCAAATTGATACCATAAGTCTACAAAATCTCCACAAACACATCCATTCTTAGAAATAAAAAATTTAACAAGGGAAATTGATCTAATTTAACCATTTTATCTAATCTTTTGTCAATAATCAAGACTTCTAGGTTCTCAATTGGTTTCCATGTCTCTAAAATATTAAGACCTAAAAAACTATTGGGATTCCTTCTCATCATGTTATCATTGAAACCTTTCAAACTCTTCAACGCATGCATTGTTTCATTCATGTTCAATATGTACATGTAATTTTATTGTCAATTATATGTTTTTTAATTGTCACTTATATGTGGGAATTATGAGAGGCTAAGACTCTCTATTAATAGTATGCTTAACTAGTTTCAAGTCTCTATCTACTTGCTAGACAAGGCCACCCCCACTCCTAGAGCATTTTTTTCATGGAAGCTGGTAGGACTAGACAATCCTATTAAATAGGCCATTTTGTAGGTGGTAACAAGAATCCATAGCTAGCTTTATATAAAATTCTAGTTATCTTTCATAAATTCCACTTCTTTGCATAAGTGCATCTAGTACCACTTTTTCACTAGCTTTTGCATTTATTACTTAGTCATTCACATTTTTCAAGTTTTACATGTGTGTAGATTACATAGTTTATTAATATTTCACTCTAATTGTCAATCTTATCTCTCATGGTAGTAAATTAAGGCTATTTTACTTGAAGATATCCTTAGGTAACATTAATCTGTACATTATTTGCACACACAACCACACTCAATTACACCTCTTTGATATTAGAGGTTCATCTTTTAGGTTATTTCACATTAAAAAATAAAGTAAAGACACATAACATAGTAGATACATTAAGAAAACCATTTCAAGAAATATACAAACAATAAAAAAACATTCAATTATTTTTATAAGATAAAATATAATACATTCATAGAGAATCCACACCTTCACTACAACCTTTATTTTTGTCTAGAGAAATTTTATCAGTATAAATCACAACAAATAAAAGTATATCATCATCTCCATCCCAAGGATCTATACTATAGAAAACACAACAACTATGGTTTTCCAAACTATGTGTAAATTATTAGACACACCTGGATACTAAGAGGGGGTGAATCAGTCTTACCAAAAACATAAACCTTTCCAGAACTTATAAACTCTTCACCACAATGTAAACTTCTTAACTCAACGAAAACCATTAAATAGATATAGTGGATTAAACCCTCAACAAGCTCAACAAACTTTAGCAATGAAAGATATTGTTAGAGTAATTGGGTATTTACTTTATTAATTAAACAATATTTGTTTAATTACGTAAAGTTCCCTTTTACCTCTTTTCACTTAAGCTAACATTAGGTACATAATAATTAATTACTTTATTAATTATTATTGTGCAAGCCTAGGGTTTTCCTTTTTTAGGGTTTTCATCTATATGTGGTTGAAAACTATCTTTTGTATCATTAATTCATTTTACATTTTGTGTGAATTCATTGCTCCACATTCTTGAGCATTTCTTTTGTTGCTTCTCTTTGTTTCTCCTTGTAATAGGTTATTTGCTTGCAAAGATCTTTTGGGCTTCTGTGGTGTTGTATCTTCTCAACTCCAACATGGTATCAGAGCTTCAGATTTGCAGCTGCTTGTTCTTGTTTTGAGATTTTGCATTGGAAGCAAATCTAGGGTTCTAAAGTTTTTTTTGGGTGGATTCAACATACTCCTTTTTTTTTGGGTTCACTTTGGGCTCAAATGGACAGTGCCATTGGATTTGTAGCACCCAAAAACCCCTAAAACGACTATCAAATCATCGATTTTAGTTATAGTCAATTTGGAAGGCAAAATTTTTTTGCCCTAGGGCCGTACGAAGCAAAAATCACAAAAAAAAATCAAAAAAATAAAAAAAAAATCAAAATAATGGTTTTTTGATTTATTTTGTCCACGGCCAATTGAAATTATTTCGCTTGGCGAAGCCTGCCAATGACCCACCAACTCAAAGGCTCCCGCGCCCATTTTCAGTCCGGGCAGCCCATTAAAAATCTGCTAAGAGCTCATTTGCTCGATGCGCTTGTCTGCTGGCTACGTAAGTGCTCCGCTGGAAGCCTCCCATTTGTCTCGGCCAGAAACCATACAAAGATCCGCCCATTTCGACCCGACTTCAGTAGAGAGTCAGGCTTGCCGACCCGATGCGTGGAGTGCGAAATGCGGATATTCTAAACCCATGCGGTCACATGGGTGTCGGACATACAGCCACCAAGCCCTGGTCATCCACGTGACCAAGGGCCGAAGACTTTAGCCCTCAAGGGCTGCAAACAATATTTTTTTTGCAAATTGGAGTAGCTTGCGCTAAATCGGGCGTAGAATGGGCAGTTTTTCTCGCTTTTTCACAAACGAGATAACGTCGGAAAGCTGGTTCCGGCACCGTTCCAGTGGTATTGGTATTTTTTCCTGATTTTGCAATTTTGCTCTATTTTTTGCCAGTCAAAGACAGTACTTGGTTTTTTCACTCCAAGGGGCGTATCTTTTGCGTCCGAACTCCGTTTTGCACAAACAAATAGGCATTGGAAAGGTGTTGCAGTCCTTTTTCCAGATTTATAGTCTATTTTACCATAATATTTACCAGGTATTTTTTATTCAGCTTTGTGTGTTTTTACACTTTGCTCAATTACTTGGTCATCTTGGCTCCTACATGGGGTTTGTTTGCGTTGGATGGGTTATCTTGATATGCTTTATCATTGCCGAGATCATTAGATTCTGAATTTTTCATTTGAAGAGTTATCATGGGTTTCTCTACTCACCCTTTAGTTGTTCTTCTAGAACGGGGTAATTATGAGTCATGGGCAAAGGGTATACTTACACATTGTAGGTGGCTTAATATTTTTCCTTATTTGTATGATCTCATACCTGAACCAGCAACTTTAGAGGGTAGATTAGCATGGGATATTATTAGAAATCACATTGCAGGAGTTATATTGTCTAGTGTTGATCATGACACTGTGTTGGTTATATCAACCATTGATTGTCCTCACCCACTTTGGACACGTCTTTGGGAGATCTATGGAGACCCTATTCTATCTCCATTCCCAGAGGATCCTGCTTCAGATTGTCTCATACCCATTGCTTGGAGAGAGAATACACCATTTGACCATGATACTTTAGAGGAGCTTGAGTATTTAGACACCCTTACATATTCTGATGGATCAGAGGTTTGTCTCACAGTTCCTACTCTTCAGACTAAGACTTCATCAACATCTCTTGTTGTTCTTGATTCCGTACAACAGGGAATCATACATCTTCCAGACATAGCTACTTTGGACTCTTATGTTGCAGACATATCTTTCTTGTTTGTTGAGTCCTATATTGCAGATTTGGAGGATTACTTTGAGGACATTCATCTCCTCTACCTTGACAGTCAGCTTTTCACTTTTCATCCACCATTATCCGTGCATTCAGAGGTTGCATTTCAGTATTCTCCACATCAATTTGGATTTGGCATTATTTGTTTCCATTCAAACAGTGAGACTCTTCAGCATCCTATCATGGCACACATCTTGAGATAGATTGGTTCTTCCTTCTTCACAGGGTTTCTTCGGTACAGGTTCATGGATCCGTTTCTTCCCAAGGGGAGGAATATCATTTGCCGCTTCAGGATCTCTTTTTGGATTCTACATCAGGAATCTACCATTGTGATAGGAGTTTCTTCATTGTGGGGGGGCCTTCTTCTCTCTTTCTATATCTCCTATGGAGATCATTGTACATGTATTTATATGATAGAAGTTGTCTATGGGTGGTATTATGTTATCCACCTCCTATCCTTCTTTCATTAGTGCATTGCATTTCTTCTTTGCATTCTATTTTGGGCAGGAGTTTTGTTCCCATTGGGTTTTCTCTTTTACCCCATTTCATTTAGTTTGCATTGATTTTGTACATGGGTACCTGATCTAGCCTTGTTGCTCAGACCCATTGCTTTTGCTTTCAGTAGCTTCTTCTAGGTTTTAGCTTCTCCCTATGTCTATCTTAAGGGGGGATGTTAGAGTAATTGGGTATTTACTTTATTAATTAAACAATATTTGTTTAATTACGTAAAGTTCCCTTTTACCTCTTTTCACTTAAGCTAACATTAGGTACATAATAATTAATTACTTTATTAATTATTATTGTGCAAGCCTAGGGTTTTCCTTTTTTAGGGTTTTCATCTATATGTGGTTGAAAACTATCTTTTGTATCATTAATTCATTTGACATTTTGTGTGAATTCATTGCTCCACATTCTTGAGCATTTCTTTTGTTGCTTCTCTTTGTTTCTCCTTGTAATAGGTTATTTGCTTGCAAAGATCTTTTGGACTTCTGTGGTGTTGTATCTTCTCAACTCCAACAGATATAGCAATTATTTCCTTAATCAAATCGGCAACAATGAGAAAGAAACAAAGAACACACACATGCATAAGGAGACACCAGATTTACATGGAAAATCCAATGAGGGAAAAACCACAGTGAGAGTTAACTCGCAATATAAAGGCTCACTACCAAAAAGAACTTGCAAACTAAGGTGTGCTTCCTTAGAGCAAGATAAAAAGGACTTGCAAAACTGAAGCTAACACAACTTTTTTGCAAGTATGAGTAGTTGGTGTTGTCATTAATGTCAACAAGATTGTGTTTTCATTGATGAGCAGAAGATTGTTGAAAGAGTATGTTAGTTGTTTGTGTTGTCTATGTTGTTACATTAATGATGCTTTGATTAGTTGCATTATGTTGTCATTAGTAAGCTATTGGTGTCAACCTCTACTGTTGCTTTGATAAGCTTCTATCTATGGATGTATGGTTAAGTTTCTAGTTTACAATTGATTTTTTAGCATTGAAGAAGTACTAAAAATGATGAGGATGTGTCTCTGGTGCTTGGTTTCCAAGTGCTTTTGAGAAAATTTGATAAAAATAGGAAATAGCTAGTTGCAGTGTTCTAGTTTGTAGAGTGGTGTTTTGGGGTTGCTTCACATTTCTTCTAGGTTGAAGATTTGTTTGTGCATTTCATATATGTTGATCAAAGGTGTTCATAGGTGTTATATCTAGAATTTAGTGTGTTGGATCATTGTGCAAAAGAAGTTGTGTTCACCAGTGTGTGAACTGTGTATTGCAGAGGTGTCTAGGAGAATTTTTTTTGCTCTGCAATTTGGTTTCAGGTCTTGCAGATCTAAAGGTGTGCTGATAGCATTAGTATCTTTCTTTAGTTGGAGTTTTTCAAGGTTTGGTTCTTCATAATTTGGTTTCTTGAGTTACAGTGTATTGTTTGGCTATACTAGGTGTGTACATTCTTCAGGTGAAAGTTGTTGTGAAGGAGTTTGTTGGATTTCAAGGTGTTCAGGGAATATTTTAGATTTTGTTCAGGTGACATTTGTTGTCCAAGAATCAAAGGAAGCGTGTACTTAAAATTTTAATGGTGTTTACATGGGTAATGATCGACCTAGGTGTTTACACTAAATATGAAGGTGCTTCGGTGTTTTTGGAAGCGTGGCATCAAGTGTATGAATAGATTTAGGTCCTAGCTAAGGCTTGTTGTGGTTTGCCTTCATTGCTTTCCACCGCAGGAATGTTTTGGTGTTGACCTAATTTGAATTTGCACAGTTGAGGTGCATAGATGACCTTGGAGAATGGGTTCAAGGTTGAAGATGGTATAAATAAGAGTTGAGTTGTTGAGGGATAATAAGATAGAAAAGATAGATGAGTATGATGTGAATTTTAGAGTTGTGAGGTACAAATTTGAGAAGTGCGGTGTGAGATTTCATGTGTTAGATTACTAGACATGCAGTGAGCATAAGGTGTCTACAATACTTCAGTCAGATTGTGAAGGTGTTGGTGACATTGTGGTGGATTTTTCTTATTTCATTTAGATTGATTTCTCTATGTAACATTCTTCTCTATCTTTTTTTCTACTTTGGTAGTGAGCCTTCCTTTCTTCTCGACAGTGTGCCCTCCAATAGTGAGCCATTTTGTAATCATTGTTGATATTACTTTATATTGTGAGTTAATCCTCACCATGGTTTTCCCATCTTGGGTTTTCCACATAAATCTAGTGTTGTCTTGTGTATACAGTGTTGATTGTGTTTCAATTTCTGTTATTTTCTTTTCATGTTAAATCATTATAACAAATTAAGGGCTAATTGAATGAATGTGGATCTGAATGTTTATGAGGGTTTTGAAGTTTTAAATTACAATTGATTCACCCCCCTCTTAGTTTTCTTGTACATTCAATAAATGATACATGACACAAGCAAAAGAACAAGCCCTATCAAATAGGTATCCATAAATAACCCAAAAATCCAATTCAAGACACAATGCAACACCAAAGAGGCCAATCAACAATGTGTGGATCACATATGGATGTTCTATGAACATCCAACAATACTTCTTGAAACTTCTTCATACTGTCATGCCACTAGAAACCATCACAAACTAAATAGGAACAAAATACTTCATCTAAGAAATACATAATACTCAATCATGAGATATAACATTAACCTATCAACTTGCAAACCACATCAACACATGAAATTGGAACTGAGACACTACACAAACATTGAGAACACATTCACCAAGTCGTAGGAGCAGAGACATAAATGCAAAGAATTTTTTGGACCAATCTAGACATCCAACAACATTGTCAACCTTCTACAATCCATAGAAATCTCCTCAGTAGCACCAGTGAATTGAAAATATAAGAGTGCAACATCCACAGAGTGCTAAATTTGAATCCCAAACCACAAGACCATATCTTCAATAGCGGAGGAATGCAGAGCATTCTCCTAAGGAGACTTCAAGTAATTTCCTGGAATAGAACTTTTCAACAACTTGTGGAGGCCAGAACTTTCTTTTAATAACACATGCTTCATTAGGAATAATAGGAGAGAGCATAAGACATACTGTAGACCTTCAAAAACATCTATCCATAATCAACAATGCTTCTAATCCTCATCTTAATATATCATTATGAAATCAACTCTGATGACAACAACTATACTCAATACTTTTTAGATAAGGCATGAAATTCAACCATGAACTTCAGTAACATCATCATACAACAACTATACTCAATACTTCTTAGATAAGGCATGGTATCCAACGATGAACTTCAGCAACACCATCATACATTAATGTTAGCCCATGTTGAATGTTGTAAATCAAAGACAATTACAGGAATTGCAAACAATGACACTAGTACTAACCAATGCCAACAATCTCCCTTACTTCTCAAGGGCTAACAATAATGACAACCACAAGCAATTCACCAAGTGTTGTCACAAACCATTGCCAAAAAACTCATAAACATGTATAGCAATCTCACCAAGTGTTGACATCAAAGATAACCAACCATGAGTGTTGACATCAATGACAACCATTGCCAAAAAATCTTCATCAAGATTTGACATCAAAGATAACCAACAATTAGTGTTGACATCAATGACAACCACCACCAACATAAACACAATAGAAAAATATGGTGCACAAATCATATAACACAAATTCCAATACCCAAATCATAATGGATCAACATTCCCACTAAGAAATTTAACTTTCTATATCATAACCACCCACCAAAATAGGACACTCCATTTTGGAAATATTCCTCCTTTAGCAAGATTCTCTTATGCAACATTCTTACGTCCATAATTTGGTCAAATGTATTAGTGACTTCTCTAATGCACCTTGTAACCGCCTCTTGCATGCTCTTATGAATCATAAAATATTTTACACATATTAAAATGTCGATTCTCTTACACATCTTACATGATATAGATGCTTCTTACAACACATTATATCACATTTTACAAATGAAAATTAGTACCACCTTAAGTGGTACACCCTATTCTATGTGAGCACATTAATATTACAAAATAATTAATTAACATGAAATTTAGGAATTGAAAGGTGTAAAATAACCAATCCTAGCATTTATTATAATTTTAATAATATTTTATTGGTTTAAAATTTAATTCCACCATAATTATAATAGTGAAGCAAACTAATGGGCATGCACATATTCTCTCTTCATTAGTTGGCTAATACTATTCCCATCTCTTGTTTAAGGTGATCCACTATCATGAGATCATGTTAATCCACTTCATGAAAATAATTGGTCATGACATATGGGTGTTAGTTATGTTTTTTTCATAGCACATCATGATATTATATCTATATTATACACATGATATATCTATTCTATACATGGTTCACCATCATGCCAATCCTCATGTGTATCTAGCATAGTGGTTCTACCAATGATGGTACCTCTCCTTCATACATATCTATACCTACCTCTTGAGGCTTTCCATCTATTCCCATAATAACCTTTGTTGTTGGTGGTGGTATCTTGCCTCTATCTACCACCTATCCTATAATAGGTGCATCCAAATTTAATGAAATAAAACTAGATACATATCTCATATCAATAGGCTTTTCGGTCATCTAATTTTCCTACACAATCCTCATCAACCATCTCCACAACCTCATTGATCTCATCATCATCTACATGGACCCACTACGATAATGAGGATACATCCACCTTCTTTAATATAAATGATGACCATTGATATCATCTACAAAGTAGTCATGAAAGAGGTTATATTTATTGTATACCAAATCACTGTAGAACTCTCATGATAAAACCTCTCCATCACCATGGTTTTCTTCCTATAAAACTAGCTCATGAGCTCTTGATGTAGCCTAGCTAAAATTTATCATATGTATCTTATATATGACCTTTAGAGGGCTTCCATGTAGCCAATTAAATATCCTCCTCTAATTAAGAAGTGTGGTCCTATCTCTCCATCTCCCTATCTTGTTGGTATCTAAATATATTTCTCATGGTCTCACCCATATATATCCATACATATATATGGTAATTTTGGGGATCTTAATGTTCTCATAAGCCTAACTCTATACTAATTTCACTACCTTACAAACTATCTCACTATAATCCATAGATCTATGGAGGTCATCATATAATTGTGTTTTCACTCACCTTCAACATGAATTTCATCTATGGTGCTCCTATGTATCCTATACAAGATCTACTAGGCCATACGATATTATCAATAGTTTTTCATTTAACAAGACTAGAATGCCTATGATAATTAATAACCACCTGCATTCTATAGATACATTTCCAACCAATATATTATAAAATTGTATGCACTCTTGGCATACCCCTCCCTTGTTGTACAATATTGATCCATATGATGGTTTAGGATTATATGATGATCTTCTTTAACTTTCCTCCCATATTTTGGTAATTGTGTGATCCACCATACATCCTTGAGCATCACTACAATATCTCCTATAGGTAAATGAAATGTGTTTGTATTATAGTTCTATTATTTTTCTAGGTAAATGAGAATACAAATGACATTGTTCAAGGCCTTAAGATGCATCATTTTCCTCAACCCAACATTCTCTAACATCACCATGTTTGCAATAATGGAATGTAGAAATATCAATCTCTTTCACTTGTAGTTGTGCAACCACTCCTTGATCTCTAACTCATTCTACACCCACAAACACAAATAAATTATTGTTAGTACCATATCACAATAAGATTGATATAAATGACCCAAAAAAGTTAATTTAGGCTATGCAATCTTTTAGATCATTTTTATGGATTGGTTCTAAATTAGTTTCACGGATATCAATTTTAATCTATGTAGAGATGTTGGAATTTTCACATATTGATCCAATTCCTTTGGTTACAATAAAATAATAATAAAATTCTTACACTATTTTTACAACATTTTAAGCAATTTCTAAATTTTAAAAATTAGGTAAAAAATGATGCTTACCAACTTTGATGCATTGACATTCATGATATCTCATCCTAGGTAGTATTTCATCCTCTATAATGAACCATGGTTCCACTCTTGAAAGATCTCTCACAAGTAATAATAAAAATGAATTATCCTTTTCACCTTTTTTATACTTCTATATATAATAAGGGAATATTTCCTTCTATAGCAATTTTTTCCCTAATCACATGTGCTCAACATGTGATATCATTGTTCATGATGACCTACCTTATTGGGTATGATATATGACATGAACACACTTTTAGAGATTTCTCTTACTTGGGCATTTAATATAATACTTATTTTATTGAGAAGATATTTATGTGTTATATGATTACACAAGACTCACATAGTTATGGATTAATTTCATAAGGGGTATTTCATAATCATATTTTCTATCATCATATAATTTGGATACTACCATTTTATGATTATATAATTTCTTAGATAATCCCATTGCTACATATGACAATTGCTTATTGATCAAGTAGGATTTCACCATTACCAAGGGTAGTTTAAGAGTATTGAAAATCTTTAGCCTATTGTTCCCTTACATATATGTGGTATTCATTGCTATACCTTTCACCTAGGTGATCTTATTCCTTACATATTTCATTTGCCTTCATCCTCATATCTTGGAGAGTATTTTTATTTATTGATATTTTATCTCACATGATAGGTAGCACTACACACATATAGGACTTATCTACAATAGCTTATTTCTTTCGTTGCCTCGTCATTAAGAACAACTTAAAGCCCTTTACATATGTGATTACATTCTTATCTCCTACTTATTGTTGATAAACATTATTTTATCATCATACAATGTTATCATTAACACTAGTTGCATGCTTGTTGTGCTTTACTTGATGTTATATGTTTTCCTTACCCCCAATTCCTTACATCATTTACATGCAAGCAATTGGAGTGGTATATATTATTACTATCCTTCCTTCATGATTATGATTATAGTGACACACTTATGACATTATGATTTTTTTTTTTGTACTAGATAGAGCCTCATCACCATTTCTAAATGTATTATCACTTTTTTCACATAAAAAGAGTCATTATCACCTTTTTGTAGTCATAATATTTTCTACTTGGTTGGAATCCTAACACATTTTTTTCTTGGTTAGAGCCCTACTACTACTTTTTGTTTAGTTACAATCTTTCACCCTACTCCTTTTATTTTCTTTAGAAAATTTAGTAATTGTGATTATGCTCATTTAAATGCTTGAAAAATGCTTCTCTTTAGAACTTTTTGTTTTATGCCTATCAATACTCAAGATGGAGCACTAATGGTGAGGAAAGTACACACAATGGGCATCCATATTCATATATTTTATAGGTGTCTAAGATATTTAATCTCCATGTTGATTGCTTAACTTATTTGATGGCATGCCACCTCATAGTAGTTTGCATGCAAGTCAAAATAGGGGGAAAATGTAATAGTGAAAATTACATACCCATGTAATTCTCCATTGTGTTTTAGATTGAAGATGGACAATTTATCCTTTATGCATTGACTAGTGCACAAGTTGACATATTTTTGCATGAATGTTGGAAAATAACCTTACCTTAGCCCTATTCCATCTCCACACACCCCAAGAGTCTAGATTTGTAGGTTAAATTCATTGTTCATCATTGTGGTTTAGACTCATAAGTGTGAAATCAACTCAATTCATTTTCATGCAAGAATATTTAAACACAAACCTTTAAAATTAAATTTATTAAATTCCAGGGACAAGGTTTCCCACCATTAATAGCCATTATGAGTTTATTACAACTCACGTTATATTTTAAATCATGATAGGGTGTTGTATTTAAGGACTAACTTTGATTGATTTGGATCAAATAAGAATCAAACACCTATCTAGGATTGATTGAGCATATATAGAACTCAACTACAATAAACAAAAATTTGTTACATCAACATCCTAGGAGCATACTACATGATTAGGTATTGTCCTTAATATTTGTCCATGGTCATTAAATTGGCTTGTTTAAGGGCTTTACTAAAGAAGAAAGAGACCTTGCCTAGCAAGCCCCCCAATGATGTCTAGAGAGACCATTTTTTCCCCAAACATAGCCATATTAGATGGAAGCAAATCATTCTTAATCAACAAATTCTTGCTAGATCATTTTGCATGTGAAATTTGAATCTATATGTCAAGTTCACTTCCATACACAAAGATTGGATCTATAAGCACAACCTTGAACTAGATAGTCAACAAAGAATTTTACAGTTTCAAGATCATCATTTGATAGATCGAAATTCTTTGGCACAATGAAAAATTGGTTAATCAAACCTTAATTAATGATATCAAGTTTCCACAATCCATAATTTTCTTTGTAATGATTTCTGGCTTAGATTGTGTGAGATTTTTTTTTAAAAAAACTCTATTAATATTTTACACATTATTTAACCAGCAAACGTTGATGCAAAAAATCTCACACAATCTAAACCAGAAATCATTACAAAGATAATCAAACCTTTTTAATGTCTAATAATTTAAAAACTCTATTAATATTTTACACATTATTTAACCAGCATATGTCTAACTAAATTAACTATTTTCATCCTTGAAAAATAAGTTGGAAGGTTTGTTAAAACAGTCCAATAATAAAAAAGTTCCAGCATAGACTGAGTCGGTACGAGTTCGAATCTTAGGGGAAACATTAAAAAAAGTAAAAACAACTGTGATACGGCCGGAAGACTTTTCCTTCACCTTTCCATTGTAAGTTTGCCCCCACATCTTTATGGTAATAAAGATATGAAACCCTAGATCTCCAAGATCATCCACTAAATCAAACTAAAGGTGGGATAAAGTTATCTTCCAGATTCTTCTCGAGTACAGACACTGATTAAAAAACTCATTTTCTGGGACCCTCCATGCCAGAACAGTTATGGATAATATGGGCCCATGATAAGTCCCCCACTTCCTCACATTTAATAGATTTGGTAGCCATTAACAAAAAAATCTCAGAAGCTTTCATAAAAGTCAAAATTAGATTTAATGGTAGATCAAATCTGACCTGCTTGGCGTGCAAACCTGGAATTAAAAAATGGGCCGTACACCTAATCAATGGAGATGACTGTCAAAGTTGTCTGAGCTTTTTAGCTGTTGTTTGTCCAACTTTTAAGAAGGTAAAATAAATTGATTCCCAAGACAGATAGACAAACAATTGTTTACAACCAGAAACTGATGCTTCTGTAGGAATCTACTCAAATGTTTCTGACACTTTCCACATCATTACTTACTGCTGCTTCTCTTCCTCAGCTTTATGCTTTTGCTTTTGTTTTCTTTTCTTTTGTGGGTTTCAGAACGAGGATAAGTACTCTGTACAGTGGGTTTCATAGTCTTGGGTGAATGAAGAAATCTTTGTCTGATTTAGGGGTTTGGGCATGGAACCTACAATGTTTCTTGTAATAACAGAGGTGGCTAAAAATAGGGTTGTTTCCAATTGTCTATTTAAGGGCTTTATATTTGTAAAATGTCCTGATTAATTTAGTCAATCTAGATAGGGGTGATAGGTGTTTAATACATTAATTTATGTGTTGAGATTTGAAATAATGAGAAAGATATATATCATGAAATTGGGGGATTGGGATTATGAGGAAAATTGGAGGATTGGGACTATGAGGAAAATAGATGGATTTGTTGAGACAATGTGATAGAAGTAGGTAAAGGTGGAGATTGATGTTGGATTTTGGATCAAAGATGTGAGATGAATAAATTATGAATTTTGTGGGTGTTTGGATTAGGTTGTACTTGTGATTTGGTCTCCAAACACCTTTGTGTCACACAATTTTGTTCACTATAGAATTTGATCTTGATACGTGTAGAAAATGTTTGTTTAGGTGTATTTGTATATGATAGACTTTGGTTCTAAAGGTCATTGTTGGGAGCTTGCTATGTATAGATGGAGGGATGAAACTTCCTTGATGATAGTCAGTGTTGATAGAGGGGAGCCTCTAGGTTGATTTGACAATATTGAGAAAGATAAAAATGGGGTATTAGATTTTGATTAGTTTATGGTCAATGCAAATTGAGATTGATGTAAGTCAAGTTCGATGGCAACTATGGTTAATAATTGAGATAGAAGCAAATACTAAATGTTGATTTGTTGATTACTACATTCAATGCTAATTGGCATTGACTTTTTGTGATATTTAGAGTGATATTCCTTCTTTGGGATCCTGAGTTGATCTAAAGTGTCTTCAAATGGTGTACTTAACTATACAACTCTAAGCATTCAATTAAAATTTATGGCGCACATGTCAACATGTAATAGTCATATCCTTATATTATTGGCCTTGAAAAGCAGAAAATCTAGAATTTGGACCTAGTAGACAACAATCACAATTGTGATATAGTCCAACAAAGGAAAATCCTTAAGAACTAGTTCAATCATGTTTTAAAGTAGAGGATGATTTGTATCATACTACTAGGTTTAGCAGTAGGGTGAATGAGTGAGCCAAAAGTGCTAAACTAGTGCTAGAATCATGCATAAATGACATTCACACAATGTGGCATAAAGTATAGAGATGAAAGAGTTGAGTATGCACTTTTCTTTTCTATATTTCAATTTGACTTTAATGTGAGAGAAAAACTAAAAAAGCATGCCAAAGTAGAAATAATTGTGGTAAAAAGGATATACAAATTTTGAATTTGGAAATTTGATCAATTTGATCCCTTTCTCCCTAATAGATGGTAGGTGTTAGTTGGGTCTTTCCTACTGCCAAGGTAAAAACAAGCCAACATGTTATACTACACATATAATAAAATAATAGTAGATAATATGCCCCCTTGAATTGTGTGCACAATGGAATGCTCACAAATTGAGGAGAGAAAAGGGAAATTGTGACCAAAAGTTGAGTATAATAATATGTTAATAAGAAATTATAATTGAGAAATGAAGTGTGATTGATAAAATAAAAATGGATCTAAAATGTGTACATGTGTGATTCTTACCTTTGTGTGTGTGAAATCGATATGAAAGATGCCCCTAATTTTTCCCTCAATGAGAGTGTGGGCATATGGAATATGCAATAAAAAATAATATCTTATTCTCAAGTAGGAAAATTACTTTTGTTTGAAAATGTAATGTAATGAGATGTGACAAAGAAAGAAAATGAGGAACTATTGGGAATAGGATGCCATTTAATTGCATTCTAAACATATTTCATGTATCTCGTAAGTCCTTGGAATGTGTTGCACAACACTAGGATTAGGAAGAGATTAATTTGGAATGAAATAAATATTTAATTTGACATTTGTAGTTATTCCTAAATAATAGGAGAATGTGGGGATTCCTTGGGAAAGCTCCTACAAAATAGGAGCACATGGGCATCCCACATGGGAGGTGGGATCCACCTTGGTTCAGTTAACTGGTTGGTGAATTGAGTACACTTCATAAATGCATCCTAGGTTCCTACAAAATAGGGATTTTGATTTATGCATGTTGAGTTCCTATAAAATAGGGATTGATATTTACGAGGTGAAGTTCAATTCAGTTATGTTTCAGTTATCTTCAGTTGCATGTTAGTTAACTTCAGTGACTTGAGTTGCATGGACAGATAACAGGTGGATACATTCAGTTAATAGTTGGAGGATCATTCATGCATATTGTTTTGCATGAATCGGTGACAAATATGTTTCAGTTAACAAAGATTAACTTGGGCCCACCTTGGGCGCCCAAGTTGGCATCTTTGAGTTACAACTATTGCATGAAAAAGATATTTTCAATGATCAGTTAAGTGGGACCTAGTTTGGGCGCCTACTTTGAGGATGAGCTTGAATGAGATATTTTTGACAACTACGAGGTTAACACTTCAGTGTTGGGTGCCAACTTTGAGGGAGACTCTTGTTTGACTTGTGCATGCATATGAGAACTCAACTTGGCAACCTTAGGCGCGGATTTTCTCAAGAGGCTTTGTGATTATATATTTGATAACTCTTATGAGTTTGTAAGCAAGAATATTATCTATTATTGCAGCAGTTGTATGAGAGAGTTTTGTGAGAAAATATTGCAGGTTGTGAAGAAGATTTGTTGAAGAACAAAGGAAGTATATCAAGGAGAATTGAATCAATGTTATTGTAATCTTAATCAAAGATTGAATAATACAAGCAAGACCAATTCTGGTGGAGTTTTTTCCTGAAAGGGTTTCTCCATGTACATGTTGTGTCTGTTCTATTTTTCCTTACATTTCTTCTACAATCTTCTATCTACTTTCTACAACATTAAAATTGATATAATTCAAGATTAATCATACACAAGAGATTGTGATAAAGAATACTAAAATTGAGTGTATAGTTACACAAGATTTACAAATTTTAAGCTACATTTTTACTACAGTTTTACCTTCATTTTCAACATTTGGTATCAGAGCTAGAGGTTGGGTAGATTTTGGGGCACCTTTCTCTTAAAAGTTTGAAGGTTTTTTGGTTGTAGTGGGAGCTTTTAATATTGCGTCAATTGTTGATTTGATAAAATAGTGTGTTGCATTGGGTTCTACTTCTCATTTAGATATTGAAAGGTTTAATGGATCTAGGTATGAGATGTGAAAACTAAAAATGGAGGATCTCCTTGAAGAGAGATATTAGTGATTAGTTGTAGGTAATAAGACAAAGACACCTACATCGATGTCAGATGGGGATTGGGCTAAGCTTGATAAGAAGGCAAGAGGAACCATTATATTATGTCTTGTTGATGTTGTTCTCTTGAATGTTTCAGATGAGAAGACTGCATTTGATTTGTGGAAGAGTATAGGTGATATCTATCAAACTAAAAGCCTTACTAATAAGTTGTATCTAAAAAGATAGTTATATTCTTTAAAGATGAAAGATAGTGATTCTGTTGCACATCATTTAAATTTTTTTAATTTGATTATGAGTCACTTAGCATCTATAGATGTAAAGTTAGAAGATGAAGATAAATGCATTTTGTTACTTTTTTCTTTACTAGAACCTTGCGAAAATATAATTATTGCTATCAGTGGTAGTGGTGCAGATCCAAAGATGGATAATATAATTCCTACTCTCCTATCAGAGGAGATGAGAAGGAAGTCTAAAACGGGCTCCCAAGATGCCTTGTTTGTAAGAGGTGGTCCTAAGGAAAAGGAATCTAAGGCAGACAAGAAAAGAAAGGGTAAGTCCAAGGGACAGTCTAAAACCCCTGGTAAGAGTAAAGTGTTGAAACTATGGGAAACCAAGGCACATAAAGAAGGATTGTAAGAGCAAGAAAAAGATTTATGATGCTTCTACGGAGAAATCCTCGGATAATGGTAATGATGCATTGATTATTTCATGTAAAAATGTTAGTGATAACTCTTGGCAGTATTGATTCAGGTTGCTCCTATCATATGACTCCTAACAAGGAGTGGTTCTCAAAGCATACGAAATATTATGGAGTCAATGTCTTCTTTGGAGATAATAGCACAACAAATATTTTGGGCAAAGGAGAGGTAAAGTTGTGTTTCAGTAATGGTAGGGTTAATACCCTTAATGATGTTTTACATATTCCAGGACTTTCTAGAAATCTACTTTTTGTATCTAAGTTCAATGATTTTGGAATGCATGTGACATTTGATAAAAGTGGTTGTGGGTTGGTGAAAGGGAATATGGTGGTTGCTAAAGGATCTCGGATTGGGACTTTGTTAAGTTGAATACCTCCAATTTGAATAAATCAGCCAATGTAACTGAAGCTAAAAATGCATGTATGTTGTGGCACCATAAATTGGGCCACATAGGTGAAAAAGGTCTTAGGGCCATTCCTAATAAGAAATTGGTTGACAGTATTCCTGATTATAATATTGGAAAAAATGATTTTTTGTGAGCATTGTGTGTTTGGAAAGCAATCTAGATCTTATCTCCTAAAGGAACAAATAAAGCTAAAAGATTGTTAGAGATTATTCACTCAAATGTTTTGGGTCTTGTGGATATTGACTCTATTGGAAAATCTAGATATTATGTCACTTTTATTGATGATGTCTCAAGATACACTTGGATGTATTTTATGCATAACAAATCTGATGTGTTTAAGAAGTTTAAAGAATTTAAGGCTTTAGTTGAGAAACAATCAGATAATAAGATAAAAGTGTTGAGATCAAATAATGGTGGCGAATATTGTTCTACAGAATTTGATGATTATTGTAAGCATGCATGAATTGTGAGGTGGAAAACTACTCCATATACACCACAACAAAATGGAGTAGCAGAGAGGATGAACCGAACTTTAATGGAAAGAGCTAGGAGCATGTTAATTAGTGCTAAGCTAGATCGGTTCCTTTGGGCTGAGGTTGTATGCACTTCTTGTTATTTAATCAATAGATCTCCTAGTTCATCTATTGAAGATAAAACCCCTTATGAAATGTGGTTAGGTAGGAAGCCTAGTGTTGCACATTTAAGGATATTTGGTTGTGAGTATTTTGTTCATGTGCCTAAAGAAAAGTGATCTAAGTTGGATCCAAAAGCACATAAATGAATATTCATAGGTTATGGTGAAAATGTAAAAGGTTACAAGCTTTGGAATCCTCTAACCTGAAAAATTACGATCAAGAGATGTGATTTTTAGGGAATTTAGAGCTTATTCAGGAGAAGAACAACCATTTTGAGGAAAATATTGAGAAGCAAGAAGATGCACATGTTGAAGAATAATTGGATAGATTGGATGAGGAGAGTTCACGTAGTATTGAGATAGATTCTCATGATGAGCATATTGAGGAAGAGGTAGAAACCCCATTGAGAAGATCCATAAGACAACGAAATGTCATTGACAAGTATAGCCCACCTGATTTTCGTTGTATAGTTGCTTTGTTGAGTACTAATGATGAACCTAGATCTTATAGGGAAGTTGTGTCTTCGAATGAGAACAAGCTTTGGACACAAGCTATGCATGAGGAAATGATTTCTTTGGATACTTGTGACACATGGGATCTTGAGAGTTTTCCCAAAGTAAGACATGCCATTGGTTGTAAATGGATCTTTAAAAATAAAATTGGAGTAGATGGTAATCTCAAAAGGTACAAGGCTAGATTAGTAGCCAAGGGCTACTCCCAGAGAGAGGGAGTTGACTTTAATGAAATCTTCTCTCCTATTGCTAAATTAACTTCTATTAGAATCATTTTATCTATTGCGATTGCTTTTGATTTTGAGATAGAGCAAATGGATGTGAAAACTGCTTTCTTGCATGGGGATCTTGATGAGGAGATTTATATGAGGCAACCTGATGGTTTTTTTTGTAAAAAGGAAAGAAGAATTGGTTTACAGGTTAAAGAAATTTATATGGATTGAAATAATCATCGAGAATGTGGTACCAAAAGTTTGATGCTTTTGCATTAAAATTTGGTTATGTTAAGAGTGAGGAACATCATTGTGTTTGCATAAAAAAATTGATGATCATCTTTTAATTATTATCTTGTATGTTGATGACGTGTTTATTGGTAACAACAAGGTAATGATCAAAGAATTGAAAGCACAACTCTCTAACACATTTTAGATGAAAGATCTAGGGGCTGCAAAATATATCCTTGGTATGGAGATCAACAAAGATAGAGGTAACATAAAGCTTTGCTTAAGTTAAAGCAACTATGTTGATACTATTTTGAAACAGTTTAACATACATGATAGTAAACCAATTAATATTCCTTTATAGTTGGCATGAAGTTAAGTTTAGACATGAGTTCTAAATCTGATTTTGATTATGAGGAAATGTCTGAAATTCCTTATGCTAGTGCAGTTAGTAGTTTGATGTATGCAATGGTATGTACAAGACCAAATATAGCCCAAGCAGTGGGAATTCTAAGTAGGTTTATGTCTAACCCTAGTAAAGAACATTGGACTTATGTTAAGAGGGTGTTTAGATATTTACGAGGTACTTTTGATTACTATTTAACGTGGTGCTAATGATATTGATATTATGCATAGATCATTGGACATACAGGGTTTTGTTGATTCAGATTGGGCAAGAGACCTGGATAGTCAGAGGTCAACAAGTGGTTATGTTTTTACTTTGTTTGGAGTTGCGGTTAGTTGGATGAGTAAGAGGAAGCCCACGGTTGCTTTGTCTACCATAGAAGTAGATTTCATGGCTTCTACACATGCCTCCAAAGAGGCAGTTTGGTTACAGAGACTTGGGAAAGGTATTGGTTTTAATTGCAAGAAAATTAAACTTGAATGTAATAGTCAAAGTGCTATTTGTTTAGCCAAAAATCTTGTATCATGCTCGTACTAAGCATGTTGATGTGTAGTATCACTTTGTGTGAGAAATGATTGAGAGTGGGAAGGTATTGATTGACAAAGTTGACACTTTGGTCAATGTTGCAAATTATCTTACGAAACTGGTTCCTACAAAAATTTCTCTTGGTGTAGGAAGGCCATTGGCCTTGAGTCTTGTACTTGATTTATGAATAATGATTCCTTGTTTAGAATAATTGCAATGTCTAATGTCAAGTGGGAGAATGTTGGGAATAGGATGCCATTTAATTGCATTCTAAACATATTTCATGTATCTCCTAAATCCTTGGAATGTGTTGCACAATACTAGGATTAGGAAGAGATTAATTTGGAATGAAATAAATATTTAATTTGACATTTGTGGTTATTCTTAAATAATAGAAGCATGTGGGGATGCCTTGGGAAAGCTCCTACAAAATAGGAGCACATGGGCGCCCACATGGGAGGTGGGATCCACCTTGGTTCAGTTAACTGGTTGGTGAATTGAGTACACTTCACAAATGCATCATAGGTTCCTACAAAATAGGGATTTTGATTTATGCATGTTGAGTTCCTATAAAATAGGGATTGATGTTTGCAAGGTCCAGTTCAGTTCAATTCAATTTAGTTATGTTTCAGTTATCTTCAGTTGCATGTTAGTTATCTTTAGTTGCATGTTAGTTAACTTCAGTGACTTGAGTTCCATGGACAGATAATAGGTCGATACATTCAGTTAACAAATGGAGGATCATTCATGCATATTGTTTTACATGAATTGGTGACAAATTTGTTTCAGCTAACAAAGATTAACTTGGGCCCACCTTGGGCGCCCAAGTTGGCATCTTCGAGTTACAACTATTGCATGAAAAAGATATTTTCAATGATCAGTTAAGTGGGACCTAGTTTGGGCGCCTACTTTGAGGATGAGCTTGAATGAGATATTTTTGACAACTACGAGGTTAACACTTCAGAGTTGGGTGCCAACTTTGAGGGAGACTCTTGTTTGACTTGTGCATGCATATGAGAACTCAACTTGGCAACCCTAGGCGTGGATTTTCTCAAGAGGCTTTGTGATTATATATTTGATAACTCTTATGAGTTTGTAAGCAAGAATATTATCTATTATTGCAATGATTGTATGAGAGAGTTTTGTGAGAAAATATTGCAGGTTGTGAAGAAGATTTATTGAAAAAAAAAGGAAGCATATCAAGGAGAATTGAATCAGTGTTATTGTAATCTTAATCAAAGGTTAAATAATACAAGCAAGACCAATTCTGGTGGAGTTTTTTCCCGAAAGGGTTTCTCCACGTACATGATGTGTCCTTTCTATTTTGTCTTACATTTCTTCTACAATCTTTTGTCTACTTTCTACAACATTAAAATTGATCTAATTCAAGATTAATCATACACAAGAGATTGTGATAAAGAATACTAAAATTGAATCTATAGTTACACAGGATTGACAAATTTTAGGCTACATTTTTAATATAGTTTTACCTTCATTTTCAATAGGAACATGAAAAAGAGGTTAGCCAAAATTGAAAAATATTAGTGAATTTTGGTGGTAGAAGGCTAATCTCACAAATATGTGCCATTAAAATTAGTAATCACTCATAGAAGTATCATTTATGATGTTATAACACACATGTAGCTATGATGGTGGTGTATGCTTATGAATTATCCCTTTATGAACTAAGGTGGTGTATAGAGGAGGCACATTTGATGTTGTCACTCTTGTTACATGCCCTTGTTTTTTAGATGTTTCTATAGATATTTATTTGTCATCAAATTGATCATTATCACAACAATATAGATCTAAGGATGTATCTTTTGTAAATTTTGTCTCATCTTGATTATTTTTGCATTCCTTTGTTTCTACTGTAACTTTCATTGAAGTGGTAAGGTTATCCATCAAGCCACCACATGTGCCATTAATTCTCACTTATATGCAAATCCTCCTTTAATTATCATTTTGTGTGATATGGTCATGTGTAACATTAACATAATATTTTCTATATATAACCATGAACTTTTGAGTAAAGCAATATGTTCCTTATGGTTAGATTTAGAAGGACCCCCCTTATCCACTCCTACTTTCTCAAATTGTGGTACAAAAAATTGGATTCCTTTTTCATTAATATCCTCAACTTGAATCATGTTGACTTTGATAACATCTTGAATTTAAGCTTTAATCTAATACACCCACCAATAGTATGGCCATATTTGATGACAATCACAAAAGGCATTAGCATTGAAGTATTTTGGGACATGTTTAAATGTGTTCATTGGTTTGATAGGAGGTAATATGATCAATATTTTTTGTAGACAATTTTATAGCACTACATGTGGAGGAATGACAATCTAGAGAAATTTCTAAATTATTTTAGTTTTACATGAATGATGTTGTAGACACCTAAAAAATGGTAATGTATTTTCATCTTCTCATCTTATCATTATCCTCATCAGTTCTTCTATCTATATTAATTAAATAATTATCCCCTCTTTTCATCCATAATAATTAAATTAATTAATAATCTTAATCATTTTATCGTATATATTAGTTAAATTATTTTTTTATTATTCAATTAATATACCATTATCATTTTCCCTCCAATATTAAATTAAAATTAAATTTAAACTATCTTTGGTCCATTATAATTAAAAAAAAAATCAAAAATTATTTAATTAGTTAATACTGGACTCTTAATAATTAAATAAATTAAAATAATTTATTGAAATTTAAATTATGTCTTTCCATCCAAAATAAATAAATAAAATTAATATTTTATTTATTTTTCCAACTATATTTTTGAATTAAATAAATTCATTTAATTATTTGAGTTCTATCCCACTCCATTAGTTCAAATTTTCACTCTTACCCTACCTCAATTTTTCCTATCCATTGATCTTTCTAATTAATCTCCACCATTGATCAAATATCAAGTGAATCATATAAATAAGGTCTTCATTCATTCATATTCCCTAGACTACATTACTTTCAAGGGAACATTATCAAGTAAACAAGCTATCATTATCACGTATCATTGGTATCAAGAAAGAATATCATCTATATATTATCTATGAACAAACACCATTATCATTGTTATCATGTACTATCATTGTGCTATGATGGTTATGCTATTTTGAAGAGCAACGCACATATCAAGTATTCAAGCTAATATCAAAGAAACAAAGGAGAAAATCAAGGTCTTTGCTATGGTATAATTGTTTATTATTTCATTTTGTGCATAGATCTTGAGCTTTATTGAATAATTGTTGAGTGTGAATTGGATACTTTCATTGCTTGTTCCTATTTTTATTATTCATATTTTTATCATCCACATTTTGGCATGTATGGTGGGACTCACTTCCCTAATTAGTTAACATTATATTTTGCAAGAAATTTTCCTTTTTGAAAGTGTAATGTCATAAAATTGCACCCTAGGGGCAATTTCACATTTGCGCATTTGAACCTATATTTATTATGCTTAAACACATTTATACTTGAGAACCTTATGGATCAAAATTTCATGATTTCAATGCCACAAGGACCAACCATGAAGTGACAATAGTCTACCACCTCATTTCCTAAAAAATGATGAGTTGGGCGTCGACACGGTGTGTGGACGTCCATGCAGAGCGCTAGCATCCTCCCACTTTTTCATGTTTGAAATGTGGAATCTCTGAATCTTGACTCGTGACACATGTCCTTGCAGTCAATTTTTTTAGTGTAATGGCTTCTCCCACCTCTTGTAGCAACAAAAATATCTCTCTTTGCTCTCATTTTGGGGGTTCCCTCTCATTCTAACACTTGAATCTTTCAATCTCACTCTATTCTATGCTTTTTCTCTCTTGATCTTGCTTCTATAGCAAAGCTCTTTTGGACTGTGGTCCCTCCAATAGCCAAATCTCTCTTGCAAACCTTCAATGGTGCATCTGTGCAATCAAGAGGGGGCCATGGACTGTTGGTAATACTCTCTTGCTTCTTGTCTATTTATGAATAGATACTTTGTTGATTTGCTATATTGTGATATGGGTTCTCCTCCTTGAGTGGGGATTAATTTTATCACCTTGTACTTGTTTACTTTGTCCACTTTTTCTATTAATCTTTTTGTCCATGGAGGTGGGAACACTAGAGCGGGGGTTTGACTATGGCAAGCCCCAAAATAGCCCTAACATTTTTCCTTGTTCGTCTTGTGTGCAAGTTGTCTAAGCGAAGCTTGGAGGAAAATCTCAAACACAAGACCCGTTGTAAGCTTCCCCTTCATTCTCCTTTGTGTTTTTCAACTTGTATTGATTCTTGTGTACTTTATTTTGTTGAACAAACCTTGGATCTAGACATGTTAGTGGAATAGTGGTTGTGAATGGTGTTTCTATACCTGCACAAATACAAAGAACAAACATGTGATTAGATTGAAATGCAAGTTAGAAGCAACATTACCCATGAAATTAGATTGAAACATCAAAATAGGAAATGAAATGAAGAACAACACATTAAAAGCTAATTTAATCCTATCTAATGAGAAAAATTTCAATCCCATGGGGGAATTGGTTGCATTTTGATGTGGAAAATGGCCCTTTTCCAACTCCTTGATATGATTTGATGATCTTAGATGATGACTTCTTGATTGCTTGATGCAATGTGATGATAACCTTGATAAATTTGATATAAAGCTATGAAATTCAAATGAAATGGATGGAATTGTGAGTGAAATTGAGTATAGTAGAGTTGCTTGGATTGTGGATGATATTGAGTATAGTAAGCTTGCATGGATTGTGGATCCTAAAATCAATAGAGAAGCTCTCTATTTATAGGAGATAAGGATGGAGGAATGTGAAATAGGATGAATGTGGGATTAAAGATGGACCAATGGCATTGTGCCACTTTTCAAGATGTGATTGGAGGAGGATTGAGCAAATTTTGATGAATGTGCACATAAATGCTATTAGATTCAAATTTGAATTTGATGAAATGACAAGTTAGAGGGAGAGAGGAATGGAGTAAATGTCACTTGGCTCAAGGCAAAGGACATGTAAGAGGCTTGTAATGCCTTGTTGGAAGTACTCATCCCTTTTGGAGGGATTTTTGAATTGGAAGAATATTCCACAAAAGATGCCCTTTTGAATGGAAATTGATGAATTTATAAATCAAATAGATTGATTTACTGTGCAAGTTGCAAAATCTAAAGGATTAGAGTCATTAAGATTAGGATTAATCATGATTTGATCAATTTAAGTAGAAATTAGATGATTTGACAATTTTGACTTAGATTTTGGGATTTAAATAAATCAAAGTTGAGAGGAAAAATGGATTTTAGATTTAATTAAATAAAGATTGATTTTTTTAATTAAAGAGGGTGATGTTAGATTAAATCAAATATAGATTAATTTATTTAATTTAAAGAGATGACCTTAGAGATTTAATTAAATAAAGTGAATTATTTAATTAAAAGAGAGACTATAGGATTAATTAAACAAAATGATTTATTTAAGTAATGGAAGAGAATGACTTAATCAGATAAATTTGATTTATTTAATTAAGAGATGAAATATGATGAATTTAATCAAATAAAGATTATTCGATTAAATTAATTAGTCAAGGGGATTATTTAGGAAGAAACAATGTTAGTAAGATCAGGATCAGATGTGTAGGATCAAACTATATATTTTTTGTGTCTACATTTTGCCCCTCTTTGAAGCAATGCACCTATTGCGTTGGTTCAAAGAATAAACTACCAAAATCAAAATTTAAAAAAAAAAATTGATTTTTCAAATGCCCCACTACTGCCCCAGCGAGAAGGATTACACTGGTATACCGCCCCCTCAAGAGATCAAGCGGAAATGTTCAATTTTCTTATCGAGATCGTGATAAAGAGGTTCAAGATGGATTGGTTCAACTTTGATATAGATAAATTTGATGATGTATAGATAGTCACCGGCCATGGGTATCCTCATGTATATTTTGAGATATCACACCTACTTTAGATAGAAATTTTAGTAAAGATAGAAGAATAAGAAGAATAAGATGATGAAAGGAGGATCCACTAAGTCTATATTATACGATACTTTATTAGAGATGATGATGGATGATGATGATTTTCTTATTTGGCATTGCACCTAGTGTGAAGGACTTTGACTCGACAAACAAATAGGAGCATCCTTGTTCACACTTGACATACGAAAACCTTACCAGGATGTACCTCAGATATTTCAAACCTCTCGGACCAAAACATGGAAAGGCAAAACCTTCCAATGTAACAGTCAACAAGCTATTCAAAACACTCTCCATACATACCTAACAAAGCAAGTATTTGCCAAGGTTATATTACAAGAACGTCCAACAAGTGCAGCAAATGAAAGATAATGATCAATGCTCCATTCCTTTCTCTCTAAATCATTTTGATTAGACATCATCGAGAGGTCATTGGAATGAGCGCAATAAGATAAATCAAAGAAAAGATCAAGAACACAAATAAGACAATGTTCTTCATACCTCTAGCCAAGGGGATGTATTTTGTTTAGGATAAGAATCCAAACTGATTTTGCCAAACGATAATGCCCATTGTAGGAAGGATGCATCATAGGACATGTTAGTGGATGGTGGCAAGTTTTTTTGTTTAGGATAAGTATCCAAAGTGTTTTTCCAATAGATAAAGCCCATTGTAGGAAGGATACATCCTAGGACATGTTAGTGGATGGTGGCAAGTTGATAAGTTGTTCGAAAAGGCCATTGATATAAGGTTGATTGACATGTTTGTGAATGATCAAGAGTTTGATTTTGCATTTAAAAGTTTATTGTTTCAATTTTGATTTTGCATTTGAAGTTTTCTTTTGTTGATTGTTGTGGTTGTTTCTGTTTTTTTTGCCAAAGGATGAAGGTGATGATTGATTTATTATAGATGAGATTATTGCGGGTGAAAGCAAAATAAGATGGATGCACTTTTTTTTCAAATATTTGGATGTTTTTGATGTTTTGAAATGTTTTGAGGCTATTTTTTGGGTTTTTTCGAGATTTTACAAATGTTTTGATTTTCCAATTTTTTGATTTTTTTGGGTTTTTCGAGATTTATGAATGTTTTTGGATTTTGTGTCTCGGGGGCCAATTAAAGATTGGTCTTGCCTACGTTTAAGCTTAGAGATGACGTAGTTCGGATACCATGTTTTTTTTTAACTTTTTTTAACTTTTTGACCTTTTTATTTATTTTTGATATGTTTTGGATGTTTTTTTGGATTTTCGCATGATTTTGACGATTTGGATATGGATATGATATCAGTGCTCTATTTTGGGATTTTGTTGAAAACCAAGCTAGGTTTGATTGGTCAGATTGATGGATTGATGATGATAACATTGTTGAGGATACACAACAATGTGCATGATAGTGTTAAGCAACATGAGGATTGGGAAGGATATCCCGAGATGATGAGGGATTGATTGGATTTGATTGATCAATATTTTTAAGCTTGATTTGGAAAAAAAAATTGATGATTTGATGTGATGTTGAAGTGAAAATTAGATGCGACTATTATTGATTGTTTGGATTGATGTTCAATGAAAGATAAAGCTTGATACAAAATATCTTCTCATCAAAATATTCCATGGGCTAGTGATTTGTATTTTTTTGCTCACAAGTGCTTGACCAATTTGATTTTATGTTTGCCAATGTTTGAATCACCACATAAGTGTAAAGATATAGATCAAGATTTATTCCCGAAGCAAGATGTAAATATCTGCCCCCAGTGTCTAACAATGTATGGAATTCCATGGGTGGATTCTTCAATCGGTATATGAATGGACATGGTAAGCATGCAAAGGATGCCAAGGATTATCTTGTGATAAGATAAGGTGTTTGAATAGAGGAATGCTCATTTGGATAATGCTTCAAGGCTTAGATAAAGTTGGGTAGGATAGGATCAATGAAAATTACCCATGTCAAGATGTCTACCATAAGCAAGTGTAAGGTGTGCACCAAAATTTTATCAAGATCAAGATAAGGTAGATAGATGGATAAGATGGATGGAATGTTGGATTTATAATGGATGTGATAAGATGCTTGTTGTGCACTTTGTGCACACATGCCCCACTGAAAGTAGAGACCCTCTTTTGCTCTTTTTTGCTTTCACTCTTGGTCTTTTTGGCCCTTTGTATTTTGAGGTTTTGCTTGCTTGGGCATGTGCTTTGATGTTTATCTTGCTTGTTGGAATGATCTATCTATGATATGTATTGAAAACCTTAAGTTTTGGACTCATTCCAAGTTTTTCATTATTCTTGGGAAAATCCACTCTTGGTGGAATTTCCCGGTTTCCTTTCAAAACCCGGTGGTGGCTACTTTTCATTGAAAATCCAGAGATTCTAGTCCTTCACGGAATTCCGTGAGGACCGGATTTCTTCGAATGTCTGTCACCATGTCGAATTCCCGGATTTTGGTTTGACCCGTCTTGATTGCATTAATTGTGTGATTTTTGTGGTGGGTATTAAGTTGACTTTTGGAAGTTTTGTGTCATTAAGGTTTTATCATTTGCTTCCTTTTGATCTGGAGTGCTTGATCCTAAGAGTTGTTGTTGGATTGTGCGATTGGAATTGTGGTCGATTGTTGCAGTTGGATTTTGTGTGAAGCCGTTTACATTCAACTCGCACCTTGAGGTTTCTTGCTAGCTTCTGTTGTTTCGATCTTTTCCCGTCTTCATGGTATGTATATGACACTTTCCCTCTTTTGATGATTCAAATGAATTACGTTATGACTTGTGTGTATATGCTATGAGTCAGAATGTCCATCTGGTCGGGTTTTGTGATTTATGCTTGGGTTTTTGTTTTTTGTTTGGTGCCCTCTCATGTTGTTTGCAGTGACTTGTTTTTGCTAGATTGAATGCACGTGCTTCTTTGGCATTTTGGGTAGGCCTAGGGTTTGAGTCCCTACCTATGTTGGCGTTATGTTTTTTGAAGCTGAGGGTTTTCCCATTTTGTTTGAGTTATGATCCCAAGTGAGAGCTTGCCTTTTGATTCAATCCTGAGATGGCTTGCTTGTGTGGGTCAGGATGAGCTTTCGATAAACCTTTGCAAATAAATGAGTTGAGCCCGAGCTTTTCCTGAGCATTCATGGAGAAATTTTAGGGTTTTGTGCCTAGAGGCGTCGCCATTCCTTCTCAATTTATATTAGGGTGAGCTTTCAAACTTAAGGATGTTCTGTAGGGGGTTCAAATCAAGCTGGCTCCAGGTTTTAGCTCCTCAAATTTGTGATCGTTCGATCAATTTGAGTGAGGTCAAGAGAAAACGTAGGTACTCGGGTTTTCAAAGTCTTCATAGAATTCCTTATTTGTCATAATTCCCCCACTTCCTGTTTTCTCTTTGTTTTCTCGAAATGTGCATTGATCTGGATTTCTGCCTGACTTGTGGATTTCCGCTACCTCCGGATTTCCCCGGTTTGTCTGTCGCCTTGTCATTTTCTCAAAACTAATCTTAAATTGTGAAAATTGTGCTAGCTTCGCTAAACTCTGTGCCTTTGGGATTTTCCAAAAATTTCTTGGTCCCTTCATTTTCTCAGAGTTTGTGAATTATTGCTATTCTCGCGGATTTTCGTCCCTGACGGATTTTCTCGAGATTTTGTTGAAAATGGAGGAATTGCATGAAATTTTCTTAATGATTATGCATTTGATAGTTGACTTGGACTTATTTTAAGATGGTTCATGCTATTTCTTAGTGATTATTAGTTGATTAAATTATTTTTGGATGCTTGTGTGCTTGTTCTGCTGGAATCCGCTTGGCTGGGAATTTCCCAAAATTCCTCTCTGGCTTGGATTCCACGGAAGGGCTGAAAACCTGAACTTTGGAATGATCAATTTTTATGAGGTTTTGAGCATTTTGCTTATCATGGGACTTGTATTGAAGGTGAACTTATCTCTGTGGCTGATTAATTTTTGTTCCATGTGATCTTTACTATGGTTTTTTATTGAATGCATGTTGAATCAGGTAAGGCAATGACAAGTGGAACCAAGGGTAAGGTAGTGGATCCAGGTGTTGAGGGGTAGTCCATCTCTGAGGCAGAAAGGATCAAGATGGATATCAAGAGTAGAATTCCAGAGAGCAAGATTACTTCCGTCTGGTCTAGGGTAATTGATACCAATGTTGGATTGTGGGAGTCAAGTTCAAGACAAGAATGGCAGCACAAAATCCCTCTCTGCTAGCCAAGAGGACATTGGAATCAGGATTGGCACATGTAGCTTGATTTCCTCCTACAGTGCAGTGTTATGAGTTGGTGCTTGAATGTGCTAAGAACTATGACAGAGGTACATAAAGGATAGTCGGTCCCCAAGGGAGAATTGTGGCAAATTTGAATCCTGTGTCTATAGCCCAAACCTTTGAGATGCCTGACAGGTCTCATGTGGTGGCTTTTGACATGGATGTGGCAAGGAAGTTCTACGAGGAGGATACCATCAAATCCCAATAGGTCATTAATTCCTAGTTGGAAAAACCTAAGTCCCACTTCTCCAAGTTGCCCAAGCAATTGGTTAGACTCAAATTTAAGAAGGAGTATTATGATGTTATCACCCTTCTCAGTAGGGTGGTAGGATTGAAGAGTGCAGGAATGTTCAAGAATTGGATGCTTCATGTTATTGCTAGGATGGAACAGGGTATAGACTACCACTGAGCATGCATTATAAGTTCCATGATTCATGAACAGATGTGTAATGTCCTGCAGACTAAGAGTTTCACAATGACCTCTTACCTATTCTATGCTCTAGCTAGGTTCCACCCATACAAGGGATTGAGCACAAGGGGTGTGTTTGCACAGGATATGATTTATGAATTTTACACACAGCTACACCTGGGTAACTCGAGCAACAGAAGGGTGAATGATGCATTCACCATGTACATCACTAGGCTGCTCCAAGGTGTAGAGCATATCCGGATTTTAGATAAAGCCAGGGAATTAATCAAGAGGTTTGGAGCTTGGTTTATCTAGTTCCCCACCTTCTCATACAGAAGAATTGATGGCTTTCAGAGGGCTCTGTATAGACTCCCAAGGTACCCTCCAAATCATTTTGTACTCTTGGAGGTCACAAGACAGATATGTGACATTAATATAATTGTGAAGGGGGGTAAACACAAGACCGAATTTGGTAATGACTTCCCTTTGAGGATAGGCACTAGTGAAGTATGCCCTTCTATTAACTCAGCCCATACTTTTGAGAAATAAATGAGCACTCTTGGTCTCTCCTTCCATTCCAAAAGGCTAAGGTTTGATATAACTGGTGCAGCCCAGAGGAAGGCTAGCAGAGAATACAGCCACAAGGATGACCTAGAGGACTACTGAGCCAACATAGGTGACGAATTTGAGGTCAGAAAGAAGAATTTTTCCAAGTTACCAGTCAGCTTGGTACGGTTATACAACATAAGGTTTGTTTCTGATCAGGTTGAGGAGGATGGGAATTTAATCCAAGGCCATAACTTGAGGTTGTGAAGGATAAGCCAATTGGAGAGGTTGATTAGTTGGAGGAAAAGAAGACAGAGCTGGAACAAGTTATCACTCTGGTAATCAAGTATACCAAGATCTGGCTCAAGCATAAGATGTTGGAATTGGAAAATGAAGGTGTGCAATGCACTTATGATCTCATGGGAGACTTGGAGTCTCACTCTGCATCTAAGCAGTCAGATGCAGAGTGAGACTCCACATTGCTACCCCTACTCCTAACAAGGATAGAGATGATGTGACTAGAAAGGATTATAGTGTGCAGACTATCAATCTAGGGCATGCTTCCATGGAGCAGGACATTGAAGAGTATGAAGGCTCCATTGTTGTGATCCTTGGCAGATTAAGGAAAGAGGTATAGACTAAATCAGAATTGGAGAAAGAAAATGAGAAACTTAAGAGATATTTGCAAGAGTTGATGAAACCCTTGCAATCCATCAATGCTTCATCATCTACTACAGGCTTCTTACCTCAGGAGACCATATCAGAGTTGGAAATAATGAAGAACACTACACATGCTACATCTGGTTGGTTGCAGGGGGTGCAAACCAAGGGAGATAATGCTATCAAATATGTCCTTTCGACTGGAGGAGATGCAATGAGGTCATTAGATTGGTTGAAAGGTGTGTTGGCTTAAGATAAGGAAGATGTAGATCTCCTGTTGCAAAAGACAAAGACTATCATGGAGTACACTGAAGAAAAGTTGATAAGTGAGGGAATTCTTCCTTCCTCAATAATTGCAGAGCCTTGGGAATGGTTTGAAATTCTGCAGATAAGGCAAAAGGCTTTGGAGAAGATATATAAACAAGGAAGGCAGATTGAAGACACTTTGACTAAGATCTACAATAAGTGTATTTCCTTTTTTGAAGTGATGACAGGGAGAAATAAATTTGCACCCAAGCATCTTAACCTAGAGCAGTTGAGGAAATGGTGGCGAGATGTATATTCTCCCATCAATGAGGGCCCTATCACTGAACATGAGTTGGATGATGCAGCAACTTACATTGTAGTTATTGATAGGTATCAAGCGAGTAAGGTGGATTGGCATAATATAGTGAGGCAGTCAAGAGATGATATCAAGTGCCTTGAGAGGAGAGTTAGGGTTTTACCTATGCCACCTATTGTTGACTTGGACAGGGTGTTATTTTTGGTGCAAGATAAGGTGGAGCATGCCAAAGACAAAGGGGGGAAGTAGTTAATACAATGCTACATCGAAATTTTTGCTTCCCCATTATTTTCTCCTCTTCCTTCAAATGCATTGGATCGAGTTTTGTTGGAGACCCCAGGCCGACTTGGATGAAATTGGTGCATATTGCACATTTCATATTTTTCGAATTTCTCTTGGCCAACTTGTTGTGTAGCCATTTATTATTGTAAACCCTAATTTGGCTGACATATCTTGGGGGGTTCTCTATAAGTTTTGCATTATGCCTTATTTGTAAGGGGTTAGAAGAAGTTAGACAAATTTTACATTAGAGCGAATTGTAAGAGCAAGAATTAGAGTTAGAGTTTAGTTTATCTTTTCAAGCAAGTTCTATAACACAAGACTGGAATTGTTGCCACTTTGGATGATTTAATACAAGCAAAGACATTGTGATTTGGTGCCTTTTTTGTGTTGATTTTTATCTAGCATGGTTCTTGATGTTCTATCTTTAAAATTTCTCAAGTTTATTTGATGTTAGATGATTCGATGATGTTTAGGGTTTTATGCTTGAAGTGTTTGCAGCAATCTCTAGTCCATACTTTTTGCAGTTAGTTGATTGTTAGCTACTTTCCAAAGTTGGCCTGGACTTAAAACTGTGCTTAGTTCAATTATGAGTGTATGTTTATTTCAATTGCAATAGGTTTGTCTTGAATGAATATGCATGATCTGAAAATCTTTAACACCTTAGAAGATTGCACTATTTATGTAAGATTGTAGATTAATCTAGGTTAAACAGGAATTAGTTTCTGAGGGATTGGTCCATTTCGAGCATCTTATCATTTTTATTGTCAATCTTAGGGCTAGAATTAATCTTAGAATTATCTCTGAAACATTTATCTTTTGTTATTTCTTTTATTATCTGGGTTAGTTTTGGGCTTTGAAGTATCAACATATTGTTAGATTTGATAAATTTGAGTTCATTATTTGCATGTAGTAAGGTCCCTTTGTGATTACCAACATTTTCACATTATCTCTGAGTTGTTTTATTTGCATTGTCAAAACTTGACATTAGAGATCTTTGGGTTATCTCTTTTCCCATAGAGATCAACCTTTCAAGAGAGATAGCATAAATTTTATTTTGTCTGAGTTGTTGTCATGCAAAAAACACCATCAATATATTGGCACTAGAGGGAGGGCCTGGATAAGCAAGCTGGATCAATTTCTTAATGCCATTTTTCCTTAGAGGTTCAGAAGAAGAGCCAGATCTACTCCAGGAGAGGAAGAATTTCAAGAGCTGCAAGCCCCTACTAGGTCAAGAAGGGCCAGAACGGGGGGAGAATCATCATCAACCCAGCCAACCTCATCATCCTCATCCTCATCATCCTCATCTTCATCCGATTCTGAGGGCATTCCCATTCAACAACCTCAACCAGCCATAAATCAGCCATTACCGACCCCACCTCCACCAATGGCTTTTATGGCCAATAACCCATCTCCCTTGATCTTCAATAATTACAATGTCATGCCCAAGAACCCTGAGCATTTTTTCTCGAAGCTCCATACTAATGATCTCAATAGGACTACAGAGGAGCATATCTAGATTTTTCAGACTTCTCTGAGAGATAGAGGGATTAACCATGAGGATGTTGCATGTAGACTTTTCCCCTATTCTCTGGGAGAGGAGGCATTTTACTGGTATAACCATTTGCCTGCTGCATCCATCTCTAACTAGGTTGAGCTTGAGGCTGCATTTATGCAGAAATTTAAGATTCACATTAGTGTTAATGAGTTTTATTTGCAGTTTAGTGGAGTCAAGAGAGAAGTTAATGAGCCTATAGGATCATTCAACAATAGGTTCCATAGAGCATACACTACACTTCAAGCACCTTATGTTGGAAATGAGGCCACTACCCTAGAGGTCTACTTTGAAGCCCTTGACAACCTTAGATGCACCTTCCTTAAATGGAGGACTAATCCCCCAACTACCTTGTTCACTGCATATATAGAGGATGTTAAGGTCAGCACAGATTTGAGGCAACATTTGTCAGGACCTTTGCCATCCTTAAGACCTGTTTCTCACCCTAGACAAGTCCAAGCTCTTAACCAGGCTTTGACTAATCATGCTCCCATTATGAATCCAGTACCCTCATTGCCTTTGGTCCCACATCCAGGTCCTCCAATAAATCAAGCTCAGCCAATGACCTCTTATCCTCAGTAAAGGGCCAATCAACCCCTTCATCTGTAGTAGAAGGTTGGTTTCCTTACATATTTGTAGAATTCAGAATTCTTGAATTAGTATGTTGGTTCTGGAGGTGTCCCAAGATACCCGCCCAGTAATGTGAATTCAACACCACACAATGGTCTAGATAAAGAACAATTGGATGAGTTATCTGAGCAGGTGAAGAAACTGAATATGGAGGTAACCTATTTAAGAAATCAGAACAACCAAATTCAGGTTGCACAAAAGAACATGCAATTGAACTACAACAGAGAGAACAGAGATGTTACTAAGGGGCAGAACTTTGATAGAGGGTAGTATTTTGACATAAATCAAAATTTTGAAAGAGGATAAGGGTCTAGCTAGAATTATGATAGGGGGCAACAAGGTGGACAAGGGTTCGACAAAAGGCAACCACCTAGATAGAATAGACCATGGAATACTAGACCTAATAATGGAGGAATTCCTACTCCATTGGATCAGCCTCCTACCCAGGAGAAGCCTTCGAGTGGTGTGTATCTGGCAAAAACAGCTTTGTCTGGATGGTGCAAGCTCCATAAGACAAGTCAACATTCTGAGTTAGATTGTCCTGAGTTTCAGACTGTTGCCTCCATCTTTCAGTATGAAGTTGAGAACAATTCCAATAGTCAAGAGATTGTGCCCTCAAATCCTTATGATTCCCCAGTAATGGTACTTAACCATGCTCCATTCCTAAAAGGTGAGGAGAATGAACTAGAAGAAGAGTCCAATGACCGGGATAAGGAGACAGAGCAAGTGTTGAATGAGGACGAAATCTCTTAGTTGTTTAATGAAGAGAATGAAAATGATAATGGCCCTTTGGATGAAGAGGAAGTTAGAGTTGAAGAGGTTCAGATGTTTTAATAACCCACAAAGAAATATGATTTGAGGAGCAGGCCTAACAGGAGTCCACAATCTGGAGGCCCTTTCACTATTTCTATTCCTCCAAATAATTTCACTACTCCACTAGATCCGCAAGCCAATAATAATCCATCTTACCCCCATGTGCCAACACAGTACTTGTCAAAGGGAAACAATGTTGAAGTATCAAAGTAGTAACAGATTAGTGGCTACAAGGAAGCTCATGCTGATATGAACATGGAGAAACTGGGTGAATATGTGACTGAAGAATTCAAAAAAGTAAAGGTAAGTCTTTCTGCTTTTGAATTATTAAGAGTCCCTGCTATTAGGAATGCTTTCTTGGGGTCTTTTAATTCAAACACAACACCACAAAGAGCAACTGCCAGTGAGGTAGTTGTTAGATCCTTTAATTCATAGGCACCTAAAGGCTAAGGCCAGGTCCCACCTAAAGACAAAGGGAAAGATAAAGATAAGAGTCAGGTTGCACAAGTTGACACCTAGTTGAGTCTATTCCAGAGCAAGATGGAAACCCCTCCCTTTATGATTTATGTTCATATCTTTGGGAAGAATCTGCATAATTGTCTATTGGATTCATGAGCATCTACAAATGTTATGCCTTTTTCTTTCTGCAAAGCTTTAGGTATTACCCCTATTGCTTCTCAAAATAAGGTCACTCAATTAGACAAGATGGAGGTGAGTGTAGTAGGAGAACTGGACATGATCCCCACGTAGGTTGCATCAGATCCGAGGGTGCAATAGGTGATCAACATTCAGATTGTTGATATTCCTAACACCTATGGTTTTATTTTGGGTCAGGATTTCACCAAGGAATTAAATGGGTATACATCTACAGACCACTCTTACATGTGGCTACCATGGAAAGGAGTCCCAAATCATATTAGAATTGAAAGAGATCCCAGAATGAAGTATGTAATCACTGAGTACTAGAATACTTCAAATGAGATATTAATATCAGAGGTCAGCATGGGGAATTATGTGTTGGTTGCATCAGTCCTAGATATAGAAGAGGTCTTTATGTTGTAGGGCCCCTGTTATGAATCTACATCAAAATCTAGTGGGTCTAAGGAAATTTTTATGATGCAAGATAAGTCTGTCAGTGATTCTGAAACACTGAGTGAGAAAATAGATGAAACTAATGACCAAGAAGATAGGCAGCTCAGTTTGTTGGATAACTTCTAGGATTTCATCCAGAGGTGTATGGAGAATCAAATCCAGCTGGGTAGAATTATGAATTTTGAATAGTTATTGCTCCCCAATTGGTGTCAATTCCATGATGCCCCCCACTATGAGTTGGAATGTCATGTATGTCAGACTGTTGTGGAGCAGGTACAAAAGTGCATTAACCCAACCCCAGTTGTTAGGCAGAATATACAGGGAGGACCACATAATGACAAGGGTAAAAGCCCAATGCTTCCTGAGAATCCTCCTATTTGCAGTAAAATGAAAGATGATTTGAAGCAATTAGGGACTGATGGTTGTTGGACGTTAAGATTCAATGGATCCAAATTTAAACAAGGTGTTGGAGTAGGGTTTGAACTGATCAGTCCTAAAGGTAAGAGCTATTTTGCTGCTCATAGACTACAATTCCAATGTACTAATAATGTGGCCAAATATGAGGCTTTAATCCATGGGTTGTTAATGGCATCAAGGCAAAAAGTTAAGATATTACAAGTTTTTGGGGATTCTGAGTTGGTAGTTAGGCAGGTGAGGAAATGGTATTCATGCCATGATAGGAGGATGACTAATTATAGACATAGAGTGTGGGATATTATTGAGGTATTTGATGCATTCAACATCTAGTTGATTCCTCGAAGTAAGAACCAAGTTGTAGATTCTCTAGCACAAGCACCTACTACATTGCAACCCTTGCAAATTTTAGGATTGAAGAAGTTTACTGTGGAACTCACTCCAGTACCTTCGGTACCTAACAACGTTACCAATTTCCAGGTATTTGAATATCATAAGCATATTCTAGATTTTATGACAAGTTGTGATGTGTTTGCTTCTCAAGTAATTGATGAGATAGAGCCTCAAGAGGTAGAAATGGACTTAGGAGGAGTCATTAACCTGAATACCAACACTATCCCAAGAGGTATGGTGCAGCTAGAATGAATTTTTGATTTAGATAAGATAAAAGATCAGGAACAACAAGTCAAAAGGGAATCTCTCAGTAGTCAATGTGAAACATACAACATGGGAACACAGAATGATGTAAAGAATATTTTTATTGGTAAAGTATGTAGTCCTAAAGAAAGGAGAGGGATTATTGATGCTAGACATACATATCGAGATGTGCTAGCTTGGAGTTATGAAGATTTAAAAACATATGATACTTCAATCATTACGCACACCATTCCCTTGAAGTCAAATGTCAAACCATTCAGACAAAGATAGAGACCAATTAATGCTCTTTTAGAACCCATCATTCAAAAAGAAGTGCAGAAGCTACTTTCAACACGGATTATATTTCCAGTGAAGCATTCAACCTGGGTTGCGAATCTGGTTCCTGTAAGGAAAAAGAATGGAGAAATCAGACTCTGTGTGGACTTTAGAAATCTTAATAGAGCATCAGAAAAAGATAATTATCTGGTTCCTTCATTGGATGAGGTACTTCAGATTGTCAATGGATCCCAAATGATGTCTTTTCTGGATGGGTATTCTAGATACAACCAAGTCATGGTACAATATGAAGACAGACATAAAACTGCCTTCACTACGAAATGGGGAACTTTTTCCTACAGAAGAATGCCCTTTGGGTTGATCAATGTTGGAGATACATTCTAAAGGGCTATGGATATTTATTTTAAGGACATAATTGGTAAGTGCATCATCATTTATATGGATTATTTGACAGTCTTCTCTAAGAAGTGAGGTAATCATATAGAAGATTTATGCAAAGTATTCCAAAGGTGCAGAGAGTTTGGCATCTCACTTAACCCAAAGAAGTGCATTTTTGGGGTTACAGAAGGAAAACTACTAGGACATATTATTTTAGAGCAGGGTATCGCCATTGATCCTAAACGAATAGAGGCTATCTTGAAGATTCAGGCTCCTGCAAGCAAAAAGGAAATGAATTCATTCTTTGGGAAGATCAACTTTGTCAAAAAATTTATTACTGGATTTGCAGAGATAGTAAAGCCCTTGAACACTATGTTGAAACAAGAGGCCAAAGTGGAATGGAGTGCAGAAGCCAGGGAGGCATTTATAGAAATTGAGAAAGCTATTGTTGAGGCTCCAGTGTTGGTGATTCTAGATTACGCCAAACCTTTTTACATATATTCATTTGCTTCTGATCACTCTTGTGCTGGAATGTTGACTCAAAATTCTGATCAAGGCGATGAGCATCCTATAGCCCTCATGAGTACCCCTTTAAAGGATGCATAATTAATATATCACAATGTAGAAAAGAAGGCCTATGATTTGGTCAAAGCAGTGAAAAAGCTCAAACACTACATTTTGTGGAATAAGGTTTTTTCCATAGTGTCAGATCCTGTGGTGAAGTCATTGCTAATGCAAAATGAGCTAGGTGAATGAAGAGCTAAATGGGTAACTATGTTATAGGAATATGATATTGAGATTCAACCCATGAAGCTGGTGAGAGGGCAGGGACTGATGAAGACAATGGTTGAGATAGGTCCTGATCTCACAACTCAGCATCATCATCTCCAAGAGGTATCTCCAGGTGACTGGTATGATGAAATCATTTATTATTTATTGAATCAGTGGTGTCCTGATCACTTTAATACAATTCAAAGGCGGGCCTTGCGCCTGAAGAGTGGTAGTTTTATGATGAAAGGGGGTGTCCTGTATAAGAAAAATCATGAGGGCATGTATTTAAGATTTCTAGGGAAGGAAGAAGCTACCAGAGTGATGATTGAATTCCATGAAAGATATGGCACACACCATGGTTCTGCATCATCTACTACCAATCAGATCCTACGGGTAGGTTATTATTGGCCTACCTTATTTAAGGATGCACATAACCATATGAGGACTTGTCATGTATGTTAGATGGCAGCAAGTAAGGAAAAACATGCAGCCCTTCCACTTCAATCGGTCATAGAGGTGAAACCATTTGCACAGTGGGGAATGGATTTTATAGGTCCAATTAACCCACCTTCTTCTACAGGCCACCTATATATTCAAACCATAACTGATTATTTTACTAGATGGACTAAGGCTCTTGCATGTAAGCAATGTACTTCCGATGTGGTAATCAATTTCCTTGATTCATGTATTATTAATCATTTTGGTTGTCTAGTGTCTTTGGTTTGTGATAATGGTCCTGCATTTACATTGCTGAAACTTTCTAATTAGGCTTTTGATCATGGAATCGTCATAAAATTTGCATCCAATTACTACCCTCAGGGTAATGGTCTAGTTGAGTCTTCCAATAAGAATATTTTGACAATCATTCGTAAGTTACTAGAACAAAATCCTAAGGATTGGCACACCCAGCTTAGATTTTCTCTCTGAGCAGACCATACTAGATAGAAGGCATCCATAGGAACCTCTCCTTATCACCTAGTGTATGGTTTGGAACCTATATTTCCCATCCAATTAAAGATCCCTACCTTGTAGTTCATTAATGAGTACTATGACGAGGAGGATAAGCGTGAAGCCCATTTGGCTAAGTTGTTACACCTTGAGGAGTAGAGAGATGAGGCCCTAGAAAACTTTGCCAAACACTAGGGTGTAGTTAAAAGATGGTTTGACAGGAGACCTAAGGTGAAGGGCTTTAGAATCTTTGACTTATTTCTCTACTAGATAAAGCCCATGATTGTAAGGGAAAGCATGGTAACTTTGACAAACTCTGGCTTGGCCCTTATCAGATTTCAAAAATATTGGGAGATAACGCTTTTCACTTGAGAACCCTTACTAGTGAGGATATCTCGCTGCCTATCAATAGGCAGTATCTGAAGCATTACTTCCAATCTTGAGTTGTTTGCAACTCTCTCTTGGACATAGTTAGAGTAGGTTTGCTTTATTCTTTTCTTTGCTTGTCTGTTGTTTTGCATTTCTTTGGTTAGTGTAGGTTTGCTTCGGTTGGTTTTGCTTTCCGTTTTGTTTTTTACTTTTGGTGTCTGGCTTTCTTGGGGTCATTGCATCTGCATAATAGGTTGCTCACCTAGGGTTGTTCTAGAAATTTATTTTACAAACTCTAGTCAGTTTTTTAGAGTCAAGTGGTGGAATTCCTTTATCTAAATGTCCCTTGTACTGAGAATTAGAGTCACTTGTTTTGGATGAACTTTGGAATATATTTGGGTCTCACATTTTCACATAAAATTTAAAGATTTTGGAATTGCATAAGGTTCCTATGTAATTTTTGGCCTGGTGAAAAATCTTATAGTCTCCTTTAGTGCCACTGTGTTCCTCATCCCTGAGTGTGAGTTTCATTACTTACGAGGTGAAAGGAAGGTTTAAAAAAAGAAAGAAAGAAAGAAAGAAAGCAAGAAAAGAGAAAGTATTTAAAATCAAAATGAATCTTCACCTTATCAGGGGTATCTTGGTATCTCTACTGGGGCTATAGATGTCTGGCTGGCAGTAGAGCTATGCTTGGGAGGGTCACAACGATAACCTCACTGGGGCTATGGATGCCTGACTAGCAGCAAGGCTCTATCTAGGTTGCTTTTGAAGTTAGAAATTTTATGTAGCCCGGTCAGACTTGCTCTAGTTCCCGTTGCACCTAAGGAATGGGAAATGAATGCAAATACACACACTTGGACCCTGGTATAGGATGAGGTCTTCTTACTTGTGGTTTCTGAAACTTTGTTCATAGGTGTCCTGATGTAAGGACTAAAACCGGAGATTCTGGGTTCTTGATTCCAATTTGTTCTTGAAATTCTCTCAAGCATTTCCCCAGTGGAGTCACCATTTGTTGTGCACTTTTTCCACACATGCCCCACTGAAAGTAGGGACCCTCTTTTGCTCTTTTTTTCTTTCGCTCTTGGTCTTTTTGGCCCTTTGTATTTTGAGGTTTTTCTTGCTTGGGCATGTGCTTTGATGTTTATCTTGCTTGTTGTAACACTTCATCTATGATATATATTGAAAACCTTAAGTTTTGGAATCATTTCGGGTTTTTCACTGTTCTCAAGAAAATCCACTCTTGGAGAAATTTCCCGGTTTCCTTTCGAAACCTAGTGGCGGCTTCTTTTCCTTGAAAATACGGAGATTCTGGTCCTTCGTGGAATTCCATTGGGACCGGATTTCTTTGAATGTCTGTCACCATGTCTAATTCCTAGATTTTGGTTTGACCCGTCTTGACTGCATTAATTGTGCGATTTCCGTGGTGGGTATTAAGTCGACTTTTGGAAGTTTTGTGTCATTAAGGTTTTATCATTTGCTTCCTTTTGCTCTGGAGTGCTTGATCCTGAGTGTTGTTGTTGGATTGTGCGATTGGAATTATGGTCAATTTTTGTAGTTGGATTTTGCGTGCAGTCGCTTACATTCAGCTCACACCTTGAGGTTTCTTTCTAGCTTCTGCTGTTTCGATCTTTTCCTATCTTCATGGTATGTATATGGCCCTTTCCCTCTTTTGATGATTGAAATGAATTACTTTATGATTTGTGTGTATATGCTATGAATCAGAATGTCGATCTCGTCAAGTTCTGCAATTTATGCTTAGGTTTCTAGTTTTTGTTTGATGCCCTCTCATGTTTTTTGCATTGACTTGTTTTTAATGGATTGAATGCGCATGCTTCTTTGGCGTTTTGGGTAGGCCCAGGGTTTGAGTCCTTGCCTATATTGGCGTTATTTTTTTTGAAGCTGAGGGTTTTCCCAGATTGTTCGAGTGTTGATCCCAAGTGAGTCTCTAAGCTTTCCTTTTGATTTCATCCTGAGATGGCTTACTTGTGTCGGTTGGGACGAGCTTTCGGTAAACCTTTGCAAACAAATGAGTTCAGCCCAAGCTTGTCTTGCGCGTTCATGGAAAAAATTTAGGGTTTTGTGCCTAGGGTGTTGCCATTCCTTCTTGATTTATATTAGGGTGGGATTTTGAACTTAAGGATGTTTTGTAGGGGATTCAAATCAAGCTGGTTCTAGGTTTTAGTTCCTCAAATTTGTGATCGTTTGATCAATTTGAGTGAGGTCGAGAGAAAATGTAGGTACTCAGGTTTTCAGAGTCTTCGCGAAATTCCTTATCTATCGGAATTCCCTGACTTCCCGTTTTCTCTTTGCTTTCCTGAAATATGCATTGATCCAGATTTTTGCCTACCTCATGGATTTCTGCTACCTTTGGATTCCCCCGGTTTGTCTGTTGCCTTGTCATTTTCTCGAAACTGGGCTTAAATTGTGAAAATTGCGTTAGCTTCGCTAAAATTCGTGCCTTCGGGATTTTCCCAAAAGTTCTTGGTCCCTTCATTTTTTCGGAGTTTGTGAATTATTGCTATTCTCACGGATTTCCATCCTTGATGGATTTTCCCGCGATTTTGTTGAAAATGGAGAATTGAGGAATTGCATGAAGTTTGCTTAATGATTATGCATTTGATAGTTGACTTGGACTTATTTTAAGATGTTTCATGCTATTTCTTAGTGATTATTAGTTAATTAAATGATTGTTGGATGTTTGTGTGCTTGTTTCGCTGGAATCCGCCTAGCTAGGAATTTCTCGAAATTCCTCTCTAGCCTGGATTCCACAGAAGGGTTGAAAACCCAAACTTTGGAATGATCAAATTTTATGAGGTTTTGAGCATTTTTCTTATCATGGGACTTGTATTGAAGGTGAACTTATCTTTGTGGTTTATTAATTTGTGTTCCATGTGATCTTTACTATGGTTTTTTTGTCAAATGCAGGCTGAATCAGGTAAGGCAATGACAAGTGGAACCAAGGGTAAGGTAGTGGATCCAGGTATTGAGGTTCCATCTCTAAGCCATAAAGGATCAAAATGGATATCAAGAGCAGAATTTCCGAGAGCAAGCTTACTTCCGTCTAGTCAAGGGTAACTGATACCAATGTTGGATTGTGGGAGTATGAAGAGTTCAAGACAAGAATGGAAGCACATAATCACTCTTTGCTAGTCAAGAGGACATTGGAATCAGGATTGGCACATGTAGCTGGATTTCCTCCTATAGTATAGTGTTATGAGTTGGTGCTTGAATGTGCTAAGCACTATGACAGAGGTACACAAAGGATAGTCGGTCCCCAAGGGACAATTGTGGCAAATTTGAATCCTGTGCCTATAGCCCAGACCTTTGACATGTCTGATAGGTCTCATGTGGTGGCTTTTGACATGGATGTGGCAAGGAAGTTCTACGAGGAAGATACCATCAAATCCCAATAGGTCATTAATTCCTAGTTGGAAAAACCTAAGTCCCACTTCTCCAAGTTGCCCAAGCAGTTGGTTAGACTCAAATTTAAGGAGTATTATGATGTTATCACCCTTCTCAGTAGGGTGGTAGGATTGAAGAGTGCAAGAATGTTCAAGAATTGGATGCTTCCTTTTATTTCTAGGATGGAACAGGGTATAGACTACCACTGGGAAGGTATTATGAGTTCTATGATTCATGAACAGATATGTAATATCCTACAGACTAAGAGTTTCACAATGACCTCTTACCTGTTCTATGCTCTAGCTAGGTTCCATCCATACAAGGGATTGAGCACAAGGGGTGTGTTTGTATAGGATGTGATTTATGAAGTTTACCCATAGCTACACCTGGGTAACTCAAGCTATAGAGGGTGAATGATGCATTCACCATGTACATCACTAGGCTGCTCCAAGGTGCAGAGCATGTTCAGATTTCAGATAAAGCCAAGGAAGTAATCAACAGGTTTGGAGCTTGGTTTATTCAGCTCCCCACCTTCTCATACATAAGAATTGATGGTTGCCAGAGGGCTTCGTACAGACTCCCAAGGTACCCTATAGATCATGTTGTACTTTTGGAGGTCACAAGAAAGATATGTGACTTTGATATAATTGTGAAGGGGGAAAATCACAAGACCGGATTTTGTAATGACTTCCCTTTGAGGATAGGCACTAGTGAAGTATGGCCTTCTATTAACTCAGCCCATGCTTCTGAGGAAGAAATGAGCACTCTTGGTCTCTCCTTTCATTCCAAAAGGCTAAGGTTTGATATAACTAGTGAAGCCCAAAGGAAGGCGAGCAGAGAATACAGCCACAAGGATGACCTAGAGGACTATTAGGCCAACGTAGGTGATGAATTTGAGGTCAAAAAGAAGAAGTTTTCCAGGTTACCAGTCAGCTTGGTACGGTTATACAACATAAGGGTTGTTCCTAATCAGGTTGAGGAGGATGGGAATTTAATCCAAGGCCATAACTTTGAGGTTGTGAAGGATAAGCCAATTGGAGAGGTTGATTGGCTAGAGGAAGAGAAGATAGAGCTGGAACAAGTTATGACTCTGGTAATCAAGTATACCAAGCTCTGGCTCAAGCATAAGATGTTGGAATTGGAAAGTGAAGGTGTGCAATGCACCTATGATCTCATGGGAGACTTGGAGTCTCACTTTTCATTTGAGGAGTCACTTGAACAAGATCCTAAAGGAAAAACCAAGGTGGGCTCTCCTTTCAAAATAAAGATTAAGGATGTTCATCTAGAGGCAGAGAAACAAAGGAATCCTATAGCCAAGAAAAGGAAACATGTCTCGAGGAGGAAGAAGGCTAAAGGAAGTGAGCAAGAAAAAGAAGAGATGAGTGTCCCCTCGCCAAAGAGAAGGAGAATTGTGAGGTTGTCACAAAAGGGGAAGGGAACTTCTAAGGCAGATGAAAAGGTTGGCACACCTGTGGTAGAAGTAGAGAGCTCGGGAGAAAAGACACAAGTATAGACTAGGAGATCTAGGACTCCTTCACCCAAGGATGTTGCACCGAAAGGAAATATTCCCATGACTGCTCCTATCACCGAATAGGAAGAAATCCCTCCTTCTCATGAGACTGGCAATATGCCAAATGAACCAAAAGATGCGAAAGATTCCCAAGATCATGGAGAGAAGGAATTCCAGGACGGTGATCTCTACAATGCTGAGGCTGAGATATAGAAGTTTGTGTAGTCTCCTCTAGTTGTTTTTGGGGATTCACCTATAGGGGTTCATGAGGATAAATCTCCTCAGAAGGACGAGATACCAGCCAAGATTCCCTCACCAGTACAAGACAAAGGGGAGGAGCATAGTAAAGAAAAGGAGGATTCAGTTAGGGAGATCCCTGAGAAGCCGAGTATGGAGGAGAGTATTCCCAATGTTCAACAAGAAGAAGATGGACAAGACAAAGTACAATTAGAATCCACTATTCTGGGTTCGTTGGATAAGGAATTAAAGAGTAAACAGATTGTGGTAGATGAAACTCCTCCCAATTGGGATGACCTACTGGCGAATATTGGAAAGGGAAAGACAAAGAATAAATCTAGAGTCATTTATAGGATTGAGAGGGATGACGTGAATAACAGGGTAGTCCACATTGCTACCCCTGCTCCTAACAAGGATAGAGATGATGTGACTAGAAAGGATTATAGTGTGCAGACTATCAATTTAGGGCATGCTTCCATGGAGCAGGACATTGAAGAGTATGAAGGCTCCATTGTTGTGATCCTTGGCAGATTGAGGAAAGAGCTACAGACTAAATCAAAATTGGAGAAAGAAAATGAGAAACTTAAGAGATATTTGCAAGAGTTGATGAAACCCTAGCAATCCATCAGTGCTTCCTCATCTACTGCAGGCTTCTTACCTCAGGAGACCATATCAGAGTTGGAAATAATGAAGAACACTACACATGCTACATTCGATTGGTTGCAGGGGGTGCAAACCAAGGGAGATAATCCTATCAAAGACATCCTTTCGATTGGAGGAGATGCAATGAGGTCATTAGATTGGCTGAAAGGTGTGTTGGCTTAGGATAAGGAAGATGTAGATCTCCTGCTGCAAAAGACAAAGACTATCGTGGAGTACACTGAAGAAAAGTTGATAAGTGAGGGAATTCTTCTTCCTCAATAATTGCAGAGCCTTGGGAATGGTTTGAAATTATGCAGATAAGGCAGAAGGCTTTGAAGAAGATATATAAACAAGGAAGGTAGATTGAAGACACTTTGACTGAGATCTACAATAAGTGTATTTCCTTTTTTGAAGTGATGATAGGGAGAAATAAATTTGTGCCCAAGCATCTTAACCTAGAGCAGTTGAGGAAATGGTGGCGAGATGTATATTCTCCCATCAATGAGGGCCCTATCATTGAACATCAGTTGGATGATGCAGCAACTTACATTGTAGTTATTGATAGGTATCAAGCGAGTAAGGTGGATTGGGATAATATAGTGAGGCAGTCAAGAGATGATATCAAGTGCATTGAGAGGAGAGTTAGGGTTTTACTTATGCCACCTATTTCCGACTTGGATAGGGTGTTATTGTTGGTGCAAGATAAGGTGGAGCATGCAAAAGACAAAGGGGGGAAGTAGTTAATACAATGCTACATTGTAATTTTTGCTTCCCCATTATTTTCTCCTCTTCCTTCACATGCATTGGACCGATTTTTGTTGGAGACCCCAGGCCGACTTGGATGATATTGGTGCATATTGCACATTTCATATTTTTCGAATTTCTCTTGGCCAACTTGTTGTGTAGCCATTTATTATTGTAAACCCTAATTGGGCCAACATATCTTGGGGAGTTCTTTATAAGTTTTGCATTATGCCTCATTTGTAAGGGGTTAGAAAAAGTTAGACAAATTTTACATTAGAGCGAATTGTAAGAGCAAGAATTAGAGTTAGAGTTTAGTTTATCTTTCCAAGCAAGTGTTGTAACAGAAGACTGGAATTGTTGCCACTTTGGATGATTTAATACAAGCAAAGACATTGTTATTTGGTGCCTTTCTTGTGTTGAGTTTTATCTGGCATGGTTCTTAATGTTCTATCTTTAAAATTTCTTAAGTTTATTTGATGTTAGATGATTTGATGATGTTTAGGGTTTTATGCTTGAAGTGTTTGCAGCAATATCTAGTCCATACTTTTTGCAATTAGTTGATTGTTAGCTGCTTTTCAAAGTTAGCCTGGACTTAAAACTATGCTTAGTTCAATTATAGGTGTTTGTTCATTTCAATTTCAATAGGGTTGTCTTGAATGAATATGCATGATCTGAAAATATTTAACACCTTAGAAGATTGAACTATTTCTATAAGATTGCAGATTTATCTAGGTTAAACAGGAATTAGTTTCTAATGGATTGGTCAATTTCGAGCATCTTATCATCTGCATTGTCAATCTTAGGGTTAGAATTAATCTTAGAATTATCTCTGAAACCTTTATCTTCTTTTATTTCTTTTATTATCCGGGTTAGTTTTGGGCTTTGAAGTATCAACATATTGTTAGATCTGATAAATTTGAGTTCAGTATTTGCTTGTAGTAAGGTCCCTTTGTGATTACCAGCATTTTCATATTATCTCCAAGTTGTTTTATTTGCATTGTCAAGGCCTGACATTAGAGACCTTGGGGTTATCTCTTTTCCCATAGAGATCAACCTTTCAAGAGAGATATGATAAATTTTATTTTGTTTGAGTTGCTGACGTGCAGAAAACACCATCAACAATACTTTCTCCTCAAATGGTGCATGTAGATGCTCGATTCTACACATGATGCCTATTTTCCAGGTTTTCATCATGGTACCTATCCAAAGTGCCACCATAGTGGTTTTCACTAGAGGATGATTTTTATTTTTACTATTTTCATGATTTTTTGAGTTTTTTTATTTTTCTAAAAGATCTTAAGTTCATGTCAAACCAGCTGGTGGTGTTGATGTAGATGCTTTTTTCATAAGGTTCCATCGGTATCCTGCTTGAAGAAGTTTCCTTACCAAGATATGTGCACTTCAATGCAAATTTTGAGATTCCTCTTCTTTGTTGATACCAAGGTTAACTTTATATTTGTGTGCACATCGCAATAGAGTGCCTTCTGAATCCTTATGATGAAGGGTTGTTGTCAATACATGGTCAATGTGAGAATTGGATATCATGCATGGAGGCGTGGATGGTGTTATGTGTTTAGGAATAGGATATGGATTGGTTGACATCTTGGAACCTTTGACCAACTACTTGATATACTTTGTATGTTGCTTGGGAAGCCCGTGTTTTCCTTTGTGGACATCTTTGATGGATACTTTTCCCTTTTTTATTTTTCCCTGTAGTTTCTTTCACTAATGGAGTTTGATAGGGATAATCTTTCTTTGTATTCTTTGGTATCCATGTGTATTTGTCCTCCGTGCTTCTTAGCTTCTTTTTCTTTGATAATGTTCTTTGTCCTTTGATCCAAATCTTTCTTTTGATGTTGGTCCCAATTCATGGATGGTTTTATGGGTGGATAAATATTCATGACATGGTTGGTTGTAGTATTGGCATTGGTTTCATCATAAGGATTCTTTGTGCTCCCTATGTTGACGTTTACTTGAGATAAAGTTGCCTCTAGTTTTATAAAGGTATCATTGATATGTTGAGATCCCTTAATTTTTGAATAACCAAGACCTTGATACTTAGGATTGCCAATAATATGCATTTGTTCTAGGATACCCTGTTCGTGTAGGCCTAATCCTCTTCCTTGATAATTCATCTATTGAAACATTTTACTTGCAATAGGATATGATTCATCTTGGAAGTAGGGTGTTAATCCTTCTCTGCTTTGTGGTGGATCTTCAAAAGTGACAACTTCTTCATTAATCAAATAGCTTCCTCTAAAAAATGTAAGTGGTCCAAGTTTATAAGTGATAGGATCCTCCATATGTGGGATAACTTCTTGATTGATATCTTTGGCTTGATTTTGTGAAGTATCATATTTTAATGCTTCTTCCAAAGGTGTTGATTCATTGTCCATGTAAAATTCTCCCTCATGATTCATTTTTTATATGCCTTTATAGGATGTTTCTGATTCACAACTTTTGTAGAAGCCTTCTTCATGACCCATTTCTGATATGTCTCTAGATTTTTCTACATCTTGATCTTGTGTATAAATGTTAACAGTAGGAGACTCTTGTTCCTTGGTAATGATGTCAAGAGTATGAGATTCTTGTTTTGAATGAAAATCATCCACATGTCTATCCAAAGAAATCATCTCATGGGTAGACATGAAGGAGTATGTGCTATATGGATATGGTCATCATCTGCGACATCTTGTATAGATAGGAGAGTGTCCATTAGATCATTGTAGTATTGTGGAGATATAAATTCTTGATCTTGGTTAATGTTGGAATTTCTTTTGACATACTTTGGATCAAGTTCTTGACATGGGTCAATTTCAAAGGATGGATTCTTACAAAGGGTTCTTGGATATCTTTTTTGGGCATGGGAAGTGGCTCAATATCCTCTTGAGCTTTGAGTGGACTTGGATCAAATGTTGAGTTGAGGATCTCTTTAGTATATGTAACCATGAGGTCAAAGGATGTCAATATGTCTTGGGAAGGACCATTGCCAAACCTGGGTGAAAGATGTTGATCATGCTTTGGAATAAATTCTTGAGATACTTCCTCTAACTCATTAGGTGCTTTAGAGACATTTTCAACATGATCATTGGTTGATAGATCATGGATTATGTCAATAGGATCAAATAATGTTAACACATCTTGAAATAGATCACTAAAAAGTGGCTCTTGATGAATGTTGATTCGATCATTGGATGGGGTAGATATATCTTCACAATGCTCATTGATGGATTGATTTTGATCATTGTCCTCGACAGTTGTGGTGGAGATATTTTCAATGTTTTCAACCATAAGATCAAATGATATTAACGTTTCTTGAATTGGATCATTGTTGGGTATCGTTGGTGGTTTTTGATCATGATTGAAAAGTGACTCTTGATATATGTTGATTTGATCATCGGAGGAGATGGAAACATCTTCAAGGTGCTCATTGATGGGTAGTTGTAATTGGTCTTTGAGATGTGATGACTGATCTTCAAGATGGGGTGATTGGGTTTTTGTTGATGTTGTTGATACCCAACCTCTCGATATTGGAGATATTCAATTTCTTGATATGGTTGTGGAGGAAACTCAATTCTTTGATGGCATGGTTCAACCAATGGAAGAGTGTATTGATTTTTGGGTGGAGATGTCTCTTAGTGATATAATCAATGAGTTTTTTGAGTGTGGAAATTTTGTTTCGCAAGATTTGACCTTGACATTCTTGATATGGTTGACTTGGTTGTTGAGGAAGCATATTTGGCATGTATACTTGTGGTGTTTGTATGGAACCATGGACCAATTGATCTTAAACAATATTTTGATTTGGTATGATGTTTAGATTTGGCATTATTGGTTGATATTGAACATTGTTGTGATTGGGAAACACATTGCTTGGATTTAGGTAGCTTTTTTTTGCATGGGGTTACCATGACTTGGATCAATACATGGAGTTGTCAACATATTGCTTGGATTTTGAACAACATTGGTGGGTTTTGCAAACATATCCATCCCAAAGTTTACCAAGTATGGATTTGATATGTTTATGTTTGGTAAGCTTGGATTTGGTACAGTCACATTTGGCATGTATGGATTTGGTGGTATAATGTTGTTTGGAAGACTCATGCCTTGATTGTTTGGTTGATAGATTTGTAAGTTTTGGCTTTGATATAAATCTACCATAGGAAAAGGTGTTCCAAAATTCAAATTGGTAAAACTCACATTTGTTATATCATTGAGGTTTTGTGCTCCTAAATTCAAGTTGGGAAAAGTCACATTTGTTGTATTATTGAATTTTGGAGGAGATAAAGATCCCATGTATGGATTGTACAAATGTGAGTATTGGCTTTGATAGTTTGGTTGACTTCGATTACTCATGATGTATGAATCAAGCTTATATTCCATGTTTTCTTGTGTTTTGACCTTGTTGACCTCTAAGCTGGGATTTAGGACCAATGATGGGATGAAAGATGAAAGGGTGAGTGACATGGGTGTTTGAACTTTTAGGAACTTTGGAGGAATACTAATCTTTAGTATTATGTATTTTTATTTTGGATTTGATTTGGTTTGATTTGGATAATGGGTTTATAAACCCCAAGATGTTGGATGCTATCTTGGAATAAATTTGTCCACAAGTTCATAATTTAACTAGGTGTATGACGAAGGATTCGTCCACACACACTTAGCCAAACAAGGCGATTTTGGTTTGATTTTGCTTCTAGATAATGAACTTATAAACCTCAAGATGTTGGATGTTATCAAAAGGTAGACTTGTTCACAAGGATTGATAATTTGATCAAATATGTGGAGAAGGATTCATCTACACACATCTAACCAAACAAGATGATTTGGATTTTCCAAAAGTCTAGCATGAATAATTTTTTCAAGATTTCCAAGAGTTGTTTGTGAGATGGGATTTGATTGATGTTTGATATGGATGAAGTGATTGGTTTTGATCCTAAAAGAACCTAAGAAGGACTTTGTTTACTAGACCAAGATATTGAAGAACATGCTTTTTCCTAAGAGTATTTCAAACCAAAATACCAATGTTTGCATGGAAAACCATATGACCAATAGATACCAAGCACATGTGTGGGGTTCAATTGTTCTTAACTTTTCCTAACAAGTTATTTTTACCACAAAAACTCTCTTGATTTATCTCAAACTAAATGTCTAATGTCCCAATTTATATTCATCCCACAAAACCCATTATGTGCAAATCAAGAAAATCAAGGCAATAGTTCCCTAATGTTGACTTTAGTGAGAGAAAATTAAGATATAAATCCAAATACTTAGAAGCCTCTAATGATGAAATCCCTAGGGAAAGCAATAGCACTTGGATTCATCAAAGGTATTTGCTCCCCCTAAAGGGTTTGAAATTTTGAAGACTTTGTGAATGTTTGTTTTCAAGCATTTTGGATCCAAGCAAAGTGTTTTTGATTTCAAGAATATGCACAACCCTATGGATAAAATGAGACAGTATTTGTTGGGTTCCCACTTGGATAAATCTAGCTACGCTTACTCCTAGTGTATGATTATATGCTTGACCACACTGGCTCCCCTCCATGGCACACACTTCTCGAGTCATTCAAGCATCAGTACCCATGAAACTCTCATGGCATACTTCTCATCTCTACCAGGAGTCGTAAGAATGTGAGGTGGATTTAGAACGACCTTTCTTGCACCAACAAATAGATTAGGATTTTGGATTCTACACAAATTGGTTAATAATTAGGGCACCCATTTAGAAGGTCACATGAGAGGCAAGATCAACTCATATAAAGAGTATCACTTGCTTGTCCGTAGGAGCTTCTATAATGATGAACTTTCCTCAACATTCGAATTTGTATATTGGTTGGGAGTAGCTTGGTGTTTAGCTCATTACCGGTTTGAGTCATTCCCTTGGGGTGAGTAATGTTTCCCACCAAGGTAGGCTCTCTAAAGGTGGATAATAGTGAAGGAGTGCATTTATAGTTCAACCACCTAACGCATTTAGGCAGGAGCACACACAATGCCTTTTCTTCTCGCTCGCATGTTTTGTTCAAATTTTAGGCACCCAAATTGAAATGTGGAGGCAATCACTTACACAAATTAATATCACAAAAAAATATTTTGATTCTCAAGATCGCTTGTGAAGCACGAGAGAAGTGCATATGCCTCTTCTAAATGATATTACTTTATATAAAATATTACAAAACAAAGAGTACACATGTTCTTTTTAAACCACAGAGAAATAATATGAATTATTTTTAAGCACCAATTTTGAAGTATGAGATTTGTTTGTTCATTTGTTAAGTCCAAAACAAAATCTAGTAAGTTTGCTTATGGTTCTTTTTAATCCCTTTGTTTTGTTCTTTTTAAGCCCAAACGAAATTTATTGAGTCCTAAAAAGCAAGAAGATGACAAATCCTTACAAAAGGGATTATAATTTCTCCCTAAAGTGTTTAAAATACTTGATACAATAAGATAATGATGACATAGAGAAATCTTGGTCTTCGTTTTCCTTCCTTCACTTTCGATTAAGCTAACCTTTTTTTTTGGCAAGTTTCAACAATTATCAAATTTTGTCATTTTTGGTGATTTCCCATGCATAACTTTGAGAGTCCTGTTTTTTCCCAAAAACTTTCTAAAACTAAGATAGGACGAATTTCCAACTAACATCCTAGATTTGAAACATAAGTTTCGAGTTATTAACAAAAACAAATTTAAAAAAACAAGAAAAAACACTAAATTGCCATTTTGAGGGCCAAGATGAAAGTTTCAAGCCCCAAAAAAGTGCTAAAAATGGCCACCAAATTCATTTAGAAATGTACATGCCACCTCATAACGAAACCACCTGTAAAATTTCAGCCCAAATGGACATCCGAGTCAAAAGTTATGACCTTCAGAAGTCCCTGCATAACAAAAATTGGTTAATATTGTAAAAACAAAGGCCAAAAAACCAATTAGAAGTCAAAAACAACCAAGGTGAAAAAAGCACATGTTGAAAATAAACTGAAATCTACTTTTTACCCTACTCTAGCAACGCAATCCACATATGCGGCACAATTTGAGGAAGTCAGCGGCACAATATAGCATCATTGAGGATTGCAAGTGGTAGTCTGCAGAAAAAGAGTGACCACGATTGCGGTGCAATTTTAGCCAGCGGCACAATTTGGAATTTGGAAGCCAGCATTGGAGTTAGAAATTCAAATGACTCCAGCGACATAGGTTGGAGTTTAGAAGCAGTGCAATATAGCGTCATTGGACTGATAGCGATGCAGTTTGGCATCGTTGGACTAATAGTGGTGTAGTTTTCCTGTAGACACAAAAATTCAACAAAAAGCACGGAATTTTTAGAAAAATGTGTTGATTTTCTCCAGATTCATCCTCCTTCTAGTGCCAAAATGTGAATGGTGTTTCTATACCTGCACAAATACAAAGAGAAAACACATGATTAGATTGAAATGCAAGTTAGAATCAACATTCCCCATGAAATTAGATTGAAACATCAAAATAGGAAATGAAATGAAGAACAACACGATAAAAGCTAATTAAATTGTATCTAATGAGAAAACTTTCAATCCCATGGGGAAATTGGTGCCACTTTGATGTGGAAAATGGCCCTTTCCCAACTCCTCGATGTGATTTGATGATCTTCGAGATGATGATTCTTGATTCCTTGATGCAATGTGATGATAACCTTGATAAATTTGATATAAAGCTATGAAATTCAAATGCAATGGATGGAATTGTGAGTGAAATTGAGTATAGTAGACTTGCTTGGATTGTGGATGATATTGTGGATGAAATTGAGTATAGTAAGCTTGTATGGATTATGGATGAAATTATGGATCCTAAAATCAATAGAGAAGCTCTTTATTTATAGGAGATAAGGATGGAGGAATGTGAAATAGGATGAATGTGGCAATAAAGATGAACCAATGGCATTGTGCCACTTGTCCAAATGTGATTGGAGGAGGAATGAGCACATTTTGATGAATGTACACATAAATGCTATTAGATTCAAATTTGAATTTGACGAAATGACAAGTTGGAGGGAGAGAGGAATGGAATAAATGTCACTTGGTTCAAGGCAAAGGACATGTAAGAGGCCTTTAATGCCTTGTTGGAAGTACTCATCCCTTTTAGAGGGATTTTTGAATTAGAAGAATATTCCACCAAAGATGCCCTTTTGAATGGAAATTGACGAATTTATAAATCAAATAAACTGATTTATTGTGTAAGTTGCAAAATCTAGAGGATTGGAGTGATTAGGATTAGGATTAATCATGATTTGATCAATTTAGGTAGAAATTAGATGATTTGACAATTTTTACTTAGATTTTGGGATTTAAATAAATAAAAGTTGAAAGGAAAAATGGATTTTAGATTTAATTAAATAAAGATTGATTAATTTAATTAAAGAGGGTGATGTTAGATTAAATCAAATAAAGATTAATTTATTTAATTTAAAGAGATGACCTTAGAGAATTAATTAAATAAAGTGAATTATTTAATTAAAAGAGAGACTATAGGATTAATTAAACAAAATGATTTATTTAATTAATGGAAGAGAATGACTTAATCAGATAAATTTGATTTATTTCATTAAGAGATGAAATGTGATGAATTTAATCAAATAAAGATTATTCGATTAAATTAATTAGTAAAGGGGATGATTTAGGAAGAAATGATGTTAGTAAGATCGGGATCAGATGTGTAGGATCAAACTGTATATTTTATGTGTCTACAATGGTATTTATATTTTGTTTTTTAGCTCTATGTCCGTACAGGATGCCAACTCATCCCTCAAACACTGGTGTGTCATGTTGGCATCCTAAACTCACATTGTTGTCCTTTGCTTGAGATTTATTCCTCCTATAACAAAGATTTGTTGATTATACTCTTTTGGTCTTCGAAGAGGTTTTTTTATAGTAGATTCCTAATGTCTCGTTCTTTGCAAATTTTTCATTTGGTTCACTAATCCTATTTAGCTAAGCTTGAGGTAGTTTAGGGAAGTTCTCTCCCTAGGATTCTCTTGAGAACAAAGAGAGTCATGAGCATCGAATCCCCCTTCTCTACATTTTGGCGAACCCAACGTGAACCATGTCAAATCTTTTTCTGCAATTTTTTAATGTTTATGATGATTTTTTCTCTAAGGAAGATTTTGATGTGTTGGAAAAGTCTATAGATGATTTCTTAGAAGCATCTTCATCTATCTATATATCTTCCAAACAAACTTCTTCACAAACATCTACTTCTTCTTCACCAGCTGAGAATTCGATGAACATTGTTGTAGTATTTATGGCTTCCCTGAGGCCTAAGAGACCCATTGTTTACTTGACTCCAACTAACCCTTCTCTTAAGAAGATTCATTCTATTTGTGGGGTCTTGTATTATAATGACTCGACATATTTATATATAAGGTTTGTACGATCTACAAACTCTAATTCTTATAATGTCGTAGCACACACATACAACACTAGAAGGAATTTACAATATTTTGTTCCTTCATCTCAACCTACTCAAGTTCCTACTTCTTTTTTGCCTTCTTGACCAAGCCTTCCTTCAACACCTAAACCTGCGACTAAAGCACCTAGAGATTATGATCTCATCCAGCAACTTCACATTACTTCGACTAAATCTCTCTTTGGGATTTTCTTCAAAATGCTCTAGTTTGCTAGGGTATGCTTCAAGAAGCCTTGCAAAAGATCCTCTTACCTTCCTCCACTAGGCCTTGACAGATGTTAACGTATTGATGGCTCATACTCATGTGAATTCTCTAAATATTACATTATGTCTATAGGAACTTCCACCCCCATATTTGTAGAAGCAAGTGGACCCTCCAATGATCATATTTAGTGTTAACAACATTGGTATTAGATGTACACTCATTGACACTAGTTTAGATCTCAATGTTTGTGGTATGGATCTACTACCTATGATTAATATTGATTCTTCTTCTTTAGCTGCTTCTTCTTTATACATTCATGGATTTGATAATGTTGGTCGACAATCCCTAGGTAGAGTAACCTTTCCCTTGCGGCCAAGACCCATTACCTTACCCACTTTTGGTGTATTGATGTTTGACCCCTTACCTTACAACCTTCTTCTTGGAAGACCTTGGATTCATGTTATGGGAGTTGTGACTTCTAATTTTCATCATTCTTTAAAGTTTGTAGCTAATAATCAAGTGGTTATGATTAAGGTTGACCTCAAAGCAGTCCACCTCTATGAGTTGGAAACTGTTGGTCGAGCCTCAGTTGTTTCCACTCTTAATAATTATATTCCATCACTAACCACTAATGCGTTGACATGTTCTTTGGTGGTTCCATCTATAGAGATTGTCCTTGAAGTGAGTGTCCCAAAAGAGGAATAACCTAAAGCAGAAATTCCTAAGTCTTCCCCATCTACTTCTTCTTCTTAATCAAATTCATGTCTTGGTGATGATTGGGGATCCTTGGTCTTCTCTAAATTCCTCATCAAAGAGTACAAAGTGAATCTCTTCCACCTTGATCTTCCAATAAATTCAAACACCTTCAATAAGAAATTTGATCAACCTCCTACTAAGAAGGAAAGATGTGATCCTATCCAAGAACCTAGTTGTTCCCCTACTAAGGATGATAATCAAAGTTCTGATGGAGAAGTTATTTTTTGTGATTTCGATGAGAAGGATGGTTGTGGTCTCATAGACATGTTTGAAACTCATTGGTGGAATTACGCTCTCTATGTGGAACCACCTCCTTCTAAGGCTTTTCAGACACATTATAGCCTTGGATACAGAATTGTTTCTAAGTATGGTTACAGGTGTAAAGGTCTTGGGCATATTGAACAAGGAATTCAAGTCCCTATCCAAATTCAGCCTTGCAATTATAACTTGGGACTGGGATGCTTTATTGAACAATCTAGGAAAAAACCATGGTGGAGTGTTAACATGATTTTGGTTGAACCTCTCAATCTCGCTTAACCTGAATGATAGAGGATAAAATATAATCTAATGAAGTTCCTCTAGATGTATTTTCTTTAGAGGAAGCGTTGGAAGAATTCTTAGGTGCCTATTCCCACTTTCTTTCCTTTCACCATAAGCAACAATTCTCGTATCACTTGAACAAACGAGCATACTTTGGAGAATCTATTTTGAATATGGATGAGGAGGCTCCTCTATCTAACACTGACGATGGTTTCTCGATACCCCATCCTAAAGACCATAGTCCTCTCCTTAAGGGAGATAATACTGAAGTTTTCATGGATCCTAAATCCTCTAAAAAGGTGATTAAGATTGGAAAATTCCTTTCTTCTAGAAAAAGCTAATGAGCACTCTGACCTTTTACATTCTCATCCTGATATCTTTGCTTGGTCATATGAGGACATGCCTGGTATTGATGAGTCTATATTGGTTCATAGTATCATCCTATGTCTTGATGCCAAGCCTATTAAGTGAAAAATTTGAAAGATCAATCCCAAGGTGGCCTTTTTGGTTAAGACTAGGATGGAGAAGTTGTTAAAAGCAAGCTTTATTTGTCCTATCAACTATTCACCTTAGATTTTAAATATTGTTGTCGTTAGCAAACTAGACGATCGTATTTGTATTTGCATTGACTTTCGTGACCTTAGTAAGGCTTATCTTAAAGATGATTTTTTATTGCCTAATATTGATATGATTGTAGACTCGATTGCAGGTCATGCCTTGTTGTCTTTCATGGATGGCTTCTCAAGATATAACCAAATTTTAATTAATTCGAGAGATCAATATAAGATAGCCTTCACCACCCCTTGGGGTACTTTTTGTTATGTGGTCATGTTGTTCGGGTTAAAGAATGTAGGCGCAACTTACCAACAGGTGATGTCCCTAATCTTTCATGATTTTATTCACAAAATTTTAGAAGACTACATTGATGACATCTTGGAAAAATCCATAACCCATCAAGATCACATAGGAAATCTTCATCTCATCTTTGAAATACTTTGAATCTATAAGATGAGGCTCAATCCCCTTAAGTGTGTCTTCGACATGGATGCAGGAAAACTTTTAGGATTTATAGAGTCAATGCAAACAAAATTTATGCAATTGTTAACATGCCTCCACTTAGAAACATCTCTAAACTATAGATTTTGCAAGGGAAGATTCAAGCAATTTGTAGATTCATATCTCAGTTGGTTGATTGTACCCTTCCCTTCACTTGTTTGTTGAAGAAGGATGTTCACTTTATATGGGATGATGAGTGTTAGAAAGCTTTTGATTCAATTAAAACTTATCTAGTCAAATCCTCTCATCTTAATGTCAGTCATGCAGGATAGACCCTTCTTTCTCTACCTTTCTGCATCATCGTATGCTTTGGTAGCCTTGTTTTCTCAATATGATGATGATGGTTATGCCCTTACCTTTACAGTGTGTATTGGGTTATGATTAGTCAGCTTGTGGCTACCTTAACTCTTAATTAAGTCATATTATCAGTATTATATTGTGATTTAGTTAGTTAGGTTGGCCTAGGGCTTATATAGGATTATCTAAGTCGACCTGGGTGATATCCTAGGCATAAATAGGTATATATATGAGGTTTTGAGTCTTAGTCTTATTGAAGAATATTGAAGGTATCCCCCTCGAAGTGGCATATTACTATAAAGTATTTGCAGCATATTTCATATCATATTCTTCTTGTGCAAGTTATTTCATTGCAAGTGGTATCAGAGCATGATCTTGGCACCATTACAACAAGGCATTTTTTTCAATTTTGGAGGTCATTTTGTAAAACCCATATCTCCCAAATTTTAGAAAAAAAAATGTTTTATTTTCAAATGTTTTTTTAAAGGAAATTATTAAAAAGTTACAGTCTAGATTTCAAAAGATTTGGAGCAGAACCGAGCGAGCTATTGTAGAATTAGGGTTTCTACCCAATTTATTTGGAAAACACATATCTCCCACATATTGACAAATTGGTTCCTGATCTTTTGTGGGTTTTTGAGACATATCAAAGGAGGCTACAATCTAATTTTCAAAGTAATTGAAGTAGAAATAATCAATTTATTGGTAAATTAGGGTTTTCAAAAAAATAGCTTTAAGGCTGAAAATCAGCTAATTTTTGTGATATTTTTCTATTGGAGTGCGACCTAGGCCTTGAATTTATTTATAACAAAAATAGAGACAAAAAAGAAGCAAAATAAAAAGGAACAAGAAAGAGAAAGAGAAAGAGAAAGAGAAAGAGAATGGGAACGGGAAGGGAGGGGGAGGGGGAGGGAAAGAGAAACAAGAACAAGAATAGAAATAGGAAACAAGAACAAGAACAAGAACAATAAGTAGCAGTAGAAAAAGTAGAGGTAAAAAAGGAGATGAAGAAGAAGAAAAAGAAAAAATTTAGCATTGAGGACAATGATTTTGTAAAGAGGAGGGAAATGTTATGCCCTTACCCCTATAGTGTGTATCAGGTTGTGATGAGAAGAGAAAGAACAAGAACAAGAAGTAGTAGTAGAAGAAGAGGCAAAAGTAAAAAGATAAAGAGAAAGAAGAAGAACAAGAATAGAAACAGAACAAGACAAGAACAAGAACAAGAACAAGAACAAGAGAAATACAAGAGTAGGAACAATAAGTAGCAGTAGAAAAAGAAGTAGAGGTAAAAAAGGAGATGAAGAAGAAGATAAAGAAAAAAATTAGCATTGAGGACAATGCTTTTGTAAAGAGGAGTGAAATGTTATGCCCTTACCCCTATAGTGTGTATCAGGTTGTGATTAGTCAACTTGTGGCTACCTTAACTCTTAATTAATTCATATTATCATTATTATATTATTATTTAGTTAGTTAGGTCATCCTAGGGCTTATATAGGATCATCTAAGCTAACATGGGTTATATCCTAGGCATAAATAGGTGCATATAGGAGGTTGTGAGTCTTATTTCATCATCATGTTAAGTATCAAGCTCTTATTGAAGACTATTGGAGGTATCCCCCTCGAAGTGGATTAGGAGGTTGCCCCCTAGAAGTGGCATATTATTATCAAGTATTTCCAACTTATTTCATACTATATTCTTCTTGTGCATGTTGTTTCATTAAAATGATGGTAGGGAAATAATAGTCTACTACATTAGTCTTTTCCTTGTTGATAAAGAAACCTATTATTCTACATGGAGAAACAATGTCCGCTCTTGTCTTCGCAACGCAGAATTTAAGACACTATCTTCTTCATGTTGAAATGCATGTCATTATGAAAAGTGATCTTCAGAAGCATTTGTTTTCTAGTGTTGACCTTGTTGAAAGGTTAGTGAAATGGGTAATGTTTCCTTCTGAGTTCAACATAAAGTTCATGACTCAAAAATCAATAAAAGGTCAAGTGATTGTCGATCAATTGGTAGACGCTCCTTCATCTCACTCCTTCCCTAGTCTGGACTTGTTTCCTGATGAATATATTTTTGTGATCAGTCACAATCTTGTATGGGAGATGTATTTCAATGGTTCAGGATGTTAGACTGGCTCTGGGACGGGTGTAGTTTTGATCTCAACCAACAAACGAACAGTCCCTCTCTCCTTTCGATTAGAATTTCAATGTACTAATAACATCGTTCAGTACAAGGCCCTTCTTGTTGACTTGCATGTCATGATCGTATTAAACATAAAACATCTATGCATACACTATGACTCTAATCTTATTGTGAATCAAATCACAAGAATGTATCAAGCTAAGAAAAGTAATTTGTCTCAGTATTGGGACATGGCTTTGTCCTTACTTGATCGCCTCTCTTCTTTCACAATAGAGAGCGATGTCTCCCTAGTGCCCTTGAATAAGGATACAAAAGAATACCACTTTGTGGTTCATATTCTTCACTCTCTTGTTGTTTCTAATGAAACTAAATCCAATGTTCTTGAAGGGAAAAATGGATATCCCATAAAACTTTCCAAGAACAGTATGCACACTTAGTATCCTATGTTTAAAATACAAGCACATACTACTATGCCTTATAGCGGAAATAGACATAGATGATTTTACCATTGCATTAACCCTTCTAGGAAAGATAATGTAGTTTGTGGATCTAAGAAAATTTCAATAGCATAACGGCATGTAAATCAACACTTCAAGAATGAAAGAAGAAGAATAGAAGAAAGATAGACAGAAGAGAAGAAACACCAATATAGAAGGGGAAAACTCTTTCAGGTAAAAAACCTGACACTCCAAAGCATCGAACCAATGTATTACTCTACAACAAAAAGGTTACAATACACTTCCAGGCTAATAGCCTTAACATGGAGATTACATCTTTCTCTTCTGGAGGAAATCTGGCAGCATAACCCTGCAATGAATCAACTCATACTAAACACTCCCTCAAGCACCTTATTTATAGAGAGATACAAGCATAGAGGTAGCTTTATGAGCAAGCTACAACAAGGAGTTATGCAAAACTCCTCCAAATCCATGTGGCACATATTCCAAGGACATATTTGAATTTTATGACACATGTACATGCATTTATTACACCCCCAACCAACCTCCATACTTGGGCACCCCAAATTTTCCCAAAATAGGTAATGACAGATTCACTTGCACACCTTACAATGTCATAGAATCTGTCATATATGACAACCTCTTACAACTATAAGAGAATCTGTCATAAGAGGCTAAATATAGAAGATGCTCTTACACACTCTTACAAATTTTTCATATCCCAAACTTGGGTGCCTACCTTCTCCACACAAAGATGTCATGTGACACTTGTCACACCTGTCATAGAATCTCTATTTTCAGCTCTTACATGTCATAGATCTTGTGATAGGAATCTGTCATACAATGATGACTTACACAATGCTCAGAGTTCCAACACATGGTAGAGAATCTCTACACAAAATGGGATGCCTATATTCCCATGTGGGGACAAAAACATCCATGTCACCTCCCAATGTGATGACAACTCACTGTGCCAGCTCACACAAAATGACAACATTAGATGAGCATGAAAAACATAATATAGGCAAATAAATAATAAATCAATGTTAGGAAAAATGCCAAGGTTAAGACACCTTAATTTCCAACAGTTCTCGTGTGTGCTCATATAGACTCGGGAGAATGGTACTCTAAAATTTACAACTATCTAAAGATAGGAAACTTTCTCAACGATGTGACAAAGAATGATCGCACTCGGATATGAAATCTTTCAGTCCGCTACATTGTGCTATCAAAATGTTCTTTATCAGAAATCCTATAATGGTCTTCTTCTTTAGTGTCTCACTAAAGTGAAAATACCCCTTTCCCTGAAGGAAGCTCATTCAGGTTCTGGGGGTGGTCATTTTGGTGGTAAATCCTTGGTGTGAAAATTGATCCACATGGGATAATTTTGGCAGACAATGGAACAAGATTCCTTTGATTTTGTTAAGAATTATCTGCAATGTCAACAGCATAGTCATTGCATTCACGCTCCTTCTCAAGAGTTGTAGAATCAAACCTCTCCTTGGTCATTTGCAAAATGGGGGTTGGATATTATTGGAAAGATATCACCTCCTTTTTCTAAAGGACGTGTCTTTATCATTACCGCTACTGATTACTTCACGAAGTGGGTCAAAGCTATCTCACTTCGACCCATGAACGTTGAAGCTATTTGTATCTTTCTTTTAAACAATATGATTGCTCACTTCAGATTTCCTTCTACCTTTTTTCTAATTATGGTACACAACTCAAGAACAAGGAAGTGAAGCAATTCCTAGAGAAATTTCATATTCAGCATAGATTCTCTACACCATATTATCCTTAGTCTAATGGCCAAGCAAAAGCATCTAATAAAAATCTTGAGCTTATTCTTTGAAAAACAATAAATAAACATGGTAAGGATTGTCATATTCAATTAACGTACACTTTGTGGGCCTATCGCACGAGTGTTCATATTGCAATATAAACAATGTCTTACAACCTCGTGTATGGTGTTGAAGCCATCATGCCTTTAGAGTTGGAGATTTTGTCTTCGTGGATTTCCCTTAAAGGGTTAATTGATGACGAAACATACTGGTCCAATTGTTTACATCAGCTTGAGTTGCTCGATGAGCGCCGATTGCAATCCCTCAATCACCTTAAAGCTTATCAATAATCACTATCTAGGCAATATAATCAAGGTGTTCTTCCTAGGTCTTTCAAGGTAGATGACCTAGTTCTTTATGAGAATCAAAGAAATGTAAATGTGTTGCTTGATCAAAGGGGAAAATTTAGTCCTGATTCTTTAGACCCTTACATTTTCATCTTCGTGTATGGTTTTGGTGCCTATGGATTTTCATATATGGATGGGATGCCTCTAAAATAACATGTTAATGCAATGCACCTTTTCCAATGATATGTGTAGTGTCTATGTGTCACATGTGTAATGCTCATCCCTCGAGGTTGTAGCGTTTCATATGTTAGCATTCCTTCATTAACACATTATTAAAAAAAATTGTGCTATGATGTAATCATGTGTGTGTGTGAAAGAGAGATACATACATGTGTTCTACTGTGCCATGTATCCATGCATTACATTACATCTTCTGGTTAGGCAATTAGATCACCAGTGTATTTAATTAATATACATCCATGTGTGTTTATTAAATCATGATAGGATCTAATCTAAGCATACATCCATAGGTATGACATCCATCACATAATCATACATGAAAGTAAAGAAGCATACACATGAAACAAAAAAATGCCATAATATCATAACCAACATCTCATGTGTATATATATATCAAGTGTCATGTACATTTATCAATCCATTGTCATCAAAAAATAAGTGGTGACTATATATATGTATCAATGTCTATATATCAAAATGATCTACAAATATTATATACAAAATCGAGTTTCCAAGCCTCGAGAGCATGGTTTCCTAAGCCCTCTGGTCTTGGTTGTGGTGAGGATCTCAGTTCAAAAGTGGAGACGAAGTGAGACTTGTGTGACCGCGAGCTGAATACCACTGCATGCCATCCTTTGATCTCTCCCTGTAGGGAGGCTATTTGGAGCTCTTCTCACCTAAGTGCATCCTACAGCTATTGATCTCTTGTCGATATCATAGTTGTCGCCTGCCTTGCGAGGTCATCAAGTTGGCTCTATGGAGTATCATGTGCCTGCTTGGCACTCTTGACTCTCATCACAATCGCATCTCACTTGAAAAGGGTATTTTGTAGCTTTGTCGACACCTAATCTCTCTGTCCCATGGCAGTAGTGGCATCAGTGGTCCTCTAGGCGATCTTTGCCTACCCCTACTCATATGTCATCCTCAAGACCATGACCAACTCAAAAAGGTGGGCGTGTCACCCTGCTAAAGTTGACCAGTACACATCTAATACGGACCCTTGGATTGACACAAGGGACATCTCTGATATGCACTGCACTATAAATATAGTCTATCCTTGTGTGTCCACTACAACCATGAAGAGAATAGACTGATTAGTACCACGTAATGTATAAATATGAAATCAAAATAAAAGAATATACATGAGATGAAAACTAAAAATACTGAAATGAAATGGAATAAGCAACTATTGTACCTACATCCCCCGCTTGCCAGTGTGGGTCAAGGGGAGGAGCATGGCTAGGTCTGGCACCCCCAGCATTAGACATTGTTGTTGGTGTTGGAAGGGTTGTTATTGGGTTGATGGATGAAGCTAGTACCACCACTCACTAAGATTGGGATAGCAGGCGGATGAGATAACATCATATGTTGTCACCTCGGTCTCACCTCTAATATACCATCCTCCTCACCCTATTTCTCCTACTACTCTTATTGTCTACCTCCACCTCTACCTCCTCCCCATGACCTCACCGACACATCACCCTACACACTTGGATCCCCTTGGGGTATCCGTTGGGAAAATTGGTGCAGGATGATGTATCCTCCACCACGTATGGAAGTCACAGATCACACCTACATCATTGATAGGGTGCACTAGAGGTTGGTCATAATCATCCTCGTCGTCGTTAGAAGGGACAATTTCGATGATCAATGGTTGTTGATGATCTCCTAGTCGTGTGGCACTCCTCATAGCCCATGTGTATGATGGGACTGTAGGAGGGATGGTTTGTTTAATGTCATTCTACTGCATAACCCTCTTCTAGTAAGAGGGCACAATAATATAATCTTTGTGACCTACTAAAAAATGGTCATGTTGCAGGTTCTTAAGGTACCTTCCATCATCAATCCATCTAAACCATCTATATGGTTACCATTGTATCTAGTCGGCTCGCAATGTATCAAACTAAAGACACCAAAACTATAAATCACCACTACCTCACCATCTTGTACTAGTGGGCCATAGGTACGTATAATACCTCACCTGGGGATAGCCCACTGGTCACATGCATGTGATGTGTGTGAATACCCACACCTGTAATAACGTGCATGTTGTAAGGCTCGCAAACTCATAATTCATGAACCTACCTAACTCGTGGTACAAGTTTGCTAACATGTTGCAACCCCATGTGAATACCATCTGGTGGTCCTTTATCACTCTGATGGTATGCACAAGGCCCCCATGTAACTGACAAACTATGAATCTATTGTGACGTGCATGGCCACTATGATGACCATTATGTTCCATAGCAGAGGGACTGTTATGTCACCCTGCTCAAACTAGCAGATATATATGTGGCTAGTCCTTTCGTCATCGTTGTCTCGACCCGTGCAGTACTAGACACCCTCTACATGCTCACAAGAAAAGTGTGTGTCATTGATGGTCACCTGCCACCCATGGATAGGAAGACAAGTGATACAATAGATGTCCTCCAAAGTCATGGTCATCTAACCTGTTAGTAACTAGAATGTCAATGTGGTGGCATCCCACCGCTCCATCAATGCCATGAGCATGTGGTCATGAAACATCTTTGGCATGGTGTAGATGTACCATAAACTAATGTGTCCTAGGTACTCCTCTGTCTAGTCTAGGCGTCACACCTAATCTCAAACCAAATGAAGCACCCACCTGCCAGGATGCTCTATGATCTCGAGGTAGTCCTGCAAAAATGAAAAATATTTATATCAACACACTTGCCATGAAATAATTTATCTTCTACATCGAAAAAAATTGTAACTCTAATCTCTGGAACACAGGCACGTTGCACAGACGTCTACACAACTTGATCTCATATAAGGTCCTCCATTGATAGCTATCTCAACACTAGCACACTTGGCGAACTCCACCACACGAAGACGTCGCCAATGCATCATTGGGACGAATTTGTGCTACCAGGACACCTGCGCTATGATTTTGTCCTAAAATGGCTATAAATCTCTTAAAACACTCAAACGATGAGTCAAATCCAATGAGGTTTTTGGACTTACCTAGTCGACTTCCATGTGCTCAACAATGGTGTGTCTTAGTTGGTCCAGCCTTGGCTCCTCTTAGTCTCGTTTGTGTGGCATTTTTTTTACTTTTCTCTCACAAAATTCAACAAAACTCTCGTAGTGAATAGTGAAAATGACCCTTCTAGGGGCCCACCTAGGTATATATAGGCCCCCTAAGGCACATTTTTCTCGACGATTGCATCCTCTCATTTTTCCTACTTTCCCCCACCTAGTTAGGGGAAAAACCAAGAGGGGGCATATAGTCACCTATTTACCATATTTTTCTTTTGAACCATCAAATTATTTCTTGATCATTCTTCTCGCCTTGGTAGCTTCTTATAATTTTTGGACTGACCTAAAATTTGAAGTTTTGCGGAACAAAATTTTGCATGAGCTTTCATGTCGGATGTATTTTTCACCGAGTTTGATTGTTGGGGGCATCTTTGGTACCTGCCTGCTCAAAATTTGTGGCCTATACAGTATCCATTTCTAGTATGCAAATCTCTAATTTAGTGTTTATTTTCTTTTCTACTTTAGTATGGCTAATTTTTTCCATAATATAGCCTACTAAAGTTGGGGCAAAATGTAATGTCATAAAATTGCACCCTAGAGGAAATTTCACATTTGCATATTTGGCCCTACATTTATTATGCTTAAACACATTTATGACAAGAACCTTATGGGTCAAAATTTTATGATTTTGATGCCACAAGGACCAATGATGAAACGACAATAGTCTACCACATCATTTCCCAAAAAATGATGAGTTGGACACCTATGTGGTGTGTGGACATCCACGCAACATGCTAACTTCCTCCCACTTTTTTGTGTTTGAAATATGGAATCTCATAATCTTGACTCATGAAATGTGTGCCTATAGTTAGATTTCCAAGTGTATCGGCTCCTCCCACCTCATGCAGCAACAAAACTCTCCTTTCTCTCATTTTGGGGGTTATCTCTCATTCTGACACTTGAATCTTTCAATCTCACTCTATTCTCTGCTTCTTTCTCTCTCGATCTTGCTTCTATAATGAATCTTTGCTAGACTAAGTTCACTCCAATAGCCAAAGCTCTCTTGCAAACCTTCAACGGTGTGTCCATGTCGTCAAGAGGGGGTTGCAGACTCTTGGTAATGCTCTCTTGATTCTTATCTATTTGGGAATAGATACTTTGTTCATTTGTATCTTGTGATATGGGTTCTCCTCCTTGAGTGAGTATTTTATCACCTTGCACTTGTTTAATTTGTACACTTTTCTATCTATCTGGTTGTTTGTGGAGGTGGGAGCACTAAAGCAAGGGTTTGACTACAGCAAGCCCCAAAATAGCCCAAACATTTTCCCTCATTCTTCTTGTGTGCAGGTTGTCTAAGCGAAGCTTGGAGTAAGATCTTGAACACAGGCCTCATTGTAAGCTTCTCTATCATTCTCCTTTGTACTTTTTAGGTTTTATTTCTTTATGTTACTCTATTTTGTTGAACAGACCTTGGATTTGAACACGTTAGTGGAATAGTGGTTATTTAGTTATGTGGTTTAGCTCTATGTCCATACAGGACACTAGCAGTTCCCTTGAACTCTAGCACATTGCGCTGGCATCCTAAACCTATGTTGTGTCCTTTGGCCAAGAGTTATTCCTCCTATAATAGAGATATATGTTGATTCTACTTATTTGGTCTCTGAAGAAATTTGTTTATAGTAGATTCCCGATGTCCTGTTCTTTCCAATTTCTTCATTCAATTCTCTAATCTAATTTAGCTAAACTTGAGGTAGTTTAGGGTAGTTCATTCCTTGGGACTCTCTTGAGAACGAAGAGACTTGTGAGCAGTGAATCCCCCTTCTCTACAAAAAGTTACAAGTATAAATCTTCTCACTTAATATATTTTTTCATGCATTTGAGCCAACCTATGGCACGTTTGAGCCAACTTGTTGCACATTTAATCAAATTTGTGGTGCATTTGAGCTGGCATGTAGTGCATTTGATATATATCAACCAGCATTTCATTTTCACATATTTTCTCAATTCTACACATTTGAGGTGACTTATCGTGTATTTGAGGTGACTTGTCACACATATGATTGATCCTGATGCACTTTTGAAGTGACTCGTTGTGCATTTGATAAATTATACTACACATCTGATCCAATTTACTATGCATTTGATCTAATTTATTGTGCATATGGTTCGACTTATTGCACATTTGAGTTATTTTGATACGTTGATTTATTATACTACAAATTTGATTAGAACATAGTGAGATATTTAGAATTGGTTTTAATTGATATTAGATTTACAAAATATTTGGATTTTCTCATATTCTAACAAATATAATTTTTAATCTAACCCCAAATTGAAGATATTATCATTTTCTAGGTCTTATGGTTGTTGCTTTTTGTGTACATGGATTCAATTTTTTTTAATTCAAATGGTTGCAAAGGATAGTTTTAGAGCTCTTCACATTGGATCAAATTGTCTTCTCAAATTTAACATTGGACTCTAGGTACCTTCATTATAATCATTATTTACCTTTTAAATTGAAAATTAATCATTGTTCTTTGTCAGTTTTGGTATTATTGCTTTAGACAAACTTTCTTGACATGCCTTTTGACATTAGGAATTGGGTTTAAAATCAATCTTTCACATTTGGATTTGGGATCTAAAATAAACCACTATATTTTAATCCCCATGATCCACTTGTGTATGCTCTCCTCTTGCATCTTAGTGTGATGTTGAGGATCCTGCATAAGTGATCCTGTTTTATTTTTTAGGGGGTTTGCCTAGTGATTTCATCACCCTAGGGAATGATCTTAACTCTCATGTTCAAACAAAATTTAAAGAACGCGGAGTGAATTGAAATACACGACTCTTGGAAGTGGAATATTATTAATCTGGACTAATCCTCTAAGAAATTTATACCTTAAAGAAGTGGAGGTGGAGGGTGGGTTGCCTTTTCCTCTTGGTTGTTTGGTGGTATTCTCTTCCATCTATGAATTAGGCCTCACATACCCTTGTGGCATATAGAGGATACCCCTATTTGAGCTTGTAAATCCTAGTTAAAACATTTGGCCATATTTTCTTGTAGTGTCATTGTACCTACAAGGATGGATAAACCCACTTGAATAGGCTTATTCATGTGTCTTGCATGTTTGAATGTTTAAAAACACCTTCCCCACTTGAAACCAAAAAGGGACACAAAATCCAAATTGAGTCATAGGAAATTGTATTTTGCATCATAAAATCAAAACTTTCTAAAACAAAACAAAAATCAAAGACAAAGCAAGAAAATATATTGTATTTATCTTCTTAGATTTAAAATTGTTAATGTTGCTTGGTGTATCTTTTATAAAAAATGATCTTTTGAAAATGTCAACAACAATCTTGGTTGTTTTTAATATGTTTTGCTAAAAAAAATCCCTAAAAAAATTATAGAAAACTACATATGAGTAGAAACATTATGATTTTGATACATTGTGTTGCACATTTGAATAGAAACACTACACTTTTTATACATTTTTCTACGCATTTGAGACATAAAAAATGCACTTCTACATTATCAGTCTACACATCTAGTTATCATTCTATGCAATTGAATGGCAGTATTATTCTTCTAATCCATTATATGTCACATATGAGCAACTTCTAAGATATTTTATTGTGATTTTGATCCATTATAGTATGATTTTGATCAGTAATAGTATCCCTTGAAATTTTTAACATATAGCATAAATCAAATCTTCAAAAGTATCAAACTATCAGACAAACATGCATGAAACATATCTTTCATTAGATTGTCATTGATAAGATTTGGAGGAGAATAAAACTTTTCGGATTTTGTCATATCTTTATCAAAATTTATTTTTAAGGTTTAATCTAGATATCTTATATATAATATCTATCATTATCAATCAGTATCTATTTTCTTGGACTCATAAGTCTACTTCAAGAAGGAATTATCAATATTGATCATTTTTCTTGGACTCACAAGTCTAGCTCAAGTAGAATAATATCATTATCAATCAGTATCTACTTGTTTGGACTCAAAATTCTAGTTCAAGCAGACATTATCAATATCTTGATCTTGATCATTTTTCTAGGACTTACAAAATTCTAGTTCAAGTAGAATAACATCATTATTAATCAATATATGTTTTCTTGAACTCGCAAGTCTAGTTCAAGTAAAAAATATCTTTATTATTTGGAGATTTATCTTAAATTTAATCTATTTTTGGTTTTGTATAACAAGAATCATTTTTTTGGAAAGTCCTATCTTATCTAAGGTCTTACATTTACATATACCAATCACAAGGTCACAATATAAGAAAAACGTGGAATCTCATCAAGTTGAGTAAAACATGCAGACACACATAAGGGGTACCCAACATGATTGGGAATGTCTTCACAACAACCACCCCAAGGTCCATGTGAGATTCACATTCCATAATATTCATGATCCATTCACATTGATGAAGATATTAATTGAGACCCGACATTAGAGGACCTCCAAGGATTTGAACAAGATCCTAAAGTAATGAGAGTTATGTAGCTTCTTTTTTAGAAAAATCCTAATCATTACCTTCAAATATTAATTCAAAAGGTGCTAAGCTACCTCATAATTTGGACACCTAAAATTCACCACAAAACACTATAGATACAATGATTTCCACCTTTTCTAATACCCCATTACCTCAACCTAATCCGTCTAAGGTTCAATGGAACTCCTATCAAGAGACATGTGATCATTTTGCATCCAATCCATCTCATACACTTCCACATTCTATGCCCAATGTCACAAATTCTAACAAACAAAACATGTTTCCTCCACCAAACCCACGTTAACCAAACCTACATTGTATCTTTAATCCTTACCTATCCCACAACCAACATATTCCCAAATTCCCAAAGCTTTACCACCTACATCCCATCATTTCAATTATCAACAATTTTAAACACTTTAAATAGTATCCCAAACAAATGTGTCACCTATAAAATATTATATCCCATTAATTCATGTCTTTACTTTCATTCCTACAACTAATCCTCTAGTTTATCCTCCTATCTCATACATCACTCAACCACCTACATCCAATATACCCATAAGCACATATACCCCAAAAAATCCTTCATGTTACATACACACCTCCCAATGTATCTACCTCTACACCTACTGAAATGAAGGAAGAGGGGGGTCCCAGGTCCTAAATGCAAAGAACCTAGGATTTAAGGGGCCTTTTCCAAGATTTCATTAGAATACCAACCACAAAGCCAAGAGATTGACTTTCAACCTCAATGGTGAGCCAATCAGACCTAGGTTGGTGGATTCTTTAGGGCCTTAGAATGATTAGGAATGATCTAGAAATGATTTGAAAAGATGAAGCTAATTTAAATATATGAATTAATATGTAAAATGCAAATTCCCAAAGATAAACAGAGTGTAACAACAATTTGTAGGAAAATCTAGGAGATATCAGAGAGTATGTACCTGTCACAAAAATTTGATTATGGCATGTGTAGAGGGACTGGTTCACCCCTAGGCGAATGGGTCTTTGTGATCCTTTCTAAAAATTCAAAATCTAATGGTGTGCCCCTTTGTTTGCTCTATATTCCTCTATCTATAAATCTTCATCTTCGGATCCAAACCTATAATAAATCTGCAAAAATAAATTATTTGTTTGTTTGTGTGGGGATTTGCCTCAATCAAACCCCAGATTTGGTAATTAAACTTTCATAAAAAGATAAAGATCTGATAAAACATAGTGTATGAGCTCCAACCTTATGTGTGTCTAAGGTTGTTATAAGCTAAGATGCAAAGAAACCCTACTCACTTAGTGCATTAGGGTATGATTCCTATATAGCAATGAGTATATACATAAAATGTATATATTTATATACGTATGTGATTGTGATAACTCATACATGTGAGTATATACATACATGTGCATACGTAGGTAGAAGTACTTGCACATACTCATGTGTGGATATATCATATGCATGAAAATATTGAGTGGAAATATACAACATATGTATATACATTTTATATATATATTGATCGATGAATATGTAAATATATGTGTTTATTATGGATACTAATGATATATGTATATAATATATATCTATACTAATATATATGTATATGAGTACGTTAATATGTGTGTGTATATACATACATACTAATATATATATAATTGTTAATATATTTAAATATCAATCAATGATTTTAATATGCATATATATTATAATGTTATCACTATAACATATATATATAATGTTTATATATATATTTGAAATCTTATAAAGTAAACTTTGGTGCATATATAATGTGGACCATATTGATAGTAAATGGTTGTATAAAGTCAAGCAATGTTTAAATCATATGTTGCACATATGTGGGAATGTTTAAATACAAATTAAAGCACATAGTATGGTGCATGGTATATGATGTATTATTTATAAAGTGAATGATATTCAACAAATTTTATGAAGCACTTAAATCAGAACTATGTGAAAATGAAGTAACAAATTTTATCGTTGATGCATATATTAAAACCAACGCACAACTAAAAGGGTGTGTAATAAGTAACATGTAGCACCATAATATGAAGTTTGAAACAAATAGAAGTCTATGTGTTGTGCATAAAATCCACGCACAACCTTGAATAGAGCATGAGACTTTGTCAACAGTAGCGAGTTGGCTCAAGCTAGGAAGAAGTCGATTGTCTACAAATATGAAACTTGTAGGTAAACATTTATGTGCTTTGACTCAGTAAACTAGCAATTATTGGCAGTTAAAAGGGTGACTCATTTGAGAGACTGAAAATGCTTGGACTATTTATGTGTTTTCATATTAACTATTTGAGCTGCCACATTTCACTTCAATTAGCTTATTCAACTCATTTAGAGGATAAGTGATTTTTTGTTGTTAAGTGGTGGAAGTTGGAAGAGAAAAGGTGGTGGATTGTTGAGCTAGTTTGTAGAAATAAGTTTCTCATATTTTAGTATAAGTAGAGGCAGCTTCTTATCCTTTTGGTCATTCATTTTTTATCATTATTTAAAGTTCATTTTTGTAGTTTTTTGTGCAAATTAGTTGTTTATTGCATTAGTGAGAAAAGAGAGATTGCTTTGTGAGTTTGTAGTTTGTTGAAAGTTTTTGAGAAAGGCTAGGATTGGAGATAGGTTGATCATAGAAGGAGCAGCAAGCGTGATTGTGAGGATTAAGCTTGGGAAGCAATATTTGCATTGGAAGCTATAATTCCAGACATACTAATTTTACTCTATTCTTTTATGTTTAAATTGTATTTTTTGTGAATGCAAGTGTTTGAGGAAAAGATGAATTATATGTTATGTGAAGATTTCTTGAACTTTGGTTATTTCTCATTTGGGTGAGCTTGCATGATCTTTTGGTGAATTCTTATTTTGGTGAAACCATGATGATTGATAATTTTATTTATATTTATTCCTTATGATTGGAAATTGTGTGGTTGTGCATGCTAAATGAGATAGTCATAGCATACTAGTATAATACCTAGGTTGTCATAGAATGAATGTATGCTTGCATAAAGTATGAAATATAAGAAATGATATTATCTCAAACTACTATGTTGAAAATGTTAGTTTGCAATATTATATGTACATGTATGGTTAGTTTGGTTGATCCTAGGGTTAGGATAATCCATGGATGGGAGTAACTTAGTGGTCACTTAGTTAAGTCATCACCTTTAGGCTAAAATATATTATGATTGGAAAGAGTATGAATGGTCATATACTAAATCAAGCTAAGGGATGGGTGAACATACGACATTTCTTTTGATCGAATGATTTTATATATTAAATATTTGGCCAAAGTAGTGTAAGTAGCCACTGATTACACTTGTCGGTTCGTTGTGAGCCAGGTTTGCATAATTAAGTTGGGAATGTCATGCATGTATAGGTTGTAGCCAATGTATGGTATCTTTAGTTATGTATGACACAATGCCATGCTCAAGAAGTTTCGTATTATGAGTTTACCAAACCAATCTCTTCATCGAGAATAGGGACATCTTACCAATTAGGTAGATGTGTGGTTGACTGCAATAAGTCCATGGTTGGAAAAAAAAAGTGCTTGAATGATACTCTCCCTCAAATAGTTGGCAGCCAAAATTTGAGGATGTATGCCAGCAAGGACATCTGGACCATTTGTACTCTATTTCATTAAATTTATTGGAAGCTATGTATGTATTCATGTATCTCTATATTTATGGAATTATAATTGGAAAAATGTTATCTTTACATGGGATTATGTAATATGAAATTTTTACTTCGAAATATGTAATGTTTCCTTATAAATGCAATGAGATTTTGAAATGGGATTATTTTGAATGTGCATCTTCTTATTTAATTAGAAAAAATAAAATTGTATTGCTTTATGTTGAACTATTCACATGTGGGTCAAACATAGGTAAAATCAAAGGGTAAAATATTGGGCATGTTACATGTAGTACCAAAGCTACCAGGTTCATCTCTAGAACCTATGAGCTTACTATGCTTTCATCCAACATTATGTGAATCTAATGTTTGGAGTTCTTGTGCCAGGATGGTGCATCTCAAGATGACTGCAAGGAAGTCAGTAATCAAAAATGAGTGTTACCTCAAGGCCAGGAAAGAAAGGGAAGCCATTGTCAGATCCATTGAAGGAACTAATTACGAAAATGTGGTATTGCTCAGTTGAAACTGAGACTAATAGACATACCTTATCATGTGTCAGTCAACAAAGAAAGAAGGTATGTGAGGCAGCTGACTCTGTACCTCCTATCTCTCTCGTAAAGTTGGATTTCGTACCACTTTCCAGGGATATGCTCACGGAGTGGAGTGTTAGCTCTGCCATGATTTTTAGGGACCCTCATGTTCTTCCATTGTCAGAAGTTATTAGAATTTCCTCTAGTGGTGAATCAAAGGGATATGTTCCCTGAAACTATGTATTTGAGAGTGATTCTGAAGGTTATGCACCCTTCGACAATATATTTGAACAACAATCAAAGGGACATGTCCTACTTAGCTATGTATCAAAAAGTGAATACAAGGGATATTGTTCCCTATTCAAGTCCCCTAGGCTATTGAATAGTCACTCTATGTAAATACAAGGATATTTGGAATCATTTGATCTTAATAAAATTTTAGATTTGGCAAAGATTGTGCAAAGCTCTTCTCCACTTCTTTGTGAATGAATGTTTATTTTTGAAATGTTTTAGAATGCTAAGTAAGCCTTCCTAAGATCTAATTTAAAATAAAACCTCCAAGTAGAACACTAATTGTGAACATGGTTAGAATAAGAACCAACCTTGGGGGTAGCCAAGAGGTAGGGCAAGGTGCAGAAAACTATGAGGCTAAATTGGATAAAATTTTGTCCATGATGAATGAGACTAGAGAAATAAATGGACACCTTGAGCAAGAGGTAAGAGGAACAAAAAGGCAAGAATGGGAAGTTCCTAATAGAGAGGAAGGATAAAATTCCCATGATCACTCATAGTCAAGTGATCATGAAAATTATGAATCCCAATCTAGGTCTGATGGAAGCAAGAGGAAACGACTAGCAAATGAATTATCAAGAGATATGAGGAAGGTCACCCCTCCTAAGTTTGAGGGAACCACTAGTGGGGATAAATCTAAAGCATGGCTCATAGAAATGGAGAAATATTTTGAGATAAGAAATTACTCTAAAATTACTAAAGTCATTTGTGGAGCCTTTCATCTAGCTAATGGAGCATCCAAATGGTGGATGAATAAAAATATGGAGCTTGGGTTAAGTTCCTTAAGTCTCACTTGGGATGATTTCATGGAAATTTTTTGGAAGCGGTGGCTACCTCAGCTTTATTATGATAAGAAGCTTATTGATTTTCAAAATTTAAAACAAGGAGATTCCATAGTAAATGAGTATTGGGATAAATTCAACCATCTCCTAAATTGTGTGCCAATGTACCAAAAGGAAAAGTGATTTCCCATTAGGAATTTCATCATGGGCATAAACACCCAAATCAGAGGATAAGTAGACATACACAGTCCTACTACTATGAAATTGGTGTACGAGAAATATATTAAGCAAGAGAAGAGGCTTGAATCTATCTCTACCTACTATGAAAAGAATAGGAAAAGGCTTAATTGGTCACAAGCTAATCAAACTTTTAAGAATCCAAGTGATGGGCAGGATTTTCAAAGGAAAGGAGGTAATAGATTCTATAATAATCGAAATGAATCTAGAAGAGACACCATGGGTAATAACAACAACAACAATAATAGCAACTCCAGCAAGAACGAAGGTAGTTCTGGGAAACTAGTTATGAGGCAAGGGTCATTGAGAGGATGTTTCACATGTGAAGGAGATCACTACATAAGTCAGTGCCCCAACAAATCACCAAGGATAGGCACATGAAAAATCCTCTACCTCTTCAATGAGTAGTGTTCCAGTAGAAGATTCATGTGGCACTAGACAATAGGTAGGCAAAGTATCAAATTACTCCTATTGAAATTATAGGTACTTTGTTTGGTACACCTATTTCAATTCTAATTGATACCGGTGCAATAGAAAAAAATTCCTAGTATAGCTAGTAAAATTTCTAGAAAAGTTGGCCATATGGAAAATTCTTGGATTGTTAAATATGCAAACCAGACAAGAGCTAAGGTGGAGCAATGTTTATTCAAAGAAAGGGTTGAACTTTTGAATTTCTCTACGAAAGTAAATTTGTATGTAGCCCCCCTAGGTTCATATGATGTCATATTAGGAATGAATTGGCTATGGAAGCATAGAGACAAAGTAGATTGTCATGCTAAAACTATAGAATGTTTAGATGATCTTGGGAATTGGTTATTCTTCCAAGGGACACCTAGAGAATTCAAGTTACGAAAAATCTTTGTCGTACAAAAGAAGATGGGATGTCAACTTTTTACTGTGAAAATGGAAAATTTGGAAGAATGTAATGAGTTCATCTCACAAGATGATACAGTGTACTATGGACCCTAAGATCTTCAGAAAGCTGAAGATGGTGAGGTGGTGGAATCAAGAAAATTGGATATGGAGAAATATCCTATCCTAAGGGACTTTGTGGATGTACTTCTAGATGAATTACTTGGATTACCTCCCAAAAGAGTGTTTGATTTATCCATTGATATTATTCTAGTGTCAGAGCCTATATCAAAAGTTCCATATAGGATGACCATGATGGAGGTAATGGAGTTAAAATCTTAATTTGAGGATTTTTTGTCCAAAGGATTGATTAGACTAGTGTTTCACCCTAGCAAGCGGCAGTGATCTCCGTGAAGAAGGATGGTACACTACACTTGTGCATTGTTTATCACTTAACAAAGAAATAATAAAGAACAAGAGCCCATTACCACGTATTGACGATCTCTTTGATTAGATGTGAGGAGCAGTAGTGTTTTCAAAAATTATTCTAAGGTCAGGATATCATCAACCAAGGATCAAGGATGAGGACATATTCAAAATAACCTTTAGGACTAGGTATGGTCATTATGAGTTCACATTTCTACCTTTTGGACTAACAAATGCACCTACAATATTCATGAACTTGATTAATAAATGTATTCAAGGACTCCTTAGGAAAGTTTGTGTTGGTCTTCTTGGACGATATTCTTATCTACTCCAAGAACGAAGAGGAAGATATTCAACATCTAGGGATTGTTCTCCAACGTTTACAAGAGCATAAGATGAATGGAAAACTCTCTAAATGTATCTTCTTTTAGAAGGAAGTGAAGTATATGGGTCATTTGATTTTAGCTAATGGGATTGTAGTTGATCCAACGAAAATTAAAGCAGTGCTTGAATGGCCAATGTCAAACAATGTGTCGAAAGTTAGAAACTTTATGTGTATGGATGGTTATTATCAAAAGTTTGTAGCAAACTTTTCTAGAATATTTTTTCCCATTACTTCATTATAGAGAAAAGGGAAGAAGGTTGAATGGTCAAAGAAATGTCAAGCAGCATTTGACCAACTCAAGGAGAAGTTAACTACCACTCCAATTCTAAAAATGCTAGATCCTGGTGGTGATTTTATTGTCATTACAGATTCTTCGGGAGAAGGATTGGGTGAAGTGTTGGTATGTGGCGACTAATCATGCAAATATTGTACACTTGTAACGTATCATGGGATTCAAGGCATCACCTCGAAAAAAAAATGGTTAACACTTCAAGGTTTTCCCACTAACACATCAAGTTTTTTTCTCGTTGACACGTCAAGGTTTTCCCGTTGACACATCAAGATTTTTTTCCTGTTAACACGTCAAGGTTTTCTCATTAACACGTCAAATGAAAAATGACCTTGTAAAACCCTAATTCTAGAAGGTTCCAAAAATCTTGTTATAAGTAGTAGGGATGTAAGTTGCAGTGAGTGCATGATTCACGAGATTGTAATCTGTTTTACATTGGATAATAAAATCATTGGGTGGTTAAGTTTTTATGGATGTAGCCCATATTGGGTGAACCATGTTAAATTTTTGTGTTGATCTCTTTTGTGTTATTCTTCATTTTTATTTCTGGGTTATTTAATTTGCATATAATTGTTAATGTTTATTGCTTTGATCTACCTAAACCCTAACATGGAATATTGATGTAGGATGGGCAAGTCATAGCCTATGAGTCTAGGAAGTTGAAGACCTATGAGAAAAATTGTGCTTTGCATGATTTGGAATTGGTAGTGGTTTTCCATGCATTATAGAAGTGGAAACACTATCTGTTGGGAAAACATTTTGAACTAAAGCCTGATCATCATGGTCTAAAGTATGATTATGTTATGCATATTTTGATGGAAAATGTGATGAATGAATGTGCTATGCAGTAAATACTTTAAATTATTTAAAGATGAAAATATTTGATGCATATGAATGTAATGTTATCGGCTAACTACTTTTGTAATGCACTAAGTTGGATGCAAGAAAAGAATCAAGCCTCTGGAAGAGAGGGGGAGTATCACTTCAGGAGAAGAACTTGGTTTGGTAACCCTTACTATGCCTATTTGAGATTTCACACACTCGCATCCTAGTTTGATCAAATTGATTCAAGTTAGCTCTAGAATTGGTAAGTAAACCTTCGATCGTAGTTTGGGGATGGTTTGTTATGGTTTTGATTTTTCTCTTTGATTTTGTGATTGTCTCTTAGTGTGGATTATGTGACTAAATCTTTGTATTGAGTATAATTTCTCCTTCATGTATTTTATATTTATGTATATAAGTATATATGTATGTGATTGTGATAACTCATACATGTGAGTATGTGAATATGTGCATATACATAGGTAGAAGTGCTTATGCATACTCATGTGTGGATATATCATATGCATGAGAATATTGAGTGGACATATACAACATATATATATATATTGTATATATATACCGATTGATGAATTTGTAAATATATGTGTTTATTATGGATACTAATGATATATGTATATAATATATATTTGTACTAATATATATGTATATGAGTATGTCAGTGTGTACGTATATACATACATATTAATATATATATAATTGTTAATATATTTAAATATCAATCAATAATTTTAATATGCATATATATATATATATATGTTATAATGATAACATTATTATTATATATATATTGAAATGTTATAAACTTTGGTGCATATATAATGCGGACCATATTAATAGTAAATGGTTGTATAAAGCCAAGTAATTTTTAAATCATATGTTGCGCATATGTGAGAATGTTTAAATATAAATTAAAGTGCATTGTATGGTGCATAGTATATGATGTATTGCTTATAAAGTGAATGGTATTCAACAAAGTTTATGAAGTGCTTAAATTAGAGCTATGCAAAAGTGAAGCGATGCATTTTTGTTGTTGCATATATTAAAACCATGCACAGCTAAAAGGGTACGTAATAAGTAACATGTAGCGCCATAATATGAAGTTTGAAACAAACAAAAGTCTATGTGTTGTGCATAAAATCCAAGCATAACCTTGAATAGAACATGAGACTTTGTCAATAGCCATGAGCTAGCTCAAGCTTGGAAGAAGTCAACTTAGTCTACAAATATGAAACCTATAGGTAAACATTTATGAGCTTTGACTCAATAAAATAGCAGTTGTTGGTAGTTAAAAGGGTGACTCGGCCATTTTTGAGAGACTAAAAATGCTTGGATTGTTTATGTGTTTACATATTAACTGTTTGAGTAGCCACATTTCACTTCAATTAGCTTAGTCGACACATTTAAAGGACAAGTGAGGTTTTTTGTTAAGTAGTGGCAGTTGGAAGAGAAAAGGTGGCTAATTGTAGAGCTAGTTTGTAGCAATAAGTTTCTCAAACTTTAGTATAAGTAGAGGCATCTTCTTAACCTTTTGGTCATTCATTCATTATCATTATTTGAATTTCATTGTTGTAGTTTTCTATGCAAATTAGTTGTTGAGTGCATTAGAGAGAAAAGAGAGATTGATTTGTGAGTTTGTAGTTTGTTGAGAGTTTTTTAGAAAGAGTAGGATTGGAGATAGTCTGATCATAGGAGCAGTTGTCATGCACCCAAAATTATAACACTAAGATATAAAACATTGAAATGCAAATAAATAAATAAAATATAAAATACATTTTAAAAATATAAAAAAGAAATATTAACAAATAAATATTATTATAATTATAATTATCATAAGATAATATTATAAATATTAACAACTTAAATATTATTATCATATTGAAATATATATATAACCTTAACCAATATAAAAATAAATATATTAAATATAAGAAAACATATAATATATTAAATATAAAATATACAAACATAGCATAACATATATATAAGGTATAAGCAACTATTATCAAATAGACTAACAACAATTTAATTAGTCTTCAGAAAAAGACAATGATTAATATGGAGCGATCCTATGTTAACCAAATGCAGCGATTATAAGTTTAAATAAAATGCAGAGATATAAGGTAGGTTGTGATTATATATGAAATGATTGCCAACAAATGCATACCTTGGCGCTTATGTTAAAAGCATATATTAATCACCCATATCAAGTTAACATGTTTAAAAGATAGCAACTGAAAGGTAGCAAATAAGTTTAAGAGTGATTTGTAAATAAAGGGGACATGTCTCTTTGGAAGGTTGTCTCTCTTCCAAGAGACATAAGGATATAAATAGAATGGGAGTATGAAAAATATAGGGAAGCAGCAAATTTCAGAAATAACAATAAATATTCTCTGAGTATTATCATAGAAATCAAAAAATAAATAATGATATGCACTCAGAAAGGTAACATAATGGAATATAATCAGATTTAAACACACATGTATATAAATAGCGAATAAGAACATAATCAAAATATATTTTGGAAGGAAGTGGGAATGAATAGAAAAATAAGATCAATTAGAAATCTGAGTACAAACAGTAGATTGAAAGAAAGGAATATCATTTGGAATATGGAGAAGATAGTGCAATGAGAGATGTACGAAGATAAATAATAAATCAATAATAAGGGAAGTAAGTTTAATATATATATATTAAACGATTATGCAATAATGATGCTTTCAGCAATTATTAATCCAAGTATTAGTAATTATTCACTTGATTTAATCTATTTGATTCTCTTTAAGCAATATCTTTTGAATATTAGAACAAATCGAGTTAGCAAGAAGCACTATCTTTTGAATATTAAGGCATAAAACACCTTTAAGAATATATTCACAGTCTAGGCATCATAGATAAAATACCCAAGTATTATATATACAAAATTTGTAGGGGATAAATAGTAGTAAGGTGTTCGACCCCCAACATAAACTCTTACACCATATACAACGAATTCAACCAAGATGATAACATAATCATATTTTGTGGTATGATGTTTATTCAATAAGATAAATATATATATTAAACACTCATACAATAGCATATTATGTAGCATATATTTTTTGATTATTAATAGTGATATGATCCTGGTTTGGCAATAGTTGGTCATGAGGAGATGAGGAAGGATTGCAAAAAGGGAGAAATGTGAGTAGGGCACCCTATTATACATAAAGGGAGAACTATGAGAAGGACTGCCTATTGCAACCTTCCAACTATCTTTGCTTGAATCAATTGTTGAAGTAAATAAAGAAAGCTCTTCAATCATAAGAGGAGAATTTGGCATGATGGAGTAGAACGGTGTAAAGCCCTCACTAGGTACACCACCTCATGATGATGGTTGAGGACCATCGGTTAAGGACCACATGAGGCCATAGAGGATAAGGTCCTATTGTTGGGCCTAGGGTAGAGGATACTTGGGGCACCTCATCACTTCCTCCTCACTGTGGTTGATCCCGCATATTCCTTGGGACTTGTTATAGTGATATATATAATCTCTTAGACCTAGAATTAAATGTATTTCATGAATTATTTCTATCATATTTATCTAATGGTTGTAGGTCTCAATAACCAAATTTACATCATCTCAATTTTGAGTAGGGAATTATATCTTTAAATATAATCTACTCTTGGTCTCAATTGGACTTATGATTTCAACGCAAAGTATAAGGTGATCCCAAAAGGGGACATTATAGCAGCAAGCGTGATTGTGAGAATTAAGCTTAGGAACCAGCATCTTCATTGGAAGCTATAATTCTAGGCATGTTGATTTTACACCTCTTACTTTATGTTGAAATCTTATTTGTTTGTGAATACAAGTGTTTGAAGAAAAGATGAATTATATCTTATGTGAATATTGCTTGAACTTTGGTTATTTCTCATTTGGGTGACCTTGCATGATCTTTTGGTGAATTCTTATTTTGCTGAAACCATGATGGTTGATAATTTTATTTATATTTATTCCTTATGATTGGAAATTGTGTGGTTGTGTATGTTAAATGAAATAATCATAGCTTGTACTAGTATAATACCTCTAAGGTTGTCATAGAATGAATGTATGCTTGCACAAAGTATGAAATATGAGAAATGATATTATCTCGAAGTACTATGTTGAAAATGTTAGTTTGCAATATTATATGTACATGTATGGTTAGTTTGGTTGATCCTAGGGTTAGGATAATCCACGAATGGGAGTAACCTAGTGGTCACTTAGTTAGTCATCACCTTTAGGCTAAAATATAATATGATTAGAAAGACTATGACTGATCATATACCAAATCGAGCTAAGGGGTGGGTGAACATATGACATCGCTTCGGAGTGAATGATTTTATATATTAAATCTTTGGCCAAAGTAGTGTAAGTAGCCACTGATTACACTTGTTTGTTCATTGTGAGCCAAGTTTTGCATAATTAAGTTGGGAATGTCATGCATGTAGGTTGTAGCTAATTTATGGTAGCTTTAGTTATTTAGGATACAACACCATGCTCAGGAAGGCTAGTATTATGAGGTTACCAGACCAATCTCTTCGTCAAAGGGTAGGACCATCTTACCAATTAGGTAGATGTGCGGGGGACTACAGTAAGTCTATGGTTGGTGAAAAAGCACTTAAGTGATACTCTCCCTCAAACAGTTGGCAGCTGAAATTTGAGGATGTATGCCAACAAGGTCATCTAGACCATTTGTACTCTATTTCATTAAAGCTATTGGAAGCTATGTATGTATTCATGTATCTCTATCTTTATAGAATTGTAATTGGAAAAATGATATCTTGACATGGGATTATGTAATATGAAATAATTACTTGGGAATATGCAATGTTTCCTTATAAATCCAATGGGAATTTGAAATGGGATTATTTTTAATGTGCATCTTGTTATTTCATTCGAAAAGGAAAAAAATTATTCTTTTATGTTGAACCATTCGCATGTGGGTCAAAACATAGGTAAAATCAAAGGATAAAACATTGGACATGTTATACAAATATTCAAAGACTAGCCATCTATATTTTGTCCCAGCCTTGTAGTGCTTTTGGGTGTGAATGTAATTCGAGCTTATTTGAGAGCATTCACATGAAGAAGAGAAACAGGTTGACCTAGGAGCACCTAAATGATCTTGTCTTCATTTGGTACAACCTTCACCTTCAAACTAGAAAAGTGGAGGGAATTTCACATGATTGCATCGAATTAGATGAGATTGATCCTTATGGTGAATGGGCCATTGATGAAAAATATGATATCTTCCTTACTAATGAAGATCTTACAGAATTTGAGAGAGGAGCAACAAAATTGGATGCAATGAAGGAAAACAGAGACACTTTTGGGGAAACAATCCATCATTGTTTTGATATTATAGAACCTTCTAGTTTGAGGCTTGAAAAATAAACTACATTAGGAGGGGAAAGAGGAAGATGTAGATTGTATTTGGTTATTTTTTTCATTTTGACATATCATCATATGTAAAAAATTATAGATTTATAATGTACATTTGAAACTATGAAGTTTCAAATTTTGAGAGTTTGAGGATCATCTGACATGTGTAATGTTTGAATTATGGAAAAATGATAGACAAATTAGCCTCTTATGTTGTCTAAATGCTTTAATTTGTTTTTTTTGTGTAATTATAAGGTTTATTTTTTCAAGTATATGTCGAGTCTCGAGTCCAAGTCAAAATTTTGGGTTGTTGAGTCAATTCTAAGTTCGAGTCCTAAGACTATGGACCATAGAAAGCCTTGGTGAAATCCTTTGAACTCAATACTGCATGAAATGTATTTGTGATTTTCTTCGATTAATGAAAAGGGTGCTACCCCCATGGTAGCAAATTATCTATCAATATATAAGTATATAAATGTGTGTGTGTATAGGTATATAAATGTTTGCATATATATGTGTGTGTGTATTATGTAGTGTCAAAAAATGTACTCCTTTACATTTCACACTATGTTTGGGTACCCCTAATTTAAATGGACTTAATTAAGCCTCTAATTGTCTAAATTTTGAATCTACAAGCTTAATTAATTACAATTTTTGAAGGGGGAAGTGTGATTTAATTAATGCATTTATCATTATTAACACCCCGAAATGAATGGAACCTAATAATTTCTAGGTTAAGACCCATTCGCCCTTGGGCGAATGGGTCCCCTTAAAGTTACAAATTCAAATTTTAAATATGTTTTTGGCGGTATTTTCATGATTCCAAATTCATATTCAAATTTTGGCTTGTAATGTTTCAATTTCGGGAAATTAGAAAATCATATATAAAAGCAAGGTTTTTTTATAAATTCAAATCCTATAAATTCAAGTGAGCAAAGATTATTGTCAAAGATTTTCAAGAGAAAATTTCTCTAGCATTTATTGCAACATTCAAGATCTCAAGCATCATGTCAAATTTATCAAGCATCATGCATGTTTTTGGAGCTAACATTGTGATGTAGGCATCAAGTTTCAATTAGAGATTCAAGCCATCAAATCAAGATCGCATCAACAATCAAGCCATTTCATGCAATATCTACTAATTTGTAGTCCTTAAAGGGTTTTAAATCAAGGGTTTGGTGAGTTTCAACATTTTCAATTCAAGGTTTAATTACCAAAATGGGGTTTGACCAAGGCAAACCCCCATTCACCAAAAACAAACATTTTTTCCCTCTTGTGTTTGTGTTGCAGATCTTAGGTTGAAGAAGGATTGAAGATCTCTTAAAGTGAAAAATTGGAAAATTTGTCAAAGTTGCAAATGTTGTCAAAGTTGAAAAAGTTGTCAAACTAGCAAAAGTTGTCAAAGTTGTCATCAATCCATAGAAACTCACCTACAGGAATTATTTATGACTTTCCAACTGTGAAATCTAGAGAATTTGGGAGTGCAAACACAGGAGTAGAGGACCCAAAAACTGATTTCAAAGAGCCTTACAAAGACTCATTTTCCCTATGGTGAATCTATCTTAGAGGACACTCTGCAATAGCATTTTGGTGAAAGGTGAAAAAATACTAAACCATATCAAATCTTTTTGAAATTTATAGGTCCTGATAGATTAAGTTTTAATCTTTTGATGTCATGTTTCACATTGTATTTTAGCTTGATTTGTTATTTTTAGTCTTTCTCCCAAAAGTGTTGTTTCATTAGATTTTCCCTATCCTATGGGTTGAAAGTCAACCTTGGCTCAAGGGATCTCTTTTTCCTAACGAAATAGAGGAAAATAGGTGCTTGATACCCCATTTTGTTCCTTTCTATTTATAATAAAATTACTGGTAAACCCCTCATTCCAATAGAAAAAGTACCCATTTTTTTAGGTTTCATTTTGGTGAAGCTGACATTGTACATCAAAAAAAATCTGATTTGGAGTCCATTCAAACCCTAGATCTAGGATTTTCATTAATTTTCATTACCCTACATAATTACTTTACATATCATTTAGGGTCATTAACTTGCATTAGTTTTCATTTCATTTAGGATTTTAGGTTTGCATTTTGCATGCTTTAAAATCTAAAAAATTCAAAAATTGGCATTAGTTTTGTATAGTGCTTGCATATTAGTGTTTGTTCAATCATTCATATTCAAAACCTAAGTCAAAATTGTATTCCAAAAAAAATCATATTACTCATCATTTATCATACATTGCACTTGCATTTGGACATCAAATTCTAGAAAAATCAATCACTGAAAGTACAGTTTATAACCTAAAACAAGAAACCCTAGATTTGAACTTCAAACTCAAATTCAAATTTTGGTAACCCTTGTGCTAGGGCCCATTGACCCTAGGGTGAATCTATCCTTATACAAGTCTTGTTTTAGACTTTTGGGAAATGATTTGTCTCAGTTCGCTTTCCTTTGAATCTGTAGTTAAATTTGGGTTTTAGTTTCAAAAATTAGAAAAAACTGTCATTCTTTACATTAGGTTTAATTGGTCAAATTGAGTGCATTGTATGAATATTTAAATTGGCATTAAAAAAAAATCATTTTTAGTATCTTGCATTCAAAAATCAAAAAATATATCGGATCTGAAATTTTGCATAAGAATTCATCATGGACATGTGTATGGGTAATATATGGAAGACATTAAAATATTTGGTAGATGTTTCAAGTTGTGTGTTTGGTGAAGACCCTAATGCAATTGGGACTATTAATGAACCTTCACCTCCTAATGGATTTCCTCGTGAGATAAATATCTTAGGTCAAGATGAAGATAGCATGCAACAATTCATAAAAGACTCCCTACGCAACCTTGGAAACAATGCATCATTTTATCCAGCCATGCAAACACCACCTAAAATCCTATCATTTGATAGATTCAACCTCTTACATCCTGAAATGGAAGCACAAAGTAAGCCTCAACCATCAATCATTAATTAACTTGGTCACAAGGATAATAATGACACTCTTCTATCCTATGTTCATCAAGTTAACACTATACCTATTAACTTACAAGAGAGTTATGGTCGAGGCTTTAAGATCTTCAGAAAACAAGGATGTGACATAACAAATGAGCATGAAATTCACAAACTTTTAGAGAAAATACCATCTAAGGATACCAAGGAGTTAGGATATCAAGATCTCCCCCCCTTGCACATATCCTCCTCCTCCTCCACCTCAGCAAATTTCCCAAACAAGTAAGAAATCTAAGCCATATAAGATCAAAGAGTTGTCATTCTTACACACTAAAACAAAAACTAGACAAAAAATGGAACAACTCTTCCATCTAGGATTGATTTACTTGCCACCTATCAAAGAAAACAAAAAAAAAAGAGTACAAACATGAATTACTGTGCATTTCATAGAACTCTTGGGCATCTTATTGATGAGTGTTATCTTTTACAATGATCGATCCATGAAAAAGATGTTATTGATGTAATTAACTAAAGTGCATGTGCTTTTCTCCTTTCCATGTGATAGTTGTAGGATCATAGCATGCTCACTATTGCATGTTTTACATTTATTGAAAACCATATCTATATTGCAAGGAGCGCATTCTCATCACCCATCTCGGCTCATCCTTGTCTTGTACTTAGTGGGGGCAAGGAGTTAGATAGTCTTGTCCTAGTACAACACTTGTTGTTGTCCCTTTGGCTAGTTATCTGCCTTTTGTATATGATAAATAAGATTGGGATATGGATGACCTACTATAGGTTGACTCGCATGTGCCCTACTAGTCTTTGTCGTTAAGTTTTTTGTGATTGCATGTGTGCAAATTGATCCCCGGTATTGTGCTTCTTAACGTGTCTTTATATGTTTGTGATCCTAATTTGGATGACCCTTTTCACTTCATTGGTGCAAGGATACAAAGGAAGTGAATCTGTTGTGACATGTTCTTCTATTTCTATCTACATTCTTATATATGTTTGTAGTGTAGAAAAATGTATCCATTTACATTTTTATGCTTTTTTGGACCCTCCTTGCTAAAATTGGGCTTCTTTATGCCTTATTTGCTCTTATTTTGCATCCACAAGCCTTAATTAATGCATCTTTCCAAGGATGATCCCAAAATATATCAATTGACCAACTATAAATTAATGATTTTGGATTGTATGGCCCAGATTTAGTGATATGTGACTCATACACCACCTTGGGCGTATGGTCCCACCTAAGTTTTGGGGCCTAGATCTGAATTTTGCATCAAACTAAGCATTTCTTGAAAAATGTGTCCCAAGCTTAGACTAATGGGACTCATGCACTTTAACTAGCGTATGAGTCTCTCTTAGCTTAGACCTAATATAAATTAAAATTCTTAGCGGTATTTTATTCTCCTAGATCTAATGTCAGCTTGTAGTGTTGTAATTTCGAGAAATTTGGCATAAACAAGTATAAATACAAGGTTATTTCACTCATTTTTCTCTTAGAAAGTTGATGAAATCAATCTTATAGCAAATATGAGATCACGAGAGTTTACAAGAGCATTCAAGAGTGATTATCAAGCATTGTGGAGTCATATTCAAGAATCAAGCATCATGTCAAATTCATTATGCATCATGTTTTTTTTTAAGCTAACATTTGTGATGTAGGGTTTTATGATTCAAGCAAGCATTCAAGTAGAGATCCATATCATTCAAGCAAATTTGTTGAAGTTGTCACCTTATTTGCAATATCACGGAAAGTCATCTACAGGTTACAATTTAGTGATTTAGACTCGGAGATTTAGCAGGAGAGAAGCTACAGGAAGTCATTAGAGGATATCAGAGTTTCAAAGCAACCCTGATACTGGGACTAAATCACCATGTGTGGCATATGAGTCCCAATATACACATTTTTAGGCATTTTTGTAGATCTTGATTCAACGGTTCCATATTTTGATTTCATTTTGAAACCCTAAACTGGGATTAAATTGCCCCTACTGGCTTATGAGTCCCATTGTGCATCAAAAATTAGTATTTTCAAGATTTCAGACCTTCATTCAAGCTCCTTAAGTTTCTAGGTGCACCTCTGTACTTTTTAGTTTATTATTTCGATTTGAATTTATTTATAGGTTGTTTGTTCAAGTCTTGCATATCATTTACATTCCTTGCCTTTCCAATCCCTAGCTTGGTGATGAACCCCTTCTTTACTCTTTAATCACACCCTAGGACACATTATTTCAGATCTTGTTCCCTCATTTCATCCCTTGATTGAGATCTCTAAGGTTTCCTTGAGTGAAACTTATAGAAAATTGGTTATCCTATCTCCCAAGAGATTAGAGAGAACAACTATTTTTGAGGTTTCAATGTCGTAAACCTATGCCTTGTGTTTTCCTTTTTGGGGATGACACAAGGCGTCGAGACACCCAAGTATCTTCCATTTTGACCCAAAAGGGTCTATATGTTCTCTCTTTATGTATCATTCTTCCTTAGTGCTTGTTATTCCACAAGTCATTTGGGGAATGATGATGGTTCCAGGCTCCATTATATCACTACAACAATGACAAACGTTGACCCCAAATCCATGGATTCCCTTATATGTTATCTTAGGATTTCATATGGGTGGAAACCTCCTTTATATGGGATAGCTCTACTTGGAAACATATGTTTACATAGGGATTTCTAAATAAAGCTCTCGTGTATTGGAATTTATTGCATCCTACTTTAAAGTAATTTCTCACAGCATGGTGTTTAGCAATTTCTTTAAAGTAGGGTCATGTGTTTCCCCACTCATTGTTCACTTCAAAGTGTGTTATTCTCACTTCACATGATGTGTCTTCTTGATGGTGTCATTGGGTTTGATGTCCTTCAATATTGTGACCTTTTTGAGCATATGGCATTCCTCTTAGTGGTAATGCTATGGATTGCATTCCCTAAGATGTGGATCTTTTATCCTCAACTAGTCCTCTCTTAGAGACATTAGGCACAATGTTCCCTAAGGTGAGACCTTTCATGAACTAAGAAAATCCCCTTTGAATATCCTATTACATGTATCAAGGCCACCAAGCATAACACAACTTGCTTGCTAGTGGAGCTTTTTTCATGAGTGCCTAGCATAATGCAGCTTGCTACACTTCTGACCATTTCTGTGGAACCTTATCAAAGTTATCAAGAGGCATAAATTTGGTATGATTAGTACAATGGGAGCCTAGACAAAGGCATGACCTTACCATTAGCCACTTTTATGGAGCTCACTTAGTGAATAGTAGATTTCACTAGCCAATGTGAGTGCATTTTGGTTTGCATAGTGGACAATAGGTTTCCACTCGTAAACGTTTTAGAAAAACAGCTAAGGCTTGATCCATATCCGGATGGATAAATAGTCGAGGCTTGATCCACCTTTGTCTCTCTTCTCATTAATTTTGACATTATATGCATGTGCGGCTTATCTTGCTGCTACATATTTAACAAAGGTATGTGTCTATTTGTGCCCTTGTTGGGTTGTCATAAGATCTTAGATCTTGGGAGCTTGATCATCCTCCTTGACCTTTGTTGTCTTACATTTCCAATGATTGTACAATTGGACCTCTCTTGATGCTTTTTTTACTACTTTAGTGTGATTTTGAGCGTAGGGCTCATCCTCTCACTAAAGTGGGGACTAAATGTAGTGCCAGAAAATGTACTCCTTTACATTTCACACTATGTTTGGGTTCCCCTAATTTAAATGGACTTAATTAAGCCTTTTATTTCCTAAATTTTCCATCTACAAGCCTAATTAATTGCAATTTCCGAAGAGGGAAGTGTTATTTAATCAATGCATTTATCATTATTAATGCCCCGAAATGAATAGATCCCGATAATTTAGGTCAGGACCCATTCGCCCTTAGGTGAATAGGCCCCCTTTAAGTTACAAATTCAAATTTTAAATATGTTTTTGGCAGAATTTTCATGATCCCAAATTCATATTCAAATTTCAGGTTGTAATGTTTAAATTTTGGGAAATTAGAAAATCATCTATAAAAGCAAGGTCTTTTATCAATTCATATCCTAGAAATTCAAGTGAGCAAAAACTATAGCAAAAATAATTGTTAAAGGTGTTCAAGAGTATATTTCTCTAGCATTTGTTGCAGCATTCAAGATCTCAAGCATCATGTCAAATTTATCAAGCATCATGCATGTTATTGGAGCTAACATTGTGATGTAGGCATCAAGTTTCAAATTGAGATTCAAGCTATCAAATCAAGATCACATCAACAATCAATCCATTTCATGCAAGATCTACTAAGTTGCAGTCCTTCAAGGGTTTCAAATCAAGGGTTTGGTGAGTTGCAACATAGAAATTGTCCATTCATCATTCCTTTCATGTTTCATTTCAATTCAAGGTTTAATTACCAAAACAGGGTTTGACCAAGGAAAACCCCCATTCACCAAAAACAAACATTTTTCCCTCTTGTGTTTGTGTTGCAGATCTTAGGTTGAAGAAGGATTAAATATCTCTTAAAGTGCAAAATTGGAAAAGTTGTCAAAGTTGCAAAAATTGTCAAAGTTGCAAAAGTTGTCAAAGTTGCAAAAGTTGTCATCAATCCATGGAAATTCACCTACAGGATTTATTTTTGATAATTCAATAGTGAAATATAGAGAATTTAGGAGTGTAGACACAGAAGAAGAGGACCCAAAAATTGATTTTAGAGAGCCTTACAAAGACTCATTCGCCCTAGGGAGAATTTGTCCTAGAGGACACTTTGCAACAACATTTTGGTGAAAGGTGCAAAAATACTAAACCATATCAGATCTTTCTGAAAGTTACAGGTTCTGATATATTAAGGTTTAATCTTTTGATTTCATGTTTCACATTGCATTTTAGCTTGATTTGTTATTTTTAGTCTTTCTCCCAAAAGTGTTGTTTCAGCAGATCTGCCCTATCATAGATCATAAGGAAAACAACAAGATTTCTTTCAAGGTTAACTCACCCAAGGGTTGAAAGTCAACCTTGACTCAAGGGATCTCTTTTTCCTAATGAAATAGAGGAAAATAGGTGCTTGATGCCCCATTTTTGTCCTTTCTATTTATAGTAAAATTAATGGTGAACCCCTCGTTCCAATAGAAAAACACCCATTTTTCTAGGTTTCATCTTGTCATGTTAAAAATGCTAGAAATCCAATCATGGGAGCTATCTTCTTCTAAGTTTTTATTTCAATTTTGCATATTTTTAGATTATAAATAGATACCCTAGTGCTTACATGGATAACCAATATATCTACCATTTTGTTGCCACTACATACTTCTCATGTTTTAGAGGCCACTTTTAGAGAGAAAATAAGAAATTACTTTGAGGTTGTTATGATTTATTACAAAAGAGAAGGTACCTAAAATTTTAAAACCTATCAAGCTATATACTTATCAGTTATCAGAAAGACTACTTTGCAATTAACAAGCTAAATACTATATGAAAAATGTAATGTCCCATTTTTGAAACGGATTATAATAATAATAAGTTAAAATATCAAATATATATATGAAATATAATATAATTATAAAATATCAAATTAAATTTTAATTTTATCAAAAGTCAAGGGGTATGTGAAGAATCATGAATATTGAAGGAAAAAGATACAAAAGAGACACAAAACAAGGAGAAAAAACCACCATGTGAAGAATACATCTTTGATTATCTTATAATTACTCTTTTGGAGCATGGAATTGCAATTCATTTAACCTAAGGATGAAACCCCTCATGGCAAGAATTAAAGGACAGAAACCCACAATTTCTCAAGAGTGATTTCACATAGAAATCACCATTGTGCTAAGTTGATTGATCTTCTAGTAGACATATAGTACCTTTAAAAGAAATATTCAATTATAGATTTGATACTCTATTTTCTTCTTTCCACTGTTGTCCTCTTTGTTTCTCACAATTGTCCTCTTTCTTTGTGTAATGTCATAAAATTGTACCCCTCTCAATTTCACATACATTCTTGTGTCTGCTTTAGTGTCCACTCCCTTAGCATCTTGTGTAGGCTCACTTAGCCCTTACATATTTCTTTTCCCCTCTCAAGATGCTCAGTACTCCTTTTCAGCAACTACATTCGTGCATAAACTTTGCATCGAAACTGATGCTTCTCTCATTCTCATCATTTCGTAGCGTGATGTGTTCGAACACTAGCACGTCACGCAGACGTCTACACGCCGCACTAGTGTCTTGCAATATTTCAACATTCAAATGACCATTTTGTACATGTTTTCCACTTGTCATCCCATTTTGTCGGTGGTAACAGCTGGGGACGCCCGAAAATGGATTAGGAAGCTTCTTTTTGCTTCTCTTCTCTCTTTTAATGCTATCTTTTCAATCCCATTGCTTCTTCTAAGTTCTTCTAGCTTCATCCCAGCTTCTAACTTCCCTCTAGCCTTGGCTCTACCATTTTCCTCTTCTCTTTGTCTTGCTATCTTGCTTGCATAGCTTCATATAACTTGTTACAGCAGCTTCAAACACTCTCAAGCTCTCTTGGCTTCCCTCCTCGCAACACTCTTGACTCTTTTAGCTTCATCTCTTTTATCTCATGCTTGTGAGCATCTTGGGATTCCATATCCCCTATCCATTGCATCTTTATTTTGTGATACGGTTTCTCCTCCTCGAGCGAGGATTTCTTTTATCACCTCTTTTGTGATACAGGTTCTGCTCCTCGAGCAGGGTTTGCTTTTATCACTCATACTTGGTGGTTGTGGGTTCTAATCCTAAAGTGGGTTTTTCTTTCACCACACACTTTATCCATTTTGGTTCATCTCTCTTTCTATTTGGTTGTCCGTGGAGGTGGAAACACCAAAACAAGGGTTTGACTGAGGCAAACCCCTATACAGCCCCAACACTTTCTCCAAATATTACGCATGCAGGTATTGAAGACATTCATGTGTTGTAGGCTTCATCACTTGTGTGGTTGTGAGAATTTCCTTTCTATCTCTTATTCTCTTTATCATCTCTATTTCACTTCATTTTAGTTCTATTACATTTTGTTACTTTATCACATTTTAGAAGTTCTTAGCAATTAGATTAGAAGTAGTCACTTTGTTGTTGTTGGGAATAGGTGCCTCAACTTCTGGTTTGAACCTCTAAAAAAGACTTGGAGAATTATCATCTTTCTCATCCTTTACCACTCTACCGTTGGGAGCTCTTCTTATAGGCGTGGTTGTGTGGTTTACCGCCTTACCATGGGCCTCTGTTTCTCTGTCTATGGTTGGGCGATGTTACCACCATACCGTGGGGTCTATGTCCTTAGATGGCGGTAGTGCAGTGAACTAGCGCAGTCAGTTTGAAGGTTTACCTCCCTACTGTGGGGCTTTCTCGATGATGGCACGATGGTCGCGGTGAATGGCAACAATCAGCAAAGAATGCTTACTGTCATACCACGATGGCCTTTTGGCCATGTCGTAGTGGCAAGGTAAGTTGTGGTAGTCAGCGAAGTCGCTTACATCCTTACCAAGGAGGTCTTGCGCTCAGGTCAAGGTAGCGCAGTGTGTTTTTCGGTCGGCTCTAGCAGTTACCTCCATACCGCAGGAGGCTTTGCTCAGCCTTGCGATTGGGCGATGGCACTCCCATACCGTGAAGGGTTGGTTTGATCTCTGTAGTGGCTGCAATAAGGGTGGCGGATGGTTGATTAAGCGCCTACTGCCATACCGTGGTGACTCCTTTGCTCTGTCGCGGTGGTGCGGTATGTCTACCGCCATACCACGATGGTCTCTTTGGCTTAGCGAGGTAGCACAGTAAGAGGAGTTCAGAATTTGTGTTGACTGGTCTAACTTGATTGGAAGCAGTGAACAAATAGAAAGGCAAAACGTGGCAAGTAATCAACGACTGATTGGCCGAAGTTTGAAGCAGTGAAAGAATTAACTGCAAGGCTCGATTCGGCAGGTGACAAGATCCAATTATGGCAAAGAGAATTAATGCCTAGACAGCCCGATGCGTGATTGCAAGGAAACTTGGACAAAAGCGATTGGATTCATCTGTCAGAAGGAAGGTGCATAATAATGGCACCTAATTGGTTGGTTGGCAGAATAATGAACATAAGACTTGTAACAGTCAAATATATATTATTGTAGAAATCACTAAGGTGATAGAGGTGATATGATTATTCTTTGTATGTTGAAAAGCATTATAACAGTGAGAGTAGTCAAATTGAAGTTTGCTGCTATGAGTTGATGATCAGAGAGAGTGGTCTGATAACTTTGTATGTAAACTTTTTACTGTAATAAAAAGTGATTGCTCTTGGTTTGGTGGGTTTTTTTCCCGTAAGGGTTTTCCTACGTAAATCTAGTGTTATCTCTTTGATTTCTCTTTTCTTGTTCCTCTTGTAGTTTGTTCATCTCAATTCTTTTATGAAGCTTTAAAACTGGTCTTTGCATTTCTCCTCTATAGTTTTAACATTAGGAAATCATTTATGCACCTCTTTCTTTTCCTTTCAAGTGGTATCAGAGCTTGGCCAGTTGTGTTATCCTTGTTAGTAAGGCTAGTTTTTGTGCTAATATTGTTCTAGTGGGAGTCTTGCAAAGTTAGAACCTAGTTTTTTTTGATATGGCAAGTACATTAGGTAGAGTAGAGATTGAAAAATTCAATGGTGGCAACTTTGAGTTATGGAAACTCAAAATGGAAGACTTGCTTGTGGATAGAAACCTTTGGGTTGTTGTGTCTAGAACTATGCCACAAGGTATGAAGAAAGAAGATTGGGAACTTGCAGATAGAAAATATAAAGGCTTGATAAGACTTAGTCTGGCTGATTTTGTACTCCTGAATGTCCATGAGGAGAGGTCTGCAGCTTCATTATGGAAGAAGCTTGGTGATATTTATCAGGGAAAGTCTTTGGTAAATAAGTTATTCCTGAGGAATAAGTTGTACTCCTTGAAGATGGAAGAAGGTGCATCTGTTGTAGACCATCTGAACTCATTTAACATGAGTGTTGCTCAGTTGGCATTTTTGGGTGTGAAGATAGAGGAGGAGGATCGTTGCATGCTCTTGTTATGTTCGTTACCTGACACTTGGGATCATCTTGTAATGGCTATTGGAAGTACGACCACTACTTTCAAGATGGAAGACATTGTTGCCTCACTATTGTCTGAAGAGATGCGGAGGAAGTCTTCAGAGATGGCCAAAGAGGCCCTTGTTTTTCGAGGTAGATCGAAGGAAAAAGGAAAGAAGAAGGACAAGAAGTCTAAATCTAAATCTGAAGGGAGATCAAAGTCTCCTGGTAAGAATTCCAAGGTGAAATGTTGGAACTGTGGGTAGCCTGGTCATATCCAAAAGGATTTTAAGGAGAAGAAGAAGAATAATAATGCTTCAGACAATGACTCTTCTCAGAGTGATGCAGATGCCTTCATTGCAGCCTTGGCAACTCAGGCATCAGATGATGTTTGGTTGGTTGAATCAGGTGAATCTTTTCACATGAAATCTCACAAAGAATGGTTCACTAAGTATGAAAATTATGATGGTGGAAAGGTGTACCTATCAAGTGATTCAACATTGGATATTGTTGTTCGTGGAAGAGTCAAAATACAGTTCCCTGACGGAAGAATCAAAGGGATTGATGATGTACTTCACATACCAGGTTTGGCTCGTAACTTATTCTTTGTCAGTAAGTTGAATGATGTTGGTGTGGAAGTTTATTTCTCGATTAAAGGATGTAAGATGGCTAGAGGTGAAATGGTGTTGCCTAAGGATGTGCATATTGGCACTCTGTACAATCTGGATGCATGTCCTGTTCAATGTAACATCTCTATAAAGTCAAGAAAATGTGTTCCTGTAGAGAAGGATGATGAAGCTCATCTGGGTGCAAATTCCTTGGAGGTGAAACTCCCAGCAGAGAAGACCATGTTGTGGCATCATAGACTTGGTCACATAGGTGAGAAAGGTTTAAAAACCTTGAAAAATAAAAATATTGTTGAAGGGCTTGTTGATTGTAACCTTGAGTTCGATTTTTGTGAACATTGTATTTATGGAAAGCAACACCGTGTTTCATTTTATCTAAGTCCTCATAAATCTTCTGGTGTATTAGATTATGTTCATTCTAATGTGTTTGGTCCAGTTAATATTCCTTCGTTATCGAAGTCTAGATATTATGTCTCTTTTATTGATGACTATTCGAGAAGGGCATTTATATCTTTCTTAAGAGAAAATCAGAAGTGTTCAGCCGATTTAAATAATTTAAAAATTTGGTAGAGAATCAGACTGGAAGGAAAATTAAATGCTTGAGGACGGATAATGGCGATGAGTTTTGTTCTGTAGATTTTGAAAGGTACTGTAAAGACCATAGGATTAAAATGCATAAAACTACACCTTATACTCCACAGCAGAATAGAGTTACTGAGAGGTTGAACAAAACATTAATGGAGAGAGCGAGAAGTATGTTGAGCAGTGTTGGTCAGGAGTAGAATTTTTGGGCTGAGGTTGTGGCTATAGCATGTTACCTGGTAAATCGTTCACCTTGTTTTGCTCTTGTTGAAAAAACACCTTTGGAAGCATGGTCTGGTAAGAAGCCCTCTCTAAGATATATTTGTGTCTTTGGCTGTGAGGGATATGTATATGTGCCAAATGAGAAAAGATCAAAGTTGGCAAGGCTATTAAATGTATCTTCATCGGCTATGGCATTGGTATGAAGGGATACAAGCTTTGGAATCCTGATACTGAGAAGGTTTTGTACAGTAGAAGTGTAATATTTCGTGAGTTGAAACCTTCAATAGTTGATCCACAGTTAGAGACAGATCAACAAGAAAAGAAGAATGATGTAGTTTAGATTCCTCAAACTCCAGAAAGGAGGAACTACATGGTGTACCTAAAACTGAGGAGAGTTCAAGCAGCTCTAAGAGATTTGAAGATGAAGAACCACAACCTCAGCCAGTAAGAAGGTCTACATGTGACAAATGACAACCTGATAGGTATGGTTTCTCTATGTTGGATTCGAATTGTGCCTATGCCTTGATTACTAGCACTGATGAGCCTAAGACTGTAAAAGAAGCTATTAACATGTCCAATTCAAATTCTTGGTTGGAAGCCATGAATGAAGAAATAGAATCATTGAAAAAGAATGAAACCTGGGATTTGGTACCTTTGCCTGAAGGGCGAAAGCATGTTGGTTGTAAATGGGTATTTAAGAAGAAGACTGGTCTAGATGGCAGTGTTGAAAAATATAAGGCAAGGTTGGTTGTAAAGAGATTTTCCCAGATAGAGGGAATTAATTATGGAGAAATATTTTCCCCTATAGCAAAGCTGACACCTATCAGATTTATTTTGTCACTAGAAGCAGCGTATGACTTAGAGATCGAGCAGATGGATGTGAAGACAATGTTTCTCCATGGAGAGTTGGAAGAAGAAATTGATATGTCCTAGCTTGAGCAATTCGTTGAAAAGGGTAAACAAAGTCTGGTCTACAAGTTAAAGAAATATTTGTACGGTTTGAAGCAGTCCCCTAGAATGTGGTACCAAAATTTTGACACCTTTGTGTTGTCTATGGGATTTATGAGATCAAAATATGATCATTGTGTGTATTATAAATCTGAAAATGATCATGTGCTTATTATTACCCTGTACGTGGATGATATGTTGTTCATAGGAAATAGTAAGATTATGATTTTTGATCTTAAATCTCAGTTGTCTGCAAAGTTTGAAATGAAAGATCTAGGTGCAGCAAGGTATATTTTATGAATGGAAATAACCAGGGACAAAACAAGTAGAAAGCTTTGGGTTAACCAAAGTAAGTATGTTAACACTATTCTAGAGATATTTGGTATGAATGATTGCAAGTAGCTAGTTGTTCCATTCTTGCAGGGAACGAAGCTATCTATTGAAGACTGTCCAAAATCTACTACTAAGATGGAGGACATGACCAGGGTGCCCTATGCAAGTGTTGTTGGAAGTCTAATGTATGCAATGGTTTGTACAAGGCCAGACATTTCCCAAGTAGTGGGAGTGTTGAGTCATTTTATGGCAAACCCAGGAAGGCCACATTGGGATGTTGTGAAGAGAGTGTTTAGATATTTGAAAGGTACTTCAGAATATTCTTTGTGTTACCATGGCAACTTGGTTGCATCATAGAGAACTCTCAACATTTGTGGATATGTAGATTCTAATTGGGCAGGGGACATTGACAGCAGAAGATCCACCAGTGGATACACTTTCATGCTAAATGGTGGTGCAGTCAGTTGGATGAGTAAGCGACAGGCTATAGTCACTTTATCCACTACAGAGGCAGAATACATGGCAACAACACACGCCTGCAAAGAAGTTGTTTGGTTGAGTCGTTTGTGTTCTAATATTGGTTTTAATGCAGGGAAGATTACAATTTGTTGTGACAGTCAGAGTGCCATTTGTTTGGCACAAATAGCCCTACTTTCCATGCCAGGATGAAGCACATTGATGTGCAGTATCACTTCGTTATGGATATGGTGGAAGATGGAAAGGTTTGTTTAGAAAAGGTTGACACTATGAAGAATTTTGCAGATGCATTAACGAAGCCAATGAGAACGGACAAGTTTAGATGGTCCACAAATTCAATGGGCCTTAGGGCCTATGATCGTTAGTAAATTTGAAGTCAAGAGAAGCTAGGAATTCTTTGTCAAGTGGGATATTTTTGGGAACAGGTGCCTCAACTTCTGGCTTGAACCTCTGAAAAAGACTTGGCAAATTATCATCTTTCTTAGCCTTTACCTCTCTACCGCTAGGAGCTCTTCTTATAGGCATGGTTGTGTGGTTTACCGCCTTACCGTGGCCCTCTATTTCTTTGTTCATGGTTGGGCGGTGTTACCACCATACCGCAGGGTCTTTGTCCTTAGCTAGTGGTAGCGCAGTGGACTAGCATGGTCAGTTTGAAGGTTTACCTCCCTACCACGGGGGTTGCTCAATGATGGCACGATGGCCACGGTGAACGGCGACAGTCAACAAAGAATTCTTATCGCCATACTACGATGGCCTTTTTTCCATGTTGTGGTGGCGAGGTAAGTTATGGCAGTCAGCGAAGTCGCTTACCTCCTTACCACAGAGGTCTTGCGGTCTGGGTGAGGTAGCGCAGTGTGTTTGTCGATCGGCTTTGTCAGTTACCTCCATACCGTGGGAGGCTTTGCTCAGCCTCGTGGTTGGGCGGTGGCACTGCCATACCGTGAAGGGTTGGTCTGATCTTTGTGGTAGCTACCATAAGGGTGGTGGATGGTTGATTAAGCACCTACCGCCATACCGCAATGACTCCTTTACTATGTCGCAGTGGTGCAGTATGTCTACCACCATACCATAGAGGCTAAGAAGGAGTTGAGTGGTATCGAGGTGACACCGCTATACCGCGGTGGTCTCTTTGGCTCGGCGAAGTAGCACGGTAAGAGGAGTTCGACATTTGTGTTGACCGGTCTGACTTGATTGGAAGCGGTGAACAGATAGAAAGGCAACACGTGGCAAGTAATCAATGACTGATTGGCCAAATTTTGAATCAATGAAAGCATTCACTGCAAGGCTCGATTCGGCAGGTGACAGGATTCAATTATGGAAAAGAGAATTAATGCCTGGACGGCCCGATGCGTGATTGTAGGGCAACTTGGAAAGAAGTGATCGGATTTGTCTGTCAGAAGGAAGGTGCATAATAACGGCACCCGATTGGTTGGTTGGCAGAATAATGGACATAAGACTTGTAACAGTCGAATATATATTATAGTAGAAATCACTAAGGTGATAGGGATGATATGATTATTCTTTGTATGTTGAAAATCATTATAACAGTGAGAGTAGTCAAACTAAAGTTTGTTGTTGTGAGTTGATGATCAGAGAGAGTGATCTGATAACTTTGTATGTAAACCTTTTACTGTAATACAAAGTGATTTCTCTTGGTCTGGTGGGTTTTTTCCTGTAAGGTTTTTCCCACGTAAATCTGGTGTTATCTATGTGATTACTCTTTTCTTGTTACTCTTGTAGTTTGTTCATCTCAGTTGTTTTAAGAAGCTTTAAAACTAGTCTTTGCACTGCTCCTCTGTAGTTTTAGCGTTAGGAAAGCATTTTCGCACCTCTTGATTTTCCTTTTAGTTTTTTTTTGTGATAAACTCGCTTTCTGGTTCGTACGAGATGCCAACGTGCCACGCTATTGTTTGTATTACGTGTTGTCATCCTTTGATCGAGAGCTTGTCAGTTTATTCAAAAAATCTTTGTGACCTACTCTTTCTGATTCTAAGCCTCTCATTGTTGTTACTTGAGGTAGTTTAGGGCAGTTCGCCCCATGAGGCTCTCTGAATGAAGAGAACTCATGAGTAGTGAATCCCCCTTCTCTACACTTTGTCATCTTCTTCACAATATGGAAAATGAAAAATGAGTTTTATTTTGTTTTTAGTTGTCAATGTAGTTGTTTTTGGTATAAGGTTGGTGTAAAGGGGTGTGGGGGTACTTGTGGGCCTCCCATTCCTTTTTTTCAATTTTGCGTTTTTTAGTTTAAATTTTATTTTTTATGTTGGCTAGGTCATAAGAGACAACTATTCATCACCTAGATAGTTGAGGGATATCTAGATGTCCCATATTTCCCCTTGTCATTTCCTTCTCAAAATCTGTCATTCCAAAAACATTTCCAAATTTTTCAAAAATTGTGTATGGGTTGGGAGCATTTTCAACCCGTCCCCAAATTCCCAAAACATACACTATAGGGGATGGGTCAAAATATGTAGGGAACACATCCTTCAGATACATAAGTTATATTAGAACACATATTAAAACTATTACCATTTATGGACTAGAAATCCGAATGCAAGAACTATCTTCTTTCAATTATTTTAAATTTTAGAACTACTAGAATTGTTAATAGATACTGTGATGTTTGGATGAATAACCCGTAGACCATAAATCTAACATAAATTAGGCTAATTTAGGGCCACTGATCCATATTTATTCATCAATAAGCAACTTGAATGTGTCAAGATATATTATAAAAGAGATAGTACTAAACTACCATTAAGCTATTTATTATATCAGAGACACTACTTTACAATTGTCAAGATTTAAACCATGTCAAAGAGTCCAATTGAGACTTCTCAGACAGTTATATATTTGAGAAGGAAAGGTCCAATTTGACAAAATTGACTGGAGCCCCAAATTATGAGACCAATTTCTTAAAGGAGGATGGTGATGAATGGTAGGGTGTAATATTTGCTGTAATATTTTAGAAGATTCACTAAAATAAACTTGCAAGCATCCTACTAAATGTTCACTCCTTTGGCCTATGTATTTGTATATTTAATGTTCAGTACAATAATAGTAGGAGGGGCATATTACAAATATCACAAAACCTCTTGAATCAATGGTTTATGGGAAGCTTCAATATCTAAATGATTTTATTTCTAAGTTGTCAGTTTTTGTATGGGTACGAGATTCTGGTATGTCAAAATGACAAAAAAAATCTTGGGTACGATATGTTTGGGTACAGTTGTATATAATATATATATGCAAAAAATATAAAATTTTAAATACATTTGATGGTATGATACTTAATCATTAGTCAATGGTAGTGATAAAGATAAATGCCAATCAATATTTCAAAATTTTAATATTATGTCATATATCATATGTGTCTAGAATGATTCAAATGAAACATTGAAAATCATTACAATTACAAAATTTGAAAATTAAAATCAATACAATCAAAAATTTGTATAATTGCCTTCAATCTTCATCAATCATCAAAAGGATCTAGATCAAGTTCATCATTTGGTTCAACATCATTTTAACCACAAGTAAATGCAATGCCACTCCCACTACATGCATCATGTGTAAGAGTCTCATCATCATCATCATCTATATTGACTATAGCAAGCTCTGCAATAGATGTATCCAATTTGGTACACTCATGGGCTATGTACCAATGTTTTGTTGCCCCTTGTAGTTATCTTGCTTATGTGATAGAAGACGCAAGGTGGAATGGATAAACCAAGTCTTTTTTTCTTTTTTGCAGCCAACCAGTTACACTTCACTGAATGGATAAAGGAGGATACACCCTAATCCTATAATTTCCCCTATTTGGAGTGTGTTTGGATTTTCCTTAAGGGATAATTGCACAACATAAATTGTTTTACAATAATATTCCATAGTAAATTATATAATAGTGTAGTGTCAAAAAATGTTCACACTATGTTTGGGTCCCTTAATTAATTGGACTTAATTAAACCTCTAATTGGCCCAATTATATATTTAAAAGCCTAATTAATCTCATTTTATGAAAGGGAAACTTGTATCAAACAATTGCAATCATTATTTAAATTTCCTTGAAATTGGTGTGTCCTAGGTTTGGGGCCTAGGACCCATTCGCCCAAGGGCGAATGGGTCCCCCTTAAGTTTAGGACCCCAATTTTTAATATGTTTTTGGTAGCATTTTTATGATTCAAATTCAATTTTCAATTGTCGACCTTTGATGTTTAATTTTGGGGAAATCGGAAAATTACCTATAAATACAAGGTATTTTTATCAATTCAAATCCTTGAAGCAAGCTAAGACTTTTGGAGGAGCAAAATTACAGCAAATATTATTGTCAAAGGTGTTCAAGAGCAGAGTCCTCAATCATTTGTTGCAACATTCAATATCTCAAGAATCATGCCAAAGTTATCTTCATTCATGCATGTTTTTGGAGCTAACATTGTGATGTAGGTTTCAAGCACTCAAGTCAAGATTCAAGCATCAAGATCAACATCCAATCAAGTCATTTCATGCAAGATCAATACCTTGGAGAGACGTGTTAGATTTAAGTCCTTCAAGGATCTCCATTCAAGGGTTTGGTGAGTTGCAACATAGCATTGTTCATTCATCATTCCTTTCATTCATGTTTCATTTCATTTCAATATTTAATTACCAAAACAAGGTTTGACCAAGGCAAACCACCATTCATCAAAAACAAACATTTTTTTCCCTCGTGTGTGTTGCAGATCTTCGGTTGAAAAAGGATTGAAGATTGATTAAAAGTGCAATTTTTCAAAGTTGTCAACATTGTCGTCAAGCCACGGAAACTCACTTGCAAAATATAATTTTGACTTTTTGACTATGAAACTTGAAGGAATCGAGAGTGCAAATCCAAGAGCAAAGGACTGTGTAAGCATATTTTGAACCCATGTAGCAAGACCCATTCGACCTAGGGAAAATATGTCCCAGGAGGACACTCAGAAGAGGCTTTTGGTAATAGGTGCATAAATTTTTAACCTTCTTAGATCTATTGGAACTTTCTAGATTTTGTTAGATTAAGGTTTTGAATTGTTGATTCATGATTTACATTACATAATTGCATTCATTTGATATTTTTCATTCATCTCCTAAAAGTGCATTTTCAATTGATTTACCTTATCCTCGGTCATAAGGAAAACAGCAAAATCTCCATTAAAATTGACTCATCTAAGGGTTGAAAGTCAATCTTGCCCTAGGGGATCTTTTTTTCCTAATGAACTGGGAAAGATAGGTGCATACCCCTTTATCCACACCTCGTATTAGGGAGATCCTATTTTCCTATGTTTGACATAGATATTGAAATTTAAGAATAAATGAAATATTAACACTTATGAAATGATGAATAACAACTTAAACTTGAATCCAATCTATGGACTCTTTTTCCAATGACCAATCATGGTAGGGGTTGGAGAGAAACACATGATAGGGCACCAAAAAAAATATTCATCACAATTAAGCCCAAGGGTGTGCTCATACCCCCTGACCCCAAGTGGCAAGAACATCCAACCAAGACAATTCCATCCAACTTAGGGTGGTATACATTGTGAGAACCTATACACTATTCATCTCAATTAAGCCCAAGGGTGTGATCATACCCCTTGGCCCCAAGTGGCAGGAACATCCAACTAAGACAATTCCATCCAACTTAAGGTGGCATACTTACATTGAGAGAACCTATACCACCCTTCCCTAGCATGTTTCCTTGCTAACCCTACACATGATTGCTTAAAGAAAAGGATGTAGATTATAATAATAAAATAAATTCACTATTACCCTTATTCACCAATTCAGACAAAACATATCTCTCCTTATTGCATATTAGTCATTATGAAATTAGCTATACACATTCATATGCCTATCAAATATTATACATTAATTGCATATACAATCAAATGCATACCAATCACTTATTGTATTAATGGTTGTTGCTTTTCTAAAAGCAGATTTCTATTTTTTGATCTCTGATATATATATATATATATATAATTTCCAATCAATCATCAAAGAAGATCAAAAAATAGAAATCTGTTTTTAGAAAAGCAACAGCTATTAATACAATAAGTGATTGGTATGCATTTGATTGTATATGCATTTATATGATTATTCTTTAATTATATTGATCGGTAGATATATATAATTATTCTTTATTTATATTGATTGGTAAATCTATGATTATTCTTTATATATATATGTATACACACACACACTAAGTTATCGGTGGGTACAAGTACATATACGGGTACGGTGATATGGCATTTTTTTTCCCTTGGATACAGGTATGGGTATGGTGATATGGCAATTTTTTCCCTTGGGTACAAGTAGGGAATATATATGTATATGTATATGTATATGTATTTGTATTTATGTATGTATGCATGTATGTATATATAGATACACATATAACATATATACATACATAAATACATACATATACATATATACATACACATATACAAACATAAATACATACATATGCATATACATTTAACAACAAATCATACCCAATGTCTCCAAAGAGCTGGCACTTCCTGTTACTACAATTACCTCCCTGTTTATTTATATATCTATCACGTATGTATATATACATACACATATAACATATATAATAAATACATACATATGCATATACATTTAACAGCAAACCATACCCAATGTCTCCAAAAAGTTGGCATTCCTTGTTACTGCACCAATTACCTACCTATTTCTTGTTAACTTACATAAAAATTATTTTAAAAAATTACTCTTTTAGTTTTGTTTTTTTTAGGGAACACTTGGGTCCCAGGTTCGCCCAGGGTCCTTCCCGAGAACCTCGGGTTCTTTGTGAAGGACCCACAGAGAACCCGAAGGGTCCGAGAAGGACCCTGGGAGAACCCAGAGAAGGACCAGCAAAGAACCAAGATTGGAACCGTACCCACACAAACACGAGGGGCAAAATAGAAGAACTTGGTAATACGGTGTGTATATATATATATATGAATACCAATCAATATTTACAGTCACCATTTCTGCACTTTTAGTTATCATTTTTGCTGCACATTCTCATCCATTTTTTCTGCACTTTACCATCCAAATAACAGTCCTTTATCGTGTGCTTATGTTGTCCTCATTTATGGACTGTTGTTTGGTATTTGGACTGTTTTTGAAACCTTTGCAAGCTATTTATCATTGTGATCCTTCATATCACTTTGCTCTCACCAATGCACCATATGATTGTCCACTTGAAAGATTTGTTATATCTGAGGCAATACAAGATTCCTGACATGATTTTTGTGATCTGCAGCTTAGTGAAGAAATAGAATGTAGCAAATAAAAATAGGTACAGAGGAGCCTGAAGTCAGATAAGCTCTCCACCACCATATGATTGTCCACTTGAAAGATTTGTTATATCTGAGGCAATACAAGATTCCTGACATGACTTTTGTGATCTGCAGCTTAGTGAAGAAATAGAATGTAGCAAATAAAAATAGGTACAGAGGAGCCTGAAGTTAGATAAGCTCTCCACCACCAATGGTAGCTTTCACTGCACAAAATGCCCGCTCTGGAAATTGCCTAGGAATTTTAATATTTATGTCTTAACCGGATCCCCAAATGCAGGCTTCTTGTAGCCAAAGTAACTACCAACAAGAACTAAGAGCATAGATATCCCAAACCATAAAAGACCAAAGCAAACATTGTCCCAAACGGAAATGCACCAGAGGACTTTTCACCCCAGAGCAGTGCATTGAGCACAAAGAAAAAAGGAAGAAAGAATAATACTAGGGAATGCAAAGAAGCCTTGATTATGTTCATTTTTCTATTCTATACCCTTGAACATCTTGTACAACTGAGCAGAAAAGTAACCAGAAAACAACTTATAAAAACCCATAGCAGCACCATTGCAGTCATCAATCATTAGTCTTCAAAACTCATTCAGTCCTTTTCACAAGGTATAGTCACAAATAAGGTCTTCATATTGTAATGACTGTCCTACTCCTTGTAGTTGTAATAGTCACCTTTGCATTATATTCTTCATCGTCTTTTATTATTTTCACGATGACTACACTCCTTTGCCATAAATGAATAACTCACTGTCATGTGGTGACAGTATATTTCATTAATTACAGTCATTAAAGATTGTCAACACTATATGCACAAGGTTTTGATTGTCCTCGAGGTCACTCATATCTCTCACGATCAAAACAAGAAGAGCACTGTCCTTTGTATGCATGCTCAGTTTCAAAGTAATGTCCTTTGAAATCAAACATCTATATCATTATTACAACTCTGCCTTGACAAGCACATGCAACTCCTAGTGTCTTCTGCTGCTTTCATTATTTTAGCATCTTGGAATGCTGTCTTCAAGATCTTCATTAATAAACAATGACAGTCCTTATTGTCTTGATTTGAAGTGACTGTGATTCATTGGTCATGGACTGTCTTTTAATATTTATGACTGTGATTTCCTGCCTGAAGCATTGTATTAGTTCACTTCTCCTTAAAGCATTAGCAAGTCCACTTGAATCTTTCACCTTTCTACCTATTTCATCTTTGGAATCATCATTCCATATCTATCGTTTTCAATCAAAACCATAAAAAACTGTGAGCTGAATTTGAAATATTGCAACTTGCTGGATTCTTTTTCTTTGATAGGTGGAAACACAGAATGTTTAAGGTCAATACCATCATGTTTTTTCAAAAGAAAAAGCATTAGTGTATGACTTAGAAGCTATCATTTCGAGATCATTTACAACCATGGAGCTGCCTTTTCTTATTCATCTTCTCATTCCTCACAGCTATAAGGGTAGCTTCATTGCAAACATTTTCTATATCTGCTCCTTTATGAAATTTGTGAGATCCTGTGGCTCTTGGCTGCTCATACATTGTTTTGTGATCTCACTCTTAAAAATCCCTTGCTTTGACAATTTATGAGACCCACACACCGTGCAACACAAAAGAACACCATGCGCTTAAAGGGCAGCATACATACCTCTTTTATGAACCCTATATGGTGCCTAATGAAGAATCCAATCATTTGGAGTCTCAACAACCACAAGAAACCCTAGCTGCTCGATTCCCTGATGGTGAAATCCTCTTAAACCTCCGTCAAATCTTCATGCAAGTTCCATCAATCTTCAGTTCCAGCAGAAGATGAAAACCTAACTCCTCCACGTGATGTATTCATCATATTTCTCTCTTTTTCCTCCATTTTCAGCGCTTAAACTTAGAGATAACTCTTAATTTTATTTATTTTCCAGCATGAGCTTTTCTCTTTTTAGATTTACCTTTTTTCCAAAGTTACCAATTCGCCCAGAAAAGGTCTTGGATACGATTAAATTCGATTCAAATTCGGGTAGGATACGAGTTTAGGATTGTGGATACGGGCAGGGTATGAAACCCACCCTGTGGGTACAAAAATTTCGTACCTGGTACGTACCTGGACCGATTTCGACTGTTTGAATGCCCAGGCCACGGAATATTCAACGTTTTTAACATTTTTTTTTTTGGACTTTTAGTTGACTTCTAAATAATAAAATATTGCCTCCAACCCTAATCTTTGCCTCCTAACACATCAAATAGGTAAAAACATACTCATTTAACAATTTGTGAATGAAAAACAAGTTGTTTTGCCTCCATTGCTGAACTTGGTGTATGTGCATTCAAACTTGCGCCTCCACACAAGCAAAGTTCCTACAAAGAAGGAGACACAAGGAGGTGGGAATTGAGCCAGAGTGCATTCAAACTTGCGCCTCCACACAAGCAAAGTTCCTACAAAGAAGGAGACACAAGTAGGTGGGATATTGAGCCAGAGTGCATTCAAACTTGCGCCTCCACACAAGCAAAGTTCCTACAAAGAAGGAGACACAAGGAGGTGGGATATTGAGCCAGAGCAGCTCGACTTGGATGCTTCTACAAGTCACTTAGCTGCACTTTATATTGATGATGACTATGAGCCTAACGCAGCTGCTAAGCATGAGAGTGGTAGTGTTCATGCTAGTGGCAGTGCTTGTGCTAGTGCCACTGATGCTATTTGTGGTTCTACACAAAATGTAGCATCTAATGATGTTGATGATGCTCTTTTTGATGACCCATATGATTCAAAGTGATCAATGATGAATAATGGCTGATTGTAAACACTTGACACTTTTATGTTTGAACTTTAATTTATAATTTTATATCATGACATTTGAGTATCACTAATATTTTAATATTTGACTATGAAAGTGGTGGTGTATTTTTGCTATGTTATTTGACTATTAATATGGTGGTGTATTTTGAACTTAATTACTACTGCAAATATGTATATATTTCTGATTTTTATATGTTTTCGTATTAACGTACCCAAAATGTACCCAACCCCCAAAAAAAAATTGACCAAATCCCGTACCGGATTCTCGTACCCGTACCTGTACCCGAACCCAAAAACAAATCGGTAACTTAGCTTTTTTCCCTCAATTTTCAGCACTTAACTTGGAGCCTTCTCTTTATCTTTTATGCATTGTGAGTTTTTTTCATGCACTTACATGCCTTTTCCCAAGTTTGGCGTAGGAAACTTGATGTTTGAGGAATAATGTCTTTTTTCCTTTACTTGAAAGTGAAAATTTTAATAAGACCTTTAAATTAAAAGATCAAAATTCCTTCCTGTTTGCTTTTCTGACTTGAGACCAAAAGATTGTTTATCAAAAATGGACTACAACAACAATGTCAGCAGTTGCTTGAAGTTCAGAAAATTCTTTCTTGCAAGCACAAGCAAGACATTCAATTTCCCTCTCCATCAGCAGCTACATATACCCAATGTTATCCAATGCTAGGAGTGTAGAGAGATAGCTCTTTGTGATAACTCACCCATTTGAAAAAAGGGTTGCATTCAACCCAAGGGTTTTCATGGAAAAGGTAGCAGGGCTGGCATATGTGCACAAACCAAGCCTTGTAAACATCTGGTAGACTACAATGATGAGCATGAAATCTGCAAGAGAGACTTTTTCAAGACCTTCCAAATCTAGAACTTCAATATAGAGGTACTTGTGGAAGTATCAAATTATGGTAAGGTCCTGGATCATACTTACGATTATCAACAATTTTTTGATAAAACAATCCCAAAGATCTATTGGTTGCTCCCAGCATGTAAATCAATTAAGGAAAGAACACAGTATATGGTCACCAGGAGTTTAGCCTGCCTAGAAATGAAAAGCAAGGAGTTAGGATCAAAAAGAGGGTCACCAGAAAAGAAGAAAAAGACAGAAGGATCTCCTAAACAGAAGAAAGCCCCTTCCACTTCTGCAACTCGTCAAATTTAGGCAGCTTTAGATAAAGCAGTAAATGTTGAACCTTCAGAGCAAGAAGTTGAATGGCTTGAAGTTGCCAAATGAAGGATTGAGATCTTTGAGGAAGGAACAGCTAGATTCAAGGAAGTTGATGGTGTAGCTCATCATGCCTTGAACAATATCTAGGATTTCAAAGAAAAATACCATGTAACTTTTATGATTACCAAGGATCCATCAACTTCACAGTCATTTTGAAAGATCAATTAGCAAAGGTAATAAAATAAGAGTCATCGGGGCTCGATGTTGCATCTATTGAAAAACTCATGAAGCTAAAGATTTTGTGCTATGATTTCATGAAGAAAATGATCAAAGGCTGCAAAGCTCCCATTAAAGTACCAAATATCCACATATCCTAGGAAAAGCATTTCAGATATTTTTAAGGCCCAAATCAAGCAGCATTAGAGGAAATGACCAATTCATTCAGGCAATATTAGCAGCAAATTCACAAAAGTGGAAAGGAGACCGTCAACATTGAAGATATTCAAGAAGAAGGTGTAAGGAAACAAAGGTGTGCGGAATCGCTTCCTACTCTAATCTTGAGAGAACGAATATGCAAATTTCAATATAAAGTATTACAACGATTCAAAGAAACACATTCAAGAGTATAAATGAAATAACCATAAACACATAACACTGTGATTATCGTGGGGAAAACCCTTACGGGAGAAAAACCCCACCCTCTAAAACCTGCATAATGTATTATCAAATCAAAGAAGATTACAATACACTTGCAATGCAAGTTCTTACAAGAGCATCACCTCAACTCAAGCTTGGAGAGACACCACTAGCATCCTTCTAGCACCCAGCCTTGCAAACAAAACTCCATTATGTAAACTCCTCCCCAAGCCCTCCTTATATAGTGATTTACAACCTGGAAACCATTTGTGGTTTTACAAAACCATGGGCATAACCACCATGCCACATGTTGCCCATTTTTGACATTTACATTTCCAAGATGGAAAAACAACCAGGTTAAAATAGTAATCCCGTCCATAATTTTGTCCTCTAGTTTAGATCCCCATAAAAGACATAAAACAAATTAACTATGCTCTAAAAATGGCCCTCCTATATTCTACTAAGGACAAGGCACCTTTTAACAACTCATACACCTTTTTCCAATGCATAAACATGTGGAAAACTGCCACAAACAAATTCTGTAATTTTCTTGGAAAAGGCTTGCAAGGTTGAGACATATTTCTCAACAGAAGGCTCTCATTGAAGAAAAATGCTTCAAACATCCAACCATCAAATTTCTGCCAAGCTGTAATGTTAAAATATATTGTTCCATTTCATATAGTTTTGCAGTGTAACATTTTAATAAATCCAGAAGTGTGCCCATCTTAGGGAATATTCTATTACATTTTTCAAATATTTGTGATCCAAAATAAGAAGGTGAACAGTCATGGAGTGAAGCTAAAACGTCATATTGTCTAAATATTGTAAAACCTAAGCATTGTATAAGACTTTGGTCATTTTTTCGAAAATTGTAGAAATGAAAGAAGATCTTGTGCTTTTGGAGAATAAATAATAAATCAAATCAAAAATTTGTGCCGAAGTTGGTTTTGTTTTGTATCTTCTTATGTCAGAGTATAGCTTCATTTTTCTGAATCTTTTCTTATGAAATTTAAGATCTGCTGAAATGTCATTGTAAACACCATTTTATTTTACTCTGTGTTGAATTAGATTAAAGTCAGTGTTCTAATTGATTTTATTCACATTTTTCCCTTTCCAGCACATTACTTTCTCATTTTTTAGCATGTTATAACCCTTCCTACAAAAGAAAAACCTATGCAAACAGTAAAAAATGGTATGTTGTATATATAATATTTTCGGTTTTCAATAAGGACAGCCTCACCTTTCTTGAGGAAGGATTTTTATCCCAAAACTGTTGGAAATTGGTAGGTACCAATTTACATACAATCACTTTGCCCCCATGCTTGCACATGTGACTTATCTAAAGTTGGTTTATGCCTCTCTGATTATTCTTCTCCACTATTATTTTTTCATTAATATCCATCTACAACCTTGTTATATAGTCCCTAAAGGAGTTTGATATAAGCACTGTGTTAAATTTTTAGCTCAAATGGGAACTTCTGCATAGGTTTATGTGAACGTTTTGGAAAGTTCAAGTGATTCAAGTTAGACTATCTTGTATTTCACTTCAGTGATTAAAATGAAGGTCTTTTATATAGCTCAATAAGTCCAAAGTGTAATTTTTTTTTTAGTTCTTTAGACTTATCTTCCATCTCATTTGTATAAGTGATAAGGATGCTTTTGTAAGTAAAGCTGATTTTCTGGAAAATTAATTTTTTAGCTAAACTAAGATAAATATAGGAGCAGGATAGAGAGATTGTAATATAATAACTACTAAGTACAGTGAGTTTCCATTGTGGAGGTTGCCTTGCAAGTTTTTTTCAGAAGAATAAAAAATAGATTTCAAGGTGTAATAATCTATGTATGCTTCCACATTTTGAAGTTTTCATTATTGTACGTTTTACGCAATGTTATTTAACATAAGGACATAATCATCAAGTATGAAAAGTTTCTTCATGATATCAAAGCTCAAGGTCTAAAAACCCATAAGGGCAGATTTGTTTGGAATTCACACATGAGGGTTTTGTGAAGAAATCACACAACCAAACAAAGGGAGAAATCACAGATTTTTATAGTGAAAAATGGAAAATCATGCAAGGTTTTTCTATGTATAATTGTGTCTCTTATTCTTGAAATCATGAGGGTTTCATGTTGAAATCACAGGCAGATTAAGGTGAAAATCATGGCAAAAAATACCAAAATTTTGTGATTTTTTATCTAAAAATCATGGAAGTTCTTTTTTGGTAATCACAGGTCATTTCTGTTGAAATTCGCAACTAGTTTTCAGAGAAATTGAGGGTCTTTTTCAGCGTAAATGGCAACTAGTATCTTCATCTGAAAATCACCCACTATTTTTTGAGTATCACACCTGCATTTTTTTCAAAAAACAAGGCATTTGTAAGGCATTTTCTGATATCCACAACAGCTAGGGCAAGTTTAAACCCATGACCAAGGGTTTAGAGTTTGTAGCAAGGGTTGGAAAACAGAGGCTAAGGCAGTAGGGACAACTAGGGTTTTCACCCTTCCTTTTAACAGGGAACCAGCAAACTAGGGTTTACCAACAGCACCTTGAGTGTGAAACAAGGCATTTTCTAAAAAATTTGAGCAGTTTTTATTTCTAGATATAAGGAATTTATTTCTTGTGAAGAAAAAAAAATTAATGGCATCAACTAGCCTCAAGATTGAGGATAGATTAGATGGTGCATTATATTTCCTACCTTGGAAAGTTTGGGTGACTTTGTTGTTGAAGGAAAATGATCTCTGGGATATCATATCAATTGAAGTCTCTCCACCTACAAATCCATAGTTATTGGCAGCTCACAAGAAGAAAGAGGTTAAAGCGAAGCAAATGATCATAAATACGGTGAAAGATCACTTAATTCCTCATTTGTTAGAAAAGAAAACAGCCAAGGAGATGTTTAATGCTCTGGTCAATCTTTTCCAAAGTGAAAACATAAACAAGAAAATGATATTGATGAACAAACTCAAATCCACAGAGATGTCTAAATCAGATACTATTACCGATTACCTAATGAAGATCACCCTACTTCATGATCAACTTGAAGCAATTGGGGAGAAGTGTCATGCCCCTGAAATAACGACATTAAAAAACCCAAGCGTGGAAATGCAAATAAAAAATAAAATAAATAACAAATATAAATATTAAAAATATAAATATAAATATTTATTATAATTATAATCATCATAATATATAATACTATGAATGTTTAAAATATACATATAATTTATATAAAAATAATAAATATATTAACATATAATATATTTATATAAAATATACAAACATACAGCGGTTGATATTAAAGACTGCAAGGATGAAGATCTAATAAAGGCAACGATTAAATATATGGGAAGGCAGTGATAAATATATTAAGAGCAGCGGTCAGTATTTAAGGTAGCGATTCATTGTGTAAAGGGAGTGTTGGCAATGAGGGGGGGTTGTGTTTTCCTCATGAAGAAACAATAATTAATAGCAGCCATGAAAGGATGTGTTTTCTTGTTAAATGAATGGTTGTGACTTTCCCCATCATGAGGATATTAAAAGGAAAATAAATGAGTGGGAAGATAAGGAGATTTAAAAACAGATATATGGAACAGCAAATAAGGAGAGAAATAAGAGTATTTCCTGAGCATAGTAGCAAACATATTAATATGATATACCTAGATTTGGAAGAAGAAATATGTGGGAAGAAGTTGGTTCAAGAAGAGACAAATGAAGACAAATGATAAATCAATAGGGGAAGTTGTATGTAATTATTTATATATATATAATCGTGTATATATGTATATATATATATATACACGATTATGCAATAATGATGCTTGCATCAATTATTGAGCCTTATCAGTAATTATGATTCTTTAATATGAATATGAATATGAATAGATTATATATGTGTGTGTGTGTGTGTGTGTGTGTGTGTCTTTATCCTATAAACAATCAACGTAAGGTTGAAGAAAGCAAATTAGGGAGATGCAATTTACGGGCTCTCCCATGATAAGTAGGCCACCTCAAGGGTGGAATTGTTTTGGTTTGGACATTCCTACCGCTTGGGGCCAAGAGGTGGGTTGTCTTGGTTGGACACTACGCGCTCTTGAGCTTAGATGGGTTGAGTAGTTTACGGGCACCCTTTTCAAAGCTTTCCTATCAAACCAAACTATGACTGATTGTTATGATGGGTTCAGGGAGTTTCAATCATAAGAGGGATGAACGAGGCAGCATGGATAGGGAAAGCAGATACAAGTGTATCCACTAAGTAGGCCACCTCAAGGGTGGAATTGTCTTGGTTTGGACGTTTCTACTACTTGGGGCCAAGAGGTGGGTTGTCTTGGTTAGACGTTGCACGCTTTTGGGCTTAGATGGATAGCTTCGAGCGGACTTATCATGCTTCTCATCCAAGTCCTATTATGATTAAACTTCCACTATGCATTATGGATATTGGTAGTTTATATAGTCTTGACATAGTAGATAAGGCATTTATTATATATGGCTTTGATCGTATGAATTATATTTCCAATATTACCTAACATGATTGCAAGACCTAAACCAAGAATTATCTTGCTTGAAGTATTTAAGTGGTAAGTTATAACCCTAGCTACATTAAACTTGTGATTCTAGGGCAAGGTTTAGGCCAATCCCAAAAGGGGACATTACAAGAAGGTTGAAAATGCAAAGCTAGTCAATTAGCATTGAATGAGTTCTCATCTTCATGGCAAGATTCTATTCAGGGTATTTGTGCCAAGGAAATCTTTCTTCCTTTGAAAAAGAAGAAACTCGAATGGAGTCAAAAGCCAGCAAGAAGGATAGTGACAAGAGTTTACCGTTCTATAGCTAGATGAAAGGAAATAAAGGAAAAAGGAACAGCAAGGGTAAGGTAAAGGATGAGGAAGGATCCTCACAATTAGGGAAGATGGACTTGTGTCATATCAAGTGCTTTAATTGTCATAAGTTCGGTCATTATGCATTGAAGTGTCTATACAAGAAGAACCAAGGGAAGCTTGTCTTTCTACCAGCACATTTCTGAGGAATGCTTGGTATGTGCACAGTGGGGCTTTTCGACAAATGACATCAGCCCAACAATATTTTACCAACTTAAATGAACATAAATCTGGAGTTCAAATTGAGTTAGGTAATGATGCTAAGCATCCAATAGGAGTTGGTACAATCCCCTTCCATCTATAATCAAGTGACTCTTTGGAGTTTAATAATGTATTCTTTGTTCCTAGTCTCAAGAAAAAATTACTTTAAGTTTCCATGATGGAGGATAAGAGCTATGTTGTAGGATTCAAGAATCAACAAGTTCTTATCAGATTGAAAGGACCGATCTTAGACACTGGACTAGTTATAGGCGTTAGAGAAGGAAATCTATAGAAGTTACAGGGTGAGCCAGTTCAAGCTCTAGTTCATAAAAATGACAATTTATGTGAGTTATGGCACAAGAGGATGGGGTATTTGCATCAAAAAGCATTGCCTATTTTGAGGGAGATTGTCACATGACTTCCAAAGGTTTAATATTGAATAGCAAGAAGTATGTGGAGGATGCACATTTGGCAAACATGTCAAGGTTGCTTTCCCAAGAAACAAGCATAGGTCTAACAATATTCTAAACTTAGTGCATTCGAATGTGTGTGGATTGATGTCAATAGGATCAATTGTGGGAAACATGGATTATTTTTACTTCATTGACAACTTCTCTCACAAGACATGGATCTACTTCTTAAAGACCAAGGATGAGGTCTTTAGTAAGTTTTAAGAGTTTAAAGCTCTAGTTGAAAATCAAATAGGGAAGAGCAAGGTCTTGAGAACAGACAAACAATGGGGGAGAGTACACCTCCAAGGAGTTTGAGGGTTTTTGCCAGAAAACTAGGATAAAGGGGGAGTTGGCAATTCCACGCACAATGGAAGAATTGATCCATAATAGGGGCTACTAAGCTCATGATTTATGACCTGGACTTCCCAATGTTTCTTTGGGTAAAAGCTTGTCTACAATAGTCTATATCCAAAATAGGTGTCCTCACAGGATTTTGGAGGACAGGTCACTAAAAGAGGCATTTAATGGTGTGAAATGAGAGGTGAATCATTTCCACATCTTTGGTTATCCAATTTATATCCATATGCCTATAGAGAAGAGGACCAAGTTGGAACCTTCCCACAAGAAGGTTTTATTTATGGGTTATAGTGAGATTTCAAAGGCCTGCAAGATTGTTATTCCAAAGCAAATGAAAGTAGTAGTCAATAGGGATGTAAAGTTTGAGGAAGATCTTGCATCTAGGAAGTCTCATGAGGTATTTCCAGTGACAAAGGATTAGCAAGAAATTTTGAAAGTTGAGCCAAGGTCTCCAAAGATACTAGTAGCTTCTAGTTCAAGATAGAAGCCTTCACTTGAGGAGAGAGAAAATTCAGCCCCTTCCAATTTTTGCAAAAGACCTCAATGGGTCACAATTCAAGATAGAAGCCTTCACTTGAGGAGAGAGAAAATTCAGACCCTTCCAATTTTTGCAAAAGACCTCAATGGGTCACACAGACATTAAGGAATGCTGAGAAGCATGTTTAGGCTCCTAAGAGCACATTCAAGGAGAGTAGGCCTCAGAAGAAGTTTCCTAACTACATAGCATTGATAAGCAACATCATAGAGCCTTCCATTTTTCAGGAAGCAGTAGATCAACAAGTAGCTAATAGATTAAATTAGAATTACTTCCTCACTAAGGGGGAGTGTCAAAGTTTTAGCTTGGACAGAAACTTCCACATAGATTCAGTGTGAACGTGTTGAAAAATTCAAGTGGTTCAAGTTAGTCTATCTTGTATTTCACTTTAGTGATTAAAGTGAAAGTCTTTTATTTAGCTAAATAAATCTAATGAGTGATTATTCTTTAGTGATATAGACTTTACGTTCCATCTCATCCTTATAAGTGATAAGGATGCTTTTGTAAGTAAAGTTTATTTTTTGGAAAATTAGATTTTTAGCTAAATTAGTAATATACTAAGTATAGTAAATTTATGTGCGGCACTGAGAAACATCAACTAGAGATAGAGAGATTGTAATATACTAAGTCCAATGAATTTCCATGCAGCAGTGAGAAACATCAACTATGGAGGTTGCCTTGTAAGTTTTTTTCGAAGGAATGAAAAGTAGATTTCAAGGTGTAATTATATGTGAATGCTTCTGCATTTTGAAGTTTTCATTATTGTGTGTTTTATGCAATGTTATTTAGCATTAGGACATAATCACCAGGTATGAAAAAATTCTTCACACTGATGTTAAAAGACATCACTATATCATCCCACTTGCTGTATAAAATTGATAACTTGTCCAAAGTACTTAAGATGGGGATGAGATTTAATAATTAATCATTCTTGTTTTGGTTGCATTTGGTTTTTGGATAGACCCAGTTCAATGGCGTTAATGGTCGCAACACTGGATCAGCTAATATTTGGACATCCTCTCTCTCAATTAGGGGTGATCTAGACATTTAATTTTATTAGCAAGGATGCCTCTTGGGTGGAAGAATAATCACTACAATAGAAAATATGTTAGGGAATAGTACTTGGAATTGCCTGTTTTTCAAATTTTCAAAAAATAGTCACCAATAAGAATGCAGATTTGCCTCACAATTTATTTTTCTTTGAGGATTGATTAAATAAAACATAAAATATTTCACAGAGAATGGAAACTATTTTAGATTATTTTCCAAATTTTTATGTCTCCTCAATTTTTTCCCTTAAGTTTGAACTATAACCATTGTTTAATTGGATTGTTGTGTGGTTCTGTTAATGCTGGCATAAAATAAAGTTATAAGTTTCAGTCCATAATCATCCCATGTGTGCTTGCATATATAACAGTAGTAGCAAACCAAGATTTGAGATATACTTCCATGTATACCTGAGATTAGTGGCATTTGTATGTAGCATCATCTCTCATAAATGAGTGAGAAGGACCCTTGACAAGAAATAACATGATAGACTCAATCAAATCCTTCCATTTCAACAGCTAGACACAAGACCCTCTATGTGCAATGATTTGTGCAAAGATCCTTCATGCAGAAGTTTAAAAAGTTAGGTACAAACCAATTGTGGTGATATTGTAGGTGGAAATATTGATTTGGCAGCTTTCCTTGCTCTCCTAGATACCTTTTTGAATATAGTGTGAACAAATCTGACAAACAAATCAAGGCTCCTATCTTCATCCTCTGTATCAGAATCATAATCCTCTTCATACCTAGAGGCGCCTGCTTTTCTCTCACCAAAAATATCTCTTCCCTGCTTATTTAAAATGAAATTATACATATTACAAACAATCACCTCCAAGTCTTGACTCGGTGTTGTATTCCCAAAATCCTAAAATAACATTCATAATTGTCTCCAATTCCTAGTATCTGAGTTAGACAATCATATTTTAAATTCAAATTGGGAAGAATATCAAGGACATAAATTTTTGGGATCCTCTTCTTGGATCCAACAACTTGATTACGAAACTCTTCCATTTTGATGCCAGATTTGTCATGAGTATGGGCATCTACAAAGGAAATGTTCTCGATTTAATCAAGAAAATGTTGCTGCTAATGCTCCCTCCAACTCAGCACCTAGGAATGATAAGGGGAAAGCCCCTATGGTTGAGGGGACTGCTGATGGGGAGGGCTTTATTCCAGTTAAGTCTCGCAATAAGAGCAGAGGTTTGAAAAGAATCCTCAGAGATAGACAGAATGACAAGTCCTTCAATCGGGTTGATGCTTTCCAGGATCTAGCCCAGGAGGAGGGCATGCCAGCTGTTTTGCATGCCTGTATGGGGGCTTTGGGTGATGCCCCGGTAGAAATTGGTGAGAATGCTAACCAGAACTTGCCTCGAGACATTGCAAGATGGTCAGATGGAAACAGATCTTCCTTCTCAACCTCGGGTTGTAACAGTTCTAAGCAGGACTTTTGCCTTGGAGGGGGTTGGTGCCTTGGCAGATCCGGTTCCTCCTAAGGTGGTTGAGTCTCCAGATTCTGGGAAAATTAGTGGGGTTGTGCATGCCTTAGGTTTACAACAGAAGACCTTAAAAAAGGGGCCTTCTAAAGTGGGACATAAGAAAGACCATGAGAAGGTTAAGTTAATGGGTGAAACTTTAGTGGATTCTAGCTTGGTGAAAACCTTGGATTGCCACCTCTTCCAATCCCATAAATGATAGTTATCTCATGGAATGTGAGGGGTATGAATAGCATCCCTAGACAAAAGGCTATTCGAGAGATGATCAGGACTCACTCTCTTGATATTATTTTTATTCAAGAAATCAAGTTAACAGTTGATGGTATGTTGGATAGAGTGCCTAGGATTTGGAATCATGGATGTTGCCACTATTGTTGGGGCTCTTGGAATTTCTGGTGGTGTGGCTTGCTTGTGGGATCCAAGGAAGGTTGTTCCCCAATGGCAGATCTCCAGTCGCTCCTCTATTTCTTTGGTGGCTTCTTGTTTGGATTTTGGTGAAACTTGTCTTTTCACTAATATCTATGTGCCTACTAACCTTCTGGGTAAAGTGTGGCTCTAGGCTCATGTTCGCTTTGTCCGATCCCTTGCCCCACTTCTTCCTTGGATTGCGGTAGGTGACTTTAATGCTATTTCTTGTTTGGAAGAAAAAAGAAGGGGCATAGCTAGATTGAATCCTTTTGCTTCTCTCTTAAGGAACAACATTGAATACCTGAATCTAATTGATGTGAAACCAAATAATGTTATCTTCACTTGGAATAATAGGAGATTTTGTGAGGAGGCTATTTCTGAGAGGTTGGATAGATTTCTTGTTTCATGTTTTTGGGTTGATGATAGGTGGTCTTCTAGCTCTGAGATCTTATATTGGCAAGGCTTTGACCACTGGCTGATTGAACTCTCAGTTGTTTCCTTTAAAGCTTCTAGGAATCCCTCTTTCAAGTTTCAACTCATGTGGCTGCGGGACCCTTCTCTCCAGGATTTGATGAGAGATTAGTGGCTTGAAGGGAGGCCTACTTTTGGCAGGGTTATGCACTCCTTTGCTAAGATGTTACAATATGTGAAGCATAGGCTAAAGAAGTGGAATAGAGAGTGCTTCGAAAATCTGCATTCTAAAAGAATGGAGGCTCAAGCTCAGTTGGATTCTATCACCTGGGAAATTCAGGATCATGGCCTAACTCACATTTTGGGGCGTGAGGAAACAATTGCTTCTAAGGAACTTGTGGAATGGGAGTTGCATGAGGAGATATTTTGAAAACAAAAGTCTCGTTTTGATTGGCTCTAGGAAGAGGACCATAATACTGCCTTCTTTCATAACTCTATGGCATCTAGGAGGAATGAGAATCTTATTACTTCTCTGGTGTCTTCAAAGTGGGCTTAGCTTTCTACTCTGGGGAAGATTTTTAAGGAGGCTTCTCGGTTCTTTGCAGGTATGTTTGCTGAAGATACTCCTGCTATGATTGAGGAGGAAAACTTAATTCTGGCTTGTATTCCCTTCCTTGTTTCTTATGAGATGAATGAGTCTCTCCTTCATCCCATTTCTCTATAGGAGTTGGAGGTGATTGTGTTTCAAATGAAAAAAGGGAAAGCCTCAAGACCAAATGGTTTTCCAATTGAATTTTTCAAGAGTTTTGGGAGATTATCAATATGGATCTCCTGGAGGTGGTTCGGGAATCGCAGGAGAATAAACATATGCTAAAAGCCATGAATTCCACCTTTTTGGCTCTTATTCCTAAATGGGAGGGTGCTAATTCTCTGGACCAATTTAGACCCATTGCTCTCTGCAATGTGGTCTGTAAAATTATTACCAAATTGATTACAGAAAGGCTTAAGCCTTGGCTCAACTCTTTGATTTCTGATGAGCAAGGTTGATTTGTGGCCGACAAACAAATCTTGGATTGGATTGTCATTGTTGTTGAGGCCATTCATTCTATGGTGTCCTCCAAGGAGAGGGCCATGTTTATTAAGCTGGACATGGCAAAAGCTTATGATAGAGTCCAATGGGCATTTTTACATAAAGTTCTTTTGGCTTTTGGATTTGGTAGGGAGTGGGATAACTAGATCAGGAGTTGTGTGACATCATCCTCCTTTGTGATTCTTATCAACGGTGAGACATCAGAGTTATTTGGTGCCTCTAGAGGTCTTCGCCAAGGGGACCCTTTGTCCCCTTATTTGTTCATTATTATGGCTGAGGGGTTGGGAAGACTTATCAAATCTCGGGTTAGACAGGGTTTAATTCAGGGTTGGAGTTGGGGTAATAGTTTGCCCCCACACTCTCACCTACAATTTGTTGATGATACTGCTTTGATGGGAATGACAAGATCCAATGAAGCGGTGAATTTAAGAACTTTGGATATTTAATTGGCAACTCAGAGGATAAATGAGGATAAGTCTAAAAAACATTTCCTCAATACTCCTCAACTCATCTAGAGTAGGATTGCTCAAGTTCTGAGATTTCAAATTGGTTCTCTTCCTCTTTTGTATCTTGGGATCCCCTTTCCACGGGTTCCTTGTTAGGAGGTTTTGGATAAGTTTCATAATAGGGTAAGTCCGTTTTGCAGGCTCTTCCTCTTTACAGGTGTTTTGTGCAGGTGGCTTCAGTGAGTTTTGTTAAGGAGTTTGATGCCCTTGCCTGCCAATTTCTTTGGTCTACCAATTTGCTCTCTTCTAAGTGGAGTTTGGTTAAGTGGGAGGCTATTAGTAGGCCGAAATAGGAAGGTGGTCTTGGGCTCAAGTTGTCAAGGGTAAATGGTCAAGCTTTAGCAGCCAAGTTATATTGGCAATGGTGCACTTGTCAAGATCAAGTTTGGGCTAAAATTATTTCTTTTAAGTATCTTTGGGTGGTGAACTCCTTGGATGTGCCTCGTTATGGCCTTCTTGGGAAGGGATCTATGATTTGGGATACACTCAAGAGAGGGGCGAAGCTGATCAAGGATGGGATTTTTTGGTTCTGCAATAAGGGATCAGAGGCTTTTTTTGGCATGATTCTTGGGATGGTCATCCCCCTATCATTTTTGCTTATCCTCATTTACAGTCTCTTTGTGATAATTTGTTGGTTGTTGGATGGTGTAAAGTGGAGAATTTTAAAACAATTCAAGTTGTGGGGCAAGTTGAGGTGTCTTGTTGGAAGAAGCCACAGGAGTGACTGCCAGGAGGCATTGAGGGAGAGCGTCAAGAGCTACCTAGGATTTTGGTTGGTAGAATGTGCAATTCCCTTAAGGGAAGAGATACTTTAGCTTGGGGCCCCAACCCGAGGGGCAAATTCTCGGTTGCCTTGGGGTACTTGGGGTTGGATAGGCAACTATATGAGAGGATTGGTGTTCCATGGTGGAAGTAGGTTTGGAATAAATTTTCTTGGACCAAGTGTAATTTCTTCTTATGGTTGGTGGCCCAAAATAGATGCTTTACCTGGGAGAATTCACGCAAGCACGACTTCTAAGGTCCTTCTATTTGTGTTATTCATTCCAACAATGAGGAATGTGCCTCACATTTATTCTTTTAGTGTCCTTACTCTAGATAGATTTGGCACCTCTGGTGGGCGGTGTGGGATCATGCTTGTGTCCATGCCACTTTGTTGGTTGAATTCTAGGAAAGTTTGGGTCGACCTTTTACTACAACAACTTTTCTTCAGATTGCTTTGGTTCATTGGCCCTACTTTTATTATCTGGCATCTCTGGTTAGAAAGGAATTGGAGGATTTTTCAGGGCGTGAATTTGGTGGTAGCTCATTTATGGAGAAAGATTTTGGGTAGGTTACAAGAGACTATTTTTGCTAAATGTGATCTTTCGGTTGCAGTGGATCTTGGTAATGCTTCTTTTGTACGGAATTTGGATTTGAAGGTTGGTCGATCTAGGTACTTTGCGGCCAGGGGTCCTCGACATGTCAAGATGAGGATTCATCGGGAGGGTTTGTGGCTTCCTCTTCCTCTTGGGACTCTAAAGATTAATACAGATAGCTCTTCCAAGGGGAATATTGGACATGCAGGGATTGGTGGTAGCGGCAAAGAAAGTAATGGAGGTATGGTGTTCTTCTCTCTTTATCAGGGGGAACATTCTAACAACCTTATGGAGGCTCTTGTGATTCTCCATGCTATTGAGTGTGGTTGTTCCTGTTGAATCCCACTTGTTATGTTTTTGTCCTTGATGTCATCTTATGATTATCTTGCATCTTGGTTCTCTTCTCAGTTGATACATATTTTGATTGGTACACTCACATCATTGGTTTTATTATCTTGGTGGCTCTGATCGTTTAACTTCATGTGCAGATTACAAATGTTTGTTGAGGTATTCTGGTTACAGGTCATTTATCTCCATTTGATCAGGTGATACATTTTTGGTTTAGTCTATTACTAGTTATTTGCTCCATTGATCAGGTTGATTACTTATGCTTGATCAATTACATGCAAGTTGACATTCGTCAAGGTATACTTCTCTTTCTTCAATCAGTGACATAGGTTTGAGGATCAATCCTATTATTATTTTGAGCATCTCAGTTTTCATCCCTTGGCAAATTTGGCATTAAGGAATTCAGTTATGGAATTTGGTATGGGAGAATGGCACTCAGAATCTTGCATAATATCTAGCTTCTTTTATCTTGGCATCGACACATCATATAATAATGGACATTTTGAGATCACAATTTGGCATTAATATATTTGGTTATGTCACCATGGAAGTGACTTTAGTTTATTTACTTGGAATCTTTTGTTTGTCAAAGGAAATCGATTTTGGATTGCAATAATTTATGGCATCACTTGGTCGGCAGTCTACTTGGCATTTTAAAAATGTCTTATGATTCTTTTTGGACAGCATGATTACCCTAAATCTGCCTGCGGATTTCAAAGAGCATAATGATTATTTGATTTATCATTAACTGTCCTTATGGACTCCAAATGTTATTTCATTTCTATAAAGGAACTCATTTTTTTTGTTTGTTGTGGCAAGTTAGGGCAAAAACGTTTTATGTCTCACGTTTTTGTGTTGCCCACATTTTGGCCACCACCATGGAGCTTTTCCCTTGGCGTTTCTGGTTTCCCTTTGGCGTTTTTGTTGTTGGATAGCAGATCGGGAGCAGTCAGGAGCAGTCGGGAGCAGTCAAGAGCTCTCCACAGAAGTCGTTCCATGTGTCTTCCTCCAGCCATAGGCTACAAACTCGTTTTTGGAAGGTTGTGTGGCTGTTTTTCCTCTCCATAGCAGATTTGGTAATCTATTCTTTGAACAGCAATTTCGTTTTGCTAGGTATTTGCTCTTTGATTGGTTTGCAGATCCGTTTTTGGTCAAATACAATAGTTATGAAGTTGTTCTTTCTCTTTTTTGCAAAGTGAAAAGTTGAAAATGGCTATTACTTTCTTGAAAGAGTCAAAAATAGTTACTTTTAAGGTTGAAAACATGACTGCAAATATCTATTAAGGGTTATCATGATAGTAATATAAAGGATCTATGCTTTTTGGTTATGAGTAATGAAAATGCCATCGAATCTTTGCATTTGGTTATCTGGGTTCTTGGATAACGTTTCCTGTGAAGGTATTTCTGTCACACTTCACAATGATTTTAGTTTGTTGAGTTTTTCAGTCACTATATTGGACACAGATCTTGGAATATTCTCTCAGCCTCACTGGAATTTGTGGGTAACTGTTAAAATGCTAGGTTATTGGTTTTTGGTTGTATGTTGGTTGGGGTTTTAGTTATCTCTCTTTCATTGCAGCTTACTTGTCAGATCTCGTTGGGTATATGCTTTCTTTATTACATGTGGGTAAAATATGAAGGTGGTTTCTTTTTGCTAAAAATACCTATGATGCATTGTTGGTCCAGTCAAGAAAAATGGTTATCATTTCATTTTTAAATGATGTGCTCTCATTGCATTTGTTTAAGCACTGCATGTGCAGGCTTCTAGTGAAGACAAGCTCTGTCACTCTTCTATTCTTGGTCATTGTTGTTCTATCCTAAAAAGAAAGAAAGAAACTCTCTTTCGTGAACACTGTAACATCAGATCTGACTTGACAGTCATTATGTAACCTGAAAAACAACCTTGCATAACCTTTTCTGGAAAGTGAAATTCGAGAGAAAGCTGTAATACTTCCAATTTGTAATGATGTTTTTTGTAAAAGGCAAAACCAGTGAGTTTAGGGTTCAATCATGACAGAATATCAAAAACGAAAAACAGGGGTATTACTATTTAGAGTTCTGGAAGTCTATTCTATTTTTTTATGCTGAAAATTGGAAAACACAGTGTGTATTCAGATTTGTAGTTTTTTGTATGGGAAAAGATTGAAAATAAAACTGTGAGAACAAAAAGAAAAAATGTATTATTGTAAAACAGTTTGATGAGACTGTATTGTAATAGAGATAGGATTTTCCTCAAGATGCATCGAGATTAGATAATGCATGGAATTCTGAAGAGTCAATTCTAACTCTTGAAAATTGTATGTTTTGTCTGTCAAGAGGCACTTGACAGAAATCAAGTGAAACAGAGAGATCCTCTGTACTATTGTTTGTTTTATTGAACATCTGGAAAGGGGTTGGTGCTCCTTGAGATTGGTGTCTCTAAATAGAGGGGTTGGTGCTCAAAAATCAACCATTGAGGCTTTGTCAAAATAAATTATTGAAATGAAAGCCTGAAAAAGGCAGCAGGTTCAGGAGTGGTTTTTCTACCCCAAAAGGGTTTTCCACTCGGAATATCTTGTGTCTATTGTGTCTCTGTGACTCTTTTTCTTCAGCTCTTTACTGCTTTAAAATGCAATGTTACATTACTCATTTCAGTTTATATGATTGCATTCAAATACATGAATGACACTTGAAAAATGAGAACATATGTATGGCTCTTTTTAGTTTCAGTTTAAAATATTTAAGAAGTTATAAACACTGATTCATACCCCCCTCCGCCTCAGTGTATTTTCACTCCAACAGTTCCTTGGGATGGAAGAGGGTTATCTGTGAATCCGATTCACAGATTGTGGTTGACATGCTGAATAAGCAGCAGCTGGATGGTGCAAATAGGCATCTAGCAGTAGTGGTGAGGCAGATCTTGAACCTATGTTGTTCTCTAGACTCTATTTTCTTTCGTCATATTCCTAGAGAGTGGAATAGAGTGGCTGATCTTCTAGCAAAGTGGGCCTTTGAGTATTTAGAAGAATGGGATGTAAGTGACTAAGGACTCCTGTCCTCAAAACAGCCAATGGCCTTGGACAAGTTAATCATGGAGGATCGAAATATGTAACTAGTTTCTATGTTGGGTTCCTCTGGGGACTGGCTTTCATAGGTGGTTGGCTTTTGGTGGGCTTGTGGCCTGGTGCTTTGTACTGATTATTTGATTTCAATAAATTTTTACCCCTCTTTTTTTTTTTAAAAGGACAGAAATTTTTTCCACATTCCATTTCAAGAATAATAAACATCTGTTTTATATATGAATTTTTAAGCAAATTATAATTTTAAGAAGTAATAGTTATTAATTTTCATGAATTTCTTAAATATGTGTTTTCCAAGAGGTTGCGATTCAATGGCAATGGGGAACACTAGTCAAAGCCTAATCTGGGTTCAAACCCTTGTGCCCCAATAAAACAGCTGATGAGCAAAGTAGACGCATGATCAGGTCTTGGTCTAACGACTATGTGGTGCCCTTGGTTTTACAGAGCACATTAGCACATGATGCAAGTTCAAGATCTTAAGAATGTGACCCTAGATAAAATGAGATACAATCAAGCGGCACTACATCAAATGGAACACATTTAAGAATGAAACATATTTAAAATATTCAGAATGTGGCCCCAGTCTAAAGGGATACATTCAAGAATAAATCCAGTTTAAAATCTTAAGAATGTGAACCTATGCTTAAAAGGATGCATTCAAGCAATGATGACCTGGGTTTAATGAGTTACACTGCAGCACGAGGAAGGCTTAAAAACTTGGAATTCACTCTTAGATATTCATATAATGAGAATACATCCATGCATGATGCAAGTTTAAAATCTCGAGAATTTATCCTTCAACAAATTAAAGCATGATGCAAGAGTCAAATCATAGGAACGTAACTCTAGAGTTCAACAGAATTTGTTCTAGCATGAGGCAAGATTAAAACCTGAGCAATGTGGCCTTAAGTTTAGTAAGGATAATTCCACCATGACACAGGTGTCAAATATTAGGAATGTACACCTATATTTAATGAGGGGTTCAAGCATGGATGTAAAATCTTAGGATTGTGGCCTTAGGTTCAACTAATTACACTCTAGCCCGATGCAGATTTATTATCTTAGGAATGTGATCTTCAAGGTCAAGTGACATGGACTGTTACTGCGAAGCAAGGGGAAGAACATCATCTATCATGAATATATGTCTTCCCGAGTTTTTGTGATTAGGTTTCTTTCACCGGTTCTAGATTTACCAAGAGATTGGGCTTTGCAGTGAACTAATCTCCAAGTTTGTAACCTCAAAGACAAAAGACAAAAAACAACGTGGTTAAAGAAAATACAGAAAACATAGAAAACTTACTCTGCTATATTTAGGAACTTTCCAGATTGCCTGAGGATGAAACCCTAAACGTGGGTAAGACAATGTAAGCGGAGTTTTATGGGTAGAACAATCAAATGGCGGTGCACAAAAATTATTTCTCCGCCAATTTGAAGAAACTTTTGTGATGGGCTTCAATCTTTGCCATGTTAATGGAATCGGCCTCATTAAAAATGCTGACATTTTATTTTTCCATGTACAGTTGTTTTACAGAGATAAATTTTGACAGATTTTAGTGGCTCAAACAGCGGAGAACAATTTTGTGTATAGAATAATATATAGATTTATTTTATTTTATTTTATTGAATAAAGTTGAATTACAAGGAAAAAGACTGCACAAAATAAGAACATAATCACAATTGAACAAGGACATTAACAAACCATCTTCTTAAAGGAGAAAACCAAGTTGTCCCAATCTGGGTAACTCAAGTGATCCATAATAACAATAACTAACACGTAGCACCAACCATATACAAAATAGAACACTTGAAACAAAACTTAAATACGAAATATCTAAACAAACTTTGGAATTGTTTAACACATTGTATGTCCCCTTCATGAAGTTGCAAAAACTAATATTTAGGTTCCTCCAAAAGCTTGTTGTTTTTAACATCCATGACATCAAAGTAAAATTGTAGCATTTCTACTTTTTGACGAGTAATGTGATTAGAAAACATAGTTAAACATCTACTTTTCCAAATATGAAGCAAAATAGTCTATCTCATAGAATCAGCAACCACATTCTTATGGAGCCCAATGCCCAACACAGCTTCTTTCCGATGTAACGCATGCCCAAAAATAGTAGGAAAAATATGACATATAGCATTCCATTTTTTTGTCCAAAAACAGACCCAAAAAATATGTTTTTAGCTTTCAATATAGATTTGCCAAGTATGACTTTTCTTGACATGGTGCAGTTTTTTTCCGTTGGGAATGACTTGCATGCTAAGACTTCTATTCAAAGAATAAAAAGTATGTAACTTAGAAAGGGGGTACAGAGCTCAAAATCAATTATTTGGGCAGCCCACTTCTTAATTAAAATATTTTCTTTTCTTTTCTTTTTAATGGAAAATAGTATATTTATATTAAAATATTATAAATGTGATTTAATTTAAAAAATTAGTACATATTGTACATAATAAATTGTAATTGTATTAAAAATAAGATAACTATTAAATGGATGCTTAAATTTTACTTGTTATCATTATTGTTTGTATAAACTCACAATGTGTTGTATATACATAAAGGTTGATTAAGGCATTCAAATAAATAGCAAAATATGCATTATAATACTATAAAAATACATGAATATCATGACCATATTTTATGGAAGATCATATTGATAGTATTTTCTACATAGTTAAAATTATTTAGACAAAGTTGAAAACTAGGAAAAAAATTCAAGATTACAATTCATGAATTGGTACAATACCATTTCAAGATGTGAACTTGATAATTTAGCATCAATGCATCATGAACGATGGGGACAACGATGAAACTACACTAAACTTTTAATAACATCTCAAATGAAAATACTTGATACATGCCATTTTTACTTAACCACCTTTTGAATTGCATTATTTAACACTACCATGGTAGCTATTGTTTTTTATTGACATGGGTAAAGGGATAACAATGTGATTCTATTGCCCGGTGGAGGGCCTAGCTCAATTGGCTAAAGAATCTTGTTGCAAGCAAGAGGTCACAAGGTCTAGTCTCCCCTCCTTTCCCATGCTACCAGAGGGCTTGTCGTGCCAACATCACGTGAATTTTTTTTAAGGAAATGCATACAATCAGTCAATATATAGTTTGTGATTGTAATTAATCCTATGTGAATAAGGAACTTTTTTTATGTTGTTGCACATGTGAAGAATCTTCCTCGTACGCCTCTTGGTGTACTCTTCAAATATATTTAATGTTTCTTGATGTATAGTAAATCTTACTAATTTAACACACATTTGTATATACTATTCAATTTACATATTTGACATTCAATTTCAAGACTAATATTTGATAAATTTAGAAATAAATTGAAGCTATCCAAAATCTAGTGCAAGAAACTAGATCAAATAAAATTGTTCTAGCAATGACACAAAATCAAAATAATAAGATAAAGTTAGTTCCCACAAGAGAAATACAAATGCTTAAGAAGCAAAATAGCATTACGAGGGTTTACAATAGCATGATTGAATAACAAACTAAAGAAGTGGATACAAATATAAGAAAGAGATGAAACAAGACCAACCAATGAGAAAAACAAGTCCAACTACCTAAAAATAGACCAGAGATACCCTTATGAAAAGATGTCATCTTCCCTTATTTTACACATTCACTATAGCTAAGTAAGCTAAACTAAACGTGTAGAAAAATTTACAATATGTAACTAAGGAAAATAAAGAAAACCTACACTAACAAAATTTAATTATATTAAAGTAATTAGTATTAATATATGAATAATATTTTAATTTTTAATTTTTGAACACAAATTTATTCCTAATGTGGGATGTTGAACATGTTAAAAAGTTGATTTTGGGGTGGAGCATTTATTTAAAAGTGTTAACAAAAATAAAAATAAAACCAAGTAAAGCCAATGTGGTGACTAAATGTGAATTCTCAACATCAAGTTGTAGGATGTTCTCTAGTTTCTACTCTTAAGAGTTGTCTAGAGTTACCAATCAGGACCAAGGAAGCATGTGCATGGAGGAAGTAGTGGTGGGTTAGGTAAAAGGAGGTTTGGAATATGTTTTACTTCATCCTCCTACTTGTGAGCAATGGTTGTTAAATATTGGCCTACATATCTTATGTCTCAACAATATGTTGGTTTATAAAAGCCTATGGAGAACTATGGGGATTCAATAATGATTTGTTCTAAACTTCCTCGAGGTATGCTAAAATTAATGGTCATATATTTGGCCAATAATAAAGTGTGTTAAGAACTATTTCAACATCAAGCTGTAGGATGTTCTCTAGTTTCTACTCTTAAGAGTTGTCTAGAGTTGCCAATCAGGACCAAGGAAGCATGTGCATGGAGGAAGTAGTGGTGGGTCAGGTAAAAGGAGGTTTGGAATATGTTTTACTTCATCCTCCTACTTGTGAGCAATGGTTGTTAAATATTGGCCTACATATCTTATGTCTCAACAATATGCTGGTTTATAAAAGCCTATGGAGAACTATGGGGATTCAATAATGATTTGTTCTAAACTTCCTTGAGGTATGCTAAAATTAATGGTCATGTATTTGGCCAATAATAAAGTGTGTTAAGAACTATTTCAAGGGATTTATATTGTAGATCCTTTATCTTCAAAAGAGGACTTCCCTTTGAAGGAGAGTGTAGAGAGTGGGGATTAAAAGAGTATATCATAGCACTTTGTATATGTAGAATTAAAATTCTTTAAGCTACTAGCTTCTTGATGCTATGACATGGAACAAACATAGTGTTCAAAAAAATTGTTAAAGGTAAAGTGAGTTTGGCCCAATCCATGTAGACATGAAAACACTTCATATTTATCTAATGAAGAGAGTTACAAACCTTATGTGATGCTAAATCACAAATATTTTATGATAAATAACAATAAATAAAATAGATTAGGTTTGGCTTAGTTCATTGTTGGTATATATAAAAACAATAGCAACAAAGAGAAGTTATACCTGTCATATTGTATTATGCTACTTCCAAAGGCATAATTCTCAAATTTGCAAGTAGAAGGTTAAGATTTCAAAAATATTTTATGATTAATAACAATAAATAAAATAGATTAGGTTTGGCTTAGTTCATTGTTGGTATATATAAAAACAATAGCAACAAAGAGAAGTTATACATGTCATATTGTATTATGCTACTTCCAACTTAGGCATAATTCTCAAATTTGCAATTAGAAGGTTAAGATTTCAAATATCATGGATCCATTTCACTAGTAACTACTTCTAACTCCACTCAATAGCTAAGAAAATCATGCAAACCTGACCATGTCCTAATTCCATAACTTTTTCAAAGCCATTGAAAAATTGGTGTAATTTAGGCCAATTTTTAAGAAATAAACTTTAAAGAGTAAAGTATTAATATAATGTGTATGGTTTTTTGCAAAAAAGTCAAACCATATATAAAGAATGGTATATTTTTTACCATCTAATTGAGGAGAAATTTAATCAAACAAATATTGGAGCAATACAAAAAACTTTAGATAATAGAAATATTAACCCAATTTACAACCTCTATATAGAAAAGGTTCAAATTATATAGAGATTGATGCTAAATAATGGAAAAGACCTATTTTTTCCAATATAATATCCAAACCATACAAGAAATTATAAATTTACGTACAAAAACTTCATCCTTTAGAGATTTATCTTCATGATGGCCTAGTTATATGCATAGAAGCTATAAGCCAAACAAGAAGCAAAAAATGATGAAATAGTTTTCCTCTATAGTGCACCTATAGGCAAATGTGTTGTTAAAATATTTTAGAGTGTTGTCTTGATGGATATTATATTGGTAGAGTAGTGTAAGTTGGAAGCATTAATGCCATATGATATAGGGTTTCATTTACCATGTGTAGAGTAAAGTCATAGACATCGTAAAGCAACAATATGAAATCCATGTTGACTAATGAAAAAATCATACATGCATAATTTCTAACATAGAAAAACTTGTTTTAAAAACTCACAAGTTGGTTCAAATGATGTATCCTATATATCTTAAATAAGAAGTCGTTGGGTGAAAATTATGTAATCTCTTTAATAGATTACAAAACTTGATTTCAGCCACAATTGTGCGAGATACAATCTCTCCTCTCAGAAAGGGGAGGCACCCTTCTTACTACTTATTAAAACTAATTAAGTATTCACAATAATATACATGATGATTAAGAGATGGGGGTGTGTCACATTCATAATTCTCTCTTTTTTCAGAGAATATGTTTAACAATGCTTCACAGTTTAAAGTTCCTAATTCGATACAACTTCAAACTAAAAACAAAAGTAGTAATTCCAATATTCCTATCTTGTCAAAGCAAAGCCTAGGAATACTAGCATGATAACGATAAATGTGAAAACAAGAAAACTCACGAAGGCACAAAGTCTTTTCATAGCTTTCACCAATGAATCCTTGAGATATATAACCAACGTTGTATTAGAAGCGCAAAGACTTTTAGATACTCCACGACAGATCCATGAACAAAATGAATAAATACAAGCACAAAGTCTTGTAGAGAATTCACCAACATTTATTCAATCAATATCATAAATTCAAATAAAAGAGTGTAACTCAAAGTTTACATAGATCTACTCAAATCCCTTTAGATCTCAATCACTAATCACTACCAATTTCAATCAACTCCAAAAGATAATTGATTCCAACACAAATTTTGGTATGCAACTTCGCTTCTTTATTGATCAAATTCAGATTCACAAAGATGAACACAAAGTTTCATGTCTTTTCTTCTCAAATGGGCAACACTTCGTTGCAAAAGATAAAAGATAAAACATTACAATAGAATCCTCTCATATGTATAGATGGGAGAGGAGAGAAAAAATAGGAAAATTAGAAGAGCGAATCTAGGAGTAAATCTAGGAAAATTTGACCTAACTAGTTGACTTATTCAAAAATGTTTTCCATCTTTTTAGGAGAACATATTTGTTTACATTTGATTACATTTGTTAAAATGACATATAAAATGTCAATGACTATTTACATAAAGCTTGAAAAATGCCAAAACTATCTAACACTGGAGACACAAGAAATCTTTATGGTTCCTTGCATTGGGTGCATAAGTCTTCATATTTCTTCATTGTCTCTTGGAAGAATTTCTCATCCGGACCAACTACATAATCAACAATGGTATGAACTCTTGTGATTGATCTTCTTGAAAATGAGCAAATTTTCTTGCATCTATCCAGATTTGACTTGAGATTGCCCAGAGCAAACTGTACATCACATATGGTGTTCATTGAAGCCTTTGAAAATATTTCATCTTCCACCTATTGATAGCTTTCTTGAACATTTTAGCAATCTCACTGACCGGGAGGAAAGTATTATCATCATTAAGGAGCTTACTCGGTAATTCCCCAATTCCATTCATCATGATGACACGGTGTCCTTCGACATCTTCTTGTACCTGTTGGATGTCCTCGATGAGAGATTTGATCACTTGTATGCGGTTTTTGAGAGATTCTCCTATTTCCACATACTTTTATTTGTCGAGAATTACCCCAACTTTCACCAATTTACTCAGCTTTGTTTCTTTCATTTGTGACCAAAATGAGAAACATCTTTCCATTTCTTTCTACTCTTTGGAAAGTACATTTTCTTCTTTCTCAAGCTCTAATTTTGACTTGGCTACTTGAGAGGTCTTTTCATCTGAAATAGCTATAAGTTGTGAGCCTTGTTCTACTATTTCATCAATGAAATCATAAAATACTTTACCTTTGGAAACAAAATTCTCCACCTTTTATGTAACGTAGATATTATGGAGATGTTCTACAAATTGATTTAGATGATCAAATCTAACAAATAATCTAAATAAAAATAACAAAGAACGAGTAAATGAAAATAAAACAATCAAAACAAATAACTAAAAAGATCTCACTGAATATGCATCCACTTCTTCGAATTATCTCGATTGTCCTTCTCCATTTTGTTTTATCAATATTTTTGCCCTCAGATTTCCAGTATTGATGCAAGTATAACCTTGTCGAATGTCTAAGCAAAATATCGAAGATTAAGTTTCTTCTCAAAAGTATTGATTTTGGGAGGAGGAATAATGATAATGACAGGCCATTTTATAGATTTTGGGTTTTCGAATGATCGACTCAGATTCAAAGAGAGATCGACGAACGAGATTGATGAATGTCATGCGATGCAATTTATGTGTCAGATAGAACGTGAGTTAGAAAGTCTGCAAGATAAAGATTAAATTAGAACGATAACTTAATCTTGTGTCAAGATTGTTCGAAAATAGAAAGAACAAGAGTTCCAAATTAAATAAACAATTTAATCTTCAATTAAGAGTCTTCGAAAATAGAAGAAACAGACTTTGAATGTCAAAGACAAAGTTAGAACTCGAAGAATAAAGAATTTGAATGCACACATGAATTAATTAATTAAACAAAGATATCTAATTAATAAACGCTTTCATGCATATGAGTTAGAACTAGTTAACTGACTAGTTGTGATAGAGAGTCCTCTCATAGAGATGATTAGATATCGAACCCGGAGATAACTAGTAGATTTAAAATAGATCTTGAGTCAAAAGGTGAGTGAATGATTTAGATAACTGAATGACAAAAGAATGTGACATAAATAATTAATAATGAATTAAATGTTAATTTAATTCAACATTCGAAAATTGAAATGAACTTAATTAAATAAATAAAGATAATTTATTTAATTTGACTGTTGAAAAGGTGGAACGGAATAATTAAATAATAAATATTTAATTATAGTTGAAAAGGTTAAATTGGGTAGTTAAACTATAAATATTTAATTTATAGATAAAGGGGGTTTAATTAAATAATAAATTATTTAATTAAGAAGAAGAATTAATTAGTTAGCGACATAATTAAATAAACATGACTTATTTAATTAATCAAAGTTGAATAAATGAATTAATTAAAAAGGGGTATTTTAATTAATAGAGGAAATATGTGTTAGAAAGGGTAATTAAATAATTAACATTATTTAATCATGACCATGGATAATAGAAAATTATGTCGAAAGTGGTGCTCGCAGGCCTAGACCAATTTTCAGTGTCTACAGTTTGCCCCTCTTTGATACAATATCGTTTCAGCATTGTGTCAAAGAAAATATGCCCCGATCACACCCCAGTATAGAATAGGTTAGGGTATGCCCCTCAGAAAAATTGACAATTTTTTGAAAAATTTCAAAAAAATAAAAAAATATTCCCGATAAGTCAATTTGATGGTCATAAATGCTATGGAGTTGAGGGAATGGAATTTGGATGTGTTACGGACGTGTATGGGTCATTAGAAGTTGGAAGGTTAAGTGGCCAATAGACAAGGTCAGAAGAAATGCCACCCAAACCCTAGGTATAAATAGGAATTAGGTTGAAAACCAATTCATTTGCACCTAGAAGAGTCGAAGAATTGAGAAAGTTGCTCTGAGTATTAGATGAAGATGGCTCCCATTCCATACGCTTTGCATCAAGGTTATCAAATTTGGACCTTCAGACGGCCAACTGATGCAGGACCACCGGTATGTACCCTAAAACGAGCTTTTGAAATTTTGTTTTGCATGTAGTTTTAGGCACCTAAAGTTTCATTTGCAAATGCGGTCTTTTGGGATCGATGCATATGCCATCGTACGCAACGCATTTGCTTGCGGAATGATGCATATGTGAAATCAAGCCTAGGCTAGGATAGGTCATTTGGGAATGCATCGCATATGTTATAAAATGCACCACATATGTATGCATGAAATGCATTTGTATTTGGAATAAATGCATGTAGGGTTGTAAAACGCATTTGAATTTTGTGAAACGCATATGCATTAGTTGGAAAAATGAAATGAAACTGTGTAATGTTGGGAAATTCTGCCTCAACATTTCTGGCCTTTCCCTTGAAGATTTGGTGTTTTCCTTCTTGTTCTGGCCTTTACCGCGATGGTTTGCTTTGGTCTTGGTGGCTTCTGTCCTGGCGGTTACCGCCATACCGCAGGTGGTGGGTCCTCTCACCGCAGTAGCACAATGAGACCGCCTGCGGTCGGGTCTAGCGGTTATTGCCATACCACGGACAGTCAAATGACTGACCTGGTGGCCATGGTAAGACCGCCAGTGGCCTAGCTGTCGGTTACCACCATACTGCGGTCAGTCAAGTGACTAACCACGGTGGCTACTGTAAGACTGCTAGCAGCCTAGCTGGCAGTTACTGCCATATCGTGGACAGTCAAATGACTGATCGCGGTGGCCGCAGTAAGACCGCCAGCAGTCTGCCAAGGTGGTTACCACCATACTGTGAGGTGTGTTTGTCAGGGCTGCAGTAGTGCGGTAGGAGCTCGGATGAGCTCGGGGCAGAGTTTGATCGAGCTTGACTCAGTGTTAGTGCGACAGGCAAATGTCATTTTGGCACGTGGCAGGTTGACTACATTTGGTTGGCTGAAGACAATGAAAGGACAGAGCTTGGTGATGACTTGGGCCAGAGCTTGAAGGAACTCAGATGGCTTACCGCCATATCGCGAGGCGAAACGGTCAAGGCAGCGGTAGTGCGGTAAATGGCGGAGTGAGCTCAGGTGAGCTCACCGCCATACCGCGGCAGGTATTTATGAGCTCGGCAATAAAGCAGTAGGAGCTCAGATGAGCTCGGAACTTGGTTGACCGAGTTGGACCAGTTTGATTGACTGTTAGAGGTGCGACTGCAAATGAGATGGCAACACGTGGAAGATCTTTATGATCTGTTTGGTCATATGGTTATTTTTTGAGTGCGATTGGGTTGCATTATTGAATGGAGGTTGACGGACATGTTTGTGACCAGTTTTAATGTTGCATGGCTCAATGCTTGCGGATTAAGCGATGCACATTATCAGGGAATGGTCGAAGCTTGCAGGTGGATAATTTATTATCCCGATGACTGTTGATGGCTTGACTGGATGAACAGGTTGGGACACATTATATATATTCTGGTGTGCAAGTTGATAAAGATGATGAGCGATAACAGAGAGAGGCCGAGAGTGTTCGAGCGGTTCAACTGTGAACACTTAGACTCTCGAATCTGGTAAGATGTGAACCTGTGAGGCCAAGAGGCTGGCCTGGTCATGACGCTGGCTATGATAATCATTTAAGAGGAGTTGAAAGGAATCTACACAATATGTCTTGAGTACATTGTAACTGTGTGAGATTTTGGTTTGTGTAGCCTGTATATCTTTCTCCAGCTGAACAGGATGTAATATCCTGAAGAGCATAGCTCTGGTTTTGTATTGTAACCATTTTAGTTACTAAATAATACAAGTGAGCTGAAAGTTTTGGAGGTGGGGCTTTTTACCCGAAAGGGTTTTCCCCACGTATATCAGTGTGTTCATAGTTTTGTCTTTCATGGTTATTTGTTTATGTTGAATCTATTATTTGTTTGCATTCACTTCTTTGAGAGGATCAATGGGGGACCAACTGTGCCTATTTCCACTTTATGGCATGGTTGGTTGTGTCTTTGTTGTGATTTTGATTAAAATCACTAAGGCACTGTTGTCTTAGATGCCTATTTTGATGACAGATTGAAATCCTTATCCCCAACATGCAACACATATGAATTATACGACGTAAATGCTTTGTGTTGCAACGCATTTGTATGAATGCACCACATTTGTGATAGTGAGCCACATTTGGCTAGCAAAGTTTTTTTGAAAAAATTTCCAAGTAAAAACTTGAAAAACTTGACATCATGGTTGAAATACAGGTTGTGTTATATCCTATTTATACTTGGGAGACATGTCCTGATACCTTCGATCTAAGAGATTCGTTGGTTAGTGGGGCGACACGGCTATTGTGGAGACTCGGTCTTCATCATGTTCTTGCGATGCCCACAATTTGGGCAAATAGAGGGATGTTGACTGTGTTGTGTGAGTGATGGCATTCAGAGACATCATCATTTCATCTACCGACCAGAGAGGCTACGGTTACATTGGAAGATGTCTACAGGATTCTGAGACTTCCTATCAGAGGAGAGCGGGTGATGTATGATACCCAACATGGATTTAGCGAGCTTGCCAGATTTTATCAGTATGATGATATTAGTAGGCTAGGTATTGAGCATTATGAGATCAGATGGTAGGTGTTGGCAGATAGATAGAAGAGGATTGACTGTATCCTATGCACATTGATAGGGGGTATAGTACTTCTGGATCAATGGGGTCATGGTTTTCCTATCGGGTGGGGAGAGATGTTGGTGGGGATGTTAGAGAGAGAAACTATGTATGCCTGGGGTCCGTGATTATTGGGCATGTTATACTTCCACTTACATGACATAGTGTATAGAGATGCACAGTCGATGAGCTGTGGGACTACTCTTCTGATGGTTTGGGTGTGGGAGAGGATAGTTATGTTTCATCCTCCGGTTACTATAGAGCAGGAAGCTAGATCTCCATATGTTTTTCGGTACACGGGAAACATTACTCAAAGCCATGTGGGAGATACAGGATTTTGGAGACATGCACTAGATATATTAGATCAGTTTACTTGGAGGCCATACATGGATTGTGAGAGATGGTTAGATGAGGATGAGTATTTGACTTTTTGCAGGCAAACATAGTACTTGATTGGTAGGACTGTCTCGAGCATTCATATCATTGAGAGACACCTACCTAATCGGGTTTTGAGACAGTTTTGGGAGGTTCAGGATGAGCCTAGAGGTAGAGCAGAGTTTGTTCGTTCTTCCAGAGAGGTTCCACACTAGGGACCTATGATACCAGTAGCTACTATAGAGGCAGATATTCAGGCACTACAACCATTACAGTGGGGTTGGAGAGATGGAGCAGCAGATCCTGGGACTACAGCTGCATATGACACATGGTGGGCAGAGCATCGTCTGATTCCGTATACAGATCCAGATCATCTGGCACCAGATGAGAGATGAGGCACAGGGCTGAGAGGACGGCATAGAGAGAGAGGTGGTGGTAGAGGTGGTGATAGGGGTGGTGGTGATGATGGTAGAGGTGGTGGTGGTAGGCGAGGATGGAGAGGTCAGAGAGATGGATGAGTAGGTAGACTATCACCTATTCGAGAGGTAGAGGTAGAGGTAGAGGATGTATCGATGATGGACCTCAGAGGTGGAGTAGAGGCATAGGTTGGAGATGAGCATGTTGTTGAGGAGGCAGTAGTAGAGGAGAACACAGAGGTAGAGACTAGCAGAGAGGACCTTGTAGAGGATGAGGAGGCTAATGTGGATATTGATCCTCTTGGCATTTTGGCAGGCTATGGGGAGGATGATATTGAGGAGATACCTATGGAGGAGCAGGAGAGAGAGCTCTGAGATTGGATTGTTGAGGGGAGATGAGATGAGGAGGCTCCTAGATATTGTGGTAGGGAGGCTTTGGAGGAGAGATTGAGACTGGTCACAATAGAGCTAGATGCCATGCGGATAGAGAGAGAGACAATGCTTTTATGGAGAGAGATCAGGCCATAGCTCAGAGACAAGAGATAGAGCAGCGGTTTACATAGGTCAGATGCCTTTGCAGTGACACCTCATCTGATGGTGTTGCTTGTGAGCTAGTCATATTAGTTGAGAGAGCCCATATTATAGAGATCTGTATGAGTCAGTGGTGCCAGCAGAGAGATGAGCTCCTAGCTTTTTAGAGGTTCATAGCCAAAGATCACAAAGCAAGAGTCAAACCAGAACACAGAGTACAGAGGGTGTGGTAGGACCACTGAGGATAGGTCCATATGATAGGCCTTCCACCTGAGAGTACCTTTGAGGCAATTTCCTCCACCTTCTCCACGTGATAGTAGTGGTAGTGGGACACGTTGACACTGTTATATATGTAGACATTGTATTTTGATCAGAGAGCCTGCGAGCTCGTTTTTATTTATGGATACATTCTGACATTGTATTGTGACACGTTATTTTGAGTGATATATATATGATTTTTGGTGGCTTCTATATGACATGCAGTTCTATTTTATGGTGATGCATTGTTTCTATATGATTATGTTTCCTAGATGATGTATGTATATGTGTTATGAATGGATATTTCTACATGTGATGAGTTTATGTAGTCTATGATGTTATGATGATTCTATATGGTGTTGGATGTAATGTTCTATATGATGCTATTTATATATGATGGATGCCTATTATGCAATGATTTCGTATATATGTAATGAAGATGTTAATGTCTCTATATGCTGGAAATGCAATGTAACTATATGAAATGTTTATAGAATGTATACATATGCAGATTATCTAATGTTTTTTTTGTGTCATAGGAATTATCATTATTTCGGAAAGGAGAAATGTTAGCATGAATGAATTCAGAATGTTAGTAAGAAATAACAAGGGTTGATTGATTGAAAAACATATGATCTTCGATATTTTTTCATGTATGCTATGCTTTCTTTTTATCATCATTGGGTGGGACATGACACAAATGGATAGTAAACACCATGATATGAGATAGACCATAGTGTACAAAGTCATCCATCTACGAAAAACAGACAGTCGTAGATAAGGAATGTCTTAACTCATACTAAGGACAAGATTGCCCCAGTCATTTTGTCTTAACAAACCACAGACAACAAATAAATAAAAGACGGGTCATGAGACGTCATTTCTCGTCTAAATCTTTGATAGGACATCCTTGAGGAAACTAGTAACATGAATCAAAAACCAAAGTTAAAAAGAAAGTTGACAGACAACAGGAAAAGAAAGAGAGTCCAAAGACATCCTTGCTTCTCTAAATCCTTCAAGGGACATCCTTGAGAAAGCTAGTAACCAGACTAACTCATAAATCGATAAAAAGATAAGACAAAATAAGATATAAAGTCATAAATCCAAATAAAAGTATTCACCAAAACTTGATCTTGTGGGATTGTTTGATTGTTTGATGTTTGACATAGAGTAATGCGAGGGATGACACATACTGCAATAAGTCATTGAGTCTGGTTTCGACTTGGTGACTATCTATGTAAGGCATGACAAAGCTTGGTTTCAGAAAGACACGTGTCGCATAAGACGTTGGAGCCTGATGACGTTGATGCGACAAGCTACATGAGGCTATGACAATTTGACAACGTCTATTGACAAGAAAGACATCTTGCTAAGACATAGGTTGATCACTTTGACAATGTGTTTGATATTGACTTGATGGTTGTTTTGAGATGTTTCCTTGTTGGTGCGTGACTTGTTTTGATTCCTTGACTGATTTTAAAGTGTGTGTGTGTATTGACTGTGTATGACTTGAGATGATACCCTAAAGGACTGACCTAATGCGGCCTCGGGGGCTCATCAATTGATTAGCCTTTCCTACGTTGCACACGCGGAGACCTCGTAGTTCGACCAAACTTTAACTGACATAACTGACTGAAAACATGCACGTAAGTTGATGATATGCAACATGTGTGATAATGAATGTGAATGTGATAAACCCTATTGGACTGACCTAGTGTGGTCTCGGGAGTTCATCAATTGATTAGCCTTGCCTACGTTGTACACACAGAGACCTCGTAGTTCAACACGACCAATGACTTTGAATGTACAAAGAGTCATGATTTTGAATGTGTGTGATTACATGACAAACCTAGACAGATAGACCTAATGCCTCGGGGGCACATCGACTGATGGCCTTGCCTACGTCCAGTCGCAGAGGCAATGTAGTTCGACTATGTCTACAACTGACTTAACATGACTGACTCTGACTTTGTTTTTGGGATTTTTTGACATGTTTTGATTTTTTTGTGTTTTTGAAGTTTTCTACTGCTTTTGGATTTTTTCAGGATATTTTTTGATAGTGTGATGCTATGTACAAGGTCCTCATGGCACAGAACAAGGATTTTCCCCCAGTCGAAAATAAGACATGTGAGATGGAGTGGGGAATATGATGGAATAGACTTTGATTTCAATCGTCCCAAGCAATGGATAGGACAACCATTTATTATGAGGGATGGTGAGAAAGTCTGATTGGAGTGATGGTAGATGAAAGAGCGAGTTTGACTACACATGGCGCCTATTTGCCAAGTTTTCACCATGGTACTTACCCATAGCACCACCGAAGTGGTTTTCACTATTGGATGGATTATTTCTCTTTACTATTTTGTTGATTTTTCAATTTTTTTGGTGTTACAAAGACGCCTGTTTGCCAGGTTTTCATCAAGGTAACCATTTTTTTGTTTTTTTGTATTTTTTCGATTAAGACAAAGACTCTCAGAAGCTATGCATAGAACCTCTTCAGATGCAGGTTGTTGATTGGTGACAAAAGTGGCTCTCCTTCAGGGGTAGAGAGTTGGTATGCTCCTGATCCAAAAGCTTCTATGACAATATAAGGCCCTAACCAGTTAGGTTCAAACTTACCTAACTTTTCTCATTTAGCTTGATTCTTGGGATTCTCCATTAAAACCAAGTCACCAATGTCAAAGTGTCTATTTAGAACTTTCCTATTATAGCTACGATGAAGACGATTATGATATGCTTGCAAATGGTCTAGTGCTTTATGTCTTCGTTCATCCAATAATTCTAGCTCTTGTAATTTGGATACACAGTATTCTTCATCGTCAATGTGACCTTTCAAGGATACCCTCAGGAAAGGAATTTCAACCTCAATAGCTCAGATAGCTTTGGATCCGAATACTAGGGAGAATGGAGTGGCGTCAGTGGGAGTACGGATGCTTGTGCGGTAAGCCCATAAGGCAGGATTTAGCTATAGGTGCAAGTCACGACCAGTGTCATTGATAGTCTTCTTTAGAATTCTAACAATGGCTTTATTAGATGCCTCGGCTTGGCCATTACCTTGTGGGTAATACGGGGTGGAAAATGATGTTTGATATGGAATTCTTCACATAGATGGCGTACTTCTTAGTTTTTGAATGGGAGACCATTGTCTGTGATAATGGATTGGGGTACACCATACCGACAAATGATATAGTTTAGGATAAACTTGGATATTTGTGTGCCGGTGATGTAGGTCATGGGAATAGCTTTGATCCATTTGGTGAAGTATTTGGTGGCGGTTATGATGAATTTATGATCGTTGGATGATGGAGGGTGTATCTTACCTATGAGGTCAAGTCCCAATTGGGCAAAGGGCCATGGTGATGTAATTAGATGAAGCTCCTGTGCTGGTTCTCTGATCAAATCATCGTGTATCTGACACTGTCTACATTTCTTTACAAAGATATATGAGTCTTTTTCCATTGTAGGCCAATAATAACCTAATCTCATAATCTTATGGGCTAAAGTAGGACCACTCGAATGGGATCCGCATATACCCTCATGTACCGCTCACAATTTTGTTTGTGCTTCTTCAACATCGAGACATCTCATTAGGGTGTTATCTAAGGTACGTCTATATAGGGTATCTCTGATGATGGTGTATTTAGCTGACTTACGGATAAAGGTTTTGTGTTGGTTATTTGATAGGTTTAGAGGTAAGGTTTGGTCATTTAGATAGTCGAATATGTCTTTGTACCAAGGGGAATTAGGACCAACAATTGTACACACCATCACAAAATCGGGGACATCATAGGCGGGGACCAATAGTTGTTTAACCAAAAACTCAAACTTAGGCACGTTGCTCGGAATATCCAATAAGGAACCCACGGTTGCCATAGCACCTGCAACCCTGTTCTGAATACGTGGTATTTGTTGAAAGGTAATGTCATCAAAGTACTACTTGAAACTGTCATCCATGCGCTTGTAGGGGGCAAGTTTCTCATCCTTAGTCTCATAATCATCATTTACTTGTTAGACTACTAGCTGAGAATCGCCAAAAACATGTAGACTCTTAATCTTCCATTGGGCTGCCATTTTTAATCCTGTCACTAAGGCTTCATACTCTACTATGTTGTTGGTGCAAGGGAAAGCAATCCTGAATGATTTAGGAATGGTATCACCTTGAGGTGTAACAAATAGGATACCTGCTCCTGAACCACGATTTGTATGTGACCCATCAAAGTATAATTTCTATTCGGTTCTAGTGTCAACTGTGAAGATAAATTCATCAGGAAAATCTGCCACTAAAGGATGGTCTACCTTCATGGGTGCATCTGCTAATTGATCTGCAATCACTTGTCCTTTTATAGCCTTCCTCTCTACATATTGGATGTCATACTTGCTAAGTATCATAACCCATTTAGCCAATCGGCCTGTTAATGTTGCTTTACTTAGGAGATATTTGAGGGGATCAACCTTTGCAACCAACATTGTCTGCCGATTTAGCATATAGTGCCGAAGTTTTTGAGTAGCAAAGACTACCACAAGATAGGCACGTTCTATCTTGTTGTAATTTAATTCATATCCTACCAAGGTACGACTGATGTAATACACTGCTCGTTCATGACCTTGATCATCGTTTTGTGCGAGAAGAGACCCTAATGCCGACTGAGTTGCTGAAATGTATAGTATCAATGGTTTTCCATCTGTTGGTGGCATTAAGACAGGTGGAGTGAGCAAATAATCCTTGATTTTTTGGAAAGCTTCCTGACATTTAGGTGTCCACACAAATGGTACTCCTTTCTTGAGTAAATGTTGAAATGGGTGTATTTTGTCTACCAGTTGTACAATGAAACGCCTGATAGACTATAATATTCCCTATAGTGTTCTTAGTTGACCAAAGTTGACTGGAGGAGGCATTTCTATGATAGCTCTTACCTTCTCTGGATCTACTTCAATGCCTCTTTTAGAAATGATATACCCTAGAAGTTTCCCCGATTTCACTCCAAAGACACATTTCTTTGGATTTAGCCTGACGTTGTAATTCTCTAGCCTTTGGAATATCTTGTCTAGAACTTTCAAATGATTTCCCTTGTTTCTAATTTAGCTATAATGTCATCTACATAATCTTCCATGAGAGTATGTACAAAGTCATGGAAAATCGTAGTCATTGCCCGTTGATAGGTAGCTCCTGTGTTCTTAAGCCCAAAAGGCATAACATTCCAATAGTATGTGCCCCATGGACACGTGAAAGTTGTCTTGTGTTGGTCTTCAGCTGTGATTTTGATTTGGTTATATCCAGAGAAACCATCCATGAGGGATAGCATCTCGTATCCTGTTGTAGATCTACTATCATGTCTATGTTCAGCAAAGGGAAGTCATCCTCAGGACATGCCTTGTTGATGTCTCTAAATTTTGTGCAAATGCGGATACCCCCAGTTGGTTTAGTCATTGGAAAAAGATTTGAAATCCAGTATGCATAGTCTATGGTTCTTATAAATCCAACATCCAAGAGTTTCTTAAGTTTTGCTTTGACCAGTAGAGCAATCTATGGATGCATTTTCCTTAACTTCTGTTTGACTGGCTTAATACCTGGTTGTAATGGTAGATGGTGCAATATTAGGTCTAGATCCAACCCAGGCATGTCATCGTATGACCATGCAAAGTTTATATGTCTCTTTGCGAAGAAGTCCTTAAACTCAGGTTGTTTTGTCTCTGTCAATGATGTTGCAAAGTATATTTGTTGAGGGTGTTCTTTTGTGTTTATGTTGACTTCAATAGAATCTTCTACTAGCATTGGTGACTTTTCCTGTTCAATGAGGAGAATATTTAAACCTCCATCCTTGGGTGCCTCAGAGAGGTTTTCGCCCTCGGATACGTCCTTTATTTTGACTATTTCTTCGTCCAAAGGCGCCTTTCAGTTTTCACCTAGGGACTTGTCATTTTTCTCATTTTCATCTTTTTTTTTTTTTTCATTTTTGCGACTAGAGGTGTAAATAGACTCCCCAAAATATGCTTTATCATCCAAGTCTATGGTAAAACCAACTTTATGATCCCCTCTCGGTATGCCTTCTCGAAGTCCCATGAACTCAGCTATTGCTTCATCATTCTCGAATGTGTCTATGATGGGTGTACCTTCTTGATCCCAGTCGATAAGTTTGGGATATATGAGAGGCATGTCATCATCGGAGTTATCAAAGGTGGAAGTTGGCAAGGTGAATATAGAATGGTTGACATGGTCACAAAATTTTTGGACTAACTCCTTCTTGTTCTTTTTCCTATGGGTAGGTAAACTCTAATGTGGGACTATTGTAAGGGCCGCGTCATCAGAAGATGGTTTGTTAGGTGCCCAAGATGCATGATCAAGGGTTTCTCAATAATAGTTCTTATGCCATTATTCTTTGGAAAAGTGCTTCCTATGACGGGGACTAGATGGTTTTGGTAAGGGTTTTATCATTAGGTCCAATTCTCCAAATAGATTATCTATGTTCATGGTACTGGTAGAGGAAAGGGAATCCCATTCACAATCGCTTGAGTCGGGAGATTCATCATAAACTAGGGGATGTCATTCGGGAGATATATCGATGTCTGCACAAGCACTCACTTCCTCTTGAAATGGTGACGAAGTGCTAGGAAACCCAATTCTAAGTAGTTGAAACCCTAGCCCTAGGTATTTCGGTCATGGTGAGATAGTGATCAGTTTCGTCCTTCCATTTTGATGTAGTCCTAACCCTCTATGGCCATCATAGCCTTCGCTTTGCATTATCTTGAAGCCTTTTCTATATTGATTCTTAGCTATTTGAATAGACGACGAGGGGTATTCATTGTCTTCTTGGTGAAACCAGGAGGTAATATCACCTTGATCCACAATTTCTTCACTTAACTCTCCCCATTTGGTCAATGTCATTGTAGGGGGAACATGAAATGTGACTACAGATTGTCTTCTATCTGGCATGGGTAGATCATATGCCTTAGGTGGAACCAACTGACTGACACAGTATGATGCCTTCATGTAATATTCTCCATAGCCTTTGTCTTGGATCTCGACCTTAGGAGTGGATGATGGTGGTTTGAATGAAATGGACTTGGTAAGGTGTGATGGGTCAACGTATATGGATAAAGTGGATGATGAAGCTTCTTGGTTAACTGGTACTTGTCATTCTGGAATTTCCCTCAGGCTTGTACAATATTGAAAAGGATCTAGATCACTATCAATCGTGATCTCGGTGCCATTAAATGGGAATTTAATACATTGGTGATATGTGGAAGGTATGGATTTCATTGCGTGTATCCAAGGTCTACCTAATAACAGGTTATACGGAAGGGTGAGATCCAAGACTTGGAAGCTGGTGTTCATAATTGTTGGACCAATTCTGATAGGGAGTGTGACAAATCCTTTGGATGATCTTTTCTCATCATTGTAAGCCTTGATGACTATACTCTTAGAGGTTTCTATGCATTCTTCTAAGAATCCTAATGCCTTAACCAATTTTAGGGTACACAGGTTCAAACTTGCTCCTTTGTCTACCAAGACTCGTCTAACTTTGGTTTGATGGACTAGGACTTCAAGATGTAATGGGTCATTATGATAAGACTTTTCGGTTGAGTAATCTTGTTGGGAAAATGTGGCATGATGTGAGTTGGTTAAATATCCCACCATTTCTTTGAAATGATTGACATTTAATTCTGTAGGAACAGTCATGTTCTGTAAAGCTTTGTCAAGAATGGCTCGATGCTCAGGTGATAAAGTCAATAGTTCCAAAATGGATATTTGTGCGGGCATTTTACTCAATTGATCAAGGAGGTTGTACTTAAACTTGGAGGACTGTGTAGGTGGCTCAGAAGAAGGACTTGGAAGAATTGTCTTAGTTTTGTGTGTGTTTACAGCACATTCTGGATGCTTCTTAATGACGATGGGATGGACGTTTTCATTTGTAGTTCGGAGGTGATTTATGATCATTCCTTTACCATAGTCATACTTGGTATTGGTATAATTGGCTGATGGATTATTCTTGGTTCCCGAACTAGAGGCTTTTCCTTTCATGTGGTCATGTAATGGGTCTATGAAGACCTTATGATCATTGTTCTTGGTATTTTTTTGCCCATTGACCTCTATGGTTCTGTTTTCAACAAAGTCTTGTATAATATTCTTCAGTTGTCGACATTGTTGTAGGTTGTGTCCTTTTGTTCGATGATAGTCACAATAGGCGTTGTCATCCCACCATGAAGGTTTAAACTGTCTAGGATCATATTCTCTTGGTTCCAAAGGTTTAATGAGATCATGTTTAATCAAATCTTTGAAAATTGTCTCGATTGGTTGCCCCAAAGGGGTAAATTCATGTGTAGGAAATCTCCTCTACGGTCGTCATTGTTGTGAATTTTGGACAAAATTTGTTGTTTGATCTGGACTATTCATCATGTCTTGATTGGGGTTGTAACCTCTAATTGTGATAACCGGTCCTGTATGTATGGTTTTAGCATCAACAATGCCATCATTTGTAATATTTTTGTTTCTAGACCAGAACTTGTTTCTATCATTGGGAATGTTTTGATGTTGAACAACGGGGTTTCTGTCTGGTACTTTAATTTCTCCTTTGTCAATAAGGCCTTTTTCAAGGATGATGCCATTTTGTACCAAGTCTAGGAATGAAGTACAACAATGTACCCTTAAGTCACCTCTAAGTTTTGGATTGATGCTTTCAAGGAATATCGTGACCTTCTATGTTTTGGGTATTTCAACTGGACATCTGCTAGCTAGACTTCTCCATCTCTGGAAGAAAGTGGTGAAAGTTTCGCCATCTTCTTGTGTTGTGTGGCACAAGGTAGCTATTGTTACTTCATTGTCTATGTTAAAGGAAAAGTGTTCAACAAACTTCTCAGCTAATTCACCCCAAGATCGTATGCCATATGGTAATTTAGAAAACCATTCCAGTGCTATCCCGATAAGGGTTCGCGAAAATAGTCTCATCAAGTATGTGGGGTCATATGATATGTCCATGCATGTCGTTGAGAATTCTCTAATGTGTTCCAAAGGATTTTTCCTCCCATTATACTTAGGCAAATTCGGTATAATATATCCATGGGGGAATGGCATCATGTAAAGTGCTTTGTCAAAAGGACATGGACATAGATCTTGCACTGAGATAGTCCGTTTGCCTGACATAGACATGTTGTCCATCTGTTGTTGAAGCATTTGCATTTGGTTTTGGAGAACATCTACTTGTGTCAAGGACATGTTGTTTGTGTTGTTTGGATCAATGTAGGTGTTCTGTGACGGGTTATGATTTGGCGAGGGAATATATCTCGTTAGAATGTTTTGATTCGATATGGGGATATTTCTTGTCTGAATGTTCTAAGTTGGTAAAGGAATTTTCCCTATCTGAATGTTTTGGTTTGATATAGGAATATTTCATGTCTGAATGTTTTGATTTGGTATAGGAATATTCATGCCAACTTTGGATCTCTTACCAGTCGTGTTGGTGCCAAAGCGGTTTGATGAAGTTTCTCCCGTAGTAAATTGTAAACCTTGCGTTATGTTGAAAGGGGTTGGGTTCACAATTAACGATGTTTGAGTTGGTATGCCAGTTGGTATTGCTGTGGTGATTTGGGGAATAGAAACACTTGACGTCACAATTTGTATTGGTTGAGTAGATGGTGTTTTCAAAGTATGAATATCAAATCCTAGTGGTAGTGTGGCACCTTCTACTAGCAACTTTGCTAGATATCGTTGGGGATCATTTTCCAAACACTCATCCATAAAGGATGCAAATTTAGGATCTTGTACGGCGGCGTCTATGTCTTCAATATAAATTTGCCATGTGTGTCTCTACTGACGTGTTTTTCAAGCAAAGGTTTGTGTGGTCTTTCTTTCCCTGATGGTTGATTTGGGAAAGGATTGACAAATTCATTAGGGTCCAACATTGCTTTTTGTTTCTTTTGAGACCTTGTTTCGACCATGAAAAGTTGCTCAAAATGGGGTAATGCAAACTATGTCTAAAAACCAGTATGTCCTATTTCTACGTTTTTTTGGATTTTCTAACAATAAAGAATGTTGCTAAAGATTCCTAAAATGACGTATGGTAGGATGGACAATATGCAAAATCTCGAGTAGATTATGATAGTAAATGATTCTAAAATGGGTATAACCTACCACCTATGGAATAAATGCATGCAATGATTTGAGTTGACCAAGGAACCTGATTGTAGGACAAAGACTATTGACAAGTTGAATTTCCCAAACTAGACTATTGAGCTGGAAAGATTCAGTGATAGGACCAAAGTGACTAGGTTCAATGATGAGGACAAATCAGAACATGAACGTATCCAATGACGAGGAAAGTTATCTATTCTATGATATGTAATTTCCTAGGAACTATCTATATGCATGCAACTTATGATGACTATGACTAAGACGTATATGACACCTAATAATGCAAGGTTTTTGAGCAAATTTTTTCCAGTTTTTGTCCAAGGTTGATCTTAAGAAACAGAAGCGAAAATGGCAGTTATGCTTTCAGACTCAATTTGCGATTTTCTTAGTTTTCTGTTGACAGTCAAATGCGGTTCACCTATCAGATGCGGTTCTAATTTTGACAGATGCGTTTCAGTTTTTCGATGCGGTGATTTGACTAAAACAGGTTTTGAATGTTGACAGACAATTTTGACTTGTAATAGATGCAATTTAGTTGTTGACAGATGCGACTCAAGGTAACAGTTGTGACTCATACTATGGATTTTCTAAACCTAAACTTGTTAACAAACAGTTGCGGTTTTCCTTTTGACAGATGTGGCTTGCATATACAAATGCGACTCAGAATTTGACAATTGCGGTGTAGTATCTAAACTCTATGAAACTGGACTTTGTTAATAGACACATGTAGTGACTAAAATGGCAGTTGTGACTCTTTAGAACAAATACAATTCTAAAAATGATAGTTGCGACTTTTGTTGATAGTTGCAATTTTTTGAAGATTATTTTTCGACTGACTCCATTTGATGATCAAGTTTTTTGACGAATACAACAAAAACAATCAAAGAGTTCAATGTGTTTTTAGTTTGTGGTGATAGATCTATTAAAACCATAAAACATTTACAACCTAGGCTTTTTTGGACAATATTTGTTGAGTTCTTGGATAAATCCAACTATGCATATTCAAGGCGGATGACTAGTAGCTTGACCCCACTGGCTCCCCTCCATGGCACTCACTTATACGGGGCAGCCAAGCTACTGTACCCATGAAACTCCCATGGCATACATCTCATCTCCACACATGAACCGTATGAATGTAAGATGACTTCACAGGTCTGAACCTACTGCACCAACAAATAGATTGGATTTTGGAAAAACTACAACATGGTTTTTAGTAAGGGCATTTCATTCATGGGGCACCATCCAGTACGGCGAGAGACCATTTATGCCCTTCTCGTTAGAACAATGAGCGTGATTTATGGGGTTTCCCCCAAAAATCCATTTTTATATACCGAGTGGAAGTCGCTGGCTAAAGAGTGTTACCAGTCTGAGTCGTCTTGGGGTGACTAATTTTTCCCACCAAGATAGGCCCAAGTTCTAGAGTCAGTAACCATTTCTTTTACACACAGGATTGCATGACTGCACAAGGGGAGAGGATACTTCGATATACTGAATCGTAAAGAGTGACAAAATGTGCTTTCGCACCAAACAAAGCAAACACTGATTCTTTTTAATCCAAATGACAATTATTTACCTACCAAACAAAAAGCTTTCCAAATAAAATAATCAAAGTCATTAGGTCTTGCATGCAAACTAATCAGTAGTTCATTTTTGTGTCTTCAGATTTTGTCCTATAGAAAATATTGTTTTTGGTTTTATTTGGTCTTCTATCCTTCGTCCTACAAAAGCTAAGTTACTCTTTTAAACACGGTTGCAAACAAACATTAGCAAAAAAATGAAATAACACAAAAAACGAAAATGAAAATGCGAATGTACGAAAGTGAATAAAAAAAATGAAAAATCTATTACCAGGCAGATGCGGCTTTTCGAGCCACAGATGTGACACGATATTGACAGGCGGATGTGGGTCGTGTTGAAAGTCGGACGCAGTGCGAAATGTTGACAGTCGGATGTGGTGCACAGTGTCACGGATGTGATGCAAAATGGTAGATGTGTCACGGAATGGATCAGATGCGGCTCACGAATACGTATGCGTCGTATATTTGAGCGGATGCAGTGTGTCGTATGATAACCTGCAAAATAAAAAAATGGAAAGACGAAAAGTATTGCGCAAATTTGAAGTGTGATTCATGTCGGGTTCACCAAATGTAATGTAGATTTTCTGGAGATGTTCTACAAATTGATTTAGATGATCAAATCTAACAAACAATCTAAATAAAAACAAAAAAGAACGAGTAAATGAACATAAAACAATCAAAACAAATAACTGAAAATATCTCACCGAATATGTGTCCACTTCTTTGAATTATCTCGATTGTCCTTCTCCATTTTGTTGTATCAGTATTCTTGCCCTTAGATTTTCAGTATTGATGTAAGTATAACCTTGTCGAATGTCTAAGAAAAATATTGAAGATTAAGTTTCTTCTCAAAAGTATTGATTTCGAGAGGAGGAATAATGATAATGACATGTCATTTTATAGATTTTGGGTTTTCGAACGATCGGCTTAGATTCAAAGAGAGATCAACGGACAAGATTGATGAATGTCATGCGATGCGATTTATGTGTCAGATAGATGTGAGTTAGAAAGTCTGCAAGACAAAGATTAAATTAGAACGATAACTTAATCTTGTGTCAAGATTGTTCGAAAATAGAAAGAACAAGAGTTCTAGATTAAATAAACAATTTAATCTTCAATTAAGAGTCTTCAAAAATAGAAGAAATAGACTTTGAATGTCAAAGTCAAAGTTAGAACTCGAAGAATAAAGAATTTGAATGCACACATGAATTAATTAATTAAACAAAGATATCTAATTAATAAACACTTTCATGCATATGAGTTAGAACTAGTTAACTGACTAATTGTGACCTCTCACAGAGATGATTAGATATTGAACCCGAAGATAACTGGCGGATTTAAAATAGATCTTGAGTCAGAAGGTGAGTGAACGATTTAGATAACTGAACGACGGAAGAATGTGACATAAATAATTAATAATGAATTAAATGTTAATTTAATTCAACATTCGAAAATTGAAATGAACTTAATTAAATAAATAAAGATAATTTATTTAATGACTGTTGAAAAGGTGGAATTGAATAATTAAATAATAAATATTTAATTATAGTTGAAAAGGTTAAATTGGGTAATTAAATAATAAATATTTAATTTATAGATAAAGGGGGTTTAATTAAATAATAAATTATTTAATTAAGAAAAAGAATTAATTAGTTAGTGACATAATTAAATAAACATGACTTATTTAATTAATCAAAGTTGAATTAATTTAAAAGGGGTATTTTAATTAATAGAGGAAATGTGTGTTAGAAAGGGTAATTAAATAATTAACATTATTTAATCATGACCATGGATAATAGAAAATTATGTCGAAAGTGGTGCTCGCAGGCCTAGACCAATTTTTTGTGTCTACATTTTGTACTACTGGTTCCTCAAAGTTCACCATGGTCATCGATTGTGCATTCTCTGAGGAGCCCGCAATCTTCCTCAAAACTGATGCATATTTCTCCACTTTATCCTTGTACATATTTATGGCCTGCTCTATTTTATTGAGTCTACCTGATAATGCATTCAAGACTACTTGAGCATCTTCTTTTTCACTTTCATTTGTTACCTTACCAAGCTTAACTCTTGTTAGAGTAAGGTCTTCCATGTTCACATCACCTAATTCCTATGGGAGTAAACCAATGTCCACATAATTGTTACCTAATTTGTCTATATGAAGTCATGAATGAATTTTAGCCTTTTTCTTTCCCTTGGCTTTTGGAGGAACTATCTCTTCAAGTTCAAGCTCATCTGGGGAAATCATTTTTTTCTTATGCTTTGACACTTGTGAGATTATCCAGGGGGAGGAATGAGCTATGTCCTTCTTGAATTACCATTAAATCCTATGTAGCAAGTGCTTATGTAGAAATAGATTCTATTGTAACAATTGGGGTAGCATCTGTCATGAAAGCCCTAGTAGATTGTAAACCAAGTGGATTCTGCAAAGACTCATTCATGAATCTATTGAACTCTCCTTGAGAAGTGATGTCATATGATGGAGAAGATAGGCTCGAGATGGATTACGGAGAACCTGAAGAAACATCAACATTTTTCAAGGTGGAACTTACGAGAGGGGTAGAAATAATTGATGATGTTAATGGAGAGACAAAAACCTTCAGAGTATGCAAAGTCGATGTAGGAGGAGGTGAGGTAGGAAGAGGAGGTGGAGGAGTAGTAGGATTGGGAGGAGTGTATGGAACACTGGAAGTGATTAGCAGTGATGTTAGGGAAGATTATCAATCATGTCCTTGTGAGGAGATAACTTTGTTGTTCATCATCATGCCTTTCTTCCTCCTCTTCCTCCTCTTCTTCTCCTTCTTCTTCAACAGACTCTTCATTTGTAGAATCTTCATCTCCAAAAGATTCTTTTGCTTCTTCGCTTTCATTCTCTTCTTCTTCATCAAATGATTTCTCTTCAGATGCAAGATCTTTTCCCTTTGTAGATGGTTGTTCTGATTTGATAGCTTCCTCATCTTCAACTATTTGTGTAGTACTTTTTCCAATAGTAAATTTGATATTGGGACCTTTTTTAGAAGAAGAGGGAGTAACCGCATGCTTCTGTTTAGTACGGAGTTCTTGTTGTTGACTAGTTTCTACTATTGATATTTCTCCCTCTGATTTTGTCCTAAAAGATTTCATTTGGAAGCCATGTTTATGCAACCATTTTATTGTGTTGTGTAAGATGGGAGCAAGCCTTTCTTTGATAAAGACACTTTCCTTTTTAGACCATTGTATTGGAGTTAAGGGTCTCCTAGCAATTTCATCTTCTTCATAAGCAGAGTTTAAGATGTCGCTGGGATCTTTGAAATCCTTTGGTAGATCAGCTACACCAAGATTTGTGCTCTGCTCTACTGTCAGCCTACAAAAATCCATTTTGCAGATGTCTTCTTTGTCTCTGCAGTCCACCCATATGTCTTCAAAATGGTAGACATATCGATGATCTTTCTTCAGTTTCCTATTCACATCTCGGTAGTCATATATTTATATGTTCTTATAGTCATGGTTTGCATTTCTACAACAACTAACTTTTCTTTTTGTACATTGTGAATGGTATATCTCCCAATTGTCATTGGGAACTTGAAACCTGGCTTGTGAATTCTCTAGTGTTCCTTGTGAACTAAGATCAACTATCTGCATAGCTCCATTAGTATCCACTTATCTAAGGGATATATGGGCAACATGTATGGACACCCAAAATAGCAACCGACTCTCATATATGTGAAAGTTGGAAACTGCAAAAAGACACATCCAACCTTACTAACCACCTTGTAGGCTTCATCTGATACTCTTTTCTTTTCAAGAATCAGATCAAAAGTGAACAACAGGGGTGCAAAGAAGGCATTTGTGACTCTTTTGAAATGATGAAGACTTTCTCTTAATTTCAACTGGTAATAGAACTCATACATAGGTACAGTATGTCTATTCCTTTGGTAGACAAACCTGGAAATTGCCTCATTATTGCAAAAACATATAACAAATAGGAATTCATGTAAAATTTCAAAGTAGAAGGCACATTGATCAATTGTTCATGGATTTCATCACTTATCTAGGTTCCCCAATCAATATGTGCTTTCCTTCTCTTGATGATGCAGATGTACTCATACATCCAATCTTGAAAGTTACATGAAATAGACAATCCTTTAACCCTGCTTAGGAGGGTAATCATATCCCCAACATCCTCTTTGAAATCACTTCGAGGAAGCCTTTTAGGCCATCTTGAGATAGTAGGCCTTGGAATTTTCAACCATTGAGTATTAATCAATGTTTCATATTTATTGGGATCTTTATCATAGACCTCCTATTCTTGTTGAATTGAGATATTTGTATATTGGTCCATGTGAGGAACACTGAAAACAATATCAAAGAGCTCACAATCTAATCTCATCATCACTTGTCCTAAGGAATCTCTCATACTTTTGTCATCTCAGATGTAATGATATGCAACATGGAGAAAAAAATTTGTGTTACGAGCAGTAGTTGGGAATGTAGATACCAAGTGCAAGTTGCTATGAATGATAGATCTAAAATCTTCCTCTAATGGTTTGATCTTATTTCTTTTTACAAAATCTTCCAAGTCTTGATGACCAACTTCAGTGTCTTTGATTTCATCCACCTCTAAGAGTACAACAATAGGCAGGAAGATGCCTTAGTATTTGTACTTCATCTTTCATTCCTTTTTAGAGGGTGATGGAGGATTTTCTAATGTCATCTAAGAGTTCCAAAGGCCAAGGAATGTCACCTTCAAAGATCGCCTAATGAGAGCTTGAGAGGAACTACAAGAATAATGAATTAGCATATGTTAGGAGAAAATTATAGTGTTAGAAAGCATGAAGTGAGAAAGAAATTCAGAGCAACTGAAAATGAGCTATTTTACACGAAAAATGGAGCATTGGAAAATAAATGAGGTTCAGAGCACAAGCGGAGTGATTTCAAAGTGTTAGAAAAGAAAACTGCTTTTTTGTGTAGGAGTGCTAAAAATCAGCACTCCTACATCTTGAGATGTCAGTTTGCATGTAGGGGCGCTGAAAAAAAACACTCCTACATGTATTAAGAACTTATGAAACTTTGATGTGTTGGAGCACTAAAAATTAGCACTTATTCATTTAGGGGAAGACTTTAGTTTATGCTCGGGCGTTGAATTTTAGTGCTTGAACATATTTTTTATCACTTAGGAGTTAAGTGCAAAAGTGGGTTTTTTTTACCGCTCGAGCATATGGGAGTTGGAAGACACTCCATGTAGGAAGAGTGATTTTCAACGCTCCTACGTTTGGGAGTTGGAGAAAATATTTAAGTGTAACAGCAAGAATTTTCACTACTTTAGCAAATGGGGGGAGATATTTGAATGTTAAAGCGCGAAAATTTTCTGCTCGTACATTCGATGGGGAAGATCAAGAGTGTTTTTGTGTGGTGAAGCAATAAAATTCACTGTCCGAACAAGATGGGAAACTCGGTGAGAAACAGTGGAAGATATTTTAGAAACATCAAAGTGAGGATAAGTAAAAGAGTGGAGAGAACCAACCCAGGGCACGTTATAAAACAAGAACAAACCCTGGCTAAATAAAACACAATGAGTAGGGTTGTCAAAAAAAGAAATACAGACTTAAAACCACAAACCCTAAGGCAAAATAGATTCAAATAAAAGTATTAAAAACCTAGGAGAAGAGAAAAAATGTGAGAAACAAATAGCATTGAAGAACAACGAAGAGGAAGAAAATAAGGTGCACCTACTAACAAAACGTCAAACCCTAGCTCAAATGCTTGAAAAATCTTTAAAATCGAGTCCACTGTGGTGATTGGAGAATGACGAGGCGAAGAGGAAGAGTGAATGAATCAATAATGAAATCAAATTAACCTAAAATGACTTTATTAAGTCATTAAGAAAAGTTCATTAATGAACTCAATGTTAATGAGGGCATACATTATGGAGGAAAAGATGCACTAGCAGTGATTTTCACCGCTTGTGCATATAAAATATCAATCAAAAGGAGAAATGCACTAGCGGTGAAAATCACCACTTGTGCATCAAAAGGCTAAGTGTAAAGTGTAGGAGCGGTGAAAATCACCGCTCCAACACTTGGAGTTTATTTTTCTAACATGAGGCCCATGTAGAAGCGTTGAAAATCAGCAAACCGACATGAGTAAAAAAAAGACTAACTCCCAAAGAATGGGAATTAACGAAGATACTCATTTCAAAGCTCATTAAAATATGAATGGGGGGAACGCTCAAATGGATTGTTTGGGGTTTTGGACTACGCATCGAGGTGAATTGAAATTTGCCTCGTTTTGTTTGCTTGAAGTACATAGAACTACAAAATGGAAAAGTTTCGTAGGGGGTTATCCCGTGAATCTGGCGCAACTAGATTCGAGGATAACATAATTGATTACTATTTATATAATGTTTGAACAAATTCCTATAAGAAATGAGTTAATTATCGTTAGCTTCTAAATTTTACCATTATTTCACAACTTGGGTAGTTCTTAACTTGTAAAATACAATATAATAATAGTAAGTTTAATTGTCATTATTTCTTGCATTTCTTTCTTTTCAAGAGAAATGTGCATTTGATTCATTGGAAAAACAAAAAAAATTCCTTTTTCATGGCAACCAAATACATGTGCTTTAGCAATTATTTAAAATGACTTTATAAACAAAGAAAGTTACCCAAAAAAAGTCTTTACTTTATCTATATTTGAAGAACATAGGATATATTGATCCACACTAATCCATTTATATTGACAAATTCCTTTTTTGAGCCTCCCCTTTTTCAAACTAATAAACTATATATTATTAACATTACATCTTTTAGCTCCAACAATTGTGAATAAATGATCATTGTTGCAACAAATTTGAATACATTCTAGATATCATTAAGTTGATTGTCTTCCTAAATTGTTTATAATATATAGTGAAATAAGCATAGAAATTATTGATTCAATCATTCTTTATGAAGCATAATTACTAGGTTTGGAAAAAATAATTTATCCTATAGCTTAAACTTTTGGAAATCTAGAATTTTTTTAAAAAAAGGAAAAATATAGATTGATATTGAAAAATATAGGCTAAAATAGACAAATATGATGGGTCAAAAAATCTGAACCAAAGTAGATATGGTAATTAAACTATGAAACTTTAATTTTCATGCTTATATATCCTCTGGTATAACATTTTGTATTTTGAGCAAGTTATTTGACACTGCAAGAGAAAATGAGATATATTGAAGTGTTAATATATTGCCTTGTTGAATTTTATTTAAAGCATAGTGAAAAACAACAAAAGTGGATGTCTAAATCAATGCAAAAATCCTCTCATTGGATGATCTGTTTAAACTCTCTATTATATTTTATTTTTCTTTCATTTTTCTTCTCCCTCTTTATATCATTCTCCTAACATAATCGAACAAAACAAATCAATGTCAAGTATTGATTTCTCATAGGGAATTCATTTAATTAATACATGGCTTTTTCTAGAGTTGACTAACTCTCTAAAGTATCAACATGTAACCTTAATAGAAACTAGTTTTACAAGATCGTACCACTAAAATATGGTCTTATAAATTATCTCCCAATAATTCCAAAGAATTTTAAATGGTGGTGAATCCTTATAACCTATTTAAGAAGTGATACTCTAAAGGTACAAGACTAATTTTAATAGGGATGAATTATTACCTATGATTATAAAGAGCTTAGAGATGGAGCTATCTCTCTAATTAAATTTTAAACATAGGATTATGAGAGAAATGCCTAAAACAATTAGAAATATAGATATCAAGAATTTAAGTGAAGAGATTGTCACCATTTACAATTTGGATCCCTTTGAGATGTTTCTCTAATTCATACTTATAATAATCACAATGATCTAGTAAAGAAGGCACTACTCTTGATCCCAACGATAGTTTAAATATATCAATAATATCTAAGCAAGTTGTGATTAAGACCAATCATGAGTTGGTATGTAATTCTATGTTTTCTCTTTTTTAATTATTATATTGGGGATATATAAATGGGGCCCTACCCCAACTATTTAAAATGGTATAAACTACATCAAAGTATAAACACTAAAAATAATATATAAATAACAAATAACCAACCCAATACAATATTTATCAACAAAACAACAAATTGCATGATACAAAAACTACCCTCCAAAATAAATCAAATTAATAGAACCAAATTTATGGAGCAACTAGTACAACTAAAAAACCCATAATCCTTAAGATCCTTAATTATAGAAAACACTAAAATAAAAATAATCTAAAATATATATTTAGCATAAAAACTACTTTGAGGAGTCATTTTCCAACATTGAAAAACACAACCATACACCCGATTTCCTAAGCTAGGAACCACCTCTAATAATTCCATAAGTGCACTAGAATCCAATATTAGTATATACACCTTGACATGATATGACAATATTTATCCACCACATAACCCTTGTCAACAATCCATTCTTGAATTGAGGCATCATGAAACAACTACTCAATTCTAGAGCACCATTATGAAATGTTAAAACCTTATGATGCATATAACAATTTGTAAGTTCCAATAGACATCATTTAATAATTTATTATCTACCCTCTTCTTATTTTAGCCATAATATGGATGCTTCAAGTTGAATGATTAGGGTTTGACAACAAGCTATAACTATTATATATCTTGACTCACTAGAGAAAAGATCTTCCTTTCCATCTTCCTCATATTTAACCTTAACTAGGAGTTATATCATAAAAGCCCTAATTTCTTCATTTAATACTACCTTAGAACCTTAAATTCAATGAGTCGTAGCACACAACCTAAAGCACCTAATATCAGCCAAGCCCTCCTCCCATATAATTGTCTTTATAAGCTAAAAATTAATTACCCCATCACAATTGAATTTCCACTCTAGACAATGGTTTGAGATCAATCCCTACCGAAACAAGTCCTTAGATGCCTCCCCATGCAACATTCTAGAAGAAAATACAAAGACTACCCTACAACAAGAAACTTACATCTACCTTTAAAACCAAACTTAAGATTCCAACTAGATAACCTAGAAACCTACCACACAAAATAATGAATACTAGAATGACACCACCAAATATAATTAACAATTTCTTCTCTCTAATTTTCCACGAGTCTCTACATGTTATAATCCTCCAACCAGATTAAGCCACAACACTATTTTACTTAACCTCAAACATATTATAATTACTATCAACTATATTAAATACTTAAGGTGGCCAATCCTTCTCAATTAATATGGAAAAATTAACTCAAACTTTAATATCCATACTTCTATCAAAGTAAATTCCTTGATTAGCCATATAATCTGCCATAGTATTTTAGACTATATCAACAAGAGATACTATAAGAAGAAACTTTTATCTCCACTATTTAGCTTCTAAAATTGTATTCAACATTCAATTTAGACAATACCCTTTTAACACTACATTAAAATCTATCTATGAGTCCCCCTCAAATTTTGTAGCCTAAAACTAGCCACATATATAGCTTTAAGACCCACAAGTAATGATACTCATTCCACATGATTATTTTTTTTCTCCCTTGGATAGATAAAACCACTCATCACAAAGCTTCCATTGTGATCCCATAATATATAGGTACCTTTATCCCTACTTGGATTCCTCCAAAAGCCCCATCAAAATTAACTTAACTTCTCCACTCAAGTTTTGTGATCTCAATTCCTTTCTACACTTCTTAAATTTTGTTTACCCTTTAATAAGCAATTATTTACTCTATTTTTTTATTTAGCATTATAAATATATGAAATTTCATGTGACTTCACCTTAATAAATCTCCTAGAAAATAATTTATACTTCATTTTTTATGGTCAATGATCAATATTAAAACTTATTATTTTAAGGGGTAAACGCTTCTAATCTAGAGCTATGAACCAATGAGGTCACAAACAAGGGACCTTGTCTCCAATTTAAACATTCAACAATTACACACCAGTGGGCTTTGAACCTTGATGGCAAGAAGAACACCACAACAACTTAACCATCATACTATGTCACTATTGGCAATCAATATTAAAACTTAAAAGTAAGTTGTTTAATCATTTTTGAGGTCATAACAATATTGGTGAATTTTAAAGAAATATTCAAGATGTAATTAACTCTTGTAGCCATCAATATTTTTAAATATCAATCATCAAATATTTTTAAAATTAGGAAATGGTTTAATAAACACTTGGAGAGGAAATCAAGCTATATAAAATTAGATTTAGTAAATATACAAACAAACATATCATCTAGAAGGATTTGAAGGTTTGTGAAATATATCTATGCATCCCTCAAAACATATATCATCCCATAAATATGTGATTAAAAACTTTGCCAATAAATAATATTAAACAATCTACAAGTGAAGACCATAATAAAAATCAATCAAATACAAGAATTGTGTGAAGCACTTGAAAGCAATGGTGTGGACTGGATAAAATATTTGTGGGGCATATGATAGATATATGGGCACATTTTCATTCATCCCTAATCAAGTAAGGCCCCCAAAACACTTCAAATATAAAACCCCTTCATTCACCAAAATATGAAAATATAGGAAAATGGTAAATAATGTCTTCATTCTATAACTAAAACAATCAACAAAAGATTGAAAGAAAAGTGGTTATTAGTGTTAAAGTCGAGTATTCAACCCTCACAATCTAATAGATCCTACAAAATGGGTAAGTGCACCAAACTATGACACAATTTGATGCCAAATTGGAAAAAAACAAAAAAAAACATCAAAATAGAGCATTTGGCAAGCGCCAAATGCAAAAAGTGAATTTAAACAAAATCTTGCATTCTAAACCTCATTTTATTTTCAACCCACAACTTGGCTTGGAGGTTTTTAGCTCTGCAACTTGTGCTCACCAAATCACTTATATTTTGCACTCTTAGCTTGTAATTCTTCACAAGGATGTCACCAACACATCAAAGAGGTCGAAGATTGCGAAGAGGTATGTATTTTTATTGTTTTTATTTCAAATTTTATTTAGAATATAGATTGAAATAGGTTTTTTTAATAAAACTTTGTTCTAATTCTCAAGGAATGAATCTCCACCTTCAAACATTGAGAATTCACAATCACCCCCTCACAAAGAGCCTCCTATACAAGAACAACCTAAAACCCCTCCATCAGTTCATAGGCATCCTCAAGGAACACAAGAAAATATCCTAAATCAAATTGAAAACAATAAAAGAGACATTGAACAATTAATTGGAAGATTGACCAAGCATGTCGAAACCCACTCTTATAGGAGAGGGATTGTCGAATCGTTGAAGTCAATTATATCTCATGTAGGAGAAATGAGCGAGAAAATAATTTTTTGGTCAAATAAGAGGCATGAGATGAGATAATTTTATGTTAGTGGTTTTTCATATGCAGATGTGAAAATAAATAAATAGCAAAGCCAACTTGTGTGCCTTATTTACAAACCCGAGAACTAACACACCTTTGTCTCATGCATGCAGGAGGTTCCCCATCCATTGGTGCCACCATGAATTAATTAAAAATAATTTTTGGGAGCAGTGGTGGATGGTATTTGACCAACCTCCATGCAATAACCATGAGGTACCACAATACTTTTTAAGGAAACTCTATTGTGATTTTATCCTCAATAAGATGCCAAATTATTTTGACATCTTAGACTTTCAAGGCAGAGGTGGGGGCTCCACACATATAGACCTAATGCATGACGTAATCCACAGTTGGCACTGAGACCCTTGACCAAACCCATGGTGGAGCATGTCGCCATTCCTTCCATTGTTAAGGACAATGTAGAGGTGGACATGCTGGAATTGATTAGCTCGCTCTCCCAGACCATTATACAGTGTGTGAGGCCTCTAGTAGAGTCTGATGTGGAGGATACATGTAGGCCCCGAGATCCACCCCACCATTGTGACGCTTGCAATGATGTTTGCAGGTATGATTATTAGAGTGCTTGGGATGGAGCTACATAGCCTACATCAGTTGTAGAGGCGATCGCTATGATAGATGAATTGTTGAATAATACATACGATATTGATACTCAGGTAAAATTCAGCAAGTTCATTTAATTTTGTTTATTTAAATTAGATTTTTAAATTTAAGAATAACTAAATTAGTAGAATTTCGATATGATGAAATTTTAGGGTCGGAGTGTTCATGAGATGTGCTCCATTCTTGCAGACCCTTATTCATTTTCGGCATTGAGTCCACAGTTATGCAACTAGTATTAAAGATATTATTATTGCATTTGAATAGTTGAATGCTATATTTGAATGTTTGTCTCATAACATGCTTTAGATGTCAAACATTTTCTTGGTGGAACTTTGACCTCCACACCTTGCAATTCATGTCCTCAAACAACTTTCACACAAGTAACCTTTATTCATTAATGATGTTGTAAAATAATGTTAGCTAGTTTTCATAATTTTGTGTATACAAATCTAAAAAATTGATGAGAAACACAAACATTGGTTGGTCTTGTGAGATTATTTATTCCCTCCTAATCCCATCCCATTAACCTCTAATAGTTCACGCTATTTTTTGTTATCCCATCCTAGCCCATCCCATTAATCTATTCTAGTCCATCCTATGTTCCATTAATCCCTTCTATTCCCATCCCATTACCCTCTCTTATTTCATCGTATGTTCCATTATCCCCTCTTGGTCTTGTCCCGTTATCTTCCCCTAATTCACCCTATGTTCCTTTATTCCCTACTAATTGATGCAGAGGAAGGACGAAATTCAACAAAACTTGACTGTCCTAATTCACTCTCTTTAAGGTTTTCATTGAAACCAAGGCTTGAGACCTCTTCACATCCTTTATCCCTATTGACCATTTGAGCTATTGGATCAACAGTTATGGAAAGCATATTTTGAAAAGGTGGAACAACATAAAATGGTGGGACAACAAGATTTCAATCACTTTTGACACACTAATTGACTTCATGCAATTTGTCACACTGGCAATACCCTAACAATGACATAATTTACCAAAAGTAATGACCAACACTTTGACAAGAAAGAAACAATGGAAACCTCAACGCAAGCTTGACTTGAGATATAAATGATCATGGAACACTCCTAAGTAATGTCCAACAACATGACCATTCATGGTTTGCAACATTTAACCTTAAATTACATAATCTACCCTCTTGGGGCAGTCAAAAATTTGCATCAAACTAACAAATATGAGCAATACATTTGAACCACAGGTCTAAGGGACCTTTCTCCACAATCCTACATCACTGTTTGGGTGAGTTCAGTAATTCTTTTACATCATTAATGACTCTTTCCCTACCTTTTGTCAACTTTTCAATCTGATGCATCCACAATATTAGACTACTGGTGAACTATTCCACGTGCAAACTTTATCTCCAGCCCCTGCAACATAGGAATAAGATAAAACACAAAAAAAACAAGCCTCTTGACTAGCTTCATTCAAAATTTGTTGCACTCATGGTGCATGAATTTTTTGCATTTTTATCTATGAAGTTGCTGCACTTTTACATTTTTAATTCCTACTCGTTTATGATAGTCATATTGTTGCTCTTTTCATTTTCATTTGATGCTCATTTATAACAATTATAAAGGAACTACCTGAACTTCTTTATATGAATGTTAGATATGTTGTTTCATTTTTAGTTGTTGACATCAGACAACCCTAGTGATATTGGTGGCACGATGGACCATCGAGTTGCTACAACAATAGCTAGTTCTAATCCTTTGAGAGAGGTATGCAACAGAATAGTCGATTTGACATTATATTTGCTCTTTTATGGTCTATTATAGAAAAATTTCACGATAATTTTATCTAGTTTAATTTCTATCTTGATGGTTGCTATAGGTGGTTGTCACTCCAGATTATGGACGTGGTAATGTTGTAAATGTGCATGATGACTATATGTATGCGATAAGTGATTATATTTTGTTATATGTCATTCCATAATTCAATTTCTATGTATTAACATATTTACTTTTTATTATATCAGTCGAAGGTACAGAGTGAAGAGAAGAGGACTAGTGAGCATGTTCAAAAGATAAGAGAACCAATAGCCACTCCATCCAACCACATCTCGAAGGCAGCACGGGATCTCTTTCCTTCCCCTAGAGGGAAATGACTATGTATTAGGGTCATTTGTTGTATACCTATGTGGCATTTTGGAATATATGTTTTATACTATTGATATATATGTGACATTTTATGTCCATATGGATCTTTTGTAGTAATATTGTATGGCTTTTTTGGATATATTGTATATAATTTTATCAATATATATCATTGTGTAGCCTTACATCTTTTTGATTAAAGAAAATCTTATTTTGCTACTACCATTCTTGAATGATGTTATCATGCGTATTATGTAAATTGTATGCTTGAATGTTGTAGGAATGGATTTTTTTACATCTAATGCTTAAATAGTTACTGTTGATTGCTCAATAATCTCCATCTAATGTGTATTGTGTAAATAAGATCCATTCCTGGTGGTTTGTATCCTTTGCAATGCTTCAATTACTTGTGCTTCACTTATTCACATGTATGCTTCACTTATTAAGTGTATACTTCATGTATATTGTGTGTATTCACGTGTATGCTTCATGCTCCCAATGTATAATTCACGTGTTCATGTGTATTCTTCATGATTCATGTGTATATTCATGTATTTACGTGTATGCTTCATGCTTCTTGAGTTCTATTGTTCTCTAATGGAAAGGATTTTAACACCAAAAGGTTCATTTAAGAGTTCCTTCCCATAAAGAAATATCATAGAAAAATGTATTTCTTTTAATTCATGGCTGAGGTTGGCATCCAACAACTAATGGTTCTAATTCTAAAGCTTAGAAATCATTGCATTTGCATCTATAGAACAAGTGGATGTTTCAAATCTCACAGGCATATATATATATATACCTCTATAAACTTGTATGAATGTGCATCAAAATACATGATAGTTGTTAACCCAGCCAACAAAATTTATTTGAATCTACTAATATGATCGTTCCTAGTGTAAACATACCCACTCGAACGTGTTGGAATAGTTTGTTTGTCACATGATTTGTAGAATGAAAGTTGCACCACTTTGCAACTTTGCACAACTTGCATTTGACAACTTTTTCCCCAAGCAAAAAGTTGTCACCACGAGAAAATGCCTCCAAGATAGTGAAAAAAAAGAGAGGTTATTTTATAGGGGCCCAACGCGATCCCATAGCCTTAGATGAGAATTTTCTAAGTGTCACGGTGTCCGAGTAACGACCCGTCGAAGATTGTAGTCATTTTGCACTTTGGACTCTTAAGGGATTCAACCGGTTGAATGTAGCTTAGAGCGATTCGACATGTTTGGGTGTGAAAGAGGACCATTCTTAACATAAACGTACCCACACCGGACGTGTTGGAACAATTTATTTGGTCATGCGGCTTGCATAATGAAAGTTGCACCACTTTGCAACCTTACACTACCTGTATTTGACAACTTTTTACCCAAGTCAAAATTCACCACCACGGGAAAACACCTTTGAGTTAGAAAAAACTGAGAGAGGTTATTGTAAAGGAGCCCAACATCATCCTGTAGGCTCAGATGATAATTTTTTAAGCATCACGGTGTCCGAGTAACAACCTATTGAATATTGTAGTCATTTTGCACTTTGGACTCTTAAGGGATTCAACCGGCTGAACGTAGCTCAGAGTGATTCGATGTTTTTGGGTGCAAAAGAGGACCATGCCTAGTGTAAATGTACCCACCCATAAATTTTTGACTAGTTCATTTGGTCACTCGAGTTACAAAATAAAAGTTCCACCACTTTGCAACTTTACACTACTTGCATTTGATAACTTTTGCCCCAAGAGAAAAGTCGCCACCACGGGAAAACGCCTCTAACATAGAAAAAACCAAGAGAGGTTATTATAGAGGGTCCCAACACGATCCCATAGGCTTAGACAATAAGTTTCTAAGAATCACATTGTCTGAGTAACAACTCGTCAAAGATTGCAGTTATTTTGCACTTTGAACTCTTAAGGGATTTTGTCGGTTGAATGTAGCTCAAAGTGATTCAGCATGTTTGGGTGAAAAAGAGAAAAATTCCTAGTGTAAACGTACCGACATGGATGTTTTGGAATATTTTTTCTATTCACTCGAGTTACAAAATGAAAGTTGCACCACTTTGCAACTTTACACTACTTGCATTTGACAACTTTTCCCCAAGTGAAAAGTCACCACCACAAAAAAATGCCTCTAAGATAGAAAAAAATGAGAGAGGTTATTGTAGAGGGGCCTAACAGAAACCCATTGATTCAGACAAGAAGTTACTAAGCATCATGGTGTCTGAGTAACATCTTGTCGAAGATTACAGCCATTTTGCACTTTGGACTCTTAAGGGATTCTACTAGTTGAATGTAGCTCAGAGCGATTTGACATGTTTGGGTACAAAAAAGAACCATTCCTCATGTAAATGTACCCACCCAAATACAATGGAATAGGTTGTTTGGTCACTCGAGTTGCAAAATGAAAGTTGCACCACTTTGCAACTTTACACTAGCATTTGACAACTTTTTCCCCAAGTGAAAAGTCACCACCATGGGAAAATGCCTTCGAGATAGCCAAAACTGAGAGAGGTTATTGTAGAGGGGACCAACACAATCCCATAGGCTTAGAAGAGAAGTTTCTGATCATCATAGTCTCTGAGTAACAACCCTTCGAAGATTGCAGCCATTTTGCACTTTAGACTCATAAGGGATTCTACCGGTTGAACGTAGGTCAGAGCGATTCAACATGTTTGGGTGTGTGTCACCAAAATTGTATACTTTGACAATTTTCACTCATTTGGACCTTGGCCTATGATCGTGGACCTTTTTCAACCCATTTTTACCCATTTCCAAGCCTTGTGACAAAGTGTTGTAAAACATTTTCACACTCTCCTAGGCTTGTCATCACCAAATTAACCTCTTGTTATGCCAAATTGGCCCCCTAATACACATATAAATCCTATCTTAGTGTGTTTTCATGAGACAATCCTAACAAACATAAATAATCACACTTTAATTACCGACAACCACTCAAATTTTCCCAAGTGGACTAGGTCGCCACCTTGGGCGACCTAGTCCCATGTGGCATAAATTTCAAAATTAACTTAATTTCTTTCAGGATTCTTGTCTCTAAAACCCTAAGGTCGGCCTATATGGTGTTATTTCAGAAAATTTAGGGCATAAATTATATAAATAAGCCCAGAAACCCTAATTTTTCATTATGCATCACTCATTTTTTCTCCTCAACACACGTTCTTCTCATCTCTCATCTCTCCTCCTTCTTCTCAAGCAAGCTAGGGTTTTGACTCTAGGTCAACAAGACATCATTGTTGAAGCATTCAAGGGTTGAACCTCCATTGCTACAACTCAAGATCAACCATCATGACAAGGTAACTAAGTACATTGCTTCATATTTCATGCTTTCTTGTCTTATTTCATCATTTGATTTGATTATCTACAAAGGATCTTGACCAAGGCAAGCCCCTATACTCTAACAATCAACATTTATTCTTTCTCTTTGTGTGTGTTTGCAGATTTAGGTGCATTGGAATCTTGAACATCATTCAACAATTTGACCAAGCTCTCTAAGGTTGAAGAAACCCTAGTTTAAGCTTGGAAGACTTCCACAAGACCAAAATCTTCACTTTTGGGACCAAATACCTAGAGGAGCAGAAAACATAGATCAAAGGCCTCAAATCCCATCTTCTGGTTCACAGAAATTCAAAAGAGGACTAGGTCACCACTTTGGGTGACCTAGTCCCACTGAGGCTATTTTCTAGAAATTTTGGTAGTGATGGATACCCTTTTGGCTTAAACAGACTACAGAGCAGTTTTCTAGAATTTGCTCGAAGAAGGACTAGATCGCCCAGCTTGGCACAAGTGTCCCTTTCGGCTTCAACATCAAATTCAACAACATTTCCAGCCC